>CM031238.1:521313081-522513081 GCA_018340775.1 Taxus wallichiana var. yunnanensis
TATTTAATAGTTGTTCAAATATTGTAGAGGTTGTAAAAGATCCGGCAGTAAAGTCAATTTTGTCTTGTCAATATCCCACCAAAAATCATTCTAAACAAATAATCCTACCCTGTACTACCCCTAATTTTCCCTGTATACCCACAAAAGATCAAATCCATTTGCTAAAGTATGTAGAATAGATCAGGTTTTCAAATGTCTTTAGTAACCTTTGCCTTGTGTTGAAAACATACCCATATTATTGAAGTGACAACTCGTGAGAGTAAGATTTTGTGTGTTGATCATGTTTTCCTCAAGGTCTTCTTCATATAATTTGAGCAAAAGAATGATATCTTGATCTCCTTCACCGTTTGAAGGTTACAAAACAGGTTCTCTTACCTTGGTTGAAAAGGCACAACCTAAAATAGTTAGGACAAGATCAAGTCCTTTTAGAGTGCTATCCATCTCTCCACATATATGAGTGTCAGTTAGATCACATCCCTTACTACAAAACAAAATACATCATGATCTATATGTCTTCAAGCTTCATGTCATATCTATGATGCTTCTCAGCTTGAAAAGGAGAACAAATTTGGGTACCAACACCATATTAGCATGTTATCTTCTAGCTTGATTATACGAATTAAAAATGGACTCAAGAGTAACCAATACTTTTGGTATCTTTTTATTTTTAATTCTATAATTTGGTTACTTGTATGATTCCTACAAATTACCTTGATTCCTTGAAAAAAACTCTACTTCTTCTTGTAGGAAAAGAATGATTTGTTTATCACTATCAAAAACTTGCCAACTACTGCGCATTATCGAGGCTGCGCAGTCAAACGACCATTTTAATAGGTTGTCACTCATCTTTTATAATATTTGTAGGGACATCATATTATGAAAAAAATAGTTGTAAGTTTATCATCATCTTTGTTTTGATTTCTAGGAACCACATAAATTTTGAAATCTTAAAAATATTCAATCAAATCCTAGACCTTATTCTTATAAGACCTTAATAGATCATTGTTTAAAGAACTACATGATCCTAATTGAGATATAATCAATTCACTATCACCAAAAATAGTTGAGGCCTTAATCCCTTTCTTTTAAGCTAGCTAAATTCCCTACACAAGAGCTTCATATTCAAAAACATTGTTGGTGCGGCTAAATCACATTCGAGAAGATGAAAATTATATCCTTCCGGAGAAATTAACATGACACCATCACCTACTCCATTTATCTTGCTCGAGTCATAAAAAATGAGTTGTCTAAGACCTCTAAATTATTTTGGGTTTTGAGGAGCTGTGGTATAACTTTACCTTCTTCATGAATGCCATACATACTATTTCACACAGAATTTGGTTCCATAATAGAGTTATTTCTATATTTTCATTCTCTTGAGAAAGAGATAAGGGTTAAGGATGGGAGGAATACTGTTGAGTGTTGGGAAGGTGTGCATGTACCATAGAGAGATCGGACTAATTGTGAAGAGCTCCCTTTTGTCCTGCAGGAAGGACTACTGTAAATAAGAATGCAAGACCACTAGATTTTGGTTAAAAAATAAGTGAGGAACTGCCTTGGGCCAGGAAATATTAGACTTCCTTTTGAAGGTGGTGAGTTCCTTTTAATACAAATTAATGCAAATGATAATAAAGAAGCTATTGTGAAATCATGATTTAGGTACACGGTTACTAAAAGCAATAGAGACTAAACTACCAATAATAAAATGTCATGTTGTTTGTTTGGTCCCTGGTTATTGACACATTGTGAGCAAATTCTGAGGATAGAAAATCTTTGGATATGAGATTTTTGGAGGTAAATAGGTGAAAGGTTGGTTTTGGTATAAGTCACGATGACTCGAAACTAGTCGATAGATAACCGACCATGGTTATAAACCGGTACCCGTAGGGGATAACCGATATCGGTAGGGGCAGTGATTTAGGGATTTTGAATGGAGGTTGGTTGTAAGGTGGTTATGGGGTTTAGAAGGTTGGTAGATGGTTGAGGGAGTAGTAGGGTGATAGAGAAGACTTGAGAGTGAGAAAGCTATCTTTGGGGAAATATAGAGATGGATGAATGAAGGTTAGGTGTAAGATGTTACGGGTGGTAGATCCAAGAGTAAGCTTATAATCACTATGAATCAAAAGTTCACAAAGTAGTTTCTAGAAGCATACGATGTAATAAAAGAGACTACTTACTAGTTTCGATGTAGATGCGAGTCAAGGAATGCGGTGGCGAAGGCGAGGCTCGGTTGGGATGATCGACAATCGAAGTGAGCTAATGAAACTATCCTCCAACTCTCCCAATGTTTGGATGAGTGTGACCGTGATCTAGTTGCTCAGTTACAATCTTGGGATCAATACTCCTCTCTACAACCTCTTCTCTCTCTCTCACTTGTCCCTCTCTTGTAAAATGAATTCGGATCCTTCCAAATGAATTCGGATCCTTTGGTTTTGGTTGGGGGAGGTCATTTACAGGGAACTAATGGTGGTTACCTAAGCGCGCCCGGTCGAGTAGGGACCGATGCATCGGTTAGGTCAAAGTTGGCTATTTTTAGTAAAATAGCCAACTTTTCCTCCTTTCTCCCAAGGGGGTCGGTTGTGGGCTTGGTGAAGTAATTACTAGGTTCATTTTGGTGCGGGTGAGGAGTGATAAGTCATGGGTGTGGGTGTGGACAAAGTTATAGGTATTAATTAGGTTAGTTTAGGGTTAGGGCTAGGTCATGGTGAGGTGGCAAGGTGAGGTGGCAGGGTTGGAGATGTGGATTTATTAATTATAAGGTAATTAATAAATAATTAAGTGTGTAAGGTTTAGGTGGTGAGGTAGGGTTAGGTTGTGAGACGAGATGCGGGGCACAAGGCGTCGTAAGACCCAAATTTGGTGTCTACATTTGCCCCTTATTGTCATGTAGCTTGTCTTGTAAAGCTACACTGACAATAATAAGAAGTGGTTGCCCCAGTTAAGGGTATAGGTAATCCCCCTCAAATCTATCACAGATTGAGGTGATGTGAAATCAAGGATAGGGTTGATAAAGGGTGAATGATGATGAGATGATGGTAATATGGTGGGATAAGTTTAAGGAAGCAAGCACACATTGAAATGTAGTAGTGCGACTGTGGTACACAATTTGAAGAGTAAACAAGTAATTCATAGGTAAAGGTCAATAGTTTATCCAAACAAGGTTGATATAATCTGGTATCAAGGCATAGGAAGTAGCTCGGGGAATATAACGGGTAAGGTGTCTTGGAGCGTTTAGGCATGTTCAGCAAGTACTAAATGGCTGGTTTGGTTGAGATAAACGTCACATTCTTGGTCTAGGAAAAGCTGGTGGGTGATCAATTCAAGTATCCTAGTCATGCTAAAACATGAACATGTGAGCTCGATTGAAAAAATAGCTACATGATGGGTGGATAGAATCATAATTTTCTAGCCTCATTCAAGGTACTTAATTGGTGTAGCCTTGGGTTGGGCCAATTGGTTGGGTGCGGCCATGGGTCGGGCCGATTGGTTGGTTGCGGCCTTGGGTCGGGCCGATTGATTGGTTACGGCCTTGGGTCGGGCCGATTGATTGGTTGCGGCCTTGGGTCAGGCCGATTGATTGGTTACGACCTTGGGTCGGGCCGATTGGTTAGTTGTGGCCTTGGGTTGGGCCGATTAGTTGGTTACGGCCTTGGGGCGGAGCCGATGGGTTGGTTGCGACCTTGGGTCTAGCCAATTTAAAGGAAAAAGGTGAGTGTTATCAATATAAATACGTGAAAAATATTTATATTTTTAAGGAAAACACAACACATGATAGGTTATGGTAGGGGATAGTCAAGCTAACCTTGGGAGACCCCATGTCTCCTAAGTGCTGCCTACCTAGCCCATTACACAAAGAAAGGAGGGCCTCAGTTGATGTAGTTCTCCCTTAGGACCGGGAAGAGGTGAATTCGGACAATTTGGTTGTGGTTAAGCAATTTTTTGGTTGGTAAAAGTTTTATGTTGGTACGGTAATGTTGTTGGTGTTGGTGTGGGTATAGGTGAAGTGAGGGTTAGCTTTACCCAAGCATAAGAAAGCGTGTCCTGATTAAGGTCAATACATAAGCCTAGATTTGGGTAAAAGAGGAAAAAGTGTCCCATAGTTGGAAAGAGCTAAACAAACCATGTATTATTGTAGGACTAGCTTGAATCCCTAGTGTACGTGCATAGGAAAGAATTCGATAGGTGAAAAGAGTAGTATAATCACAATATATCGGATATACATCACATCCCTTGAGTTTTGTTGTTTTGAAGAATGGTGAAGTGAGGTGGATGGTATAGTGGGGTGCGAGAGAACTTATTATAAGGTGATTATTTTGACGAAAGAGAACAAAACCTAAATAGATAAGTCCATGACTCAAAAGTGCTTTTGAATACTAACTTTTATTATTCGGATATGACCGATCGAAGCGAGAAGTCTATATGGGATATGCATTTTGTTGTTGAGGTCTTCACAAAGCTGATTAATGTGAGAAGCTTCGATAGAGGCTGAATTTATATAGTTGTCCTTGAGGAGTGTCTACTTATAGTAGTAGATGCGGTTTTGCACATAGCTTTCCTTGAGGAGCAAGTCTAGTTTATAGCTTAGAATTCTAGATGTCCGTTTGGCATGAAGCATCTAGTTTTACGGGAAGTTTGACTCAAGAATATCCCAGAATTGTATAATTGAGAACTTTTTATTTTGATACTTTTAAGTCATGGACCGATTACTAAAAAGGGGAAGGCATCTTTAAGAGGAGGTGATGATTAAACCACGTGAGTTTGATTCTACTTTGAGATGCATGAAAAAGGTGTATGATGTGGTAAATGAGCTCAAGGGATGAGTGCAAGGTAGATAAGAAGTGATGTAACACTAAATTCAATAGTAGAATGGTGGGAGATGCAAGGCATTAAGGGGTTCAGGATCAGGTTTACCATTAAGTGAAGCTAAATGATAAGTACCTGATCCATAAGTGTGAGTGATAATGTAAGGCCCAATCCAATTAGGAACAAATTTTCCACGTTTTCTCTTTTCTAGTTTGGTTACATGTTGATTCTCTTTGAGGACAAGATCACCAATCTTAAAGGTATGCTCATGAATTCGCTTATCATAAGCATGCTTGATGCACTTTTGAGAAATTTGAAGGTGGTCAAGAGCTGTAAGATGACGCTCATCAAGAAGCTCCAATTGGGCTAACCACTCTTGGTGGAAGTCATCATTGGTGAGAATATCCTAGAGAGATATTATGAGACATTAGAAATCCATTGAGGATAGTCAATAGGTAAGATGAAAGAAACAAAAAGGAGTCGTTGAAGCTCTTCTTTAACCAAGAGGGAAATGCATGGATGCATTTTTCTTAGTTTTTGTTTAACTGGTTTGGAGTCTAGTTTTGAGTGATGTTATGGATAGCAATGTCAGGATCGATTCCTAGCATGTCGGTGTAGGACCAAGCGAAATCTTGATTGCGGGCACAGAGGAAGGTAGTGAAGGTGGCTTGTTCTGATGCATCGAGAGATTATCGATCTTTACAATGTGAGGATCATCCTCTGTGTGGATGTTGATTTCTATAGTCGACTCATTCAACATGGTTTGGGTTTCAAATGGTAAGGCACGTTGAATATAAGAGTCGTCCGCACCAAGGTAGGTGAGGATGGAGTCGTCATCCTAGCACTCCACAACATTAATCAAAGTCAGTCTTCTTGATCATGTCTGCATATAAAAGGGGGAGAGAATATCGGTCTTCACCATCGCATTGATACGTGGGAGGACCTAGGAAGATAGCATTCATGAAAAAAATTTTTAGGAGGGATATATTAGGGTTTATCGACTCCATGGGTGAAGATGGAAAAATGGGCGATGATGGTTTGGAAAGGGTGACTTTGTCATCTTCCACGGATACAATTGACACGAGGTTTCTTCGGTGTAGGTGGTTTAGAAAATCCAAGACCACTACGATCTTTGTGTTTGTGTGTAGTCATGGGAATGATCGTATGTTGGCCTTGTTCATAAAGACCGAAACCAAAACCTTTCCAAGCACAACGAGTCAGGAAGGTGAGGGTGAAACAACGGTTGGTTAGATATTGAAAATTAGATTAGAAGGGAACCACACCAAGGGGAGGTTCAGGGGTGACAGAGGATACGTCGACACCCCCATACGTTAGGTTGGTGCGGTAATTAGGTGGTGCGTAGGAGATCACCTCCCCCACATGACGGTCATAGGTAGGATGTGTATGTAACTCTTGTGGGGTATGGAAGGTACTTGTTATCCAAAATGTTCCCCTACTGATTTTTCTAGCTAACTTTTTGTGTTCTTACCTCTCTTGTGCCTCAGTCTCCATTTTTTATTTTTAAGCACTCAAATCTTTCTAAAAATGGCACCATTGGATAGAGCTCTCTCTCAGCTTTCCAGAAAGCTTAAGTTTTCCTCCTAACTCCTCATATTTTTCAAGTTATGGCTCGACGGAGTTTTTGTGGGAAATTTTAACTTAAGAGGCCTGCGGCCAATAGGAAGCTGCCATGTGGCACCTAGAGTGGTGGACCGTGGGGAAAATTTGAATTTTTTCCAAAGACCAAACGGGTAAAAATTCAAACTTTTGCCCGCCGATCCGATTTTGGCCTGTTTTTGCCCTAAATTTTCAAATCACCATATCTTTCGATCCAGAGCTCATATTTTCACGTTCTTTATATCAATGGAAAGCTGGTGAAATTATCTACATGATTACAAGGTCAATTTTGCATTTTAGTTGAGTTTAGAGAGATAAAATCAAGAAACACCTCTGGCACATGGTAATGGCCAGAAATGACGTTTCAACAACCAGTTTTAATGCAAAATGGGTCGCATTCTTCTTCAGCATGGCCAAAAATGTCAGGGCATGGGTCTGTAAGGATGCCCATGCTATTTTAATGCATATTCATTCAATGGGGAATGGCTTCCATGTTTTTTACACATTTTCTCTCTCCTGGGCTCGACCCATGCATTGTAAAAGCTAGATTTGGCTCATTTTTGAGGTGGAACATTTTTTTTGGATAGCAAACTTCTTCTTTCACCTTCAATAAGTGATTTTTGCAAGTATCAGACCTTCTTCATGATTGTAACAGTTTCTACTTCTTTTATGTTGCAAATGCAAGGATTTTGACAATGAAAAATGAAGCGGTGCGAGACTCGTGATCAATTTTTCATTCCTTTGTTTGTATTGTCTTGCTTCATTTCAGACCTCTAATTGCATCTTATCAACTTTGTGTATGATGTTTCATGTTGCATTTTATGAAATTGTGTCAATTTTCATGAACAAGAAGTGTTCACCACTCCTTTGGTGTATCACCTATTATTTTAGTTTCAATTTTTGCACTTTCTATCTTTGTCTCCTTGGAATTTAGAGTAGGATTAGGATTCAAACCTCTAAAATTATGAAAATAATAGATCGATCGGAGGAGTTTGAGGAACCAGCCTCTAATCTAGAGATTCCTCTCTCATTTTACAAGTCCCACACTTGGAGAGAGGTTTCAATGTTGTGCAATCACTGCTTTGGATGCTGAAACATCAACTTAGAAACATGATTTGCATCCGAGAGTGCTTGCTGATTTGCAACAATAGTTTTGGCACACCCGGTGGGACCTTAGAGGTCTCATTTTCATTGTAGAAAAGTTGATGTGCATCTGTTGAAATTTTCTTTCTTAAAAGAGCTATAAATTAAACATTTGGTGACTCCAAGGGGAAGAATGAGCTGGTTTTGGCAGTGCAGACCTGAAAACTCATGAGAAGAATCAACACAAGGTCAAGAGCTAGAGAGGAAGAGGTGTTGTTTGAATATCTGTAGTTATCTCCAAGAATAAGGCAAAGTGGGAGGAGAATCCAAAGGTCTCCATCTCCACCAAATAGAACTCTCTCAACTCCTCCACCTAGTAGGCCTTTCATTCAGTCAACAAGGGTTATAAGACCAATTAGAATGGCACAAAACAACCCCTATGTCAATTTCACTGGAAGCAGCCCACTTGCTCTCAATGCACAAAATCCAATCCCAGTTGTAGCATTGAAGAACATTCCATACTTCACTGGAGAAAATCAGACCTCACCTAGTGATCATGTTAAGGATATTGCTAACATTTGTGTAATCCATGAGATCGATGAGATGCAAGTTGCTGTCAAACTGCTGGCATCTTCATTCAAAGGGAAAGATTTGCAATGGTTCAGGAGTCTTGCCTCAGGTTCTATTCAAAATTGGAATCAGCTATGTATAGCCCTCCATGAGCAGTTTGGGGAAAAGGGAGACAACTTGTCCCTTTTGGAGCAGTGACAACTATCAAAAGAGCTTCAATAAGCGGTGACTGATTTTAATTTTAGATTTTAAAGGAATTGGGAGATAATTCCGGTGGCGATCATGCCAACAACGAGAAGGTGATTTTCTTTACTATCTCAAAGCTCTAAATTCTAATATTTCTATGTTGATTCAGTCCATAGGAGACATAACTATCCCTATGGCTTATAGCATTGCCATTAGGGCTGAAAATTGTTTGATCCAAGCTGGCAAACTAGCCCCTAGACCTCCCATGCCATTGTTTCCAAGTTTAGAGAGCCCAAACACTAATCAAGCACCTAATTTGGCTCCTTCTCCCACTCTTAGAAATCAGAGTTCAAATGAAGCTTCTACTTCATCTCCAAGTGCCCCAAATGAGCTTCAAGAAGTCATGAAGCAATTGCAAAATTTAGGTAATGAGCTGGTTACTCTCAAGAGGCAACAAGCCCAAAGTTTTAGACCTTCCTTCCAGCCTCAAGCTTAGCCTAACAGGAAGCCATATCAACCTCATAGACCACCCAATCCAACTGTAAATCTAAATCAAGCAAGGCCTCCTGCCAACAAACCATTTCAGCCCTATAATCCAAATGCTATATCTACCTCTAAGGCATTGGTGCCATCACAAAAGAACATTGCTCAGGAGTATGATTGGTGTTTTCCATGTAATGAACCTCACAACCAATCTATGTGCTTCAACAGTGCCTTGAATCAAGCATTAATGGTGACAACTACTGGTGTGGAGGGTGAGGGCAGTCAAGGAAACAACCAACAACAAGAAACATTCCAGCAGCAATCAGCTCCAAATGACACCACACTTGTGAACTGGCAGGCAGAGGATTTTTGTGGCATAAATCAAACAGTCTCTCAAGGTGTTACAACCAACACAAGGTCAAAAATAAGGAATTTGGGTGAAGAACAGCCATTAGCTCCAACCAATCCACAACCTTTTATGGCTCCACAAATGGTTGGCAAACAAAATCTAGTTGTAAATGCATAAGGGCAGCCAAGAACAACTCCTAGACCAACTCAAATACCAGTTGTTGCTGCCCACATGCAAGGGATGAATATGTAAACCAAGGGACAACAAAGAGATCCTTCATCACCATTTAGTATCATTGATCAGATGAAGAAGACAAATGTAAATATATCAATGTGGGAATCCCTATCTATCCCAGGCTAGAGAGATTTTCTACAAGCTGCCATGAAGGACTAGCCAACTTCGAATCAACAAGTCCAAATGCAAGAGAAGGTGCTCACAAATGCTGCCCATCCTGAAGGGAATCATGGAGGACAACAAGGTAAAATTTTGAAGCCCCCTCCTTTTTATGTCTCATTAATCATTGGAAACCAATTGGTGCACAATTGCATGATTGATTCCGGGGAAAGTAGCTCAGTGATGCCCAAGCAAATAGCTTATCAGCTAGGACTTCAATATGAAACCATATCCAAAGGGGTAGTGCAGTTGGATAGGACAGCGATAACAATGATTGGGGTGATTAGAAACTTGAGTCTTACCTTGCATGCATGTCCAAATGTTGTTGTTTTACAAGATGTATCAGTTATAGACCTTCCACCACTCTTTGCCCTATGTTTGTCAAGAGATTTCACAGCCAAGATTGGAGGATATTTGTCTACTAATTGGTCACACATGCTGTTCAGAACAAGGTATGGAACCAAAGCTACAATCAGGTCTAAACCTATTGCAAACTTCCACATTGAGCCCTACACTCCAAGTCAGATCAATGCCAACTATTCGGCATTTGATCAAGAAGATCACCCAAGCACTGATGAAGCTGACACCAAGGTTGGAAGCATCCCAGATCTAACTCTTGATGAATGGGCAAACAAGGTGCATGCTTTTAATCCTTATCAAGAAGTAGAATAATCTGAGCTAGGGGTCTATTGCATACATCAAGAAGATCAGCCCATTCCTAGCATCACCGAGCCAAACCACAAGGATGACAATGAGGTATGGTAGCTGTTTTTTGATGGATCAAGGAGTAGATAAGGTGCAGGAGGTGGAGCTATGCTTATTTCACCTCAAGGAGTAAAGTACTATTTAGCTTTTAGATTTAAGTTTGCATGCTCCAATAACACTACTGAATATGAAGCCAAAGTGCAAGGATGCATCGGGAAATAAAGAGAGGAATAAAGAACTTACAATCCTTTGGTGACAAGTGAATTGATTGTAAACCAAGTTAAGGGGTAGCATGATGTCAAGAATAATCTGCTCAAGTGCTACAAGAATAGGGTGTGGGACCTCATTGAAGATTTTGAGGGCTTTAGCATAAAATCCATTCCTAGAAAAGAAAACCAAGTTGTTGACAGGCTTGCAGCAGTTAGGGCAGCCTTTGATATTGTGGAAAGCATTCAAAAATACAAGGTACACCAAACATCCATGTGATTATGAGGCCTTCAGTTTCGGATAACAATGTAAGTTGGCAAGTGTTTGAGAATGACCAGTAAATCATCCATTTCTTACAAGAAGAAGCTGAGTTCTCAGCTAAAAATCAGGAAAAATTGGAATAGCAGTATGGTGACCAAGTGGTACAGCTGAGAACTAACAAGCTACCCAAGGGACTTATCACTTTGGAGTCCATTTTCAATCCCAATGATCAGTTTAGGAAAGAGAAAGCAAACATTCAAGTCAAGAGAGAAGATTCAGTATCCATCTTGGTGGAAGAGAACAAACCATTGCAAATTGGAAAGATGACAACTGAACAAGAAAGGTATGAGTTCATACAGCTATGTCAAGAGTTCCCTGATGTGTTTTCTTGGAGCTACGAAGATTTGAAAGGTTTCAATCCCAAGTTAGCTCAGCACACCATTGAGTTGGATCCAAATACTAAGCCCATCAGGTAGAAACAAAGGCTAGTCAATCCACACATGGAACCTCTCATGAGGAAGGAATTGAACAAGTTGATTGAGTCGAAAATCATATTCCCAATCAAGCATTCTAGTTGGGTTGCCAACTTAGTTCCAGTCAGAAAGAAGAGTGGAGAGATCAGATTGTGCGTTGATTTCAGAGATTTGAATAGAGCATCTCTCAAGGACCATTACCCACTTCCTTCTATGGAGCAGATTTTACAAGTTGTTGCTGGCTCCGAAAGGTTTTCATTGCTTGATGGCTACTCAGGGTACAATCAGATTATGGTGAAGGAAGAAGATTAGTTCAAGACAGCCTTCACAACCAAATGGGGAACTTATGCATATAGGAAAATGCCATTTGGGCTATCCAATGCTGGAGCTACCTTCCAAAGAGCAATGGACATGGCGTTCAAAGGTTTGATTAACAACATGGTGCTGATATATCTTGATGATATCACTATTTTTTCAAAGAATGCAGTGGACCACCTCTCTCATTTGAGACAAGTCTTCCAAAGGTGCAGGAGATTTGGAGCATCTTTGAATCCTAAGAAGTGTATCTTCCTAGCACATGAAGGAAAGCTCCTTGGCCATATTGTCTCCAAAGAAGGATTAGCAATTGATCTAGAGAGAGTTGAAGCCATAAGAGCACTACCATTGCCAAGCCACAAGAAGGCACTTCAGAGTTTCTTGGGGAGAATAAATTTTGTTCGGAGGTTTGTCCTAGATTTTGTAGCCCTTGTCAAACCTATCACCAAGATGTTGAAGAAAAGCATGGATTTCAAATGGACAAAGAAAAGGAAAGGAGATTTTAAAGCAATCAAAGAAGCCATCTCTCAAGCACCAACTCTCATCAACCCAGACTTCTCCAAAGATTTCATCCTCTATGCATTTGGGGGTAATTATACCATTTCTTCCATTTTGGTACAACAGAACAAGGACAATGATGAGCAGCCAATTGCTTTCTTCAGCCAAATCCTAGATGACTAAGAGGTGAGATATTCTTTTATTGAGAAGCATGTACTTGCAGTAATCAGAAGCTTGAAGAAATTCAAGCATCTAGTCTTAAACAACAAGGTTAGTTGTTGGTCTCTCATGTGGGAGTAAAGCACTTCCTCCTCAACAAGGATTTGAATGAGAAAAGGGTAGGTTGGATCACTCATGTCATGGAGTATGACATTGAGATCAAGGTCACCAAGCTGGTAAGAGGAAAAGGATTGTGTGAGCAGCTGATTCTGGGCAAGCAAAAAGGAGTATGCAATAAAGAAGAGACTGTTTTGACAGTTCAAGACAGCCATGTGCAAGGTAGCACTCAAGAAGAGGATAATTTTGTCCCCACTCCTTGATGGACCCAAGGTATAATGAACTTCCTAAGCACAAGCCTATGCCCTCCAGAGATGAAAAAAACCCAAAGAAGACACTTCAGATTGCAGGCTGTCCCATATGCCATAGTAGATGGTGTTTTGTTCAACAAAGATGTGAATGGAGTGCTGCTGAGATGCATTAGCACAAATCAGATTTATAGGGTGTTGGAAGAGTTCCATGGTGGACCAGTGGTGGTCATTTTGCACTAAGAGTGTGACTCTAAAAATCATGAAGGCTGGTTATTATTGGCCCAAGATTTTCAGGTGATTGCTTTGCGTGGATCAAAGGTGCAAGAATTGTGCATTCTTCACAGGTAAAGAGAGGCTTGCTACCCTTCCATTGCATCCAATTTTAGTTGACCAGCCATTCATGCAATGGGGTTTGGACTTCATTGGAGTCATTAATCCCAATTCAAGCCAATGGCATAAGTGGATTTTGACAGGCACATACTACTTCACCAAGTGGACTGAAGCAGTAGCACTCAAGGAAGCAAATGAGTCTAGCATCTTAGACTTCCATGAGGGGATAGTGACCAGATTTGGCATACCTGCTACAATAATCTCAGATAATGCATTAGCATTCATTGGATCCAAGGTGACTGAGTGGGCTGTCAAGAATGGGATCTACCTAAGTACTTCATCAAACTACTACCCTCAGGGTAATGGCCAAGATGAATCTACAAACAAGAACTTGTTGAGGATCATTAGGAGGACTCTTGATGAGAATCAGAGGTCTTGGCATATCAAACTGAAATCAGCCTTATAGGTGATAGGATAACTCCCAAGAGATCCACAGGTAACTCTCCATTCAGGCTTGTTTATGGAAGAGAGGCAATCTTGCCCATGTCACTTAAGTTACCAACATTGGAACTCATGAAGCAATTAGAGTTGCTAGAGTTTGGGCCCATGGAGGTGAGATATGCAGAGTTGATGGAGCTCCAAGAGATCAGAGATTAGGCATCCCAAGCAATGGAGAAGGATCAAGCTTTGATCAAGAATGCCTTTGATAGGAAGGCCAAGAGTAGATCTTTCCAAGTTGGAGATCTAGTGTTAAAATGGGATGCAGATAGAGCAAAACCGGGAAGGCATTCAAAATTTGATGCCATTTGGAGTGGCCCATACATGGTCACAAAGTGTAAGGACAACAATGCCTTCCAATTGTCTTCATTGGATGGAAAAGAACTACAAATTCTAGTCAATGGAATCTATATAAAGCATTGATACTAAAGGGAAATTCTCCACCTTGTAAATATTAGCTTAGGTTTTCATTCCTCCAAGTGCTTGTGCACATTGTTTTGCTGTAGGTTGTTTTGCTTTCCCTAAGTGCTTTGGCACAAGCTTGCTGTCCCTGGAGATGTTTTGCAGTCCTTGCTTCCATCAAGTGATATTCAATCTTCCTCTTTGTAACATTCTAAGTCGGTTGGGGTTACAAGCAGAAAATTTTATGACTCCATGTCCAATGGACTGCTTCAAGCAATGATATCTTCATCTAGCAGTGAGATGACCCCTCCGAGTCACCAAAATTTTTATCCAAAATGTGCCCCTACTCATTTTGTGGTAACTCCTTATGTTATTACGTCTCTTGTGCCTCAGTCTCCATTTTTGATTTTTAGGCACTCAAATCTTTCTAAAAATGGCACCATTTGATAGAGCTCTCTCTCGGCTTTCCGAAAGCTAAAGTTTTCCTCCTAACTCCTCATATTTTTCAAGTTATGGCTCACTTGAGTTTTTGTGGGAATTTTTGTAACATCCTCATTTTAGACAATAGAACAAGTCAATTTTTTTTTTTTGATAATTGCATACTGGTTCTAAATACATAATTTAGAACTCACAATTCAAATAACCATTTATATAACAGACAACCATATGCAGCTGTAATGACTCGGAGTACCTCCGATCTATTCATTCCATGACTCGGTAATCTACCGATCTATTCATGAGTAATAAGAGTCGGTGTTTTTATTTAACACATTACTCTTGCGGTTCTCTTCCCTAATCTAGGATTCAGAATGCTCTGTCCAAGGAATCTAACTGAATAATTGTTACCATTATTCATCGGCATCTCATCCCTTAGACTAGGTGAATTAGGACAACGCAATCAGTAACCTTGCGATACTTTGGCCAAAGATTTGAAACATACTGTTCATGTCTCGTATTCCTTAACGACATACTCGTCAATCTGGAATACGTCCTTCACCCCATTCTTATGTTATATAGAATGTCTTATACTGACTACCGTCAGTCCTTCCTTTCACAACTGAATCACTCGGAGGTAGATTAACAAGGTGATAATGTTATATGGATGCCCACGAGGATTAGGGATATGATGACATACTGGTTCAACCTTGCAGTTCAACCAGTGTGTCATGATACCCCGAATCTCCGAGGCAGTCTTATAACATGACCACGTTCTTAATCGGTCCCAGAGTAACTCGTGTGAAATCAAGTGTAAATCTTAGCGATCAATGCAAAGGGTGTCGCCATAAGTCATCTGCATTATTGTAACCCGAGAAGATCCTAATCTTCTCGGAGAGTACAACTCTGCGATTGACTTATGTCGTCGACCTTTAAATCCGCCTCGAAAAGATCTACTCAATAACAAGCGTTACGCACTTGAGTTTAAATTACTTTTAAAGACTTTTCCCTAAGGTTAGCCTTTCCAAATCCCTGGATTCTTCGTCTTAAGACGACCCTCCTCTATAAAACCCATTACATGGTAGAGGTATTACGGTCAGTTCTCATCAAGGAGTCATTAGAATACACCTGATTCTAAAACAACAGAATGGGACAATATCTCATAACCTTTGCTAGAGATTGCCGTCTGAACTCCATTTGATTGTATATCAGTTCTCTTAACTGAATTTATATCATACTTTTTAGTATAAAGATATAAATGATTAAGAATCCAATTTAATATTGTCCTGTCATACTTAGGACTAGGGATTAGTAATTTAATCCAGCTTGTTTAGCGTTCTCTTTTAGGCTCATTTTTAACCTATCTTCTAGAAAGACAATTATTTAAATCCAATATTGCTTTTGCTAGAACAAATTAGAACTACTAAACACTCATAAGAATTCAATCTCATTTACTTGCAAGCTTTCATTGTCAATCACAAAAGCATCCATATTATACAATGATAACAATGCCCCTTCGTTACATAAACCGAAGAAGGTCAACTTTCAGAAATAGAATACAACACATAAGTATCAAACACTTATTTCCATTCCTTTC
Organism: Taxus wallichiana var. yunnanensis; assembly: GCA_018340775.1. NCBI lineage: Eukaryota > Viridiplantae > Streptophyta > Pinopsida > Cupressales > Taxaceae > Taxus > Taxus wallichiana. The sequence continues at coordinate 521,328,814 of CM031238.1, forward strand.
AAAACTATACAATTACATTTTATGCAACAACATACTTGATATAATGCTAACGGAAAAGAAACATCTTTTCTCATATAGTACATCTGTAAAATCAAGCTGTAATTCATTATAAATCAAATAAACAATCTGATCAGCTTGTCAGATCTGCATTGCTTTTACCTCTTACGGTAACCATCTGCAAAAATAGTCAACATGAGTCGATTGATAGGCCCTGAGCATGATAAGCACTAACTTTTAAAACAATTGCAATCCATCAATTGTTTTCATTAAACACCCTGTTTAAATGAGATCAGATATTCACATAAGTAAACATAATCAGACTATGCCCTTGTAATACAAAATGATTACAAATATGTAACTCTATCATTGTTACAAAATAGTCTTAATCACTTTCTAATATTTCATCAAATATTAAGAAACAAGGAACGAATGTACACAAACAATCATTGAATCCAAAATCACAACATTGGTCAGATTGTTTCATTCTTCCAAAAAAGAAATAACATAACAATTCGGGATTCCACCAATATGTTACAAAACAATTTCCCACTGTTAGACAAATATCAACAAATATTAAATAAAGGAAGAGAAAGAACCAATCCATTCATACTTCCTTTCACATAAATTCATCACTGTACCGTCTTCTCCTATGAAAACATTTATCCAGTATATAAATGAACAAGTTAGACAAGCCGCAAGCAAGATCGCTGTTCTAAATCAAGAAATAGAAACACAGCAAAACTCCTGCACAGCAGCTAACACATCAATCAATCCATAAATCAACCTGAAGTCCAATACTAGATTCTTCTAAGCACATTAAGGCTTTCGAACCAAGTTCGAAATCAAGAAACTTCACGCGTATTGTTGTAAACAACAACTCTATAGCATAAGCAATTTGAGGTTTCCTAGGGACTATGCTATGTTGACCACACAGTATTTCCAAATCATGCTCAGTCAAATCGGACTGAATAAATGGAAAGGAACGTAGCATACTTATTCTTGCTCAGACAAAATCGGACTGAAGTAAAAGAAATGAATACAACCAATCGATCCTTACCTTGGCGCATGCAAGTCTTAGTGTGATATTCGCGACTTACCCAAACAAGGTCGGAACACGAAACAGTCATCCATACTCAAGGATCTCAACAGTGACAAAGATAGTGTCCAAAGTCAAGTTCAGAAAGAGACAGAAGTACCAGCTACCTTTCCAGAATTCCAAATGATTCAAACGGAGGTAACAATTCAAGCAAATGCATATGAATTCATACTGTAAACTGTTAATGGTTTTGTACTCATAACCACTGAACCCTACAGCAACGTACTATGAAATCGGTTGATAAATCCATCTATGCCATTCATGGCAAACATTCAGAATGAAACAAGTGAAGCAAATCGAATACCCATTTCAAGCAAGGAAATCAACTGAGCCGCTTGAAACTTTCAAACAGCTTTCACAAAGAAATGCAATACATACCCAGGAAATCTATACTCATTATTTATTACAAATAACCGTGGTCAGAAGGCCTGTTCCATTCTCTATAAGGCTACCACGAAATCAAATAACAAAACACAAGGATGAATCTACATCCACAACAGTAGATAGCTATATATATGATTCAATCAAGGACTCCACTGAGTCGTTATAATAAAGTATAGATGTAACAATGTTATACACAGTCAACAATAATCCCGTTTCCACAATAACAAGGAAAACACTTCCGCTGGGTCGTAAAGACTACGGTAACACAACAGTTGCCTGTTCCAAGCCAAAAATTTGAAAACAAATGAAACCCGAAAGTATCATTAGTCGCTGTCAACAAATCCCACGACAGAGTTCCCAAAGAAGCAATAATACTGATCAATCTTACAGTATTCATCAGAATCATTCCATACAGTTTCCATAACAAGAAACAGCGACCACAATCAAAAACATACAGTGGTCTTATACTACACACAGGTATATTCTAAGGGCTCATGCCAAACAGGCCGAACACTCAAACTTTTATAAATAAATACCTCACATGTATAAGCCAGAATGAATACTCAAAGCAAATAGAGCCGAAATTCGATTTCAATAAACACCCATCAAGAGGAAATTGAAAAATCGAACCAGAAGAGATACAGTGCCAAAAATCAAACAAGATCTCCATAGAAAATTCATCTAATTTTCACAAAACATTTGAACAGAGTTGTTCTAATGAAAGCACTTGAAAGACAACAAGATATTTAAAGGTTAGGGCCTAACATGCCTGTATTTTTGATCAAATTTCCGAAGCAGACCACTGGAAGAGCTCAAACTTCCTTTTCTTTTTCCAAGATAAAGCGACCAACAAAATTTCGCTGTCTCCATCACATATATATCTTCCATGACAGAGAAAAGAGCCAGAGAAATTCATTCTTGCCATGCAACTCAAGGAGAACTGGTGCGAAGAACCAGTAAACAAGGAGAGAGAGAGAGAAGACCGAAAATCGCGACAAACCAAACAAACCTTCAACTTCCCGTTTGCATGCCTTCTCGCGAGTTAAGAGCTCGTCTCCCTAGAACATTGAATGCCATTAAACCAACTTTCCGCTTAAACTCAACTTCCCACCGACCGCGGGTGGCGGCAGTCCAACTACAACTCATGCTCATTTCCAAACTTAGCAAATTGCCACGCACGCAGGTTAGCCGCCGCTTAAGCCTCGCCATGACTGTCCCTCATCCTTATCCCCAGCATTAATTGCCATAAGCGCCGCCCATGGTTCGCACCCCTCCATAGGCCCCTTTACATCCTCCTCAATAGTTAGGTTAGTATCTTAGGTTAGAATTTAGGGTCATACCCATACTAACCAATTTACACATAGATACTAACTTAGGATATTAACACATAGCCTAGGTCTAGGTTAGATTAACAATAATCTAACCCCTAGGTTAGGTTTTAGTTTAAGGTTACTAACCATTAATAATTCCTGTTAGGTATAACATTTTATATGCCAAGAAAAGACCTAAAATCATGCATCTCCGAACAGGATTTACTCTACAGCCGTTAGGCTACAGAAATATACATGACAGAATTATTACTTGGTCCACGACCGAGACCTTCCAGATATACCTCCATATCGGGAACCAATTCATTTCTCAAGATCAGCCTGAGTCATACTCCACGACCCGACAATAAATGCTTCCATACCTTTTGACTGTTCAAGTGCGTGATCTAATTTATCACAAACAGATTTAAAGCATTACTTGGATCAATTCCACTGATCCAAGTCTAGATATTATAGATGAATATCTCTATAATTCATTCCGTGATCAGATTAATATTCAGACACAAAATGAAATAAATAAAAGAGTCTAATCATATTCTGACTCAGTCAAGATCTGCAATCTGCAAGAAATTCAGTACATATCAAGCATGATTTCTGAATCGAGGAACACATCCTTTTACAAGAAATCACATATCAACACTTGTATGCTTAGGAGAAAGTAACAACAGTTCAGGGTGTTACATGCTTCCCTCCTAAAAAGATTCATCGTCCCGATGAATTTCATATTAAATTAACCTTCAGGTCAATCAATTTATTAGTACACAAACAATGTGACTACTTCCATATTAAATAGTTTCAGAAATCAATGTCACAACACATTTATTCAACCTGAATAAAGTCTGCCTTAATCTGGCTTTCATAAATACTTAAAACAATCAGTTCATAAAAGTATATCTTTGTCAACAGTTTTCATTCTGTTGCAAAAAGAGAAGGAAAAGCAATTTTCATCTCTTCCAGGTTTTCCCAAGTTGCACTTTCTTCGTTAAACTGGTCCCACTGGACCTTACATTGCTGAATATCACGATTTCTCAAGTGCAATTGGCGAGTTTCCAGTACTCGTGTGGGTTTAACCACGATTATTCCTGGGTCTTGGACCTGCAAGGAATTCCAATTTAAAACATGTGACAGATCTGAAACGTACTTCTTAAGCAAAGAAATATGGAAAACATCATGCATGCGAGATAAAGCAGGTGGCAATGCTAAACGATAAGCTACAGGATTGATTATTTCGACAATTTCGAAAGGTCCCACAAATCGTGGTGACAACTTGGCAGCCTTGCCAAAAGTTATAGAACTCTTTCTGGGTTTAACACGTAGGAAAACCTTATCACCAAGCTCAAACTTTCTATCAACCCGCTTAAGGTCAGCATAGCTCTTCTGTCTATCCTTTGCTTCCTTTAATCGTTCACGAATCAGCTTAACTTGTTGTTCCATTTCTATGAGAATCTACGGTCCAATTACCACTCTATCCTCAACACTGTCCCAACTTACAGGGGTTCTGCACTTTCTTCCATAAAGTGCTTCAAATGGTGCCATCTTTAGAGATGAGTGATAAGTGTTGTTGTATGCGAACTCAACTAATGGAAGATATTCTTCCCATTTATCTTTTTGTTGATCCATGCAATACATTCGCAACATGTCCTCCAACACTTGATTTACCCTCTCAATTTGTCCATCCGTTTCTGGATGATATGCGAAGCGAAGTTCGAGTTTTGTTCCTAGGGCTGCGTTAAGCGTTTGCCAAAACCAGCGTCATTCTAGGATCCCATCGATATAATCAGTTACGGTACACCATGCAATCTGAAAATTTCGTATCACGAACCTCTTGGCCAGCGACTTTGGTGAATCATCCTTTAGATTTCCAGCGATGAAATGAGCTACCTTAGTCGGTTTATCCACAACTACCGAGGATAACATCATGCTTATTCACGGACATAGGTAGTCCTTGTACAAAATCCATGGTTATTACTTGCCATTTTCTTTGCGGTATGCTATGAGGATATAACAGTCCAGCAGGGTGCATATGCTCTGCCTTCACCCGCTGACATTCCAGGCAATGAGTCACAAAATTTATCACATCCTTTTTCATACCTTTCCAGAAGTATTGTTGTTTCAAATCAGCTAGCATTTTTGTGATACCTGGGTGTCCAGAGAAAGGTGAATTATGAAATTCAACTAACAACTTCTTTCTCAAATCATTCAGCACAGGTACATATACCCTATTTTCATAACGCAAGATTCCTTCATTATCAAAATGAAAACCTTCATACCTTTTATCCTTAGGTTACTGCGCAGCCAGCTGCTTTTACTTGCTGGAAGTATGCATCTGATTCTGAGGCACTTTTTACCTCGTCTTTAAACTGAGTTCTCAATGTTATAAGAGCAGAAATGTGCCTCCTACGACTTAGAGCATCAGCTACTCTATTCTCCTTCCCTTTGATATAGCTAATATCAAAGTCATATTGTGATAAAAATTCTAACCACCTTCTTTGTCGGCATTGATTGGTGAGTAAAAATATATTTCAGTCCCAAGTGATCAGTTTTCAACTCAAAAGGTTTCCCAAGTAAATAGTGTCTCCAGACTTGAAGCGCATGAACAATGGCAGCAAGTTCCAAATCATGAGGGGCATAATTCAGCTCATGTAACTTAAGTTTTCTACTTTCATAAGCTATGACCTGATCATTTTGTAACAAAACACCTCAAGGCCTTCCCGAAGCATCCGTTACAACATAAAATTCCCATTAGGAGTGCAGTACAGACCCAATATAGGTGCGAAGTCAAGCTGGTCTTTCGAGACTTTTGAAAGCCGCTTCGCACTTGTCATTCCACATGAATTTCTTATCCTTCTTCGTAATGAAGTTATTGGTGCAGCTACCTTAGAAAAATCCTTTACAAATTTTCTATAGTAACCTGCAAGACCCATGAAGCTTCTTACTTCGTGCACATTCTTTGGTGCAGGCCACTCAGTTATTGCCACTATTTTTGAAGGATCTACAGCGATTCCTTCCTTACTTATGACATGACCCAAATAGTGAACTTCTGAATCAAAGAAAGAACATTTGGATAACTTACCATACAACTTTCTCTTTCTCAAAATTCCCAAAACTATCTTCAGATGCTCATTGTGCTCTTCAACGCTCTTAGAATAAATGAGAATATCGTCCAAGAATACAAGCACAAACTTGTCCAGGTATTCTTGAAAAATATTGTTCATTAAATTCATAAAGGTTGCGGGTGCATTAGTTAATCCGAAGGGTAGAACTGTGAATTCATAATGTCCGTACCTTGTTCGGAAAGCTGTTTTATGAATATCTTCCTCTTTAATCCTTAACTGATGATAACCAGATCGAAGGTCTATCTTAGAATAAACCGCTGCTCCACGCATCTGATCAAACAGATCATCGATCCTAGGAAGCGGATATCGGTTCTTGATTGTTGCTTTGTTCAACATCCGATAATCAATACACAGCCTTAGTGTTCCATCCTTCTTTTTCACAAATATCACAGGTGCTCCCCAAGGTGAAACACTTGGTCTAATCAATCCTTTAGACAAAAGCTCTTGTAATTGTGCCTTAAGCTCGACTAACTCAGTAGTAGTCATCCGATAAGGCGCCTTGGAAATAGGTTCAGTTCCAGGCTTGATTTCAATGGTAAAATCAAATTCTCTCTTGGGTGGTAACCCTGGTAATTCCTCAGGAAAAACATCCCTGAAACTTTGTAACAGTGGAATTTGCTTCATGTAATCACCATCTTCTTCTGAAGATTCAGATATCTTTACTGCATAAAGAGTACATCCTTTATTCTTAGCCTTTTTAAGCTGCATAGCTGACAGTTTTCTAACTGAAATTTCCCGTTTCACACCTTGAATCTCTGCTGATTCCAGCTGATCATCTAAACATTTTATGTTCTTTTCATAGCAATCTACCTTTGCTTTATGGTCAGCTAACCAATTGACACCAATAATAATGTCATACGATCCCAAAGGTGTAACATAGAGATCAACTTCCGTGGAGAAATTAGGTAAATCAAGGACTGCTCCAAAGAGACACATACTCACTGTATGAACAGAATTATTACCATACTCTACAGTCCAAGATTTATCCATTTTCCCACTTTTTTTTTAAGTTTAGAAGCAATTTTATTAGAAATAAAAATTCAGTAGCTCCTGTATCAAAAAGAATAGTAATGGTATGCCGAATAACTTACAGGAACTTCTATAGGTGTTGCTTTGCTTTTCGGCTTGCATGCGCTCTTTGCTGACATGTATCTTATCTTTGCTGATTACGATCATCCTTCTTTAAAGGACATTGATTTGCGTAATGATCTTTACCACAAGTGTAGCAGCCTCCTACAGGTCCCTTCTTAGGCTCAGCATTACCTCCAGCCTTGTAATTGTCATTTGTCCTCCATAGGGCTTACGCCCATTGTTATAATTTTTAACAAAATTATCCCTTACATTTCAATGAGCTTATTTCTTGTTGCTTTCTTATTGTTATCTCACTGAAACTTACTCTTGTTTCCAAACTTTTTCCATGGTCCTTTTAAGGTGCTAGAGAGGTTGAAGAAGGGTTTGCAGTCTTCTTCCACACTTCCTCCTTATGAGCGAGAAATAGCCTTTAATTTCTGTTCTTGCCTTATGGCCTTTTCAACAACTCCTTCCATAGTGGTTGGGTGTGAACATCGACCTCTCCCCTATCACAGATTCAATCCCATGATGAATTTTCGTATCCTAAACTTTTCGTCGAGTTTGATCTTTGCGGTACATACTTGAGGAGTTTTGTAAACCGCTCCCAGTATTCGATTACCGTTAGCTTCCCTTGAACTAAGTTACGGAATTCTATCATTTTACGATCATAGAAAAGTTTTGGCCACTTTGTTGCCTAAAATAGCCTTTAAATTGATCCCAAGTAATATTGGTCTCATCAATGTTTAGCTCAGCTTTTCGGCTATCCCACCACGAAGACGCTTCGTGAGAAAGCTGATAGGCTCCCCAAATAGCTTTGGTTTCCTCTGAGAAGTTCCTTATAGCAAAGTACTTCTCCATTTCGCTGAGCCAGTTCTCAGCTCCATCTCCTAATGTGGTGCCATCATACTTAGGTGGACTTATCCTTTTTATATCATTAGTGAGTTAACGCCAATCGGCCTTTTTGTTTTCTGGTTGGACAGGTGCATTTCCAGCATTAACATCAACACCCATTTCGGGGTTGTCCTCAGGAGGTTGCTGATTATTATTATCAGCCTCTTCATCCTCCTCATTTCCCGTCACCTGCTGTTCAAGCACAGCTAAGCGATCTCTTGTGTCCAACAGGGCAGCAAGGATCTCATCAAGTTTCTGGGTTGTTGCCGCTCCTCCTTCAGGTGGAGCATTACTCGCAACGTTCCCCCTTGTTCTAACCATTTTCTGTTACAAGAAAAATTCAGGTTTTTATCAGATTATGGACTCAATAGGTCCAAGAGCTGCAACCTTCAGCTCTGATACCAAGATGTAACATCCTCATTTTAGACAATAGAACAAGTCAATTTTTTTTTTTTTGATAATTGCATACTGGTTCTAAATACATAATTTAGAACTCACAATTCAAATAACCATTTATATAACAGACAACCATATGCAGCTGTAATGACTCGGAGTACCTCCGATCTATTCATTCCATGACTCGGTAATCTACCGATCTATTCATGAGTAATAAGAGTCGGTGTTTTTATTTAACACATTACTCTTGCGGTTCTCTTCCCTAATCTGGGATTCAGAATGCTCTGTCCAAGGAATCTAACTGAATAATTGTTACCATTATTCATCGGCATCTCATCCCTTAGACTAGGTGAATTAGGACAACGCAATCAGCAGCTTGCGATACTTTGGCCAAAGATTTGAAACATACTGTTCATGTCTCGTATTCCTTAACGGCATACTCGTCAATCTGGAATACGTCCTTCACCCCATTCTTATGTTATATAGAATGTCTTATACTGACTACCGTCAGTCCTTCCTTTCACAACTGAATCACTCGGAGGTAGATTAACAAGGTGATAATGTTATATGGATGCCCACGAGGATTAGGGATATGATGACATACTGGTTCAACCTTGCAGTTCAACCAGTGTGTCATGATACCCCGAATCTCCGAGGCAGTCTTATAACATGACCACGTTCTTAATCGGTCCCAGAGTAACTCGTGCGAAATCAAGTGTAAATCTTAGCGATCAATGCAAAGGGTGTCGCCATAAGTCATCTGCATTATTGTAACTTCGAGAAGATCCTAATCTTCTCGGAGGTACAACTCTGCAGTTGACTTATGTCGTCAACCTTTAAATCCGCCTCGAAAAGATCTACTCAGTAACAAGCGTTACGCACTTGAGTTTAAATTACTTTTAAAGACTTTTCCCTAAGGTTAGCCTTTCCAAATCCCTGGATTCTTCGTCTTAAGACGACCCTCCTCTATAAAACCCATTACATGGTAGAGGTATTACGGTCAGTTCTCATCAAGGAGTCATTAGAATACACTGATTCTAAAACAACAGAATGGGACAATATCTCATAACCTTTGCTAGAGATTTCCGTCTGAACTCCATTTGATTGTATATCAGTTCTCTTAACTGAATTTATATCATACTTTTTAGTATAAAGATATAAATGATTAAGAATCCAATTTAATATTGTCCTGTCATACTTAGGACTAGGGATTAGTAATTTAATCCAGCTTGTTTAGCGTTCTCTTTTAGGCTCATTTTTAACCTATCTTCTAGAAAGACAATTATTTAAATCCAATATTGCTTTTGCTAGAACAAATTAGAACTACTAAACACTCATAAGAATTCAATCTCATTTACTTGCAAGCTTTCATTGTCAATCACAAAAGCATCCATATTATACAATGATAACAATGCCCCTTCGTTACATAAACCGAAGAAGGTCAACTTTCAGAAATAGAATACAACACATAAGTATCAAACACTTATTTCCATTCCTTTCAAAACTATACAATTACATTTTATGCAACAGCATACTTGATACAATGCTAACGGAAAAGAAAACATCTTTTCCCATTTAGTACATCTATAAAATCAAGCTGTAATTCATTACAAATCAAATAAACAATCTGATCAGCTTGTCAGATCTGCATTACTTTTACCTCTTACGGTAACCATCTGCAAAAATAGTCAACATGAGTCAGTTCAATGAACTGAGCATGATAAGCACTAACTTTTAAAACAATTGCAATCCATCAATTGTTTTCATTAAACACCCTGTTTAAATGAGATCAGATATTCACATAAGTAAACATAATCAGACTATGCCCTTGTAATACAAAATGATTACAAATATGTAACTCTATCATTGTTACAAAATAGTCTTAATCACTTTCTAATATTTCATCAAATATTAAGAAACAAGGAACGAATGTACACAAACAATCATTGAATCCAAAATCACAACATTGGTCAGATTGTTTCATTCTTCCAAAAAAAAGAAACAACATAACAATTCGGAATTCCACCAATATGTTACAAAACAATTTCCCACTGTTAGATAAATATCAACAAGTATTAAATAAAGGAAGAGAAAGAACCTATCCATTCATACTTCCTTTCACATAAGTTCATCACTGTACCGTCTTTACATATAAAAACATTCAACCAGTATATAAATGAACAAGTTAAACAAGCCGCAAGCAAGATCGCTGTTCTAAATCAAGAAATAGAAACACAGCAAAACTCCTGCACAGCAGCTAACACATCAATCAATCCATAAATCAACCTGAAGTCCAATACTAGATTCTTCTAAGCACATTAAGGCTTTCGAACCAAGTTCGAAATCAAGAAACTTCAAGCGTATTGTTGTAAACAACAACTCTATAGCATAAGCAATTTGAGGTTTCCTAGGGACTATGCTATGTTGACCACACAGTATTTCCAAATCATGCTCAGTCAAATCGGACTGAATAAATGGAAAGGAACGTAGCATACTTATTCTTGCTCAGACAAAATCGGACTGAAGTAAAAGAAATGAATACAACCAATCGATCCTTACCTTGGCGCATGCAAGTCTTAGTGTGATATTCGCGACTTACCCAAACAAGGTCGGAACACGAAACAGTCATCCATACTCAAGGATCTCAACAGTGACAAAGACAATGTCCAAAGTCAAGTTCAGAAAGAGACAGAAGTACCAGCTACCTTTCCAGAATTCCAAATGATTCAAACGGAGGTAACAATTCAAGCAAATGCATATGAATTCATCATCGTACAAAAGCTGTTAATGGTTTTGTACTCATAACCGGGTTTGAACCCTACTGACGCACTATGAAATCGGTTGATAAATCCATCTATGCCATTCATGGCAAACATTCAGAATGAAACAAGTGAAGCAAATCGAATACCCATTTCAAGCAAGGAAATCAACTGAGCCGCTTGAAACTTTCAAACAACTTTCACAAAGAAATGCAATACATACCCAAGAAATCTATACTCATTATTTATTACAAATAACCATGGTCAGAAGGCCTGTTCCTTTCTCTATAAGGCTTCCACGAAATCAAATAACAAAACACAAGGATGAATCTACATCCACAACAGTAGATAGCTATATATATGATTCAATCAAGGACTCCACTGAGTCGTTATAATAAAGTATAGATGTAACAATGTTATACACAGTCAACAATAATCCCGTTTCCACAATAACAAGGAAAACACTTCCGCTGGGTCGTAAAGACTACGGTAACACAACAGTTGCCTGTTCCAAGCCAAAAATTTGAAAACAAATGAAACCCGAAAGTATCATTAGTCGCTGTCAACAAATCCCACGACAGAGTTCCCAAAGAAGCAATAATACTGATCAATCTTACAGTATTCATCAGAATCATTCCATACAGTTTCCATAACAAGAAACAACGACCACTAATCAAAAACATACAGTGGTCTTATACTACACACAGGTATATTCTAAGGGCTCACGCCAAACAGGCCGAACACTCAAACTTTTATAAATAAATACCTCACATGTATAAGCCAGAATGAATACTCAAAGCAAATAGAGCCGAAATTCGATTTCAATAAACACCCATCAAGAGGAAATTGAAAAATCGAACCAGAAGAGATACAGTGCCAAAAATCAAACAAGATCTCCATAGAAAATTCATCTAATTTTCACAAAACATTTGAACAGAGTTGTTCTAATGAAAGCACTTGAAAGACAGCAAGATATTTAAAGGTTAGGGCCTAACATGCCTGTATTTTTGATCAAATTTCCGAAGCAGACCACTGGAAGAGCTCAAACTTCCTTTTCTTTTTCCAAGATAAAGCGACCAACAAAATTTCGCTGTCTCCATCACATATATATCTTCCATGACAGAGAAAAGAGCCGAGAGAAATTCATTCTTGCCATGCTGACTCAAGGAGAACTGGTGCGAAGAACCAGTAAACAAGCAGAGAGAGAGAGAAGACCGAAAATCGCGACAAACCAAACAAACCTTCAACTTCCCGTTTGCATGCCTTCTCGCGAGTTCCGAGCTTGTCTCCCTAGAACATTGAATGCCATTAAACCAACTTTCCCGCTTAAACTCAACTTCCACCGACCGCGCGAGGTGGCGGCAGCGGTCCAACTACAACTCATGCTCATTTCCAAACTTAGCAAATTGCCACGTCTGCACAGGTTAGCCGCCGCTTAAGCCTCCGCCATGACCTGTCCCTCATCCTTATCCCCAGCATTAATTGCCATAGAAAACGCCGCCCATGGTTCGCACCCCTCCATAGGCCCCTTTACATCCTCCTCAATAGTTAGGTTAGTATCTTAGGTTAGAATTTAGGGTAATACCCATACTAACCAATTTACACATAGATACTAACTTAGGATATTAACACATAGCCTAGGTCTAGGTTAGCTTAACAATAATCTAACCCCTAGGTTAGGTTTTAGTTTTAGGTTACTAACCATTAATAATTCCAGTTAGGTATAACATTTTATATGCCAAGAAAAGACCTAAAATCATGCATCTCCGAACAGGATTTACTCCTATACAGCCGTTAGGCTACAGGAATATACATGATAGAATTTTCATGTTCTTTATATCAATGGAAAGCTGGTGAAATTATCTACATGATTCCAAGGTCAATTTTGCATTTTGGTTGATTTTAAAGAGATAAAATCAAGAAATGCCTCAGCGCACGTGGTAATGGCCAGAAATGCGTTTCAATAACAACCGGCTTTAATGCAAAATGGGTCGCATTCTTCTTCAGCATGGCCAAAAATGTCAGGGCATGGGTTTTTAAGGATGCCCATTCTATTTTAATGCATCTTCATTCAATGGGGAATGGCTTCCATGTTTTTTGCATGTTTTCTCTCTCCTGGGCTCAACCCATGCATTGTAAAAGCCAGATTTGGCTCATTTTTTGAGGTGGAACATTTTTTGGATAGCATGCTCCTTCTTTCACCTTCAACAAGTGATTTTTGCAAGTATTAGACCTTCTTCATGATTGTGAGTTTTTACCTCTTTTATGTTGCAAATGCAAGGATTTTGACAATGAAAAATGACAGTGCAGACTCTGTGATCAATTTTCATTCCTTTGTTTGTATTGTCTTGCTTCATTTTAGACCTCTAATTGCATCTTATCAGCTTGTGTATGATGTTTCATGTTGCATTTTATGAAATTGTGTCAATTTTCATGAACAAGAAGTGTTCACCACTCCTTTGGTGTATCACCTATTATTTTAGTTTCAATTTTTGCACTTTTATTTCTGTCTCCTTGGAATTTAGAGTAGGATTAGGATTCAAACCTCTGCAATTGTGCAAATAACAGATCGATCGAGAGGAGTTTGAGTAACCATCCTCTAATCGGAGATTCCTCTCTCATTTTACAAGTACCACACTTGGAGAGAGGTTTCAATGTTGTGAAATCACACCTTGGATGCCCGAAACATCAACTTAGAAACCTAATTTGCATCTAGGGGTGCTGCTGATTTGCAACAACAGTACTAACATTGTATAAAGCGGTACTCCCTAGTGTAAGGCATTAAAAAAACCTATCAGGGATCTCGAGGTTGGGATGTTGTCCATGGGGAAGGAAGAGGTATTCATGTCGATGGTTTCATTGGTCTAAGGTATGGAGTGCGGCTAAGGTGGATGGTTGAGGCATGGTTGAAGTAGATGGTTGGGTTGGATCAATGGGTGCCTTGGACCTGGTACAAGCACATCATTAGGGTGATATAACATATTGCGAGGTTTTGAAGGGGAAGCATCAGCTGCGATGGTGTATGAATTCCCATCATACTTGAATTTTATGCATCTATGTAAGGTGGAGGGAACGCATCCCATATCTTGGATCCAAGGGCAGCCTAACAACATGTTGAATTAGAACTCTCCCTCAAGGACATAGAAGATTTTAGGCAAGGTACATGGCATTACACGAATGTTAAGGATCACGTTGCTTAGGGTAGAAGTAATAGCATCGTTGAATGAACGTAACATGGTGGGGTTGGCACACATGCACCTAGGAGGGATATTCATCTATTGGAAGGCTTTGGAAGAGATGATGTTTAGGTTAGCACCCCGTTGATCATAACATGATGTACCCAGATGTCTTGGATGTAAGCCGAGATGAAAAGAGCAGGGTCAGGATCTTCTGCACCAAAGATGAAAATTTCCTCTTTGGAAAAGCCCTGATGCAGCTGGCTTGCATATACGAGGGACAGAGGTGGTTGTGGAGGTAGGTTGTTTGGTGAGAGAAGTGATGTGGTTGGGTGTTAAGATGGAGGTGATGGGTAGGGTTTCATTAGGTAGGACCTCTATCCCTTGGAGGATCTCAATTAGAGCTTGTCGATGAGATTCAGATGTTTGAATGAGATCATAGAGTGTCATTTTTATAGGAGATTGGTGAAGTTGTTTGTTCATGGTGCGATGGGAAACTCCATCAGAGACTAGATAGGTAGGTCCATGAATAACCACTTTAGGTGGTGGTGTGATCGGGATGGCGGAAGGAGAAAGAGAGGCCGTAGGTGTGCTCTCTTTAGCTTTTCCATTGTTTTTCTGACCTCGAGTAGCAATGCTAATCATGTTGATCTCATGAATACGAGATGAGGAAGATGGCAGGGATAATTCATTGTTCTCGAGAGGTGGGGTTGCAATGATGATAGATTTTGGTGAGGCGGGGATAGGTGGTATAAGAGAAGGGATTGAAGCTAAGGGCTTTCCCCTCCATAAGTTGTCTTTCTTAGATTTTCCATCTGAGATAGGCAACTGGTGAAGGATGGCTTTCAAAGCTTTGCATCCTTCTACATTGTGTCCTGGTGTGCGGTGGTAGGCACATGATTTTAGATTCATCATAACCTATAGGTCGAGGTTTAGATGGATCATAGGGTCTGAGTGGGGGTAGGGAAATGGTCGCATCCCCTACCAACATATCAAGGATCTTGGTGTAAGATCCTTTGAGCGGGTCAAATTTAGATGAAGATGAGGCTATTGATTGAGTGGGTGAGATTATTGATTGTTTTGGTAATGGTTGGGAATGATTGGTTTGTATGGGTGGTGGTTTAGGCAAGGGATTTTGACGATTGGGTTTAACTAGGCGTGGCTTCTTCGTGCGAAGTAATGTTTATTTGGTTAGATAAAGAGGCCCTGAGATGACGTCTTGGTAGGAAATAACCACGAGGAAAGAGGAGCGACAACAAACAAGTCCTTCGATGATTGAGTTTTCTTAGGGTTGGTAGGTAGGTAGGATACTTTGGGTGACAATGTTGACGCCCGTGTGATTTCTGTATGGGTGCAGAAGGTGTAGGTCGTGTTAAAGATGACGTGGGAGGCATGGTGTATTGAGGCAAGGTGGAGGGGTGAGGCCCTAATATAGAAGGTAGGTGTGACGGTGAGGGTTGAAACCATGCCTGTTGTACCGGTTTGATTGGGGGAGAGGGTTTTAGTTGTGGCGGAGGCATAGATTGGACTCGAGGAGATTGGGTCTATCTCCTAGGTGGATTGACGACTTTATTTTTGGATAAATCTAACCGTTTAGGTGGGTGCGTCAGGCTGGGTATTGGTGAATTCCCAAGCATAGGGGAAGGTTTGGTTAGGTTGATAGAGGTGGATGAGGTATTCGGTAGAGATGAGGGGGGTGAAGGTGTGGACATAGGCATTTTGATCTTTTGTAAAAACTTGGGCATATGGTAGAGTTGTTTGGATTAGTCATCTCGCATTTGAGTATATCATTGTGTACTCAAAAATTCCCATAAGACTTGTCTATCTTCCGGGGATGACAATCTTCACGTGTGGACAAGAATTTTGGTATGGAAGAGAAGTGGGCTATGATTCCGGTTCCTTTGTGGGTGTGATACGAGGGGTGAATGAGGTCTTTGTATCAATGGGTGTTAAGAGGTCAACCAATCGCTGGAAATATTTAGGTGATGAAGGCTGATAGGGAGGATGGCATGTTCTAGAGGATCTATCATGGTTAAGGATTTTGGTGATGTAGGCTCGAGAGGTTTCTCCTCTAAGGACGACAAAAAAAGTGGCGATCCTTCTTCTTTTATAGCAAGAGTGGTGGAAGGAGATGTTTGGGAAATAGATAGGTTGGATAACATCCGCTCACAGTCTTGCAGGGATGTGGTGTAAGAAGGCTCTTCTGTGAGAAGAGAACTCTGGGCGGTTGATTCCTTTATGGGTAAAGGAATAGTGGGGTTGTTCTCTTGTCCTGATGAAGGAGAAGGGGGTGAGGACCCCTACACTGGTGAAGAGGCTCGATTCATGATTTCCTCGATGGAAGCCCTTAGTTGGGAGTTGAAAACTATATGGATCTCATGCACACTCTTCTCCTCGACTGAGGTTTCTTAGTTTGTGTTACTGTTAGATGAATGGTTTGGAAATGGTTTGTTGAAGATTTTTAAATTTTGATTAGCAGGGGCATTAGGATTATTGAGGGTTATATCCATTGCATCAACCATTTCCTGCACTATGTTTTCCAACATCTTTCAGTTTTCGTGGCTATGTCCCTTACACGATGGAAGTTACTGAAGTCATTTTCTTTATACCAAGAAGGTATAGCAGGTGGAATCAAACCCAAAGTGAGGTTTAACAAGAGGCAAGGTGATAGCTCTGCTTTAAACAATTTTTCCAAGATCACATTATAATTTTATCCCAAGGGAGTGTACTTGATGGGCTCGGCTTTATACTTATAAGTGGATTTCGGTTGGGTATTAGACGGTGCTTGAGATTTGACCATCACCACTTGTACGAGATCCTTTTCATTTGAAGTAGCCAATGTGTGAGAGTTAGTGGTGTTGGGTTTGTTGGTGGAGTCTTGGATTTGGAAATTTGAGTTTTGTTGCGCAACTTCAATTTCTCCTCCTCTAAGGCTCGAATCTCTAGTTTCAAGCCATAGTAAAGGCCTCATCAAAGGTGCGGAAAGTTTGAATTTGGAGGGTGGGAGAAATGTGTTTAGCGAGGCCCACGTAAAGAGTTCAATGAGCTCGCCCCGAGGTAAGGCATATGTAAGTTGGTTGATGAGGCCCCGCCATTGTCAACGAAATCGTGATAGACTCGTCTTCAAATTTTCGGATGGCATAGAGGTCGGTAAGGGATACTTTCTTGGCAATATTGATGGAGAAGTGATCCAAGAAAGATTGGGCTAACTGGTTAAAGGAGAAGATTGAGTGCTGGGCTAAAGCACTATACCAATCCAAGGTAAGTTCTAATAAGAACATGGGGAAGGTACGAAGTTGTAAGGCATCGTCATGAGCAATCAGATAGCAGGCATGTCTAAATGATCGCAAGTGTTGTTGAGGGTCCTCTTTACTACTAAATCGAGTAAATTTCGGTAATTCCCATTGAGGAGGTTATGTATGAAGGGGGATAGAAGGAGGAATAGGCTACTAACAAACTTGCTCATATGTCAGGGTGTTACGGCTTCCTAAAATAGAAGCCTTAATATTTTGCATCTTTTCCATCATCTGTTTGATTAAATCATTGGTTGGGTTAGATGATGGTGCTGTCATCGTAAACGGAGGAGGATTAGGCCAAGATCCGCTACTTGAAAATGGTGGGTTTGAATGTTGATAAGGTAATAATGATGAATGTGTTGGGGCAGCCGAGTAAGGGTGTCTTATATAAGATGTTGAGGCCATCGGATGAGTCTGCGGAAATGAAAAGTTGGGCGGAGCACGAGAGGGAAAGCTCGTGTGAATAGATGATAGAGAGTGAGTTATGAAAGAGGAAATATGCAGGAGAGATGAGGTAGGGGTAGTGGATGGTGGTGATATGTGGGGCCCCAGTTAACCAAAGGAAGGCCAATTGGTGTAGTATGAACCACCAAAGCCCCGAGCCGGGAGGAGATGGGGCTAAGGATGAAGATGGTGAGGCGAGTTATTAGGTGGGGAAGGGGCTAAGTGAGTGGCTATACTAATAGGCATAGAAAAGAGTAGCTGAACTTTAGGTGTACGATCAAAGGTATGAGACAAATAATAATTTACGGTGCTAGGATTAGCATCCAAAAATTTGGAAAAGTCCGGATCTCCTACGAGGATCTTGGGAAAAGCATTGGTGTTCATAGGATTCCCATAGGATGCGAAGGGGGTGACTCGGGGAAAAGACATGGAACAAGCATGTGAAACCATGGCTACGGCTTGTTCCGGGTGATAACAACCATGGACAAGAGGATAAAACAGGAATTATTCAATCAGAATAGAAACAACAACAAAATGTTGGAATTGGTAGGTTTTTAGTTTGTCGAGAAGCGTGAAAACATAGTAACCGATGTCGGTCAGAATAGTAGCCGTCGACTATCGTCGTCGGTCAGTGTAACCGATGTTAGTAGAAGAGGACCGGTGTTAATCATTGTGAAGGCAAAGAGAGAATGTAAGAGGCTACCGGTTTGGGGATAACAAGGATTAGTATACCCACCAAACTATCTGAAGTGATCACTGAGATAGGGTATAACAGAAAGCAGAATCGAAAAAAAAAAAAAAAAGTAAGATACACAAGCAAATCAAGAGACTAACCCTAGGATTAGTTTTAATCACTTTGGGATTATGCCTTAGATGCAAGATGATGTCAATCCTAAACAAAAGACCTAAGGGAGATGTCAAGTTTGTTTTGGCTTGTAAGACTACCTCAATCGGGCGGAGGAATACCGTGGGAAGGGGGGATGTTTGAGATGTTGTGTAGATTATGATGTGATTTGGTATGTGTTGTGCAGTGAGAGTAAGATTAATTTCTCATCAATACCATGGATATCACCCCCATGTGTACGACCTATTACTTAATCTACGTTCACTAGAATTAAAAACAACAAGCAAGAATGTGATGCACGTGTTTTAAACCCAAATCGAAAATGATATTCGATGAAGCAAAGAAAGAGAAGAGTTAAGAAGATGACTTTCACTAATGCAAAGATGTGAAAGAAAGACAAGTTCTTTTACCAAAATGAAAAAATATTTTGTGAATATTTAGAAAAAAAAACAGCAAGTGTGCTCCTATATGAAAACAAGCAAGAAAAAAGAAACCCGAGAAGTGTCCCACTTTGGCGTGCCAAAATGTTTCACAAGAATTTTTTTCCGAATAGAGTTATTTCTATCTTTTCATTCTCTTGAGAAATAGATAAGGGTTAAGGATAGGAGGAATACTGTTGAGTGTTGGGAAGGTGTGCACATACCATAGAGAGATCAGACTAAGACTGTGAAGATCTCCTTTTTGTCTGGGAAGGACTACTTGTAAATAAGAATGCAAGACCACCAGATTTTTTAAACAATAAGTGAGGGAACTACCTTGGGCCCAGGAAATATTAGACTTCCTTTCGAAGGTGGTCAGTTCCCTTTTAATACAAATTAATGCAAATGATAATAAAGAAGCTATTGCGAAATCACGATTTAGGTACCTCGTTACTAAAAGCAATAGAGACTAAACTACCAATAATAAAATGTCATGTTGTTTGTTTGGTCACTGGTTATTGATACGTTCAGATCAAGTTACAGGGATAGACAAGGCTGGATATGAGATTTTTTGGAGGTAAATAGGTGAAAGGTTGGTTTTGGTATAAGTCACAGTGACCGATGTCGGTCACTGGATAACCGACCGCGGTTATAAAACCGGTACCAGTAGGGGATAACCGATATCGGTAGGGGTAGTGATTTAGGGGCTTTTAAATGGAGGTTGGTTGTAAGGTGGTTATGGGGTTTAGAAGGTTGGTAGATGGTTGAGGGGAGTAGTAGGGTGATAGAGAAGACTCAGAGAGTGAGAAAGCTATCTTTGGGGAAATATAGAGATGGATGAATGAAGGTTAGGTGTAGGGTGCTACCGGGTGGTAGATCCAGGAGTGAGCTTATAATCACTATGAATCAAAAGTTCACAAAGTAGTGTCTAGAAGCATACAAGGTAATAAAAGAGACTACTTACTAGTTTTTGATGCGGATGTAGGTCCAAGGAATGTAGTGGTGAAGGTAAGGCTTAGTTGGGATGATCCGGCAATTGGAAGTGAGCTGATGAAACTATCCTCCAACTCTCCCAATGTTTGGATGAGTGTGACCGTGATCTAGTTGCTCAGTTATAGTCTTGGGCTCAATACTCCTCTCTGCAACCTCTTCTCTCTCTCTCACTTGTCCCTCTCTTACAAAATGAATTCAGATCCTTTTGTTTTGGTTAGGGAGGTCATTTATAGGGAATCGATGGTGGTTACCTAAACAACACTGTTTGAGTAGGGACCGATGTCGATTAGGTCAAAGTTGGCTATTTTTAGTAAAATAGCCAACTTTCCCTCCTTTTCTCCCGAGGGGTCAGTTGTGGGCTTGGTCAAGTCATTATTAGGTTTGTTTTGGTGTGGGTGAGGGGTGATGAGTCATGGGTGTGGGTCTGGACCAAGTTATAGGTCTTAATTAGGTTAGTTTAGGGTTAGGGCTAGGTCATGGTGAGGTGGTGAGGTGAGGTGGAAGGGTTGGAGATGTGGATTTATTAATTATAAGGTAATTAATAAATAATTAAGTGTGTAAGGTTTAGGTGGTGAGGTAGGGTTAGGTTGCGAGATGAGATGTAGGGCACAGGGCGTCGTAAGACCCAAATTTGGTGTCTACACATACATAACCCTGTCACCTCTAAAAGTAGCAAGCTAGCTTCTTCTTTTTCCAATGTGTCAACATAAGGATCAAAATGATGTTCTACACTTACCTCATCTAGCAGAGTATCAGGGACCTCCTATATAAGAATGGTTGGTTCGTGATCAAAAATTCTTCCTCTAGATCTTGAATGGTATAATTCCCATTTATAGTACCAATGGTATAAGGCTCCACATGATTATGAAAAATTGGCTCTACCCTTATAGTCACTTTAGTTCTATATCAAGTCCTAAGGATCATATGTGACTAATCGGTGATAGGTAATGCCAATTTTGGAAGTGAAGTCTCGTTATAGGAAAATGGTGAAGAGAGGATGAATATCAATGACTGATATGTCTTATGTTAACGAAAAACTATGCCATTCATGGATAAAAATATATATTCCATTGATGATTCCAATGGTCTAAATTTTGTACCATCCAACTAAATAAATCCTCTAGAGATTGGTGTATATTGGACTCTAACACGTTTGTAATTTTGTTGGGCATGACCAAATTACTGGCACTAGAGTCAATCATATAGTTATGTACCAAATTCTCACCAATAATCAGAGAAATATAGAATGGTGGAGGTTTATTACTCTTGGGAGAAATTTTTCTTTCCGTTTGGCACAAACTTGTAGCAATTGATGATCCCTGGTGTGTTTCTTCACTAGATGTTCCAAAATCTTTTAGGGCTTCCTACGAAAAATTCCTCTAAGAAGGAATTGAAAGTGCTTCCCACATAGTAACATTCAATTTGGTCCTTTTCATTTGTTCAACAATGCTAAAAGGGATACCACCTACCTTTCCAACATCATTCGTATGTCAAGATACTCTTTTGGAAAGTGTAATTTTATTCTATGATTCTGAAGAAGAACCTTAACTCCTTACCTCCGACTAGCCTACATTTTTGGAAACTTCTTTCCTACATCTTTATCAACTACCACTTGTAGATAAGGCTGATAAGTGGATGCTTTATCATATTTGGGAGAAAATTATTCCATTTCCCTCTTTTAGAGTGAGTATTTTCTGCCACTTATGAGTATTCAACCCATAGAAATATTCCACTTTCCAATTCAACAAAGTGGTTTCCTTAGATTCCTATGGATGGTCTAATGCTCCTTGTATATATGCATCCTTTGTTGGCTCGGTAGGAACGTATATGTCTTGAACCATAAGATCTTGGATAAGAACTCTGTTGGGACAAAGATGTTGGTTGTAAGGCTGAGAACAAGGATAAAACCATTCATAATCTTAAACTATAATTTTTAGATGGGTAAAAGGGCTTTAGAGCAATTGGCGAGTTAGATGATTCCTAAAATTGAGAGGCTTAAAATTTTCAACTAGATTTTGCGACTAGTTATTATTTTGAAAAGGTGGGTTGTTAGCCTGAAATCGTTGATTATGGGATTAGTAAGGATGAGCATACTGAGACTTTTTCCTTTTTAGGGCTACTAGTTCATTCTCAAAGGTTTTAAGCAAATACTTAACTTCAACTATATCATTTGAAGGGGCTGGTGCAGACTATACTGGCTGCTTAGAGGCTATTGGAAGAGGATAAATGGTAAGTTGGTTATTTGGGAGCTCTAAATACTATGAAATTGGTGATCTTGGAGCTATCTTTCAAGCCTGAATCAAAGAATTTTCCACTCTTATAGCAACATCGTAAGCATCAAGAAATGTAGTCCCTCCCATATACTAGATCATAACTACTACATCACTATTTAAATATCTTAAATAGTACAAGAATGCATTATTAGGAGAAGGATTTATAATTACTTGAATCCTATTCAAGTATTTTAGAATTAGATTTTCAAATAACTTATATACTTTTAAGGGGATCTCTTTATTATAGTGAGTTATTCCATTAGGGATAGGTGGTCACTCTTATCTTCAAACTATTTTGAGATCTTATCTTATAATTCATCCCAAGTGATTATAGTATCATCATTTAATCCACGAAACCACCTGAAGTGCTTTAAACTTGAAGGAAGTAACAAGGAGTCTAATTGCAATGTTGTCTTCTATAATATTATGTCTGCATAAATTATTGACACATCAAGAACATGTTCCACATGAGTAATATGATTTTACCCTATGTAAAATGGAAAACTTTTGAGTGTCGTAACAGGTATAGTATCATGTTGATCCAAATGAAGAGGATTTATTGCATTTAAAGGAGGGAAATCTTGGTCCCTTATAGGGGCTGGAATATAAATGAGAGGTTGATTCTTCCTAGGTAGAGAAAACCTTCTATAAGGGGGTCAAATGACCTCTACATGGTGATACTCCAACCGGTGATGTTGAAATGCCTCTTCTTTTTCTCCTTGGATGAGACAAGGATAACTCAATATGCTAATAATTGTGTTTCATTAAAGAATCTCTTGTCTAAATTCCTCACATAATTTATCACAATGAGACTCGATGTCCCCAAGATTTCTTGCAGAAATATTGGGGTACCCCTTTTAAATTTTAGGTTTTCAAGTTTTGTGATGATTTGTGTTCATATTTGTTTGTGGTTATAGATTGTTATTTGGTGTGTGTGTAGGTTTTTACTTTAACTAATTTGAGTTACAAAAGTGTTAGCATAATTTAGCATAGGCATATTTATTGCATTTTATTGCATTGTCTTTTATTTAATAATGTGCAACATGTGCACTCTAGTCTAGTGAATTACATTCAATATTGTTATGTTAGATAACATTCAATATTGTTATTAGTAGTAATTACATGTGCATGTGAGATGGGTCTTATCATCTCGTAGTTGGTGTCTGCTAGGGTGTCATGTCTATCCATATGAAGCTATCTAATATCTATAAATATTACAAGCTCTTGCATTGTAATGTAATCTGATTTCATGATCAATAATATTTGTGAGGCTTCCGTCCCTCTTTGGTCATTGCAATCTTATTCTATTCTATCATTTGGTATCTGAGCTATACCATTATTATCATTTGGTATCAAAGCTATACCATTATTATCATTTGGTATCAGAGTAGGTTCTATCCAAGCAAGGTTGAAGAGGAGCACTATTGGAGAGGATCCATTGGAGAAGAAGATCTGCATCAAAGGAGAGTCATTGAAGCATCCCGCAGCCTCCATTCCTCCCAAGCATCCATCAACTAAAATTTGACCTATCCACTTATTTGGAAGGTAAATTTTTTTTTATTAGTCATTGACATAGCCAATTGATCTAACATATTGGCGGAATATTTCAGATTTGGAGATCTTTAAAAAAAGGAGAAAGATCTTGGAAAAAATTGCAGATCTAAAAAAAAAAAAAAAAGATTTGTAAAAAAAAAAGAGATCTTAAAAAAAAAAAAGAGAGATCTTGAAAAAAATTGCAGATCAAAAAAAAAAAAAAAATCAGATCTGAAAGTGGAGGTGTGAAGAATTCGGGAGCAAAGGTTGAAGCAGTCCCGTCAACAAAATTCCAGCAAATAGCTCTTAGAAAAAATGACGTAACTTTTTCATACAATGTCGGATTGATGTGCCATTTTTTTACTAGAAATATAAGAAGGAGGCACACAACTTTGCAGTTTACATCATCTTCATATTCAGCCTCTACATGTGACGAAAAGTTTGTACAAGTCGGATCATTTTTTTCTAAAAAAATCAGATCTAGCTGGTAAATTGGTAAGATCTCAAAAACTAAGATTCTGATTCTTCTAAAATTTTGTGGGTTTCAAGAAAAATATTGTATGATGCTTCTGTCAAAATTTTAGAAAAACCCAGATCATGGTTTGTGAGAAAAGGTGAAAACAATATTTAGATTGTTTGTTTGGATCTTAGGAACAAACAGGTCAGCGGTTCAATTCCCACTCTCTCCATATTTTTTCTTAAATTATTTTTTTGGAAAATTTGGAGAAATTAATAAATTTTGGGAGATTTCCAAATTTAGAAGCTCACCAAACACATTTAGAGCCACCGCTAAATTTAGCGAAAAAACACCTATTGGGGGGTAAAAAAATATTTTTGGCCTAAATTGTGTATTTTGTGATTCTAGACCCTTTTTTGTAAAGAAGGTGGACACAAAAACTTCATTTCAATGTAATTTTGGAGCATTTTGTACTAATCTTGGTGCATAAAGTGAAAAAAAAGTGTAAACTTTTTATTTTATGTTTGGTTCTATCACACGAGATCTTTGATCTCATAGCAGCGTTCGGTATATACGGTGCCTCTGGGAAGTGCTTACGGGTGATGCCGTTGCGACTACTACTGCACTTAACGCCTAACACAGCTGCCTAAACGTCGTCGAGCATCGACCCTATAAAATCGA
The DNA here is from genome assembly GCA_018340775.1 of Taxus wallichiana var. yunnanensis. Lineage (NCBI taxonomy): Eukaryota > Viridiplantae > Streptophyta > Pinopsida > Cupressales > Taxaceae > Taxus > Taxus wallichiana. The sequence goes on from CM031238.1 coordinate 521,353,971, forward strand.
TGGGGAGTAATAAGGACACAATACACACACATTTGAGCCCTCCCATCCGTTTGTGCTTGCACAAACCCCTCTCCGTACTGTCTAAGTACCACGTACTAAATTATTTCACGTGCGTTAACACCTCTTTCCGTACTGACGGGTATATTGAAAGGGTGATCTTCTTCCATGTACCGATGGGTATATCAGAAGGGAGTGTATATAGAAAGGTTTGGTATATCGACTGACGGTATATTGAGAGGGAGACCATAAACCTGGAGTGATAAGAGCCTTACCTTTTGTCAGAAATTCAGAGTTTCAGAAATTTAGATTGTAGAAATGGGTACACAAGCACCAAAGTTCTTCTTGCCAGATTCACAACTACTTAGAGGAGACAACTATGCTGCATGGAAACCAAAGATCAAGGTGTTACTTGAGTTTGAAGACCTATGGACAGTTGTAGATGGACAAACAACAAGATCACTTGATGATGGAAGACAACAAGTTCAATTTGACAGGGCCAATCAAAAGGCCAAGTTGATTATCTTGTTTAGCATAACAGACGATGTGCAACCCCACATTAGAGATGCCACATCGGTGAAGGATGCATGGGATAAGTTGAGCACAATCTATGAGGCAAAGAACAAGAATGCCATCCTCAACCTACTATCACAACTGCATACTCTCAAGTTCAAGCACAATGAGAAGGTTGAAGTTTTTTTGAGACGAGTTGCTACTTTGAGGGCATCTCTATTGGCATTGGGAAAAGAGATAAGTGATGAAGACCTCGTACCAATTGTTTTGCTAGCACTTCCTCCTTCCTAGAGAATCTTTGTGACAACTATCAATATGAGTGAACACATAGTCACCTTTGAGAAGTTGGTCAATCTACTCCAACAAGAAGAGGAAATGAACAACAAATATCAGGAAGATGAGCAAGCACTATCTTCCAATCATAAAGGAAAGGGAAAATTTCAATCCAATCACAAGAAGTCCCAAAAAAACCAAAGTCAACGAGACAACACCAAGAAGTGTCCCATTTGCAATAGAGGGGGACATGACATCAAAGATTGTTGGTATAATTCCTATAAAAAGGGTTCATCAAGCAATTCAAAACCCAACAACCAACGGGGTAACAATAATTCAAATAAAGGGAAGTCTAACAACAACAACAATTAAGGGCGAGAAAAATGGTAATTGGAAAGAAAACCCAAACAACAAGGGTACATTGCCGAACATGAGGATGATTCAGATGAAGGACACCACATGTATTCTGCTCAATTTGATGAAGAAACCAAGTCCACACAAGATATCTGGTATGTTGACTCGGGTGCAACTCAACACATGACTGGACGTAAGGATTGGTTCTACACACTGCGTGACTCACCTAACAAGAACCATGTGTCATTAGGTGATGACTCATCATACAGTGTCAATGGGATTGGAAACATTTCACTACCTCTTGGAAAGTATGACTGCAAAATCACAAATGTATTGTATGTACCTGGGTTGACCAAGAATTTGCTATCAGTTAGTCAACTCCTTGATCACAACTTGAAGTTGGATTTTGACAGTAATAATGGAGAAAAAGTGTGCTTGATAAGAGATAAGTCAAGAGGTTCCAAAATTGTAGCAAGAGCCTCCAATGTGGGACGCATGTTCCAACTTGATTTTTTCCACAAGGATGATCAAGCTCTAGTGGCCAAAGACACACAATCTCTGAGAACTATGGCATCGCAGATATGGTCACCTCGTTTTGGCTATCTCCAAATGCTTCAAAAGGAAACATGGTGAAAGGATTGCCTACACTCAAGCACAACAACACGACAAGTGTCACAATTGCCTAGCTAGAAAGCAACACAGAGTACCCTTCCAGAAGAACACATATAGAGCTAAGGGAAAGCTTGATTTGGTGCACACCAATATTTGCGGGCCCATGCAACCAAGTCATTCTGGATGTCAATACTTCATGCTTTGTGTTGATGACTACTCAAGAAAGATGTGGATATATTGTCTAAGAAACAAGAGTCAAGCCTTTGAGACATTTCAGAAGTTCAAAGCACTTGTTGAGAATGAAGTTGGTCGCAAGATCAAAACTCTCCACTCAGATCGAGGGGGGGAATTCACAAGCAATGAGTTCAAGACTTACCTAGAAGCTCATGGGATTCGTAGACAAATGCCTCCTACTCACACACCACAGCAGAATGGTATAGTTGAGAGAATGAATCGTACTATCATGGAAATGGTGTGATGTATGATTGACGACTCGAGTTTAAGAAAGACATTTTGGGCGAAGGCTGCAAGAAGCTGCAGATCTATTTTTGAACAGAGTTCCCATAGTAGCTCTTGAAGGAGTGACACCTCAAGAAGCATGGTCAAATCAGAAACCATCAATTGTACACCTAAGAGTATTTGGGTGTAAAGCTAGCATGCACATACCCCAAGAAGAATAGGAATAAGTTGGATACGAAAGGTGAGAAGCGATATTCATTGAATATAGTGAAGAAGCACTTGGGTACAAATTATGGGATCGAAAGCAAAGAAAGTATACACAAGTAGGGATGTTGAGTTCTTTGAGAAGAAACAAGCGAGATGCTCCACTCAACGACTCAACAAACATGTAGAATACACCTCTTGTGAAGACAAAATTTGATGTTCCCATTGAAGATGCAGTGATGAATTAGATGATGGTGAAAACTTGGATCCACCACAATCCAATGGAATAGCTAATATGTTACCTAAATGGTATACTCAATTTATAAGAGATGCAAATTTGGATGAAGCACGTAGCACATCATCTAATCTGGACCTAGAACTCACAAATCAAGCTCGTGAAGAGGTCAATTATGCCCTAATGAGTAGAGTTGTTGAAACAATTGAGCCATCTATAGTTCAGAAGCCCTACAATCAAAAGCTTGGAAAGATGCCATGGATTGAGTATCGATCGGTGATGAAGAACAACACATGGAAACTTTTCGACCTTCCACCAGGAAGAAACCCATTGGATGCGAGATGGATATTCAAGACTAAGTACAAATCGAGATGGGACTATTGCAGTATAAAGCAAGGCTTGTAGCAAAGGGGTATGCACAAAAAGAAGGCATTGATTATGAGGAGACATTTGCTCCCACGGCCCAAGATCAAGACAATCGGGATGATCTTTGCTCTATTGCACAATTTGGTTGGAAATTCCACCAAATGGATGTGAAAAGTGCCTTTCTTAATGGAGATTTGCAAGAAGAATTCTATATGACTCAACCAGAGGGTTATGTAATACCAGGAAAAGAGATGATGGTATGTAGACTCATAAAATCTCTATATGGCCTAAAACAGGCACCCCGGGCATGGTACATCAAAATTGATGAGCATCTCATAAGTCATGGATTCGAAAGGAATCCTTATGACCCCAATCTCTACCTCAAAAAGAAAGGGGGGGAGATTGTCATTGTGGTTGTTTATGTCAACGATCTAGTCATTATAGGAAGTTATGTGAAGATGATCGATGCAACAAAGAAGGATTTTAATCGATCGTTCGACATGACAGATCTCGGGCTCATGCACTATTGTCTTGGGTTGGAAGTATGGAAAAAATAGAATCATATCTTTGTGTCACAGTTGAAATACACCAAGACAATGCTCGAGAAATTCAGGATGATGGACTACACTCCTATTACTACACCTATGGAAGTGAGACTTCAGTTATCTCATTCCGATCCATCACCACCAGTGAATGTAACTCTCTATCGGTAGTTGATCGGGAGTCTCATTTACCTGACATATACTAGACCAGATATCAGCTTTGCAGTCAACTATTTATCACGCTTCATGCAAGAACCAAAAATATGTCATTGGAAAGTAGCAAAGAGAATACTAAGATATCTAAAGGGTATAGTTGACCTTGGTCTAGAGTACAAGAAGAATGATAATTTCTTCTTGACAGGATATTCAGATTCAGATCATGCAGGAAACATGGATGATAGGAAGTCAACATCAGGCTTCATCTTCTTTATGGGATTTGGACCGATATCATGGGGAAGCAAGAAATAGAACTTTGTTTCTTGCTCTTCTACAGAAGCAGAGTATCGAGCTGCAGGTGAAGCTGTTTGTGAAGCAATATGGCTACGCCGAATACTGGAAGGAATTGGTCTACCACAATAGAAATCTACTCCAGTATATGTTGATAATGAAGGAGTTCTAAAGCTTGTTCACAATCTAGTATTTCATGAGAGAACCAAGCATATTGAAGTACAGGTTCATTTCATACGTGAGCATGTCTTGAAGCACAACATACAGCTCTAGTTCTATCCTACAACTAAATGAAGGCAGATGTTTTCACTAAGTCACTTGCACGTGACAAATTCACACTGTTTAGAGAGTTCCTCTCCACTTCATTGGAAACTATGAAAAATTAAGGGGGGGAATGTTAGCATAATTTAGCATAGGCATATTTATTGCATTTTATTGCATTGTCTTTTATTTAATAATGTGCAACATGTGCACTCTAGTCTAGTGACTTGCATTCAATATTGTTATGTTGGATAACATTCAATATTGGTATTAGTAGTAATTACATGTGCATGTGAGATGGGTCTTATCATCTCGTAGTTGGTGTCTGCTAGGGTGTCATGTCTATCCATATGAGGCTATCTAATATCTATAAATATTACAGCTCTTGCATTGTAATGTAATCTGATTTCATGATTAATAATATTTGTGAGGCTTCCATCCCTCTTTGGTCATTGCAATCTTATTCTATTCTATCATTTGGTATCAAAGCTATACCATTATTATCAAAAGTACATGATGATTATTCAATAGGTTTCAAGAGGTTGATTGGAGGTGGATTATTAAGTAATCATTTGTTAGATTCTCTATAAATCTTCGAGAAGATCAAAAACTTTCTTCTTTGCACTATTTTGAGGTACTTCTACTTATTAAGTAAAGTGGTTCAAGAAATCAAAATAAATGGCTTAGGTTTTATTAGTAATGCACTAAACTCAAAGTGTTTTACTGTCTCATTCAATGTGTTGAACTCAAATTTATTTAGTTTTTCCTTTCATTCTATTGAATTCATATTACTTTACTTGTATTATTTTTAAGACAAGTAAAGAAATGTCTAAATTTCACTGAAATAAGCTCATGTGCTGCATTAATTTCTAACCTCATTTATTAACTATTCATTGTGTTGAATCCAACTTGATTTACTGGCCTAATCTTAAAATGAGTAAAGTAATCCTGAAAATCTACACAAATAATAATTTAAGCTATAGGCAAATTATGAATTTTGTACTTATTTGAATTTTTTTAATTAAAGACACTTCAAAGAGGTGCATAAAGAAGAGGTATGAGTGGCATCCATCTTGTTGGCATATAATGATATGGAAAATATAAAAGTCCGAAGTAATTCCAACTTGGATCCACGTATTCACATTGTCCAAAAGATGGTAGTTTTCAACCATTCAAACCCCGAGAAAGTCCAACGATCAATTGAGGAAGAATTTTCACAAATCAACTCTAACCCATCTACTATTAAGGTTAGTAGCTTGTTTTTCTTATTTCTTTCTTAGTTTTACCTTCATATGTGTTTTGTTTTAGGTTTTAATTTATGTTTCCTTTCAAAGTATACGCATTCTAGGGTTTATAATTTAGATTCTAGGTTTTTTCTTTATTGGGATAAGGATTTTTATTCAATGAATGAATTTGTTGCTACCTATGAGGGAGATTTATCAAATTTTAGCCCTAAATTTTCCCTAGGTTTGTATCATTAACTTTTATTCTTCATTTCCCATGGAAATGTTTTTTTTCTTCTTTCTATATCAAATTGGACATACTTTACTTGTATTTGAAACATGAGTTGAGTAGGGTGAAATCAATGCAAAACGTGACCTCATTTAATGTGTTGATCTAGTAGTATTTTCTTTACCTTCATATTCCGAAAAGTAAAGTCAATTGGATAAACCACAAACGATTTTCTTTTATATTGCATCATTTTCGCTTACTTCTACTTGTGCGAGAGTCAAGCCATTATTATGCATCGATCCGAGTATTTTTACTTAATTTCATAATGATAGTAGAGTAATATTAAATCACTAAAAAACATGTTCCTGTCTAGTTCATTACATCGAATAAATTGTATTTTACTTACTTTTGGAAAAAATAATAAAGTGTTACGAAAAGACTGCTAGCCACATTCTTAGTTTACGCACTAATTTAGACATGATTTTATTTCCTTTCTTATTGCATCAATTTAAATGTACTTTACTTATTTTGTTTTAAAATAAGTAAAGTAATAAGAGTTAACCGAAAAAGCATATATCCCTATTCATTACGTTGATCCAATGGGTTACTACTTGTCTTGGTTTTAAAAGAAGTAAAGTAATGTATAAAAGCCGCAAAACATACTTCCTATTCATTTCATCATTTTTTATTTACTTTACTCATTTTATTTATAAGGGAAGTAAATTAATTTATGTTCACCGCCATTATATTCATTGCGTCGATTTGTGTTGCCATTACTTCTTCTACTTATTACGCTAAAATGACCACCCGTTACTTCTTATTTTTTTAGCAAAGGAGATTACTATTTCTTCCTACATGTATTTTACACTAAATCAAGTACCTATTGCTTGCTTAGTCCTGCTACTTTCTTTACATTGTGTTGATTTGAGTTGTTCATGCTTGTTAACTACTAGTCTTAAGTAGTTATACCTTGGAAACCCGCAATGAACTATAGATTGAACTATTTCAATATATCACTTAGAACTTGAATTCCAGGATGTTTTTAGAATGATTTCATGAGTAAATTAAGTCTTAAATGCATGCATAAAATTGAGGAACATGTACATTAATTTGATGATCATTATTTTGAGAGAAGAAATAGTTGCTAGTTCTAACTGGTGGAAACACAAAAGAAAGAGAAGATATCTGAAACCAGAGAAGAGAAAGTAAGCGATAGGTCGAGAGGAAGGAGGAACTCTAGGAGGAGAAGAGGAACCTGTTGTGATAAGAGAGGATCCAAATTTGGATATTGAAGAAGCTTTAAGTGCTAAAAATGGAAAAAGAAAAACTAGAGCTAAAAAAGACAAAATGAAGTATTATTATAAGGGATAATTTATGGAGATGTGCATTACATCCAAGTTGGATGGAATAGGTCATAAAGACATGGTTCATGTAACCATTTTTGAGTTAATAGAGAGATCTAAAGCTAAGAAACAAACACCTTTGATGAGGGCATTAAGTAGGATTGGATTGATTGAAGAAGATGCCTTTCCAAGAACTTGTTAGTTCCCATAATTTTGTTACAATGTACCAAAGAAATATGATTCCCATACCAGAACAATAAAAAATGATGTTGGTGACCTTGTGGGAAGACTGGATGTTCATTTCTTCAACTTTTTCTTGAAGATTCCAAACTGTACCAAATGTCTTGAGTATTAGCATGAAAAAATCCAATGAGTATTAGGAAAAAAGAGGAAATATGCCATAAAGGTCATGAATTTACATTATTCAAAGGAATTAAAACATGCTTCAAGATTCCCAAATCATTTGTGAGATCTAATTTGATTGAAAGGTGATGACATTACTCAAATACTTTGCATGATTATTGGCGAGAAGAGTGCAATTTTTTTAAAAATAGATGTATTATTTTCTAAGAATGATAGAGAATACTAAACCTAATACTTTGATTAATTGGGCTGAAATCATTAGTGATAATATTGATTTTTCAGTTGGAAAATGTTAATCAAACACTGTATTTTAAAATCAATTCTTATCTTGTCTATGTTACAGCAACACAGGGAAATTTTCCCCAATTAATAACTCTTGGAACAAAGGATTAGAAACACATCTATGAATATTATCCGTAGTAATATTTTATGGGATACTTATATGATTATAAACAAGTTAATGAATTATTCTTGTATGAGGTGATCTTTAGGATTGATTTTTAAATTAAGATCTAGAAGGGTGATTGATGAAGAATGGAATGCAATCCAACCTTATGGGTGAATTTGTATTCAAGTTTCTCACTTTACATATTTAAGAGTCACTGGTTTCTCAAATTCTCCATTAAATTTTCTTAGATATCCAGGTGATAGATGGATTTTACTCAAGTTGTGTAGACAATTAGAATTACTTCATGATTTGTAAGGATCTCCATAGGCCGAGTTCTACATTTTCCTATTGTGATTAGAAAATATCATTTTATAACTATTCATAAGGAAAGAGATGTTCATAGAGCTATGTAGCTCTATTATAATCATATTTCCTTCAATGAAAGGGGAAATTTTGATTATACAAATATAGCCAAGAAGTGAGTTTCAATAAATTATGCACACACGACAAAGCATTGGAAAATTTTTGGGCTGATTGTAGAGACAAATTTAAAGTAAGGATAAAAGATTATAGTCTACTAAATGTATAATATATTGTAGAGTTTGGTTTGGCAGGATTCAGAATGACTTGCAGATGATGGGAAAGTGATTTCTAGTGCATATTATGATCAAGGAGGTGATAGTGCCCCTTTTCTTTCATTTACTCATATTTCAAAGTAAATTATTAAGAGAACATCAAAAATATTAGGATACACATCTAAATGATTGAATAATCAAGGATGTTTCCTGCGGAAAAAATAATGAAAGAGATTACTCAAATAAGCACTTTGTAAAGAAAGTATGACAAGAAAGGAATCTCGAGGGGAAAGCAGTGGCATGGTCATGAAGTTAAAGCCAATCGGGAGAGAAAAACAAAAACATTTTATTTCAGAAGATGCCCCATTAAATATTTATAGTTTAGTGTCATTATCAATTACTACTCCTAGTATTCAAAAACCTCCTTCTAAAAAAGACATTATGATGTCAAGGCTTAATCCATCCTCTTTCATATTCGCCTAACTTTCTCGAAACCGTATTACCTAGACCACATCCATGTTATCTACCATCTACTCCCCCTCCTCTCGTATCTAGAGAAATCATTAAGCTGCACCACAACATAAAACATGTATTGTTTATTCTCTTTCGGGAGCATCTAAAACATCAAGACAATTACATAGGAGTTGGTGATGAGATGCATTATCAAATGGTTGAATTCTCTTGGTCCCATTTGTTGTAGAATAGAAGAAAATCTAAGATATTGATATTAGGATTGAAGAAGAGATAGAAGAGCAATTGATAAGGAAAAATATGGTTTATTTTGGAGGGGTTTTGCAGTAATATTATACTACTAAATAACCTTAAAAATAACTTGAAATAGTGGCACTTCCCTTCCCGAAGTAAGTAGTAAGGAAATAATTGTTTATCCTGAAGCTCAAACTCTTCCAGTCAAGAATTTATAAATTATTTTTCTAAGAAGTCATTTCCTACTTCCAAGGAAGTAATCAATTTAGATGCAATGGATCTTGAGTTGTTAAGAAGGATTGAAAATAAGATGAAAGGATAAAAAAATGGCCAAGTTTACTTCAAGATTGATCATTGATTCTTCAGAAATAAATATTTTGAGGTATATACTCCACCAGTGTGGGAAAATAAAAAGATAATTGACTAGAGAGGATTGGGTAATCACAAAGGTGTCTCTCGGAGAATTCACCTTTGAAGGTCTAAAGGAAGACACACAAAAATTTATAAATAGCCTCTTCTAGAAGTAAAATGAAGAAAAAGTTAAAAATGTTAAGCTGAAAGAACAATCAGCTAAGCTTTGAAATATTATCATGAAAGTTTCCAAGAACCCCACATAGTCAATGCTTATGAAGGAGCAAGTAAATCCATAGGTAATTAATATTATTGAAGAGACAAGTGATAGATCAAAGGATACAGATGAATGGGTGGCCGATATCATTAATAAAACTATGGATTTTTACAAAGAAACTTTGGTAAAAGTTGTTGAGTATATAGAGAAGCTAGATGAATTGAAGGATCTCAAGAAAAAAGTAGATAATGAAGGTGGTATTACTGAATTAAAACTGAATTTTTTTGAAGAAATTAATGAATTATAAAATGATGTTTTTAATTGGAGAAAATATTGCACATGAAGGATCGGATACGAAGGGAAAACAAATAGAAAAACATATTTTATAATTTAAAAATAATATTATAAAGCACATTATGACCAAGATGGAGATGATGGAGGAACAAGATGAGAAAATTATAGAAGAGCTTGATGATGCAATTTATGGTCTAATAAAGTATGACACTTCACGGTATCCATATATTATTGACGATTTTATTCAATTGTTTGCAGACTAATGGACAAGGTTATTATTTCTTTCAACTAGAATTCCCTAGACAAATTAGTAAATATTAAAGATATTGTCAATTAGCTGGGATCTTGTCATGGGAAGTTAAAAGGGGATACAAGATTATGGGAGAGGAATTTCTCATGTTTGAAACAAAAATGGAGGTTATAGCTGATGCAGATAATAATTCTATCAAGTACATGAGGGATCAATTTGCTATCTATAAAGAGAAGCATAAGGATGAAAAATATGAAGTGGATGAAAAAGATGAAGTAGATGAAGATGAATCGGATAAATTAAAATACAAGGATAAAAATAAAGGGAAATATAAAGTGGGTGATAGTAGTTTATGATTTGGAATGATTATTTTATTTCCTATAATTCCTTTTATGCCTTTCTTCTTTTATTTTTAGTACATTAATTGTAATAATTAAGTGATGTGGTGTATAATCACCATTACTTTAAGTTGTTTTATAAATTCAAATGCTCAAGAAGTAGTTATGAAGCAGTGTTTATGGTTTTAATGTTTGAACTTTATGAGAATAACTAGGTGGCATTAAATGAATATTTTGAGGAGTAAATTTCTCAACTCCTAATTGTTTATTAGTTGTTCATTTATTAAAGTATAATAGATATCTATTCCATATTATTTTCTCATGAAAACTATAAATAGAAGAAAAGGCCTACATGTAAAAATATATAATCTGAAAAAATATTTGAGCAATCATTGTTATAACTCATGCATTTTTCTTTTAGACTTTTTTGAAATAACTAAATGTACTCATTGTGAGTAGTTGAAAATTTAATAAAAAGGAAGAAAGATTTTTTTGAAATTTTTGTCTACTTAAGTCTAACTATAACATTTGTGGGATTTAAGTATAGAATTTGAGTTATCTTAACTTTTATAAGTGTGTGCTTCTTTGTAATTTAGTTAAAAGTTTTCAGGATCAGCCAATATTTGTTTATTTATGTGTGAGTAACTTTCTTTGAAATCTATTTATTGCAAAGCACGTTTCTTGCACTTCATACATCCTTTCTAGTTCATATTCCTTGTTTCTATTTTCTTTTACAAAACAGTTGTCTACTTGCTACCAAACCTGTCTAGTTTTGGTTCAAGAGCTATTCAATCAAAGTAATACACCATAAAATGTAAATAGGAAATAGATTAAACAAACAAAGTATATGGGAGCTTCACCTTTAAATGAAGGGGATTTATCCCATGACTTCCTAGGTTGTATGGCTTAGCTTAGCCAATCATAAAATCTATCTAACATTTTTAGTGAATCCTTTGGGAAATCGAACTTAAATCAAAAGAATTGATCTAAATCTCGTGGGTATAGGAGATTTTTTTTTCTTTATTACCTGTTGAATTCATTGTGTTAAGAAGCTTTCATACTGGAAAGTCATACATTTACACATGTGAGTAGGGCTCGGGGTAGGAGTGATCATTTCTTTCACCTTCAAGAGCAAGTTAATTTCAATTATCTACATCAATCCTGGATCCAAAAATGAATTTTATCACCTGTAAGGAGAGTTCATACCTCACCAAATCACTTACAACATAGCTCAGCTACTAGTATTATTTAGCTAGTTAATCCTCGTTATTAATTCTTGTAACCATGGCTCAAGAATTTCTGTTCCATGGGGTAGGGATTTTTGTCCTTTAAAATTAACTCCTCTACATGAATTACCTAAAGGCTCAGAAGAATTTCCCAAAATTATATGGAGATGGGAAGCAGAATCTTGATGATCACTTGGCATCTTTCTACATTTCTTATGGAGTACTTTCTATAGAGCATGAGGATGTGTCTGTAAGATTATTCATCGATACTTTGCATGACTTGGTAGGAGAATGGTTCTATCAATTGGCCCCTGGAACTATAACAAATTGGAAAAATATATGGGAGTAATTATTGAAGAGATTCAAGACATTAGAAAATGTAAGCACACTCATTGCTCATTTGATGCGGTTGAAGAAGGAAACACAAAAGAATATGAGGCATTTTATTTGTAAGTTCCAGAGGATTTTTATAAGATTCTGCTTCTACTACACTGCGATGAAAAAAGAATTTTTTTGTAATTACTTTTACCTAGAGTTGGATATCAGTTGTGAAAGCGCGACCAAATTTTTTTGAAGCATAAAATGCTACAATTGAAGTTGTGGATGACTTGATAATGGATAGAAAAAATAAATATTCAACCCCTAAAGTGAAGGACCATCTTCAACCAGCTTTTTTGATCCACTATTGTAGAAGTTAGCAAAGGATATGTTGTAGATTAAGAAATAAATGGCCCAAGGAGGAAATTCTTCCCCTTGAGGAATCTCCCACTCAAAAATTTAATGGTTAAAAATGCAGAATTGAAATAGACTCACTTTGTTACACCAAAAGTCTTACAATTGAATTTGTTCCAAGGAAAAACTTAGAAATAAATATATAAGATCATGCTCCTATTGATAATGAATGACTTGATGAAGAAGAATTTGTGGATCCCATAGTGACTCCAATATCGGCTACCTAGACTATGAATCTGATGAAGGCTATTATAAATATTTTAAAGATAGTGATGGTCACACATTCACGGTGTTTACAAGATCTCAAGCATAACAAGGTGGTGAAGCTTCTTCAAGTGGACAAAGGAGAGAAAGAGAAGATCTGCATCAAATGTTACTATTCTGAAAAGAGGCATTCCACTTCCTTCTTCCTTAGCTCAAATAGATAAGCCAATAAACACCACTCCTAACCAATAGTAGATGAAAATGGGACAAGCAACTAAATTTATTCAAATTACTCTTATTCCTTATTTTGATATCATCGATCACATTAAGAAGACTAAGATACATATGTTAGAAGCTAATTATTTGAGGGATTTTCCAGAGTAGTTGAACAGGTTGGTAAAGTATGTGCATGGTAACAATCCTAATAATTTACTTAATAGTACTTCACGAGGCATATTTCCTAATCTTAAAAGTAATCCTTCAGTGAATAATGCTACAAATTTTTCTCTTACGTCTCATAAAAGGATTGAACCGTTTTATGTATACATTTTTATTAATGGTTATACATTGGGTAACCACATTTTAGATTTAAGATATTCTGATAATGTCATGCCAGCAAAAGTTGTAGATGCTCTGGGGCTTACACTGATGAAAAAAATCAGAATATATTATTCAATGGAGATACAATTACCTCTCACTAGATAAATCAAATATGCGCAAGTTGTTCTTGTTGCTTTCCTAGATAAAATACTAAAGATGACAATATTGGTGGTAAATATTCTAGTTTCTTATGGTATGTTATTAAGAAGGAAATTATGTAAAGAGTTGGGAGGTGAGGTCAATATGAATTGGTCTTGTGCTCATATTCCAATAAAAGGAGTTAATCAAAAGTTAGAGCTTGAAAAGTAGTCCAAATACAGAGTTTCAAAATTTGAAGATCCTAGGCCTCAGATTCTTTTTCAAGAATCAAATCATGGATTTTACTACCTTGAGTTGGATAATGGATAATCTCAGTATGTATCTCATGATTCACATATCAAATATAATAAATTTTGAAATTTGGAGTTTGACAGTAACTACTATTCACTTGGCTCAAGTGAAGGCGTTGTGCTGATTTTTCGTGAAGGAAATATATCTACACATTCCTTTTAATTGATGTTTGAAAATACTAAAAATATATTTGAGTATGAAGTAATACTATTGGTAATAGAATAAGCTAAAAAATATGGGAGTTAAGTTGTTGCATATAATAGGAGCTGCTTAACTTATTATTAAGAAGATAAGTGGTATTTATTAGGTAAAGAAAGATAATATTGGACATTATAGAGATCGGGTGTATTCCACTACTATGGAATTTGTATCCTTCTCAGTCTCTTATATTATGAGGTATCATAATTCTAGACCAGATTCTGGCAATTACCACAACCTTATTTAATCCAAACTATCCACTGACAATATTAAGACAAGGAGATTATAAAGCGGAGATGGTTTTCCATCCAAAGGTACATAATAATGTTGATTAGTGGAAAGTATTAAATGATGATAAGAATATTATTGTTTCCTTCATCAACATGAAAATTTTGAAGAAATTTATTATGAAGGAAGTAATTCATGTCCGAGACAAACTACGAGTTAGTGAAGCTAGCCTAGAAATTTAAGGAAGCCAAGGGATTATTCAGCTTAAAGGAAACAAGATTCCTAAAGGATTGGTAACTTTTGAAGATATTTTTGATAAAAATGATTAGTTTCTAAAAAAGAATAAGGAATATGGAGAGGGTTCTTCATTCAATATAGGACAATTAAATCTCAAGAAAAGGATGAACCCAAGTTGGTGAATTTGGGAAAATTTTTTTGAGGTATAACATGAAGATTTAACAAGAATTCTCAAGAAATATATGGATGTATTTTCTTGGTATTACCAAGAATTAAAGAAATATCATCCTACTAAATTCCAATATTATATTCCATTGAAACAAGGTAAAAAACCTTTCAAATAGAATCTTCAGAGGCACAATTTGACTATTTGAGGTAATATTTTTACATAAATTCAGAATTTTCTAGATGCAAAGGTAATTTATTCAGAATTTATTACATTTAAAGGAGGGAAATCTTGGTCCCTTAAAGGGGCTAGCATATAAATGAGAGGTTGATTATTCCTAGGTAGAGGAAACCTTCTATAAGGGGGTCAAATAACCTCTACATGGTGATGCCTCAACCGGTGATGTCGAAATGCCTCTTATTTTTCTCCTTGGAGGAGACAAGGATAACTCAATATTCTGATAATTATGTTTCATTAAAAATATCTTATCTGAATTCCTCACATAATTTATCATAATGAGACTTTGATGTCCCCAATATTTCTTGTAGAAATATTGTGGTACCCTTTGAAATTTTAGGTTTTCAAGTTTTGTGATGAGTTGTGTTCATATTTGTTTGTGGTTATAGATTGTTATTTGGTGTGTGTGTGTAGGTTTTTAATTTAACTAATTTTGGTTGCAAGAGTGCATAATGATTCTTCAATAGGTTTCAAGAGGTTTATTGGAGGATGAGTATTAAGTAATCATGTGTTAGATTCTGTAAATATTTAGAAGATCAAATACTTTCTTCTTTACACTATTTTGAAGTACTTCGCTAATTGAGTAAAGTGGTTCAAGAAATACAAAGAAATGTCTTAGGTTTTATTAGTAATGCGCTAAACTCAAAGTGCTTTACTACCTATTCAATGTGCTAAACTCAAAGTTATTAACTTTTTCCTTTCATTATGTTGAATTGATATTACTTTACTTGTATTATTTTTAAGACAAGTAAAGAAATATCTAAATTTCACTGAAATAAGCTCATGTCTTGCATTGATTTCTAACCTCATTTCCTAACCATTAATTTTGTTGAATCCAACTTGATTTATTGGCCTAGTCTTAAAATGAGTAAAGTAATCCTGAAAATCTGCACAACTAATAATTTAAGCTATCGGTGAATTAGGATTTCTTTACTTATTTAATTTTTTTGAAGTAAAGACATTTCAAAGAGCTGCATAAAGAAGAATTTAAAATTTCTAAGTAATTCCATCTTGGATCCGCATATTCACATTGTAAAAAAGATGATAGTTGTCAACCATTCAAACCCTTAGAAATTCCTATGATCAATTGAGGAAGAATTTTCACAAATTGACTCTAACCCATCTACTATTAAGGTTAGTAGTTTGTTTTTCTTATTTATTTCTTGGTTTTACTTTCATATGTGTTTTATTTTAGGTTTTAGTTTATGTTTCCTTTTGGTGTCTATTTCTATGGTTTATAATTTAGATTCTAGGTTTTTTCTTTATTGGGATTAGGATTTGTGTTCAATGAATGAATTTATTTCTACCTATGAGGGAGATTTATCAAATTTTAGCCATATATTATCCCTAGGTTTGTATCGATGAAGTTTTTCTTCTTATTTCCCATGGAAATATTTTTGTTTCTTCTTTCGTATCAAATTGGAAATACTTTACTTGCATTTGAAACATGAGTTGAGTAGGGTGAAATCAATGCAAAATGTGACCTCATTTAATGTGTTGATCTGGTAGTATTTTCCTTACCTTCATATTCCAAAAAGTAAACTCAATTGGATAAACACAAAATCATTTTCTTTGTATTGCATCATTTTCACTTATTTCTACTTATGCGAAAGTCAAACCATTTATTATGCATCGATCCGAGTATTTTTACTTAATTTCATAATGATAGTAGAGTAATATTAAATCACTAAAAAACATGTTCCCCTGTCTAGTTTATTACGTCGAATAAATTGTCTTTTACTTATTTTTGGCAAAAATAATAAAGTGTTACGAAAAGACCACTAGCCACATTCTTAGTTCTGCACTGATTTAAACATGATTTGATTTCCTTTCTTAATGCATCAATTTAAATGTACTTTACTTATTTTCATTTAAAATATGTAACATATTAAGATTTAACTGCAAAATCATATATTCCTATTCATTACGTTGATCCGATGGGTTACTACTTACCTTGGTTTTAAAAGAAGTAAAGTAATGTATAAAAGACCCAAAACATACTTCCTATTCATTTTATCATTTTTT
Source organism: Taxus wallichiana var. yunnanensis (assembly GCA_018340775.1). Classification (NCBI taxonomy): domain Eukaryota; kingdom Viridiplantae; phylum Streptophyta; class Pinopsida; order Cupressales; family Taxaceae; genus Taxus; species Taxus wallichiana. Next base: position 521,370,753 of record CM031238.1, read on the forward strand.
ATTTACTTTAATCATTTTATTTATAAGGAAGTAAACTAATTTATGTTCACCACCGATTATGTTCATTGTGTCTCTTTATGTTTCCATCACTTCTTCTACTTATTGCTAAAATGACCACCGTGTTACTTCTTATTTTTTAGCAAAGGAGATGATATTGCTTCCTACATGTATTTTGCACTAAATCAAGTACCTATTTATTTTTAGTCTTCTTACTTTCTTTGCATTGTGTTGATTTGAGTTGTCCATGATTGTTAATGCTTGTTAACTAGTCTTAAGTAGTTATACCTTGAGGAAACCCAAAATGAACTACAGATTGAACTATTTAAATATATCACTTAGAACTTAAATTCTAGGATGTTTTTTCAACATGATTGCATGAGTAAATTAAGTCTTAAATGCATGCATAAAATTGAGGAACATGTGCGTTAATTTGATGATCATTATTTTGAGAGAAGAAATAGTTGTTTGTTATAAGCTGGTGGAAACACAAAAGAAAGAGAAGATATCGAAACCAGAGAGGAGAAAATTAAAGTAAGTGATAGGTTAGAGGAAGGAGGAACTCCAGGAGGAGAAGAGGAGGCTGTTGTGATAAGAGAGGATCCAAATTTGGATATTGAAGAAGCTTTAAGTGTCAAAAAAGGAAAAAGAAAAACTAGAGCTAAAAAAGACAAAATGAAGTATATTATATGGGATAACTTATGGAGACATGAATTACATCAAAGTTGGATGGAATAGGTCATAAATACATGGTCATGTAACAATTTTATGAGTTAATAGAGAGATCTAAAGCTAAAAAACAAACACCTTTGATGAGGGCATTAAGTAGGAGTGGATTGATTGAAGAAGATGCCTTTCCAAGAACTTGTCAGTTCCCATAATTTTTGTTAGAATGCACCAAAGAAATATGATTCTCATACTAGAATAATCAAAAATGATGTTGGTGACCTTGTGGGAAGAATAGATACTCATTTCTTCAACTTTTTCTTGAAGATTCCAACTGCACCAAATGTCTTGAGTATTAGTATGAAAAAATCAAATGAGTATTGGGAAAAAAGAGGAAAGATGCTATAAAAGTCATGAATTTAAATTATTTAAAGGAATCAAAACATGCTTAGATTGCCCAAATCAAGTTGTGAGATCTGATTTGATTCAGATAAGGTGATGATATTATTCAAATACTTTGCATAATTAATGGAGAGAAGAGTGCAATTTTTTTTTATAAATGGATGTATTATATTTTGAGAATGATAGAGAATGTTAAACTTAATACTTTGATTAATTGGGCTGAAATCATTAGTGATAATATTGATTTTCAATTGAGAAAATTTTAAAGAAACTATGGATTTTAAAATGAATTCTTATCTTGTCTATGTTATAACAACACATGGAAATTTTCCCAATTATTAACTGTTGGAAAAATGCTTGAGAAACCCATGTATGAATATTATCCGTAGTTATCCTTTTATGGGATACTTCAATGAATATAAACAAGTTAATGAATTCTTCTTATATGAGGTCATTTTAGGATTTATTTTTAAATTAAGATCCAAGAAGGGTGATTGATGAAGCATGGAATGCAGTCCAACCTTATGGGTGCATTTTTATTCAATTTTCTCACTTTACATATTTAAGAGTCTCTAGTTTTTCAAATGATCCATTAAATTTTCTCAGATATCTAAGTGATAGATGGATTTTACTCAAGTTGTGTAGATAATTAGCATTACTTCATGATTTACAACAGGTCTCCATAGGGTTAGCTCTACATTTTCCTATTGTGATTGGACAATATCATTGTATAAATATTCATAAGGCAAGAGATGTTCAGAGAGAGATGTAGCTCTATTATAATCATATTTCCTTCAATGAAAGGGGAAATTTTGATTATAGAAATATAGCCAAGAAGTGAGTTTCACTAAATTATGCACACTCACCAGCATCGAAATTTTTTGGGCTGATTGTAGAGACAAATTTAAAGTAAGGAGAAAATATTATAGACGACTGAATGTTTAATATATTTTAGAGTTTGATTTGGCCTAGATTCAAAATGACTTGTAGATGATGGGAAAGTGATTTCTAGTGCATATTATGATCAAGGAGGTGATAGTGCTCCTTTTCTTTTAGTTACTCATATTTCAAAGTAAATTATTAAGAGAACATAAAAAATATTAGTATACAATTCTAAATGATTGAATAATCAAGGATGTTTCCTTGAGGAAAAAAAAATGAAAGAGATTACTCAAATAAAAGCTAGAAGAAAAAGAAAGTGAATGAAGAGAAAGGAATCTCGAGGGAGAGAAGTGGCATGGTCATGAAGTTAAAGCCAATTAGGAGAGCAATAACAAAGAATCCTTTTATTTTAAGAAGATGCCCCATTAAATATTTCTAGTTTATTAACATCATCAATTATTACTACTCCTAGTATTCAATAATCCTAAAAAAGACATTATGATGTCAAGGCTTAATCCATCCTCTATCATATTCCCTAACTTGCCATTTGAAACCGTATTACCTAGATCACATCCATGTTGTTCTCCACAGTTACTACTCCCCCCCTCCTCTGTATCTAGAGGAATCATTAACTACACCACAACATAAGATACATGATGTTGTTTATTCTCTTTCAGGAGCATCTAAAACATCAAGAAAAGTGAATCCCAGATGAAATATGCAGAGGTGGAAGAAGGAGATATTGCATAGGGATTTGGTGATGAGATGCATGATGATCAAATGGTTGAATTCTCTTCAGTCCCATTTGTTGTAGAATAGAAGAAAATCTAAGATATTGATATTGGGATTGAATAAGAGATAAAAGAGGAATTTATAAGGAAAAATATGGTTGATTTAGGAGGGGTTTTGCAGTAATATTATACTACATGAAGAACCTTAAAAATAACTTGAAATAGTGGCACTTCCTTCCTAAAAGGAAGTAAGTAAGGAAATAATTATTTCATCTGAAGCTCAAACTCTTTCATGTCAAGAATTTATAAATTATTTTTCTAAGAAGTCATTTCATACTTCAAGGAAGTAATCAATTTAGATGAAATGGATCTTTAGTTGTTAAGAAGGATTGAAAATAAGAGGAAAAGATAAAAAATGGCCAAGGTTACTTCAAGATTGATCATTGATTCTTCAGGAAATAAATTTTTTGAGGTATATACTCCACCATCTAGGAAAATAAAAAGATAATTGACTAGAGAGGATTTGGGTAATCACAAAGGTGTCTCTCGAGGAGAAGTAACCACTAAAGGTCTAAAGGAGGACACATAGAAATTGATAAATATCCTTTTATAGAAGTTAAATGAAGAAAAAGTTAAAAATGTTAAGCTGAAAGAACAATCATCTAAGCTCTGTAATATTATCATGAAGGTTTCCAAGAACCCCACATAGTCCAGTGCTTATGGAGGAACAAGTAAATCCATAGGTAATTAATATTATGGAAGAGACAAGTGATAGATCAAAGGATATAAATGAATGGGTGGCTGATATCACTAATAAAACTATGGATTTTACAAAGAAACTTTGGTAAAATTTGTTGAGTATAAAGAGAAGCTGGATAAATTGAAGGATCTCAAGCAAGAAGTAGATAATGAAGGTGGTATTACTGAATTAAAATTGAAAATTTTGGAAGAAATTAATGAATTATAAAATGATGTTTTAATTGGAGAAAATATTGCACGTGAAGGGTCAAATAGGAAGGGAAAAAAAACATATTTTATAATTTAAAAATAATATTATAAAGCACATTATGACCAAGATGGAAATGATGGAAGAATGAGATGAGAAAATTTGGAAGAACTTGATGATGTAATTTATGGTCTAAAAAGTATGATACTTCAGGGTATCCATAGATTATTGATGATTTTATTCCATTTATTATTGATGATTTTATTCCATTGTTTTAGCATCTAATCGACAATGTTATTATTTCTTTCAACCAGAATTCCCTAGACAAATTACTAAAAATTCAAGATATTGTCAATTCTTTTGGATCTTGTCTTGGGAAGGTAAGAGGGGGATACAATATTTTGGGAGAGGAATTTCTCATATTTGAAACAAAAATGGAGGTTGCAGTTGATGAGGATAATAATTCCATCAAGTACATGAGGGATCAATTTTCTATCTATAAAGAGAACCATAAGGATGAAAAATATGAAGCGGATGAAAAAGATGAAGTAGATGAAGATGAATAGATAAAGTAAAATCCAAGGATAAAAATAAAGGGAAATATAAAGTGGGGATAGTAGTTTATGATTTGGAATGATTATTTTATTTCTTATAATTTCTTTTATGCCTTTCTTCTTTTTATTTTTAGTACATTAATTGTAATAATTAAGTAATATGGTGTATAATCATCGTTACTTTAAGTTGTTTGATAAAGTCAAATGCTCAAGAAGTAGTTATGAAGCAATTTCATGGTTTTAATGTTTGAACTTTCTGAGAATAACTAGGTGGCATTAAATGAATATTTTGAGGAGTAAATTTCTCAACTCCTAATTGTTTATTAGTTGTTCATTTATTAAAGTATAACAGATATCTCTTCCATATTCTTTACTCATGACAACTATAAATAGAAGAAAAGGCCTACATGTAAAAGGATATAATCTGAAAAAGCTTTGAGCAATCAACTGTTATAACTTGTGCATTTTTTTAGAATTTTTTTTGAAATAACTAAATGTACTCATTGTGAGTAGTTGAAAGTTTAATTAGAAGGAAGAAAGACTTTTTTTGAACTTTTTGTCTACTTAAGTCTAACTATAACATTTGTGGATGTTAAGGATAGAATTTGAGTTATCTTAACTTTCATAAGTGTGTGCTTCTTTTTAATTTACTTAAAAGTTGTCAGGATCAAGCAATGTTTGTTTATTTTATGTGTGAGTAACTTTCTCTAAAATCTACCTATTCAGAAAAACAACAATTCTTGCACTTCATACATCCTTTTTAGTTCATATTCCTATTTCTATTTTCTTTTACAAAATAGTTGTTTACTTGCTACCAAACTATCTAGTTGTGGTTCACGAGCTATTTAGTTAATGTAATACACCATAAAATATAAATAGGAAATAGAATAAACAAAAAAGTATATGGGAGCTTCACCATTAAATGAAGGGGATTTATCCCATGACTTCCTAGGTTGCATGTTTTAGCCGAGCATAAAATCTAGCTAACATTTTTAGTGAATCCACTTGGGAATCAAACTTAAATCAAAATACTTGTGCTAAATCTCGTGGGTATAGGAGATTTTTTTTTTTTTTTACTTTATTACCTGCTGAATTCATTGAGTTAAGAAACTTTCATACTGGAAAGTCATACATTTACACATACGAGTAGAGCTCATGGTAGGACTTATCATTTCTTTCATCTTCAAGAGTAATTTAATTTCAATTATCCACCTCAATCCCGAATCCAAAGAGAAATTTTATCACCTGTAAGGAGAGTTCATACCTCACCAAATCACTTATAATATAGCTCATCTAATGTTATTATTCAGCAAGTTAATCCTCATTTGTTAATTCATGTAAAAATGGCTCAAGCAATTTCCTATTCCATGAGGTAGGGATTTTGGTCCTTTAAACTTAACATCTCTGCATGAATTACCTAAGGGCTCCAAGAAGAATTTCCCAAATTTATATAGAGATGGGAAGAGTAATCTTTATGATCACTTGGCATCTCTCTGCATTTCTTATGGAGTAATTCTTTATAGAGCACGAGGATGTGTCTATAATATTATTCATCGATACTTTACATGACTTGGAAGGAAAATGGTTCTATCGATTGGCCTCTTGAACTATAAAAATTTGGAAAACTATATGGGAATAATTATTGAAGAGATTTAAGCCAGTAGAATATGCAAGCACACTCATTACTCAATTAATGCAGTTGAATAAGGAAGCACACAAGAATATGAGAGATTTTATTAGTAAGTTCCAGAGGATTTTGTATAAGATACCTTCTTCTACTACACTGATAAAAAAAATAAAATGTTTCTTGTAAGGCTTTATTACCTAAAGTTGAATATCAGTTGCGAAAGGCACGACCAAAATTTTTTTTGGAGCATAAAATGGTACAATTGAAGTTGAGGATGACTTGATAATGGCTGGAAAAAAATTCAACCCCTAAAGTTGAAGGACCATCTTCAACTAGTTTTGTTGATCTACTATATTAGAAGTTAGCGAAGGATATGTTGTAGATTAAGAAATAAATGGATCAAGGAGGAAATTCTTCCCCTTCAAAGGAATCTCCCACTCAAAATTTTAATGGTAAAAATAAGAATTGAATTAGACTCACTGTTACACCACCATAGAGGCTTACAATTGAAGTTGTTCCAAGGAACAACTTAGAAATAAATATAGAAGATCATGATCCTATTGATAATGAATGACTTGATGAAGAAGAATTTGTAGAGCTAGTGACTCCAATATCGGCTACCTAGATATGTGAATCTGATGAAGGCCATTACAAATATTTTAAAGATAGTGATGGTCACACATTCGTGGTGTTTACAATATCTCAAGAATAACAAGGTGGTGAAGCTTATTCAAGTAGACAAAGGAGAAAAAGAGAAGATCCTAGACCAAATGTTACTATTCTGAAAAGAGGCATTCCACTTCCTTCTTCCTTGGCTCCAATAGATAAGCCAATAAACACCACTCCTAACTAATAGTAGAGGACAATGGAAAAAGAAAATAAATTAATTCAAAGTACTCTTATTCCTTATTTTGATATCATTGATCACATTAAGAAGACTAAGATACATATGTTAGAAGCTAAATATTTGAGGGATTTTCCAGAGTAGTTGAACATGTTGGTAAAGTATGTGCAGAGTAACAGTACAAATAATTTACTTAATAATACTTCATGTCACATCTTTCGTAATATGAAAAGTACTCCTTCTTGAGTAATGCTATAAATGTTTCTCCTACGTCTCATAAAAGGATTCAACCATTTTATGTTTCCATTTTTATTAATGGTTATAAATTGGGTAACTACATTTTAGATTTAAGATATTCGATAATGTCATGCCCAAAGTAAAAGTTGCATATGCTCTGGGGCTTACACGATGAAAAAAGTAGAATGTATTATTCAATGGAGATAAAATTACCTCTCATTAGATAGATCAAATATACATGCAAGTTGTTCTTGTTACTTTACCAAATAGAATACTAAAGATGACAATATTGGTGGTGGATATTCTAGTTTCTTATGGTATGTTACTAAGTAGGAAATTATGTAAAGAGTTGGGAGGTGAGGTCAATATGAATTTTCTTGTGCTCATATTCCAATCAAAGGAGTTAATCAAAATTTGGAGCTTGAAAAGAATTCCAAATACATAGTTTCAAAATATGAAGATCCTAGGTCTCATATTCTTTTCAAGAATCAAATCATGGATTTTACTACCTAGAGTTGGATAATGGATAATATCAGTATATATCTCATGATTAACATATGAAAGATAATAAAGTTTGAAATTTGGAGTTTGATGGTAGAGATACAATTCACTTGGCTCAAGTACAGGAGTTGTGCTGATTTTTCCTAAAGGAAATATATCTACACATTCCTTTAAATTGATGTTTGAAAATACTAAAGACATAGCTGAGTACGAAGTACTACTATTGGGAATAGAATAAGCTAAAAATATGGGTGTTAAGATGTCGCATATAATAGGAGATGCTTAACCTATTGTTAAGAAGATAAGTGGTATTTATTAGGTAAAGAAAGATAATATAAGGCATTATATAAACTAGGAGTGTATTCCGCTACTATGGAATTTGTACCCTTCTCGGTATCTTATATTCGAGGTATCATAATTCTAGAGCAGATTCCATGGAAATTACCACAACTTTATTTAATCTAGACTAGCCATCAATAATATTCAAACAAGGTGATTATAAAGTGGGAGATGGTTTTCCATCCAAAGGTACCTAATAATGTTGAATAATGGAAAGTATTAAATGATGATAAGAAGATTGTTGTTTCCTTCATCAACAGGAAAATTTTGAAGAAATTTATTATGAAGGAAGTAATTCACTTCCAAGACAGACTATGGTTGGTGAAGCTGATCTAGAAATTGAAGGAAGCCAAGGGATTATTCAGCTTAAAGGAAACAAGATTCCTAAAGGCTTGGTATCTCTTGAAGAGATGTTTGATAAACATGATTAGTTTCTCAAAAATAATAAGGAATATGGAGAGGGTTCTTCATTCGATATAGGATCATTAATTCTAGGAGAAAAGGATGAACCCAAATTGGTGAATTTGGGAAAATATTGTTCTAAGGTAGAACATGAAGATTTAACAAGAATTCTCAAGAAATATATGGATGTCTTCACTTGGTATTATCAAGACTTAAAGACATATCATCCTAATAAATTCCAATATTATATTCCATTGAAACAAGGTAAAAACCTTTCAAATAGAAGCTTCGAGAGGCACAATTTGACTATTTCAGGTAATATTTTTACATAAATTCAGAATTTGCTAGATGAAAAAATAATTTATCCTATCCATCATTCTGAGTGGTTGGAAAACATAGTTCCCATGAGGAAAAAGAATGGTGAGATTAGATTGTGTGTAGATTTTCATAATATTAATTAGGCCTCATTAAAATATAATTATCCCATTCCTATCATGGATCATACCTTGTAGGTGGTTGTGAGATCCAAAATTTTGTCTATGCTTGATGGTTTCTCAAGTTATAATTAGGTTTCAGGTAGCAAAAGAAGAAGATCAGTATAAAACAACATTCATCACACCTTCAAGAACATTCACTTATCATAAGATTCCTTTTGGATTAATCAATGCTAGAGAAACATTTTAGAGGGCTATGGATTTGGAATTTTCTCATCTCAAGGATAAGATAATAGTGGTTTATCTTGATAACTTGAAATTATTTTCTAAGACAATAGGTAGTCACATTTTAGATCTCAAGGAATTCTTCATTCAAAGTGCTACAAGCATGGGATTTATTTGAACCCCAAGAATTCTATGTCTATTATGACGGAGGGTAAGATTCTTGGACATATCATTTCAAAAGCAAGAACCAAAATAGATTCTGATTGGGTGAAATCTATTCGAGTTTGTTGTTCCAAATTCTAAGAAAGGAGTTCACTCCTCCTTTCGAAAGGTTAATTTTCTTAGAATATTCATTCTTGATTTTTCTGAGTTAACCTGCCATATTTCAAACATGATGAAGAAAACAAAATATTTCAAGTGGAGTGAAGGAAAGAAAGATTTCAAAAAGATAAATGCAACTTTTTCTAAAGCATCGCTCATGATATCATCATATTTTTATAAATAATTTATCCTTTACTATTATTCATTGGAACACATAATTTCAACAATTTTGATGTAGAAGAATCAAGAAGACATTGAGGCCCCATTTTCTTTCATGAGTACACATTTGGAGGCTTATGAATTGAATTACACTTTGATGGAGAAACATGCATATGCAGTTGTGAAGGATTGCAAAGCATTCAAGTACTACATACTTTCTTCACACACTTTGGTTTATGTTTTAAACATTGCAGTAAACTCTATCCTAACATAACAAGAGTTGAGGCTTGTAGGGTAAAATGGGTAAAAAAGGTGCAAGAGCGTGACTTGCATATCAAGCCTATGAAGTTGTTTCGAGGAAGAGGCCTTTGTGAATTAATGACTGAGACAAAGAAATTTGAGCCAGAAGAGGATGAAATTATGCCTATGGTTCTCTTTATAAATATGGTAGATGAATGGTATAGTAAGATTACCTACTTGATATATGGGGAATTTCTAGATCAAATTTCTCGTAAAGAAAAATGGACTATCAAACTTAGGTCCAAGGATTTTGTTCTTTGGGACAATATTTTGTATAAGAAGGGAATAGATGGTGTCTTTCTCAGATGTGTGGATCATTCTCAGTAAGAGAGATTGCTTGAACAGTTTCATGATAAAGCACATGCGAGGACACTTCTTAGCATAAGAGTTAATACACACAATATACTTAGAGTAAGGTATTACTAGCCTAATTTATTTCAAGATACAGCTGATTGGGTTTCAAAATGTCAAGTGTGTCAGCCATTTTTTGGGAAAGTTAAGCTTCCAGATTTTCCCTTGAAGCTAGTGGTGATAGAAGAACCATTCCAGCAATGGGGTATTAATTTCATTAGAACATTGAATCCTTCTAGTGTTGGTCACCATTACATTCTCACTACTAAAAATTATTTTAGTAAGTGGGTGGAAGTTATACCTGTCAAGAATGCCACTTCTAAAGAGGTGTGTAATTTCGTCAAGGAAAATATTGTCATAAGGTTCGGTGTACCTAGTAAGATAGTGATAGATAATTCTCCTAATATATCCTCTGAGGATTTGATAGAATTTTTGTATACACATGGGATTTAGTTGGTACATTATTCCAATTACTATCTTCAAGGAAATGGTTAGGCAAAATAGAGTAATAAAAATCTAGTAACAATCATGCAAAAGTTGATAACATAAAATCAAAGGACTTGGCACAAGAAGTTGTTTGATGCATTGTGGGAAGATAGGATTACTCCAAAGAAATCTATAGGTATGTCTCCTTTTTAGTTGTTGTATGGGAGAGATGTGTAATTTCCTATTACTCTAGAATTTCCTACATTGAACTCACCAAAGCATTGGAGGATACTACTTATACAGATGTCATTGATAAGAGAATAATGTATTTGGCTGAACTATGAGAAGTATAGGTTCAAGTAGCAGACATGTTGGATGAACACCAAAATAAAGTCAAGATAATATTTGACAAGAAATCTCAAGAAAGGAAATTTGAGGTTGGAGATTGGGTACTCTTATGGGATAAGAAAATGAGCCTAAAGGAATGCATGGAAAATTTGATTCATTATGGAAAGGGCCATTCACAATTGTAAGGGTTGCTTTAGATCTGATAGTTTCATCCTTACTTATCAAGATGAAGTGTAAGCGCCACTTTGCCATATAATAGGAAACATATGAAACTATACAACAATTTATGGTTCAGATAAACTTGTATGTATATAAATAAATCCTTAGGTTAGTTTTTTGTTTTGTGTTTTTATTTTATGTGACTCCGAGCCAATGAACAAGGCTTGAAACTAGAGATGATGGGATCTCATATTATTTTCTTTCCCTTTGGGATGAAATAAAGATGTCCACAGATGGATCCATCTAGTGTCCCCAAGATTTCTTGTAGAAATATTGGGGTACCCCTTTGAAATTTTAGGTTTTCAGTTTTGTGATGAGTTGTGTTCATGTTTGTTTGTGGTTCTAGATTTTTGTTTAGTGTGTGTAGGTTGTTACTTTAACTCATTTGGGTTGCAGGAGTGCATGATGATTCTTCAAGAGGTTGTAGGAGGTTTCTTGGGGGTGGTTTATTAAGTAATCATGTGTTATATTCTCTGTAAATCCTCATAAGATCAAAAACTTGCTTCTTTGTGCTATTTTGAAGTACTTCTGCTTATTAAGTAAAGTGGTTCAAGAAAGCCACAAAATTGGCTTAATTTTTCTTCATAATACGCTCAACTAAAATTTATTTAGTGCCTTTTTTTCAATGCGCTAAACTCAAAGTGCTTTAATTTTTCCTTTCATTGTGTTGAATTCATATTACTTTACTTGTCTTATTTTTAAGTCAAGTAACGCAATGTCTAAATGTCGTTGAACTAAGCTCATGTGCTACATCAATTTCTAACCTCATTTCTTAACCATTCATTACGTTGAATCCAGCTTGCTTTATTTTCCTAATCTTAAAAATGAGTAAATTAATCCTAAAAATCAACACATCTAATAATTTAAGCTATCGGTGAATTAGGATTGCTTTACTTCTTTTCAAAATTGTTAAAGTAAAGACATTTCAAAAAGCCACATAAATAAGATGGCTGAGTTGGAATCCATACGGTCGACATTTAATGATGTGGAAAATATAAAATTCCTAAGTAATTCCACCTAGGATCCATGCATTCACATTTTCAAGAAGAGAGCAGTTGTCGACCCTCCAAACCCCGAGCAAATCTAGGGACTAATTGAGGAAGAATTTTCACAAATCAGTTGTAACCCATCTACTATTAAGGTTAGTCATTTTTTCTTCTTCTTTCTTTCTTGATTTTACCTTCTTCTATGTGTTGTTTTAGGTTTTAGTTTATGTTTCCTTTCAATGTCTTTTTCAAGGGTTTATAATTTATATTTTAGGTTTTTTTTCTTCGTTGGGATTAGGATTCATGTTCAATGAATGAATCCATTGGTACCTATGAGAAAAATTTATCAAATTTTAGCCCTAGATTTTCCCTAGGTTTGTATCTATTAATTTTTCTTCTTCATTTCCCATGACAGTTTTTCTATTTCTTCTTTCAAAGCGCCAAATTAGACATACTTTACTTGCATTTGAAACATGAGTTGAGTAGGGTAGAATCAACACAAAACATTCCCCATTCAATATGTTGATATGATTTTATTCTTCTTTACTTAGTATTAAAAAAGTGAATTCGATTGGATAAACCACAAATGCTTTCCTCTTGTGTTGTGTCGTTTTTGCTTTCTTCTACTTGTGCCAAATTTTAACCCTTGTTATGCGTCGATCTAAGTGTTATTTACCTACTTTTGTAATCAAAGTAGAGTAATATTAAATTACTAAAAAAATTTCCCCATCTAGTTCATTGCATCAAATCAATTGTATTTTACTTGTTTTTGGTAAAAACAAAGTAAAGTGTTACAAAAATACCGCTTAGGCACATTATTAGTTCTACGTTGATTCCAACATGATTTGATTTTATTTCTTATTACATTGATTTAAATGTAATTTAATTATTATTTTTAAAAGAAGTAAAGTAATAAGAGTTAATTGCAAATTCATATATCCCTATTCATTGTGTTGATTTGATGGCTTACTACTTTCCTTGGTTTTAAAAGAAGAAAAGTAATGTATAAAAGCCGCAAAACATACTTCCTATTCATTGTGTAATTTTTGATTTTATTTACTCATTTTATTTATAATGGAAGTAAAGTAATTTATGTTCACTGTCAGTTATGTTCATTGCGTTAATTTTTGTTTCCATTACTTCTTCTACTCATTATGCTAAAATGACCACCTAGTACTTCTTATTTTGGTGGCAAATGAGATTACTATTGCTTCCTACATGTGTTTTTCATTAAATCAAGTACTTATTGATTGCTTAGTCTTACGTTGAATTATGTTTATGCTAATTTCTTTTTATTTTTCTGATTTTATTAACTCATGATTGTTAATTGTTAGTGTTAAATACATATACTCGGGAAACCTGCAATGTATTGTAGATTAAATGGTTTCAATCTATCACTTAGAAACCTGACTTCCAAGATATTTTTAACATGATTGCATGAGTAAATTAAGTCCTAAATCATGCATATAATCTAGGAATGTGTATATTAATTTGATTCTCATTATTTAAAGAGTATAAATAGTTACTACTTCTCGGTGGTGGAAACACAAAAGAAAGATCGATGTCCGAAACTAGAGAGGAGCCAATTTGAGTAAGTGACAAGTTAGAGGAAGAATGAGGAAATGAAGGAGGAGAAGTGGAATTTTTTTTTATAAGAGAGGATCAAAATTTTGATATTGAAGAAGCTTCAAGTGATATGAAAGGCAAAAAAACAGAGCTAAGAAAAATAAAATGAAGTATGATTATAAGGGATATCATGTAGAGACCTGCATTACATCCAAGCTACATAGAATAAGTTATACGAGACATGGGTCATGTAATAGTGTTTGAGTTAATAGAGATATATAAAGTTTAAAAAAAACCACCTTTGATGAGGGCATAAAATAGGAGTGGATTGATTGAAGCATCTTCCTTTCTAAGAGCTTTTCGATTGCTAGAATTTGTGCTAGGATGCACCAAGAATTATGATTCCTAGACTAGAAAAATAAAAAATGATGTCAGTGAACTTTTGGGAAGACTCGATACTCAATTATTCAAATTTTTCTTGAAGATTTTGTATCAATGTATTAGTTAGATATGCAAATGAAATTGAAACTAACACCTTAATATCCTCAAAACATGAATTAACTACATAAATATCATCATGCTAAGAGCGTAAAGAGACTAACTACGAACATTATGCATTAGAAATTGAATTAAAATCAAACTAATGTGATAAGTACTTGAATCTCTACTGTTTAGATTGCCAAAAACTATAAATTAACCTAGATAGATTAATGACAATCAAATTTGATTATTTTGTCTTCAAAGGGTTTGGGAATGGAGGCTCATCAAAGCATGACTACTACACCATTTTTATTCTCTCCATATTACCCAAAATCTTGGATGGATGAAATGCAAGAATGAGGCTACTATCTCAAATGAAATATGATCCAAGATGAAATGCCTATAGTTTAGATATATGCATGAAATATGTAAGTAGAAAGGTTGGAGGAGGGTTCCTTTTATGACTCAATGGTTTGAAAAATATTTATATCCTATTACACGTGGGATAGGTTGGTGGCTCAAACGTGCACCCACATCTCATATCTCCAGAGAGGCCCGAGCTGTTTGAGACCATAATGGAATCATCCCTAAGTTTTGGGACCTTTCACGCTTGGGACAAATCTCTTTAGAAGGTATGCTCCTCTACCTACCTCTAACACTAGTGCTACTCTTGATGATGAAATAAAATCCTATACTAAACATGATAAGGTACAAAGGATAGAAGGATGTGCAAAAACAAGAAATACTAAGCTAAGCAAGGCAATAGCACTAGGGAAAGTGTTGATCTCTCTCCACGAGTGACATAGGAAATAGAGAGGGCATGGGAGAAGAGGGAAGATGGTGTGCACAATAGATCAATAGTAGGATCAGCCTTCCAAAGTGTGCACAACACATGAACATGGGGAATACAAGTGGGAATATGAACAACATTCAAGAAAAAAATAAATAGAGAGGCGAGATGTAATGAAAATTAGAAAGGGAAGATAAAATTTCCACAAAACATAATTTTATTGCTTACTTAGGGATGCAAATTCATTTACATTCACAATAGGAGGTGAGAATGCATTACGAGACCATGCCAAGGTCGAGACCCATGGGAATTTAGCCACCATTTTGGCATGGTTCTCATTATAATAGAGAGGATCCTTTTTACAAAGAAGAACTTTTCTATTAATAGAGGAAGGAGATAAGAGGAGGAGAAAGAGAGGGAAACTTAGATTCAAATCTTCAACCACCAAAACCAATGATAAATGCCTACAAATCCACCGCAAGGCTGTTATATATGTTCCCATGTCTCTGTTTGGCATTTCAAAGAAGTAAGAAAGTAAGATCTTATTGAAATCTGGTGGTTGAGGTCGATTAGATGTGTACATTGATGAGATGAGAGAGGTTTCCCTATTTTCTACCTACAAAATCCCGCCTATATCTGAATTTTAATATCCCAACATGTATCTTATGTTAGCAACTCTCTAAAAAGTCTAGGCACGTGCCGATATGAGATTTGTAGTAGAATATATAGATATCGAGAAGATTTGAGCTGTCTGGGCATGTAAGACATGTGGTCCACGTGGATTGACTAAAGAAATCATCTAGCTGCTCGTTTGTTTTATCTTTTATGTCATGTGTCATGAACCGTTTATTTTCTAGATTTAGTTCCTATTGATGGAAAATCATAGCACCCCTGAATGTCTACAACTCGATGGGTTGAGACTCTCAGTGCGATTGCATAACATGGAGCTTTTCCCAAGTGTGGGACCTTACGAAATCGGAAAATCTCTCTAGATGAAGGCCGAGTTCCTATTCCTCTATTCAGATGCACACATAAAAATGCAGAGGGTTTACTCAAAAACCTAAACTAACTTGCCAAGGAGACAAGGTAAGAAGATGCATAAATTTTAGGGTCAAAGCATATAACTGTGTCCCACTTTTTTGTAGTTTTTTTACTTTTAGCAAACTATTTCTGACAACTAAAACATGACCAAACACATATAAAATGACCAAACATGCATTTTTAAGAGGCTATAAATACCAAGGTGCAGGGCGTCTAGAATTTACCTGATTTTTAAATTTTTATAGTATTTTTAATTATTTATTTACTAGTCATATTTTAAAATATTTATGGCCACAAAGTGGGACACACTTGTATGCTTTGACTAACTAACAAAGGTGATGCATCGAGGAATGAAGAACACTGTTTTGCCAAATAAACACAAACCATTAAAATGCAATGGAAGATCATGCACAAATAACAAAAATTGTAGTGACAGATCGGAAGATGCAAATGAACACAGAGAGGGTTGAGAATAATCCAAAGACATGAGTTATTTGCTCTAAATATTGATACAATACACTACAAATGCCAAGAGGCAAAGTTGCATTACATTTTTAGATGGGAGGTTTGAACTCTACAAATTCACTCGCCAAAGAGAAGAAGGGAGGGGCAAAACAAGAATGTCCAACCTTTAGAAAGAAGCCCCTCCTTACAATTTATAAGAATAATGAGAGAGAAAAGAGAGATGAATTCCAAACCTACCCCAACCACCTCCAGTTGTATTTAATTCATCTCATAATGGTGGTAGGTAAGAACCCTAGCAAACTCAAAAAGTGGCGAACTGTATTTTAAATTTTTAAGAATTTTTCCCATCCAATTAAATATATCCAATCATAGTTGGATAGAGGACACTGTAAGCTTTCTGAAAATTCCAACCTTGCATGAATCCGAACTCCCTGTGAAAAGTTATGGCCATCTGAATATCTGCGCTGTGGTCTGCTTCTGTCGGCGCTCAAAATGTCGCGCTTTTGGAGATGCACCTTGGCGCATCCATCTTCATGTCGACATACCCTTACGTGCGCCAAGGTGTGAATTTTTTCATGTTGACACTGTTACCTGCACCATGGGCACATCTATTTTTGTGTCGACACCTTTTGATGTGCGCCTTTTACCTACGCCAAGGGCGCATCCATTTTCATGTCGACACCTTCTGATGTGAGCCCTTTACTTGCGCCAAGGGCGCATCCATTTTCATGTCGACACCTTCGATGTGTGCCTTTACCTCGTGCCAAGGGTGCATCCATTTTCATGTCGACATACCCTTATGTGCACCAAGGTGTGAATTTTTCATGTCAACACTCACATTACTCGCGCCATGGGCGCATCCATTTTCATGTCAACACCTTTTGATGTGCACCCTTTACCTATGCCAGGGTGCATCCATTTTCATGTCGACATACCCTTACATGTGCCAAGGTGTGAATTTTTTCATGTCGACACTGTTACCTGCGCCATGGGCACATCCATTTTTGTGTTGACATCTTCTGATGTGCGCCCTTCTGGTTAGAAACATAATAAATGTCAGGGTTTGAGTTTCTTTGATTCCCATATTCTCTTGTTTGTCTATATCTACTCGGGGGGAAGATATATAAAATAGTTCCCTATTGGCATGCTTTGATAGGTTATGTGTAGCACACTCAAGTCGACATATGACATGGCACGAGATAGGTGCGAAGAAGGCACAAGGCGTGGAAGCAAGAGGAAGCATGCGGAAGTGTGGGCGGAGGAGGAAGGAATACTTGAAGAAGGTAAGTATGGAGGTAGGGTTATAGAATCCAACTTTGGAAGGGTGTGAAGAGACATGAAGAGAGTGGGCATGTGGGAGTTAAGTGTATGTAACATGCAAGAGGAATGCCAGGGACTTAGCCAATTTGGAAGGCAAGTCTGAGAGGTACATGTAAGGAGTGTGTGACATGATGGGAAAGAAATAGGCCATGAAAGAGGAAGGTGCAAAGGGAAAATGGAAGGAGAAATTATAATGTAGAGAGAAAAGTAGGAAGGTGCGTAAGGGTGCACACAAGAAGCGCATCTAAGCAAAAGTGTGCCAAGGATCAAGCTTGAGTGTGCATAACCTGAAATATGAAACATCATTGTCAAAATGAAAATATAAGTTATTAGGATAACTAGGAGAGTTATTTGGATAACAGATTTGGTGACTTTGGGGGCCATCTTTCTACTATATGAAGAGACCGTAAAGCCTTAGAAGTCCATTGGGCATGGATTCAAGACCTAAAATTGAAGCTATGATCTACCACTTGAAGAACATCCTTGAAGTCACTTACAATAATTTTGAACTCTAAATTGAATTGTTTCTCTCATATGAATATATTTTGAATTAGATTGATGAGATTAAAATTTATGCATTGACCATTAGAATCATTATCCAAAATGTGCCCCTGCTCATTTTGTGGCTAACTCCTCTCATTCTTACATCTCTTGTGCCTCAGTCAAAATTTTTGCTTTTGGGCACTCAAAACCTTCTAGAAATGGCACCATTGGATAGAGCTCTTTCTCATATTTCCAGAAAGGTAAACTTTTCCTCCTAATTCCATGTATTTTTGAAGTTATGGCTCAGCGGAGTTTTTTGGAAAAAATTTCCCTTGAAAGGCTCGCGGCCAATGAGATGCTGCCACATGGCACCTAGAGTGGCAGAGCATGGGGAAATTTTGGAAAACTTTCCAAATGACCAAAAAGGTGCAAAAATTCAAATTTTTTCCCACCGACCCGATTTGGCCCTATTTTTCCCTAAAACTTCAAATTGCCATATCTTTCGATCCAAAGCTCAGTTTTTCACGTTCTTTATATCAATGGAAATATGGTGAAATTATCTACAAGATTCAGGGTTATTTTTGCATTTTGGTAGATTTTGGAGAGATAAAATCAAGAAACACCTCTGGCACGTGGTCATGGACAGAAATGACATTTCAACCACCGTTTTTAATGAAGAATGGCTCGCATTCTCTACGGCAAAGATGGCTAAAAATGTCGGGGATGGGTTTTTAAGGATTCCCATGTAGTTTTGAATGTGTTTTGGTCAATGGTTGAATCCCTTCCATGTTTTCCCACATTTCTCTCTCTCCTGGGCTCGTCCCTTGCACTGTAAAAGCCAGATTTGGCTCATTTTTCAAAGGTTGAACATTTTTTTGTATGGCAAGCTCCCTTTTTCACCTTGGAAGTGATTTAGTGGAATAACAGACCTTTTCTAGAAATTGCAACTGTATTTTTGCCTTTCAGGTGTTTGAATGCAAGTGATTTTGATGTTAAAATAACAATACAGGCCCTGTGATTAGTTTTTATCCTCTGCTGGTGTTGTTTGCCTAATTTCTAACACTTCATTATAGCTATCAGTTTGTGCATGTTGTTTTTGTTGCATTTTATGAACTGTGTCAATTTGCAGAAGTAAAAAATGCTCACCACTCCTTTGGTGCATCACCTATTAGCATTAGTTCTTTCTTTTTTGCATTTTCTATCCTTGTCCCTTTGGAATTTAGAGTAGATTTAGGAGTTTAAACCTCTGCAATTATACAAGTGAATTAGCTGATCAGAGGAGTTGAGGAACCAACCTCTAATCTAGAGATTCCTTTCTCATTTTCAAGTCACACACTTGGGAAGAGGATTCAATGTTGTGAAATCACACTGGGTGCTTAGAATGTTCAAATTAGAAGCCCGATCAACATCCAGGGAGTGCTTTGCTGATTTGCAACAACAGGTTTGGCTTTGGTGGGACCTTAAAGGTATTTCACTTTATCTTTGACAGTTGGTGTGTTCTGTTAAAGATTCAACCTTTAGAAGCACTTTCAAAATCACATCTGGTGACTCCATCAGTAAACAACTCATTCTCTAAGTTGCAGACCTATTTTCCATTTATTTCCATCCATTCTTCTTTCCATAATTTTCATTCTTTTCCATTCCATGAAGTTGTGTAATCATGACTTCATTTCCATCATGGAATTCACATTTACAACAACAAGTATATCTCACCTCCAACAAGTTTTACAAATCCTCCAAATCAGCATTTTGATCAAATTCAAAATTAGCATGTCTACCCATATGAGCAGCAAAAGTGCAAAGTCGGTTTGGATATGAAGCATGTCAAGCACAAGGGTATGTTGGTTGTGAGGGTAGTCAAGAAGAAAATGCAAATCTCTTGGGACAAATCCAAAATATGGAGGTAAAAATGGTGCTATCCAGGGCTCAAGCACAAATGAAAGCTTTCAAAATTGGTTGCAGGACTCCTTGTCCATGGGGAGGCCCTTTTCCAAGACACTTTAGCCCTCAGGAGAAGTTGGACTTCATGATGAAGATGCTGCCCCAACACCGCACAATGGACAAAGCGAAATAGAGGCCTATACACTTGGTGTTGAACAACCTTGTCAATGGGTAAGTTCTACACCATCATCTGGTTTTTCTCTTCCCATTACTCAACTAGCATCATCTCATTTGGAATTTCAAATTCTAAATCTAGTCAATGCTGCCCAGGAGTTAATTCGATTTGTCCATTCCTAGTCTTCCACCACATCTCAATTCTTCCTTCCCCTTTCCTTCCAAATAGTCATCCCCTCCACAAAAGCTAACATAAATACCCTCTCCTCCAAAGAAACAAGAGTTTCTACATCCTCCACCACCACAAAAATTTCTGAGCCATTTGAGTTTGATCCACTTCTCCTCTTGCATTCCCAAATCCATGTTGGGAGGATAAAAATCAGAATTCTAGTCAAGGAAAACAACAGCAAAAAGAAAAGCCAAACAAGGATGAATAAATTTGGAGTCTCAAGAGTTGGGATCTTAAATTTGGGATGAAAAATATCCCCTTGATGGTTAAGCCTTTAGAAGAGGTTGGAGTTGGAAAACAAGTGGTGGTTAGGACTGAATTTGCTGCAGCAGGAGAAGAGTAAAAAGAAGAAGCAGATCAACAATCAGTTTTCTCAGAAAGTAGTGTCCATGTTAGCATTCTATTTGAAGAGAATGTTGATTCAGTTCAAGTTGCATAATAGGCCATGGAGGAAGAAATATCTGAAGAATATCTTGCGTCCCAACTTGTCCTCTAGAGCAAAGCATATCGAAGAGTTTGACTTAACGAAATTTGTGCTAGAGGAAGAGTTCTATCAAGAACAAGATTGTCTTCAAGTAGTAGAAGAGGGAGAAGCTGCTCCAAATCCAAAAGAAGAGGAGCACATTCTAGTTGTGGAGGAGAAAATTGCAGATCCAAGGGATTTGAGTGCAAAGCAAGATACAAGAGAACCTTCAATTCTTCTTTCTACTTCATCTCTCTCGATTTCTAGTGCTTAAAGAAGAGTTTGATCTCTCAAACTCAATGTTGGAGGATGAAAGAAACCATGATGATCAAGTTACGAGATCAAGAGGATACCATGGAGGAAGTTGAGCATTTTCAACAGGACAACAATGAGGTAGTTTATCTCGATTTGGAGGATTTTGATGAAGAAGAACCGGTTGAGTTCCTACCATTCTTTCTTTCATCATCCACGTTCCAAACACACGAGCCTACCACGTCATGAAGGAGAGTACCCATTTGTAGCAGCCCGCATCTTATATCAGCTCTTTAGAACCAATATTGGAAGATTTTAATCTTTCATGTCCTTCATTAGAGGAAGAGAAAGGGAAAAAGGTTCTACCTTTTCTTCTCGCACCATCCGGGAAAAAGGTTCTACCTTTCTTCTGCACCATCCATTCAAAATGGTTTACAAGAGAACTCCATTCTTGGAGTTGAAAATCAGGGAAATGGGTATACTCAAAGGACCATACCTTCCCCAATCAGGTATTTGGCTTCACTGGAACCAAAGGAGAAGTCACAACCAGTCATGCTTGCTCCTAAGTATGAGGATGAGCTATAAAGAACCAAGGATCAGTTGTCATACCTCTCCAATCCAAATGTAGAACAACTAAAAGAGGTATTGAATTTGCCTTCACCTGATACCTTGATGATTTGGGTGGAAGACCAGCTTCTTGTTGATTTTCCATTCATCCAATCAGCCATGTTCAATGCCAAATCAGTTGCATGGTTGCCAATTTTGAAGAAAGGAAGCTATTTTACACAACCAGTTGTAGGGTTTGTTTAGCTTACCTTTGCTTCTAGTTAGAATAGAGTAGGTAGGTTTGCTTTCAGTAAAAGAAGTGCTTGTGCACACTCTGCATGTTCCATTTGGAGCATGTATGATTTTTAGTTTTGTAAATAGTTTTGGTGCTGCTGGTTTTGCTCTTGCACAACTATTTTAAGTGGCATTTTGGTGAGAACAACTCTAAGTTCAATGGGTTTCAAGTGGCTCAGAGGGAAGTTTTCAAGATATCAGGTTGGTTTCAGGTTATTTCTTATGACTCCATACCCAATGGATTGCTAAAAGGCAACTGGTAACTTCATCCGTGACGAGATGACCCCTACGAGTTGCCAAAATTGTTATCCAAAATGTGCCCCCTGCTCATTTTGTGGCTAACTCCTCTCATTCTTCCCTCTCTTTTTCCTCAGTCACAAAATTTTCTTTTCAAGCACTCAAAACCTTCTGGAAATGGCACCATTGGATAGAGCTCTTTCTCATCTTTCCAGAAAGGTAAAGTTTTCCTCCTAACTCCATGTATTTTTGAAGTTATGGCTCAGCGGAGTTTTTTGGAAAAAAATTCCCCTGAAAGGCCCATGGCCAATGAGATGCCACCACATGGCACCTAGAGTGGCGGAGCGTGGGGAAATTTTGGAAAATTTTCCAAATGACCAAAAAGGTGCAAAAATTCAAATTTTTCCCACCGACCCGATTTGGCCCTGTTTTGCCCTAAAACTTCAAATCGCCATATCTTTCGATCCAGAGCTCGGTTTTCACGTTCTTTATATCAATGGAAAGCTAGTGAAATTATCTACAAGATTCAAGGTTATTTTTTCATTTTGGTGGAGTTTGGAGAGATAAAATCAAGAAACACCTCTGGCACGTGGTCATGGATAGAAATGATGTTTCAACCACCGTTTTTAATGAAGAATGGCTCGCATTCTCTCCCAGCATGGCTAAAAATGTTAGGGGATGGGTTTGTAAGGATTCCCATGCTATTTTGAATGTGTTTTGGTCAATGGTTGAATCCCTTCCATGTTTTCCCGTGTTTCTCTCTCCTGGGCTCGTCCCTTGCACTGTAAAAGCCAGATTTGGCTCATTTTCAAAGGGTTGAACATTTTTTGTGTATGGAAAGCTCCCTTTTTCACCTTGGAAGTGATTTAGTGGAATAACAGACCTTTTCTAGAAACTGGCTGTTGTATTTTTCCTTTCGGTGTTTGAATGCAAGTGATTTTGATGTTAAAATAACAATACAGGCCCTGTGATTAGTTTTTATCCTCTGCTGGTGTTGTTTTCCTAATTTCTAACACTTCATTATAGCTATCAGTTTGTGCATGTTGTTTTTGTTGCATTTTATGAACTGTGTCAATTTTGAAGTAAAAAATGCTCACCACTCCTTTGGTGCATCACCTATTAGCATTAGTTCTTTCTTTTTTGCATTTTCTATCCTTGTCCCTTTGGAATTTAGAGTAGATTTAGGAGTTTAAACCTCTGCAATTGTGCAAGTGAAATAGCTGATCAGAGGAGTTGAGGAACCAACCTCTAAACTAGAGATTCCTTTCCCATTTTACAAGTCACACACTTGGGAAGAGGATTCCATGTTGTGCAATCACACTAGATGCTAGTATGATCAAACTAGAAATCTGATCAACATCCAGGGGGTGCTACTGATTTTCCACAACAAGAACTACATCTACCAAAATTGGACTATCATCCCAAGAATAAACAAAATGGCATGCAAGCACAACATGAAATCAAAGGCACTAGAAGGAGCTCGTTGAAATTGAAGCACAACATAAGTATGTACCAAAGATGAAAATCATACATTTTGGTCACTCAAATGTGCACCCACATCTCATATATCCAGAGAGGGTTTAGTTATTTGAGACCAAAATGGAACCATCCCCAAGTTGTGAGACCTTGCATGCTTAGGATGGATCTCAGAAGAATGTTGGTTCCTATACCTACCTCTAACGTTACTTTTACTCCTAATGATGAAAGAAAATCTTATACTAAACATGCCAAGGGACCAAGGATAAAAGGATGTGCAGAAATGGGAAATCCTAATCTAAGGAAGGTGATAGCACCAAGGAAATGGTTGATCTCTCTGCATAAGTGGTGAAGGAAACATTGATGGTGTGAGATAATAGGGTGAACGACATGTGCCATAGATCAACACATGGGATCGGCCTTCAAAGTGTACACAACACATGAACATAGGGAATGCAAACAATAATACACACAAAATTCTAGAAAATGCAAATAGAGGGGCAAGATGCAATGAAATTGAGAAAGGGAAGACAAGAGTTCCACAAAACATGATTTTATTGCTGAAGGGACACATAGTCATTTAATTTCATGGAAGGACGTGAGAATAAATTGTAGAGAACATTTTTAGGTCTCGAGACCCATGGGAAGTTGGCCACCATTTTGGCATGGTTTCATTACAACAAAGAGGGGTCATTTTTACAAAGCAGAACTCCACTATTTATAGAAGGAGAGAAGAGGAGGAGAAAGAGAGGGAAACTCGGATTCAAATCTTCAACAACCAAAAACCAGTTATAAATGCCTACAAATACATCTAAAATATTGTCATATGTTCTTCCCCATGTCTATTTGGCATGTAGAAGAAGAAAGAAAGAAAGATTTGATTAAAATTTAGTGGTTAAGGTCAATTGGATGTGTACATTGATGAGCTAAGAGACTTTTCCCTATTTTCCACCTACCAACTACCACCTATATTTGAATTTGAATAGTCCAAAGTGTAGCTTGTGTCGGAGATCTATGACAATTCTAGGTGCACTCCGATCAGAGCTCGTAGCGTAAGATATGGCTATCGAGAAGATGTAAGAGTCATTTAGACACATAAGACATATGGCATCCATAGATTAACTAAAGAAATCAAACAAATATTCATTTATTTTGTCTTTTCTACCATGTTTCATGCACCGATTAGTTTTCTAGATTCAGTGCCCTATTGACATGCTTTGATAGGTTACATGTAGCACACTCAAGTATGATAGATGACATCACATAAAAACACGTGTAGAAGAATGCACAATGCATAGAAGGAAGAGGAAGGTGCTTGCAGAAGTGTACATACAAGAGGAAGGCATACATGTAGAGGGAAAGTATCGAAGTAAAGCATGATCATCCAACTCTAGAAGGGTACGTAGATATAAGAAGAATGAAGGTGTGTTGGAGTTAAGTGTATGCAAGTGTGTAAGAGGAATGTCGGGGACTTATCTAATGTGGAAGGAAAGTCAGAGAAGTACGCACAAGGAGTGGTGTATAGATTGTGAAGTGGAAGGTCACACCAAGGATAGTTTCCCTTGTAGATCTATACTCTCATTGTTCTTGGGTGTGAGATCTATCATTTGAATCTTGATGCTAGTCACTTTGTCCTTTGTTATAGCACATGATAAGGAAGAATGTATCTTGTTACTTAAAAATTTATTGTTCCACGACCCATGATACTAAAGATTGTAGATTGATTGGTCAGATCCAGGATGCTATAGATATTGGGGTACAATAAACAAGTGTAACAGAGATAGTTCTAAGGGTAAGAATGAGTACCATGATCGGGATCATTATCAAACACGCTATAATAGGAATGAGGGTCATTTTAAAGGAGTTTGTGGAGGAGCATGTTGATATCAAGGTGGATATGAGGATGAGGCCATGGTGGAGGAAGAATTGATTTTCCTCATGAAACATGTTATACATGCAGATCCCTTGATAACTATAGGCAAAAATGTCCTTATAATATCACATGTTCATTCTATGAAAAGAATCATAGCTATAAGGAGTGTCTAGATTTGTATGAGCATATTATTAAATAACATAAGCAAGATAACAAAGGTTCAAGTATGGTTAGAATCTAGTGCATGGTAGAGAATCAATGGATGACCAAGTTAGCACCATAATGTGAGGCATTAACCATAAAAATCACCACACGAGCTGAAGTGGTGCATGCTAGAGAGGCATCACACCGAAGCCTACAATAACCAAGAAGGAAGTTTTGTTGTAAGGTACCCAGATTCTTCTCATCGAAAGAAGTCTATCAAGATACCATGGAGGTCCTTAGAAATCTTCAAGGTGAAATACAATGCATAAAAGAGCAATCAAAGAAGGTGGATTAGAGAAAAAAAAGTAAGAAGAGTCCCGTCTAATATTGATGACATCGAGAGGTATGTATAATGCTACACCAGGAGAACACTATCCCATTATTAGGAAATTGGTTGAAGGGGATACTCTACATCCAATAGCGAGAATGAACCCCAGATCCTACATGAAAACCTTCCCCGATATTATTGAATACGACAATGAGATCACTTTGAATGTCATTATGGATGGTTAGTTGTTGAGATATATCTTGATTGATACATGTGCGGAATTAAATGTACTTACATTAGATGCATGGGTACAAATTGGGAGACCTCCATTGCAGCCATCATCTAATGTGTTGTTTATGGCGAATAGGACTAAGGCCACTCCCACAAGACTTTTGAGGGATGTAACTATAACAATACAAGAGGCCAAGTTCACTAGGGATTTTGAGGTACTATCACTCGTGGAAGAAGAAAAATTTCCATATTTACTTGGGGCCCTTGGTAGTATGCAAATAATGATGACTTGAGGTTCAATAAGGGGTATATCAGCTTTGATAACAAAGAGGAAAGAGTTGTAATCCCTTTAATGAGATGGAAAGTCTACACCATGTGTTGAGCCACTAAGTGAAGAGGAATTAAAAAAATCTATGTGCATGGTATTAAGGACTCGAGGTCAATGACCCATCAAAGGAAGGTATCCTATAGTGGGAAGATTCTCAATCTATTAGTGATACTATGAGTATTTCTTGTGATAATTGGGCTCATGGCACATACAAAATAGTAGGGCACAAGGTGAAAAGTGTGATTGCGTGGAAGAGTGGAATTCACTCTATTAGACGTATAAGTGGCTCAAGACTGCACACCTGGAGAAGAATATCTTCATGTATTCTTATAGGCCATGGAGGCACAGTGGATAGACCAAGTCGGGGAGAAGATACATGCTAGCATATACCTTGTGCGAAACAGTGAGTCTTATTTGGTGGGTAGTTCATAGAGATAATATTATGGAATGGAAGGAGATTAGAATTTCCATATCCACAATGTTTTTAAGGAGCAATGCACCTACATAGATCTGCACTTATCATTGTAATCAACTTATTCAGCATCACACTTAGCAGTGTGAGAGACTTTGGATAGTAGGACAAGAAGCTTTACCACCTTCACTCTAGGTGCATAAATTGTATTCCACTCTATAAGGATGTGCATGCACTTGGTATGTATATGAAGAACTAGATAAAGAGACTAGAAATTGGTAGGATTTGATTGTAGGAATGATCCAGACATTTGACTACTTCTCAACCAAACCTCTAGTAGAGGAGGCATTAAAATTTGTCAAGCACTTAACTATGGGAGATAGTGCAAAAGTGGAGGAGCTTATTCAAGAATTATTTGGTGAGACATATTTAGGAGCACATTTTGAAGATGAAGAATAAGTGGACTCTATATTATTTGAACATTCTTTCTTAGAGAAAGAGAAAGGAAACATGGTTTACATGGTGGATTATGAGGAAGTTGAGAACCTAGATGTCAAACATTTACAAGGAGTACACGATGTCTTAGACAAGTATAGATAAGGCTACATGCATATATCATGAACCCATGAAGACAAAGAAGGTAAATATTGGAATGGAGGCTGAGCCTAAGGAGGTCATAATTGGAGACTATTGGTTAGAATCGAAAGCGGAAAAGATCATCGAGTTACTTAGGGATTATCAAGACTTAATCCTCGAGGGTATCATAAACTTAAAGGTGTGCATGAATCACTTGGGGAAATGAAGATAAAGTTTAAGGAAGGTGCATGCCTAGTTAAAAATAGACCTCATAGAATGAATCCCAATTTGTGTGAAAAGGTAAAAGAAGAGATTGATAAGATGTTGAAATTTGGAATCAATCGGCCCTTGGATGAGTCGAGAATGGGTTATTCTATGGTGATAAGTATCAAGAAGGATGGTAAAATTTGAATTTGTGTAGATTACAGGAATTGAATGTTGCATGTGTCATAGACCATTTTCTATGCCATTCACTCGAGGAAATCTTTTGGAGGGAGTGGAAAGGCGCGAAATATATTCATTTATAGATGGGTTTTTGGGTATCACTAGATTAGGATTGCTCAAGAGTATCGGGAAAAGACAAATTTTACTACTTGAATGGGGAAGTTTTGCCTAAAGCGTGACACCTTTTGGACTAAAAATGCACCTTCTTTATTCTCATGGATAGTTGTTCGGGCATTCAAAGATTTTATTCACAACTTCTTGCAGGTGTATCTCGATGATTGGATAGTAAATGGGCTTGTTAAAGATCATTGTGACAATCTTCACTTAATGTTTAAACACTGTAGACAATTGAGTATCTCTTTGAACATCAAGAAGTTCATATTTTCTACACCTTTTGGAATACTATTAGGACATATAATCTGCAAGGAAGGTTTGTTGGTTGATCTAGCTAAGGTTGCAGTCATTCTAGGCCTAGAAGCACCTACCAGTCAAAGTGAGGTGTGCAGATTTTTGGGTCATACAGGATATTATAGAAAATTCATCAAGGGATATGCCAAAGTTGCTACACCTCTAGAGGAATTACTGAAAGGAAAAAGTACATTATATTAGGGAGAACCGTAGCAACACGTGTTTGAGATATTAAAAGAGAAACTTACCACTACATTTATTCTAGTTTTTCCTTCATGGGATAAACCATTTCATGTGCATGTGGATGCCTCTAGAAAATCCATTGGTGTGGTGTTGGCTCAACCTAGAGAGGTTATTGTAGATCATCCAATTTGTTTTACTAGTAAGAAGCTTACCCATGTTGATGTAATTATACAACTATAGAGAGAGAAGCTTTTTCAATGATCTATGCATTACAAAGGTTTCGACAGTACTTATTAGCCACACCATTTTTGTTTTATATAGATCACATGGAATTGAAGTATTTGGTGAACAATCCAGTCTTACAAGGGTACATATGCGAGATGGTTACTCTTGTTTCAAGAGTTTTATTTCACCATTGTGGTAAAACCAAGGAAAAGTAATTCGGAGCAGACCATTTGCCTATAGTTCATTCAGGAGAAGAAGCACTGAGAAAATAGAAGAAACCATGCTAGATGTATAGTTATATAGGTTACAACGCACGCCATCAAAACTAGAATACATTGTTGTATTTCTATGGAGTGGTGTGGCACCAAAAGGAATGAAGCCCTTAGAAAAGAAACAACTTGCTATACACGTGACACCTTTTATGTTGATCAATGGTGACCTCTACAAGTTAGGAAGAGATGAATTATTACGTCATTGTGTATTAGAGCATGTGTGTAAGGATATAATGGAGGAGGCACATGGTGGTATTGTAGGTGGCCACTATGCAGGTGATGCATCTGTGTGAAATATCCTACTTGATGGATTATGGTGGGAGACCCTATATAAATATTATAAAGCATATTATAAGGTGTGTGACCATTACCAACATCTAGGTAAACCAGGGAAAATAGATGAGATGCCTTTAAGACCTATTACTAGTGTAGAACCATTTCTAAAATGGGATATTGATTGTGTAGGACCTATTTTCTTTGACTACGTGTAGACTGGATTTCTACAACAACTAGGTTTTCTATGGGAGAATGTTCTTACAAGATATAGATGTCCTTTAAGTTTGACAAGTGATATGGGTACATACTTTTTGAATGAGACAATCAAGATCCTATTAGATGATTTTATGGTTGCACAGGATAAAACTACACCCTACCATCCTTAGAAAAATGGAGCTAGCTGAGGCTTTCAACAAGATTTTGAGCTAGACATTGACAAAAATTTGTGATCTTTGAAGGAAGGATTGGAATGATAAATATTTAGTTGTTATTTGGGAATATTAAACAACTTATAAGAGATTGAAAAAAGCCACACCATTTCAGTTGGTGTTTGGCACAAAATCCATTCTTCCTATAGAGTTCATGTTACCTTCTTTCCGTATTGCGCACGCTAGAGTTCTAGCTAATGAGAAATCCTTAGAAGAATGGATTGAAAATATTATTTAGTTGGATGAGCGAAGAGCCATAGAAAGTTGGAGTCGAAGTAAGAAAATTCCGGGGAAGAAAAGATGGGATGATTGAAATAGAAGGCATAATAAGCTTGAGGTTGGACAAATGGTACTTCTTTATGACTCTAAATTCTTGCACCATCCAGGGAAGCTTAAGGTACATTGGTTAGGGCCGTATGTCATCACTTACATAATTGAATCAGGTTCTTTCCAGTTATAAGCACTTGATGGAACACATATACCTGGTTAATTTAATGAGAGAAGGTTGAATCCCTACTATAAATAAGTCTTCTTGGTGTTTTTAATAAGGTAGTATTTCCATTTAGATTAGGTTTTCCATTCTTTATTTCCTTAATGTATTTCCTTCATTATCGTTATGCTTTGTGTTTTTGTTCTTGTGTAATAAGTGTGCTTTCGTGCATGAATATACTTACTATTTGAAGAATTTTCTATCCACAAAGGACTGAATATACTTTTAGTGTGGGGTGGCTATTGATATCCAGTGTACAATATGGTGGAATTAAGAGATGAAAGGAATAAGTTGCTACGAGTGCTTGTTAAAGTAAATAAAAATTACTTCTCAAAAGTGATCAAGGATGGAGATGAATGAAGGGAAAGTATAACATGGGGTAAGAAAAGGCCTTGGTAACTACCAGGAGAAGGTACAGTGAAAAGGTACTCGGGTGCAAGGAAGTGTGTTGAAGAGAATTCTTTGACTAGAGGGTAGGAAGGCATGCTAGAAGGTTATAGCAAGGGCACGAAGATGTACCACATGGAAAGAATGAATTTGGTCAATGAATGAGAGGATATGTGGTAGGTGAAATAGTAATAAATGCATCAAAAAATTTAAAATCTATATAAGGATGGGATGTGTGTTCATTTTTACCGTTACGATTAAGAGTATTTGAAAAATATCTAAGTACGAAGAGCTGAGTGATCAAGTTGAGGTGTGAAGGGTGTGAAACTAGACATGAAAAACATATTTGTGTATAGAATAATCTTACATCCCGATGGTGAAGGGTTTGATTGGAGAAAGATGACGAGAGAGGAGATAGGGCACATGATTTCACCTAGGGCATGCTGAATCAAGATAGGGTTTGATTCATACATTGCATAATTGAAGAGGTAAGTGTCTACAAAAATATTGTAAGGTACAAATGGCACCCAATAAGGCAACAATTGTAGGAGGGAAAGGAAAGAAAAATTTGTTTGTCGAGGAGGAAGAGATGGCACGTGAAAGTAATTATTTAAAAATGCAATATCCAGAGGGTGTCATAGTAGGCCAAGAGTGGGATTCACACATAAGAAAAAGAAAAGTGAGTGAGTATAACCATTGGAACAAAAAGAATAAAAAGGAAATCGATGCCTTGCTCACCATGAGGACAAATAAATGCATGGTGGAAGACATACTAGTGTATGATGATACAAGTGAGAAGCTCCTGAAAAGGATTAGATTCTACCAGCTTTACGTGCTCCCTTACTTTGGAAAATATGATCCCTTGTACTAGTGGCTCATGAGAAGAGTATATGAGGACTTTTTGTACTTTGCGGGATGCAGAGTCGAATCTCATCCGTGCTTATGTCAACGATGACAGTTTAAAGGTCACAAGGGAGGATTTAAAGAATGATTTAATAGACAAGGACACAATTTTGGAGACCGGGAAGGAGGTGGGGTACTTGAAGGGTTTGTGCGGTATGAAAATTGATAAACTAAAGATGTGTCTAGTTGTAAAAGTAGCAACACATCTTGTTACAAAGTTGAATGACCGGGAGTGGTGGTCACAGTGAACAAATGTGGCTGCATTTTGCAAAGAAAATGTTAGAAGGTGTAGTATACAATATGTAGCCTATATTATAGAGAAAATAGTCAAGGAAGTGCATACGGGAGGGAAGATAAACTTTGGAGTTGTTATATTATCTTTGGTATTCATGGAAATTGAAGTGCCAGACGGACCAAAGGAGAAGATATGGGAATATCCCATGGAACATAATTCACCAGAAGATTGATTCAAGAAATATTTTTATGAAGGTTCGATGGTGAGCTAGTGAAACTAAGGTCAGAGAAGTGGTATGATAGGCTCCACACGGCCTTTGAAGAAGAATGATGCATTCCTAAGGACCTACCTTTAGTGGTAGGGAAACAAGTTTAATTCACTATGTACTAGCATTTCTGCATCGTTTGTTTCCCTGTGAGAGATGGATCTTGGAGCCCTTGGTGTAAGTGTACTTACGTGTTCACAGCAAGGTAATTTTAGGCATCAGTCCAAATATTCACATATACACATCACCGGTATTCAATGCAAATAAGGTAGACTATGACTACCACATGTTGAAAGAAGAAGTATGTGTATCCAAGGATAAGTGCTTACATTGAGAGGATCATATCGGAGGTATTGAATGTTAAACCAATGAGTTTAGCTATTGGAGAGATTGGGGCAACACTATTATACCTTCAGCTGAAGCCCAAGATGGAAAACAAGTATGTAGAGAATGAATTCACACTCCCAGGGCTGCCAAAGGGTAAACATAAAATGGAAAACATACCGGCACCGAATCCCATAGAGATAATTGAGGTAAATGATGAAAAGAGGAGTGAGAAGATAGTGGTGGATTGGAGCATAGAAGGATCTAGCCTTCACATAGGAAGGAATCACAGAGCGTGACCATTCCATAGCAATGGAAGGATGGAGAAGAAGATACGGTGGTAGTGTAGGGAGAGCGAGAATCAAGAAAGTATTTAAACCCACAAGGACTCAAGTTGCAACCCCACAATTGGTAAGAAGATCACCTCTTCTCTCTCCACACTAGGAGCCCACTGAGCTAAAAAGGATAATAAATTTGAAGTTAGATGAAGAGGTTGAAGAATCAAAGGAGAGCATGCTAGGATATCCTACTCCACCCAAATTTGAGGAGGAACAACAAAGCAGTGAGGAGCAACAAGAAGAGCCAAGAGATGAAGAGATGAAGGATGGAGAAGAAGGAGAGAAGGAAACATTTGAATCCTCGCATGTGAATACTTAAGGTGTAATGGAGCAGAGACTCCTAACCTTGAAGCTCGAATTCCAAAAGGGCCTAGGAAATAGAGGTTGAGTGGAGAACACAATACACCACTCATGGGATATCGCCGAGGACACGGGAAATATTCTCTACACCCATTTCTAGAGCACCATATCACGAAGGACTCATTCAATTGGGAGCTAATGGATAAGGATATGGAAGCTGTGCACACCAGAAAGCAACTATCATGGTCAATACACACCCATATGGATGATCTTAATTTTGATGTATGAGAGGAGTCATGCGTGTCAAGACGAATAAAGAAGACACCTCAAGAAAGGCACATAATAGTCAAGCCTACTATTATGTCAGATGAGTAGGTTAGTAATGCGTTGGTGAAGGTTTCCATATAAGTTGCACGAAGAAACATGGACAAGGCTGCAACAATCGGAGAGTAACTGCGAGAGGAATTGAAGACAAAAGATGTATAAATAGTGCAAATGAACCAAGATAAGGACTTAGAGAAACAAAAGTATATTGCATTCATTGGCATGGAAGAGGCCATTGGAGATCATGTGTTGAAAGTGCGCCCACATCTGGAGTCTAAGGTAACAGAGTAATATCCCTTGACAATGCACTATGTCAGAACTTTGGTGGACATGGTACTAGAGGATGAAACTATGAGAATGACAGCACTAAAGAATCCCTAATAAGAGGTGGAAAGGGAAAAGGCTACATTAATCGAAATATTTAATCATATAAAGGACTACTGCAAGCACTTTAGGAAGAGTTGAAAAAGGTGGATCATGCCTTGAATATATGCACAGCTCCAGAGGCATTGATCAAGGTAAAGACCTTAGAGGAGAATAATGAGGTTCGAAGCCTATGAAGGATGATACCTTGGGCCACACAGAAAGGTTAACACTTGTAAATAAAAATCACGAGGCCCTAGTAGTAGCATAAAATCCACACAAGGAATGATTAGATGAGCTTAGGAAAATCATCACACGAGAAGATGGATGTGTTGGAGGGAAGAATGACTGCAATGTCCATAATTATGTTGGTCTTATAGAATGAGAAGGGTGAAGCTACGGGATGAGTGGGAGTCCATTGTTGTGGATGTTCTAGAAAAGGAAGAGGAGGCACTCACCGAATGACGAGCTTTGGAGGCTAAAATAAAGGAGGAATATACAAAATTGATCCTTCAAGTTGAGATAGATGATTCTTCCACATAAAACATTCTTTATTTATTCAAATTATTTCTATTCAACATTCTTTTTGGAGATATCCATTGTCGGGTGACAATGAGATTAGTGTGGGGTAATGTTGATCAAAGAATAATTGACAACAATCACACAAGAAGTTTATGCAAGAAGATATGTCATAGTCAAAGGCACAAATGGATAGGAAGAGCATGCGCGTGGAGATAAAGTTCATCTTTCGGGACTTAGACATTTTTAGGCATGGTCTATTTTTAGAAGATGATGATGCGAGCACACAAACAAGCCAGACGTGTGCACCACGTATTGTCTATTTTAGAGGATCGATTCATATCACTTTTGCATGGAGATAGAATAAGAATAGGATTAACACCGTAGATAACTATCAAAAGTCTATAGATATCACACTTGCATGTGGGGCTATGCACTGTAAATGACACATAACTATTAATAGCATGCGACCTATTTTTGAATAGATAAGTAGTGAAGGAAATTCCCACCCTATATATATGTAGTGAATTACATAGTATAGGGATATGTAGGTTATAAGTATGTAGAGATATTTGCATGTATCTAGATTATCCTGTATCAAATCCATGCACGCATAGGCATAAATTGTCAAATTTGTAAGAAGCTTATGTGTTATTGTTCTGATTAATATATGGAAGATATTGGTTGAACCAAAGTGTTATTAATGTATGCTTGGGTGTTGCACGTTCTTGATTTAATCATGATTATTATTTAAACCTATTATTTCTTAGATCTATATCTTCCATGCAGATGTAGAATGATGGATTAGTTATGGATCTATATGATTTATTATTTCATCATGCTAACATCTTGCTACGAAACTCTAAAGAGGGACTTGGTACCTTTGCGCGCTTCGAGTGAGAGATCACTCTACACCGATTGATGTGACAACAAGTCTAGGGTGTTATCGAGGTAAATTCTAGGTTGTATCGGGGATGTTATCATAGACTTTCCTTCTAAATGGGAGTGATTGTAGGCTATGTTGCTTATAGATGGGGCACACATGGTTCCTCCTCTTCAAGAAACTTAGTCTCCTCAGGAGTGCACCCTCTAAGACTAACTAATTTTCTTCTGAAATAGGCACCCTTATGATTTCCTCTTCCCGATCAAAGTCACATGAGTCATGTCATTTGCAATTTGTTTTGCAATCATCAAACATAATGATATTAGCTAGGAAAGACGTGTTGGCAAGGGGTTGTTCTTTTTGGTAAAATTAGACAAAGAGGACTTGGAAGGAAATGGGAGGATGGGTGTAGAAGGTGAGGAAGGAATGCATGCAAGGGAAGTGGAATCACATGTAGGAGGGTTGACGATAGAAAAATTAAGGTGAGAGGATGGAGGAGGTGAATTCTTAATGGGGAAGCACACAAGAAGATACGAACACAAACAGTAGCATAAGATGATGTAAGTTGGCGTAAAGGAGTGGGAGGGTTGTAAAATGGTAGTGCAGGGTTTCCCCATTGATAGGGTTTCCACACGCTAGATTTTTGAGCCTCTATTTATTCCATCCACTCTATAATCTAGGGAAACATCTTAGTGATAAAGTGTAACTACATTTGGGTGCTAAACAAGCCTGGTACAAGGCTAAACCATGGACAAGGGACCTTGTATCCAACTTTAGCTACCTTTATGGAGCACTTGTCTCTTAGCTTCATCAAGTCTATCTCCATCTTTTGCATCTACCTCTTAAAATCAGATTTAGCCATGGAGTTCCCGCCCTCATCTATATAAACTTGCTCTTTATTAACATTATGGTTTGGAAAAAGTGTTTTATATGCATTTTCATGATAATGGGGCTTATAAAACTGATTTCAAGGATTTAAAAATTGTTTTGATGGATAAAAATAGATCTACTTCTTCAAATGAGAATTCCATGAAGGGAAATAAGTCATGAATGCACGACTTCAAAAGAGGAAGGTGGAATGATGGAAGAAGAAAACTAATGGAAGAAGGGGGAATATTGGTTTGTGAATGAGAAAATGGATGTGTTTGGATTAGTAGAGTCACCAGATGTGTTGAAAAATGCCTCCAAAGGCTAGATCTCAACAATAAAACATCAAACTTGTTGAGATGAAGATGTATATCTCTTCACTCTTGTCCCACCGGATGTGCACGAAAGCGTTGGTCACTCAAACATGCACCCACCTCTCGTATCTCCGGAGAGGGACAAGCTCTCCGAGACCACAATGGAATCATCCCCAAGATGTGGGACCTTGTGCAGTTAGGATGGATCTTCGGAGAAGTTTGGTTCCTCTACCTACCTCTAACACTACTGCTACTCCTAATGCTGAAAAAAATCCTATATTAAACCCGCCAAGGGACTAGGGATAGAAGGATGCACAGAAAGGAGAAATCCTAAGATAAGGAAGGTTATAGCACCGAGGGGAAAGGGTCGATCTCTCTCCGTGAGAGTTAAAGGAAATAGAGAGGGTGCGGAAGAAGAGGGAAGATGGTGCATACCATAGATCAACATGTGGGCTCAACTTTCTAGCATGCACAACACATGAACATGGGAAGCTGTAAGCGGGAATACGCATAGTATGCAAAAAAATGAAAATAGAGAGCTGAGATGTAATGAAAATGTTAAAGGGTAGAAAAGAGTTCCAAAGAACATGATTTTACTATGAAGAGAGGAAAAGTCATTTACATTCATAGAAGGAGGCTAGAATATATTGCGAGACCATGCCAAGGTTTGAGACTCATGAGAAGTTGGCCACCATTTTGGCATGGTGCTATTACAAGAGAGTGGTCCTTTTTACAAATAAAAACTCTGTTATTTTATGAAGAAGGAGAGAAGAAGAGGATAAAGACAAGGAAACTCATAATCTTCCACCACCAATAACCAATGATAAATGCCTGTAAATCTGCTTGCAAGGTTGTCATATGTACTTCCCCATGTCTGTTTGGCATGTGGAAGAAGGAAGAAATCAATATCTGATTGAAATATGGTGGTTGAGGTCGATTG
Source organism: Taxus wallichiana var. yunnanensis (assembly GCA_018340775.1). Classification (NCBI taxonomy): domain Eukaryota; kingdom Viridiplantae; phylum Streptophyta; class Pinopsida; order Cupressales; family Taxaceae; genus Taxus; species Taxus wallichiana. Next base: position 521,407,927 of record CM031238.1, read on the forward strand.
GATGTGTGCATTGATGATATGAGAGATGTTTCCTTTTTCCACCTACCAAATCCCACCTATATTTGAATTTGAATAGTCTAATGTGTATCTTGTGTCAGTAACTCTTTCACAAGTCTAGGCATGTATTGATTGAAGCTATGTAGTAGAAGATATGGCTATCAAAAGATGTCAGAGTCATCTGGGAATGTAAGACATGTGGCGCACATGGATTGATTAAAGAATTTAGTCAAATTTTCATTTGTTTTGTCTTTTCTACCACATGTCATGCACTGGTTGGTTATCTAGATTCATTACCCATTGGCGTGTTTTGATATGTTGTGTCTAGTACAATCAAGTCTAATACATGAAGGTGTGCGAGAGATTGGTGTAGAAGAATGCATAAGTAAGCGAAGCAAAAGGTGACACATGAATGTACGCACGTAGGAGGAAGGAATACTTGTAGAAGGAAATTATGGAAGCAACGTGCAACCATCTAACTTCGTAAGGGTGTGAAAAAATAGGAAGAAAGTAGGTGTGCAAGATTTAAGTGTATGCAAGTGTGCAAGAGGAATGCCACGGACTTTTCCAATTTGGAAGGAAAGTCTACGAGAGGTTCCCGTAAGGAGTGCGTGACAAGCTAAGAAATAATGAGGGTGCACGGGAGGAAGGAACAAATAAGAAAGGGAAGGAGATAGCAGAATGCGAGAGAGAAAACTAGGAAGGTGGACGGGGGCGCGTAGAAGAATTGCAACCAAGAAAAAGTGTTCTAAGGGAGCAATATTGAGTGCATAGAACCTAAAATGTGAAACATCGAGTCAAAATGAAAATATAAGTTATCTAGCTAACAAGGAGAGTAATTTGGATAATACGATAATAGAAAACCTAGGTTAGTAATGGATAAACATGGTTTAGATGTGGTTGAGTTTACTTTAGTATAATTTAATTTGCGCTTTAGTGAGTAATATGAGTTCAAGGGATTTATTGATTAACCAAAGTGATTGATTTATAGGTGTGCAAGATTATAGAATCTCTTTAGAGGAATAACTAGCATGATTTAGACTACGAGAGGGGTGTAGTTACATAAATGATGATTTATTGATCAAATGGAAGAGGAAGATAATTAAATAAAAATATCTAATTAGTCTATACAAGAAGGGGAATTAATTAACAAATGGTTATTAATTGGTGTAATTTTGGGTAGAAGATTTAATTAAGTAATGTAATGTAACTAATGGTGATAGAAGAGAAAAAGAGCATTTTTGATGATACGTCGTCAATTTGTGGGAAAGGTTATAATTAACACAATTTAACTATTTAAATTGTTCAAGGTAAATTATAGGTGTCTACATTTTCCCCTCTTTGGGTTGGTGTAAATGACACCACTTTGAAGATAGTAGCTAGGTAAAATTTTGAAGGGCTAGAAGAAAAATTAGTATAAATGAGAGATGCTCCCTCGAGTGTTAATAGGGTGATGAAAGAAGGATATCTATGATAAAAAAGGTGAGATAAAAGGATAGAAGAACAATTAGGGGCCTACTCGCCTCGAGTGGTTTAGAAGAATAAAGTTGATAGGAGAGTGATATAGAGGAAAAATGAATATGGCAATAAAGGAATGAGATTTCATCCATTGTATTAAAAACAACTTCGTGTCATCTTATTTTAAGTGATCTACACCATCAGTCCTTATTAAAAATCTAAGCATAAAACGAAAGTAGAATGACATGATAATCCAAACTAAAAACAATTTCCCATTGCTGAAAACACCAACTGAATGCAACCCACTGAGATAGTAATGCAAATTGAGAAGTAAACAAGCTCATCTAAAAGGTGAAACAAGTACAAACACATATACTCAAACCAACAGATTAATAATGTTGCACAAATGTTTTTTTATCAAGCTAAAGATTCCCAAATGTTCATGATTAATGAAAAGGGTTAAAAATAATTCCCCTCAAAAGGATTTATGTGAGGAAAATGATCAAGGATGCGAGGTCTAAATGATAAATATTTGTGTGCTACGAAATAGTATTATCCAACTCGATGTGCCTCAAAGTATAGATGAAGCAAACAGTTATCTTTGTAAATTGTTGTAGATATGATGATTTGCAAGTCATTTGATTCTTAAACATGTTAAAATACAAGAGAGATATGGGATGAGTACCATGCGAAAGACACAAGTTTCATCCACTATGAGCTTGTTTATCTATTTACAATTTTTTGATTTTTTCAAATTTTTAGGATTTTTGAAAAAAATAGGATTTTCCTAAAATTTGAATATTTTGAAATTTTTGTTTTTTTCACAATTTTTAGGGGTTTCACATTTCTATGGAAGAAATGAGGAAATAGGAGGAGAAATCAGTGCAAGACTGCAAAAATATGCCCGACATAGTAAAAAGAAGTTAGAAATGATTATATGATAAAAATAATCACCGAGATAGAGAGAGGAAATGTTAAAATAACCACGATGATAAAAATATGCCCTTAGGGAATCATGATGGGTCAAAACGGCTAGATATACCCATCCCGGGTGGGGAAAACCATCACAACAAGTACATTTTTAGTGGAGTGCTATCAAGTTTTCTCATGACTGATTCGAGAGAGAGAGAGAGAGTGGTGAGTGAGCAAGATGGCGTGGGTCTAGAGATGATGGAGGAGAGCTGATGTTATATGGGAGTACTATCGGGAGGATATCGACCCATCATTTGTCAGTGCCTAAACCCTTATCATCAAATTTTGCATTTATTATCATTAACTAGGGTTAAATTAGGTGTCAAAAATGTGTAAGCATACACGTACATACTCAAATTACATGTACACCTACACGTACATGTCACAATATGCGTAGGTGAGTGAATGTGTAGGTGGCAAAACACTAGTGTACATAAACATAGGTCAAACTATGCATATTCCTTAGTGCATACACACAAACAACTATGTATATGGCCTAAAGGTCATGTATGCATTAGTTTATCCAATTGAATAGATGAATGAGAGTTCGTAAGTGATTTGGACACATACACAAGAAAATAAGTGTGTACATGCCCAAAAGGGCATGTAGGAATTGAAGAAATAAAATTTCACACTCTTGGAGAAGAAAAATGTAGGATTTTCTTAGATGAATATGATTAAATGTGGATGAAATTAGTTTATTGAAGACCTACTTAGAATAAAATAGAATAATATAGAAGAAATGTTGGCCATGACACATTTTGTGTTATTTTGTTGCAAATATGACTACTCGTTCTACATATGAGAGAGTGTCATGGCCATATTACGGTCATATATGTGACCTTCTAGACACGATACATGCAGATGATGGACTTCCTCCTAGAGGTGTCCTAGTTAGGCCATGTGGCAAGGATGCCCTCCATTTCTTTAGATCATGGTCTCTTGATAGACTTGGTGGAGTTGTGGCACAACGAGAATTAGTGCTTTCGAATCCTGATAGGAGAGATGATCGTGACTTTTGAGGTGTTTGGCACATTTTTATTGTGCCGATATAGGGAAAGATTATTGAGTACATCTCTAGAGAGGAGGACATTATGGACAACTTGTAGTCATTTTTACTCCTATCACAAAAGGAAGAACCCCATGCATGCCAGCCTATTACCCAGTAGAAGATGAGTGCTCATCCAAGGCACGCGCGGGTGCCAAGTCTCTCTTTTATGTGAGTCTAGTGGGGAGCATTATATATGATTGTAAGAGTATTTAGGAAAGGAGTTGAGACATACAAGAACCATAGGGCTTAGAATGGCCTCCAGATCCTTACAGTCACTTCAAACCGAGTGCTTTAATAGATTCCAAAACATATACTATAATAGAAAGAAAGATACAACCATTCATTCATATCATGAAAGGAAAGAGAACTCATATGAATGAAATATGCATTAAACTCATTGATATTCATATCTATTTATAACAGGTAACCTTAATATATTCATTTATTTATTATAGAGTGTCACAGAGTGTAGATTGTAGTCATTCGCATCACTAGACATATGTAGCTAAGATAATGAGAAAATAAAAATACAACTCTATGCTTAGTACATCCTTTCCGAACTAGAACATCTACTCGCAGAAATTCTATAGAGCTTTGTTCACTCTCTAACCCGATATTCCCCATGTATATATGTCTCTCTATGTATATGTATCTTTGTCTTTTACCATGGTAGACACTTGTATTTATGACTTTCTCGGGCTTCCAACTCACCTTGTCACACCCTCAAATCCATCACCAAGTGTCAAATGTGGTCCTCCATGCGAGCATGTTCCTTCAAGCCTGAGCTCTCCATTCCATCTCATGATGATCTTCTAGAAGATTCCATTTGGGCATGCTCTTTCTGGCCAACTTTGTTGTCGGAGATAGCATCTTATCTCGTGTGCAACCGATCATGATTTTCACATGTTCTTCCTTGGGTGCTCAAATTGGCTAAGTCCCAGACCTCCTTTTGCACATCGTGCATGTTATTTGTCTCTTTAAGCCTTTCTCTTGTGTGATTTTTGCTTGTGCACCATTTTATAACCGGGGTCCCACTCACCAAAGTGCCTTCATAATTGGTCAATATTCTAGGGGCCCAACACAACTTGATTAAGGTTTTCATTTGCATTGATATACCTCATTGAGGGATGACGGTTCATCTAAACCGTTGTATAACAGATCCCAGTTTTAATCACATGACAATTTATATGATGGCTCTTGTTACTGGCATTTTTCTCAATGACAAGACAAGTGCCACATTTCCTCATGGTTTGATCGGCAGGATACAGTGGTATGTTCTATGATGAGTGTTATTGTTGGGGGGTGCATTACGGAACATTTATCTTGGGATATACACCTCATTACTTACCATGGTCAGAAGGCCATGGATCCTACTATAATATTGCAGATTTGGGCATGGGACCATATGCGTTGGTTTCCCATAGGTACTCTTTGAGTGTGATATCTAGATGAGGCATCAATGATGGGATGGATCAACATTAGCAATGACCTTCATGGGCACCAGGGTGACATGTACTATTATTGTAGATATTTCGATTATATGTACAAACGTGATATAGTATAGTGGACCTACCATCATTAACAATGGTTATAGGATGCTATTGATCTTGACATAGCCATGGTTGAGAATTTATTGATTGGTATTCAGGGCTACATCATGGAGTTTTATAGGGTGGATAGGTACCAAAGTGACATTTTTTCATAACACACGGGATGTACTCGGTCTTGATATGTGGTACACACGCCGGATAAGCGAGAGATTCGACATAGGCCCGACCATTGAGCTAGATAGGGCCGAGGAAGTTTTGATGGGATGGTGGCACTGTGGTATGGGAACCCATGAGTCAGTTAGAGATCCTAGGATTACTGCTGAGTATGGACCTTGATACATGACAATTCTACCATTTTGACTTATATTCCACATGCTTTATGGGATGTCGAGTTAAGCCGCCTTCCGAGAATGAGAATGATTATGATGATGAGGAGTATGCTGATGATGGTGGTGATATTATGATGTGATAACAAAACAATGTAAAATAAATAAAAAAGCACAAAAAATATTTAACAAATCTACCAAATACATACAAAGAAAGCAACAAAAGGAATCACAACTATGTACAATTATTCACAATTATGCAAAACCACACTCCATATATGCAAACAAGAGTGAACACAATCTAAGTAAGAAAATATAAATTTAAAATGGTATGTTTAATAAAAAAACTATAAAAATCTAAAAGTAAGTAAAAACTATATAAGCGAAAGTACAGTTAAGCAAAGCAAGAAATAAAGAAACAAAGCAAGTAAACTAAAGTTATGTTTTTGTGAAACAATTTTCTATTATTTTTTATTTATTTTTTTCTAATGTTTTAGGTTTTGTCAATTTTTGTGTGAATGTTATTGGTGGTTTTCCACATATTTTAATGTTTTTGCAATTTTTGAAAGGTTTTCCAAAGCTATGTATAGAAAGCGAGAAACATTGATTCCCCCAATGTTATATGGGAATATACAAGTGAAAGTGCAACGCGTTTTATGAAAACGAAGGTGAAAGTGTGAAGGTTCCCTTAGTGTTAGACTAGGAATATAAAAGGAAATTCCTTCATTGATTTACAAGAGGAGAAACAACCAGATCAAGGCTTCGACTTGATAGGCTCACAAAGAATTTAAAATGTAGGTGTGGAACTAGACCTAGGATAAGTAAAAGTACCCCTAGACATAATATGCGTATGAAAAAAATCCTCCCAATAATCTAGAAACTAGTTTTCACCAAGGGTCCTATCTATAGCTCCAAAATTGTGTGGTTTTCACTTTTGGATTACCTATTTTCTCTTTTTCTCTTTTTCTTTTTCTCTTTTTCCTTATTATTGTATTATGGTTTTTTAATTTTGTATTTATTTTCTTATTTTTACGCCATGTTCAAGCATAAAACCACTTGAGTTACATGGAATTCATGGGTTCACAGAGATCATATCCATTAGGATGGGCAAGTTTATATGCTCCAGACCCATATTTGGCCATAATGACAAAAGTTCCTAGCTAGTGAGGTTCAAACCTTTCTTTTCTCCCGGTGCCTTTGTTTTCAATTTGTTCTCCTTCATTACCAAATATTTGACCTGAAACTAATGAGGTATCTGTTGGTCATTCAAACGTGCATGTGCATCTTAGATCTGGGAGGATCGAGGTGTTTGAGACAACAATAGAACCATCCCCAAGTTGTGGGACCTTGCGAGCTTGGGACGGATCTCCAGAGAAGGTTGGTTCCTCTATCTATTTCTACTGCTATTGATACTCCTAATGCTAGAAAGGAAACCGAGCTAATAATGGTAAGGGACCAGGATAGAAGTATAAAAAGAAGGAAACCTATACTAGAAAGGTGATAACATGAGAAAAAGAGGGATGAACACTATCTATTCTGAGTGAAAGTGGGAGAAAATGCGTGAAAGAAGGCTAGGAATGCATGAAACAACTTATAATGCACTCAATAGATCATTTTTATGTGACACAACTTAAATAAGGAGCTGCGAGGGACTTGGATGGCACAACTAGTTCACAACGTAATAGAAAAAGAAATTAGAATGAATGAGAACATGTAAGGACATAAGATCACAAAACAATGCTTGTATTTCTTCGAAATACACAATGCTATTATAATGGAAAAGGAGGTGATAACCACATACGCAAGAGCCAAATCTAGAGTTCTACAACTCAGAATAAAAAAATATGGATCCCTTAGTAGAATGCGTAAGGATCTAGAGTATCCAACATAACAAATGAGTCTTCCTCTTACATTTATAGATAATTCATGGAAGAGGAAGAGGAGGGAAAATATGATTTTGAAATACAACCACCAACAAGAGGCATTCAATGCCTATAAATCTACTTACTAATCTGTCAGATGCATGGAGGATGAATTAGATCAAATCGGGTGGTTGGAGCAATCAGATTCACTCATTAATGCTCAGAAATCCATTTTCCTATTTCTCCCCTATTAAATCTACCAAGAATTAAAATTTAAATATCTGACACTGTAGCTGATGTCAACATATTTACGACAAGTTCAAGCATGTGCCAATTGGAGCTCTATAGCAAAAGATACGTGTGTTGGAAATCTATGCACAAAATATATGTGGTGTGCACGCATTGGTTAAAATGAAGGCCAATTGTGTAGTTGTTATTTTGTTTCCTGCCACGTTGATGAGTGCATTGTTTGGCTCATTTATATCATATCTTCAAACCAAAAAATGCCATTTAGATATGACTTGCTAATGCATGGGGATGTTTTGTCTAGTTATATCTTAGTAATTTTAATGCATTTTCCTTGCTTTATAGTTTATATAAACTTATTATCATATGAAATTCCTACTAACTATATTTATGAGGAAAACATGATGATGCATTCAGAAATGACAGACGTTGCTTGGTAATTATGGAATCCAAGTTTGGAGCAAGAGGCAAAAGAAATTTTCACTAGTTAACCTATTAGTTTGGGGATTTTTTTAACCACCCATAGGAGTTTATGAGTTCAAGTAAGTACTTATTGGAAGATGTTAATGCCGACTATTATGGTAAATTTTGTAACCATCTGTATCTATATGAAGACTCCATCTTCATAATGAGATATACTATTTTTTAGATATAATTAGTAATAGTGCATCCGTGGTATTTAGAACATTAATTTTCATCCGTTGTTTATGTTATGAAACCTACTTTGAGTTAATGGAAGTTGCATCATCTTGAGAATCAAAGGTTATTAATTCCTCTATCCCAAGGAAGAGTAAGGGCCCACTCGACTTAGGAGACAAGAGGCTATTCTAAGCTCATTTACGCACATGGTTTTTCCGATAAGTTTTAATTTAATCTTTGTTTGAGAATATTACATGCATTCCATAGTTAGTAGTAGTCATTTTCTTCATTATTACTTTCATTTTGAGTATATGTTTCCTTTATGTAATTTTTGATTAACAAGTAATATCATTTTTACCAAATGTTAGCTTTAGTTACGCAATTGTAATTTTGTTTGCTAAAGTAGTGTGTGTTGATTTCAGTTTCAAGTAGAAGACTAGTTGTTAATTTCCTTTCATCACAAATAGATGAATTCCCTAGATCTGCATTTTAATTCCATAGATTACTCACCAAACTAAACAACCCACAACAGAAGACTCAACAGATAAGCGGCTCCATAAGACTCCATTGCATACTGACCTAGGACATAGCCTTGGTTTATAATGACACTAATAGAGAATTTTGTTAGTTAAATTATTGGAGCACACAATGAACCATCATTTTTTGTGCCATTTTTGGGGACACCATAAGCACACTACACCATTTCTTTTACTTCATATGATATGGGTGTTAATGGAGTTCATATAGGAAACCAGTAGATGTCTTGGACCTTGTTTCAATAACCAACCTTGATGCATAGGTCGTGAGACAACCAAGGGAGATTTACAACACATAACATTCCACACATCTCTCTAGATAGTTTACACGAAAGGAACACTGAGAGTGATACAGACTCCAACTCAATGCCTAGAACTACTTATGAGCATTCTATATCCTCCACCCAACACTCAGTAATGGGGGACCTTAGGAATAATGGAGACCGACCTTTAGAGAAAACCTTTACATATCCCATTTTCCTCGATGCGGATGAGGATGCACCCATGAAAAACATCTCACCATCCATCCTCCCTATCTTTCGAGGCATGTCCAAAGAGGACCTTGATCAGCTTTTGTTTGAATTCAAAATCCTATACCAGCATAATAAAAAAATCAAACTTTTTCCTTCCACTCTTAAAGATTATGCAATGAGATGGTTTATGGGGTTTCCCTCTAACTCAATTGAATATTGGGAGGCCATGGAAACAACCTTTTTGGGTAAATACCAAGATTAATGTAGGGGAAGGGATAGGAAAGAAGATTTCTTCTAGATATGGCAAAAGAAGATGAAAATCTAGAGGATTATCCGGGATGATTCCTCTTCGTGGTTATGAGTTACATGCAAACATCACTAAGACAATATTTCTTAAAGGACTTGATGAGAAAACCAAGGATTCCATCCATCTCATGGGAGGAGGAGACGTGCATAAAATTACCATGGACCAAATCACGAAAGTGTGTAGATGATAGTCTAGAACACGTGGAGGTATAAGAAAAAATAGACATCTAATCTTTCCATGGGTACCTACGAGCTTCTAGAAGAAATGCCCAACATGAAAATGGACATTTTTCTATAATTGAGATTAACCATAGATGGACTCAAGGCCAAAGCTAGTCTCGCCAAAGAACCCTTGGACATATATTGTCCCAAGTGTAGAAAGAGACATCCCCTGAGATAATTTCCTTTAGATGTCACAAACATTTATTTAATTTGTGAAGGTGCCGACCACGAAACTAGGCACTACACCTTACCAAAGTTAAAGGGAGGTTTGAATGATGTATCTAAAATGAGTTCTGAATTAAACTTTGTTCAAAGACCAAATAATCAGGTTGGATTTCCATCTAGACCTGCTCATAATCCCTACAAAATTTCATGGTTGAATCAAGTCTCTCGGTCTTCTTGGGACAACCTGAGTGGGAAACCTTAAATTGGATGACTTATCCATATCCACCACCTTGGATGAACCCCTACACTCATCCAGGTTGGATACCACCAACCATAGTCAATCCATGGCAAAACCAACAGTGGGGTCCTCAAAATTTTAGCCAAAATCAGCCCTATGCACCACCACAAAATGGTAATCAACAACACAGATTCAAGAAACCACAACAAGCTTTAATGGATCCACTACAAGCCTACCAACCACAAGGGAAAGCAACATAAACAAAACTTCTGGCCTAGCTATTATCCAATCCTAAAAATCAGCAGATAGCTTCAATTGATGACACAGAACTAGGTAACACAATGTAGGTTAATACTATTGGTAATTTATGACTACAATTTGGAAAAATATTGAATCCTCTTCTTGTTATCATTGAATCCTTCACTTCTGTCTTGACATAAAATACTCGGGATGGTGAGTACTCAACCGAATACCAATACAACCCCTTTCCCTGAGTGATTACAGGACACTCGAACTATAGATGAGACAAATCTAGTTCAAGAATTAAAAAAAGTACACATTGAGGCACCCCTTCTACAAGAAATAAAGGAAATTCATGAATTAAACCAAACAATTAGAAATGAGTGTATAAAGATGCCGGAAGAGAAAAAAGTACCCAAAGACTGTCAGGGTAGAAGGGAATTTGGCTTATTTAGTAGCTGACAACCTTATCTCACCAAAATATGGGGATCTTGGGATTCTATTCATTACTATTTGTATAAAAAAAATAGTCAATATCTAATGTTTTTTTGGATCTTGGTGCTACCATTAATGTCATCACAATAGAAATGTTTAATCTATTATCCTTAATAGGACTACAACCTACCAACATTGTTCTTGACTAGCAAATCAATCCATTGTTGTGCCGGATGGTGTGGTTGAAGATATAATGGTCACTATCAAATCATGGGAACACCCTGTCATTTTCATGGTCTTGCAGCCTAAAGCTTGGAAATTGGGATATCCAGTCATCTTGGGAAGGCCCTGGTTAACCACTTTTTCTTGTGTACATTGATTGTAGGTAAAGAAAAATGACAATTCTATATGGGTAGAAATCCAAACACATTTCATTATACCCCCTACCTAGCCTTATGCAAACACTTGTGACTGGTATGGGTAGATTCTTTAGATACTAACTCTCTCGAGTTCTTCTTATCGGCCATTATTGCAATGCACAACCATATGATGGAATTTTGGAGTCATATACAATGAATAATTCCGAGAGACCTATGACTCCAAAAATTAGCACTATTGCTATGGAATCTGGAACTATGGCATTAGACACATCTCGCTTCTATTTATTTGGTAAGAAAAACCTTTGGTAAATCTAGTAAGGAAATCTATGCTTATAATTGAGAATATTTAGTCCTGATTTCTATTGTCCTTTAACTAAGATTTTGTCTTTTGATAATATAACCCATCCTACACATACCTCAACCCCATGTTTTCTGTTGAATTATTTGATCACCAAGTATAGAGATTTCTCTCATGAATGATACCAAGAAGGTGCTTTTCAAAGCATAGGAAGAGAGCTGACCATAGGTAATGATTTAGAGGTCAATCAAGAAGCTAGGGTGCACGAGGTTCGAAGAAACATTCCCATGCTTTTCCGGGATTACATTGATATGAAGATAATTCATACTAACATTTGTACACATCATATCTACACCGATGACGTCAAACCTATAAGGAAGCCATAACAAAGAATTGATCCAACACTCGAGAGATAGTCAAAAGTGAGATAGAAAAAATACAAAAGGTAGGATTCATCTATCCTATATCTGATAGTCAGTGGGTCTCCCCATTAGTTATAGTTCCTAAGAAAAATGGTAAATGGAGAATATGTGTTGACTACATGGAACTTAACAAAGCCACCAAGAAAGATTATTTCCCCCTGCCTTTCATTGACTAGGTTCGGACTATCTCACTAGTAAGAAATATTTTTCTTTCTTCGATGGGTTTAGTGAGTATAACCAGATTAGTATTTTCCCTGGTGATCAAGATAAGACTAATTTTACTTTCCCTTGGGGTACATTTTCTTATCGAGTCTTACCTTTTGGAATTTGTAATTCCCACGCTACATTTCAATGGGTAGTCTTGGCCTTTTTACGAGATCTTCCTAATGACTATGTTGAGGTTTACATGGATGATTTCACTATCAACGAATCCACTTTTGAGGAATCCACGAGTATCTTGGAGAAATTAATAATTCAACTTGAATAACGCCAACTATCCCTTAGTCATGAAAAATGTGTGATGATGGTCGATCAAGTAATTGTCTTAGGTCACCATGTTTCTACCAAAGGTATATAGGTAGACCCCAAAAACATATCAGTCATCACTCAATTACCTACACCAACTAATTAGACTAACATCAAAAGTTTCCTTGGTCATGTAGGATATTATCACCAATTCATAAAATATTTCAGTAAAATTTTTACACCTATGTTCTCACTACTAACCAAAGATTTTGTTTTTGAGTGGTCTCCTCAGTGTCAGCAGGCAGTTGAATCTATTAAAGCAGAAGGCGACCACTACCCATGTCTTACAAAGCCATGGTGGGAAAACCTTTCCATATCCACACTGATGCATCTAATACATCCATGGGTGCTATCCTTGGGCAAAAAGACACAAAGGCTTTATCAAAGAAACTTGACTCCTAGAGAAAGGAACTACACTACTACGGAAAATGAATTCTTGGCTGTTGTCTATGCTTTGAACAAATTTCATCATTACATCAATGGATATAAAAATTTTGTTTACACGGACCACTTTTCCATTCAATACTTGATGAATAAACCAATGGTTGGCAGAAGGCTTATTCGTTGGTTACTCTTGTTGCAGGAATTCAATCTCACCATTATAGATAAGCCTAGGAAATCTAACATTGTTGCTGATTTCCTTTCTAGATTAAATGTTTTAGGTGATGATGAAGCATTCCAGGATCAATTTCTTGATGAGCAATTGTTTTCTATCTCAACTAAGAATTCGTGGTTCACCGACCTTGCAAATTATTTAACAACAGGGAAGTTTCCTACCTATTTTACTCATAAGGAAAAATGGAGATTGGTTAAAAATAGTGAAACATATAAATGGTGTAATGGATTCTTATTCAAATGTTGTCCTGATATGGTCCTTTGCAGGTGTGTTTGGGAAGATGAGGTACACGACATACTACGGGCTTGTCACGATGAGCCGAGAGGCAAACATTATTCAATAAAATAGACAATTCAAAAATTCCTTGGAGTAGGGTACTATTGGCCTTCCCTCCACAGGATGTCAAAAAGTATGTGTGGTAGTGTGATGGATGCCAATGAATGGGGAAGCCCACACTTTTAATGAAAACACCTCTTAATACTCGGCTGGTCTTAGGACCATTTGAGAAACGGGGATTGACTTCGTTGGACCATTTAATCCTCCATATTTCAGGAAGGAGTACCACTTGGTATGCAAAAACTACGTCACTAAATGGGCTGAAGTTTAAGGATTGGCATCCGCCAATGAGGATGATGGTGCTGATTTTCTATACAATTGGATATTGCTGCAATTTGGAGCACCGAGGGCCATCATATCCGATCATGGTCCTCAATTTGTTTCAAATATGATTGAATATTTCTTGGAAATATATAGAATTAACATCAGAAATCGTCACCCTATCACCCCCAATCTAATGGGAAAGTGGAAGTAACTAGTCAAGAACTTGAGAATATTCTAACTAATGTGGTCAATGTAGATAGAAATAATTACGTACCCAAGCTTCCCGAGTCATACGGGCCGACAACATGACCTGGAAAACTAATACTAGTTTTTCTCCCTATGAGCTAGTATTTGGGAAGAAGCCATTGTTTCCTATTGAGTTTGAATTGTACACCTGGCGAATAATGCTTTGGAAGTTGGGATCGATTTGGATGAGGCGCAACACGAATGGGTGATGTAGCTAAATGAATTAGACAAAATGTGAATGGAGGCACAACAATAGACATAAATTCTTCAACATCAGTGAAATACTTGGCATGATGCTCATATCAAAATAAGGAAATTTCATGAGGGAGAGTGGGTCTTACTCTTTGATTCCCACTATCAGCAATTTAAAGTTAAGTTATAGACACATTGGTTGTGTCCCTATCTGTAGATAAAGTCTTTGATATGGCTTTTTCGGATGTTACCAATTGATGGTGACAAAAGGAATCTTCTGGTGAATGGGCATAGGCTCCAGATTTATCACCAACCTCTTGATAAGAAGACTTTCACCAGTGACATTATGTTAGGCACGGACATGCATGTTGAGGAGGCTCTTCGCCCCTCGAGCATGGAGTAATTGTTAACTTGCAAATTCAATAAAGGAAGATGGTCATGCATTCAATATTCTTTCCTTAGTTAGCAGGTTTTTTTTTCAATAAATACAAGAATTTTCATTTATTTTACTGACCACTAATCACATTTCATCTTGGACTGCAAGGTGTAGGAATCTATGGATATCAACTGACTAAACTTGGCATGGGTAAGTGCATCCTAACTTGCTACGGATATTTCCATACAAATCACTTCCCCCATGTGTGCACTTGTCATAATTACACCATAATGTGTTTTATATTTATTTCAGATCTCTTTCCAAATCCGATTCTATAGATGACATCATCAAGGTGTAATGCCTCATAATCACCGCACACATCGAATGTGTCACATTATTCATGTAAGGATAGGTGTCATTCGTTCCTAAATAGTGGGATATACACCATCTCAAATATCATAAACTCACATAGATGGCCGGTCTCATCCACCTTTTCATGACGCCACCTTAGCCTAATTTTGCATAATTCAAGGGATATGGTGCAATTCAAATTAATGATTCCAAACTGCTTCTTACCATTGTTTCATGTTTACTAAGCATATCATTCTATCTCGCCACTAAACAAGGAATTTAAGCATGATTTGTTCTTGCATCTCTCGCTACTGGTTATATTCACCTTTAGCTTCAAACATGGGACAGAGGAAGAAATTGAGCCTACTTCACTAGACACATTACTCTAGAATGTAGCACTTTCACAAGTATTCCATGATTATGGATGGCTGGATTTCATCTACAAATTTAAGGGTTTTGATGAAGGAATTGTGGAGGAGTTCCTAGACAATTTTGATTCTACCTATTTGCATGAGTCGGATGAACGTGGGTTGAGATTACCAATCGGTAATTTCGACCTATCCGCTTGCTATATTTTGGTTTAAAAGGAGTGAAAAATTCTCCCCTCTAAAGCCTACTTACTCTGTTTCATGATGAAGGGGAGGCATTCCTCAAGGTTATATTGACCCCACAGGTGTCCAAAATGGTGTTAAGCGAGATATTCTACCCAACATCCGGAAGGAAATAGCCAAATCGATTAACCGGTGTTTCATATGTGATGGTCAGCCCTGCATTGCAGGTGGCGATACACTCAAGATGCTTATTCATCTAACGAAAGGACATGTCAACTAGGCCCTCAAGGTAAATCTAACTGAATACCGGTGGACATCGTCATCAATTTTTTCCGAGAATTACCAATCTAGTGGAGGAAATTCTATGATTAAACACCCAGGGTTGATTCATTTATTGTGCTCACATAAGGTATTCTTTAGACCAAAATGGAGGTTCGAAGGAATTATTGTGGGGAAGGTTCCAGAAAAAAGCAATTGAAATCTGGTCTCTTTTCTACACTGTGGTCCACCCTTGCACCAAGCCCTTTCCCTTCATATAACCAAAAGGATGAAATTGGTGTTCCCAAGCATGAGGAGACATTTGGCACTCCGGTGGGTCCATCCCCTTCCCTTTCCCACTCTAAAGGCAAGAACACCTTGGCTCTGCTCTGTCTTCTTCCATGCACCCACAACCTTGACAGTTCTGTACATTGTTTAAAGTTGGTACTTCCCAATCGAGAGAATTTTCTTGATGATATTGTCCCCATTCGGGAAGAAATAAATTAAGAGGATCACCTAACCATTCGTACACTTGTTATGCTTACATCTACGGAAATTTACTCTACGGTTCCCAAAACTTCTTTAGTTCTGGCACCTAGGATCCCACTCCTCGACAGTGTAGAAGATGTTGGTCACCTCGGGACTTGTCAAGATAAACATTCTCACAACTAGCTGAAAGAAATCACACTCCTAAAAGCCCAATTGCAAGGTATGGAGGAAACAAACTTGTCCTTGCAAACTGAATTTACTCAATGCACAAAGTAGAAATTTTTTGAGAAATAACTACCCTACAAATTGAAGTTAGTAGCTTGAAATGACAGCGAGATAAAAGTCTTAACATTTTGGATAAATTCCATCAATTATCTCTTCAGGATACTGAATTAAGAAAGGAAAATCAGAAATTAAAAAGGGAAATGGAAACTATCCAAGAGGAGAAAAAAAAATTGACATCTCTTTTGGACTTTGTCTGTCCTTTGGCTCTCAAGCTTTTATCCTGTAGGAAACCCTCTCCGGTTTACAACATGTTTAATCAAGAACAATTTTATTCCTAGTTGTTATTTCAATTATGTTGGCAAGCTCCTCATGAAGTCCCTAATGGCACAAGTTTCTTATCTATTTATAATTCCAGTACTCCTAAAATCCAAAACTTACTTTGTGAATTTTACCTTCATAACATGATAGTTACCAATGTGCCTGACTTTTTAATAAATTTATTTGTGGGAGATTTCCAAATGAAGGCCTTTCTTTCTATACTAAGAAATCAAATCGTCTGGGGTGAGCAAATAGATATTTTTAGTCACACAACTTAGACAATTGGGTTCTACATCTATCCTACACATCATACCGATGTGGATTTGAGAAAAAGCTTATGATCTATCTACTACTAGGCAAGAGTCGAGTAAACACTTCACAGATTTTAATGTAATGTGTGGTGGATTTTGAGACTTAAAACCAGCAACACATTGGGGCAGCTGACAGGCATGTGCATGTGAGAAGGTGGGACACTCTAAGCTTGCAATTGAAACATAGGGAGGTTCTTTCTCCTCATAACTTAGCACCGGAGTATGTGTCGGGTTGATGCCCTTATTACAATTATCCGAAGTCAACGGAAAAAACTAGCGAACAGTAGAGTGATGAATGGGCAAGACTCCAAGTATGTCCACCACTCCTTCTGAGCCCTATGACCACCTAGTAGAACAATTTTGCCTAGTCAAATGATAGTTTCATAACATGGGTAGAGGTTACCTCCAATACTCAGGGTTGTAAGAACACAAAGAAATAATATAAGTTTGAAGAATATGACAAGGTTGAGAAGCTTGGTCGATGAGCAAGATGAAGATAGCTTGCATTGGGACATGTAATAGGTAAAGTCAGGGGGAAAATGATGAGTGCATTGTTTGGCTCATTTATATCATTTCTTCAAACCGAAAAATGCCATTTAGATATGACTTGCTAATGCATGGGGATGTTTTGTATAGTTATATATTAGTAAGTTTAATGCATTTTCCTTGCTATATTTTATATAAACCTATTATCATATGAACTTCCTACTAATTGTCTTTGTGAGGAAAATGTTATAATGTGTGTAGAAAATCGTGGACGTTGCTGGTAATTATGGAATCGAGTTCGGAGCAAGAGGTAGAAGAATTTTTCCACTAGTTGACCTATTAGTTTGGGGCTTGTTTCTAACCGCCCATAGGAGTTTATGATTTTCAGTTAGTATTTAGTGGAATATGTTAATGCCACCTATTATGTAAAATTTTGTAACTGTCTGTATCTATATGAAGGCTCCGTCTTCAAAACAAGATATACTATTTTTTTGGATATACTTAGTGATAGTGTATCGTGGTATTCAAAACATTAATTATCATCTACTATTTATGTTATGAAACTTACTTTGAGTTAATGGAAGTTGGATCATCTTGAGAATCAAAGGTTGTTAATTCCTCTATCCTAAGGAAGAATAAGGGCCCACTTGATCGAGGAGACAAGAGGTTGTTCAGAGCTCATTTACGCACATGGTTTTTCTCGATAAGTTTTAATTCAATATTTGTTTCAGAATATTACATGCATGCCTTAGATGTATTCATTTTATTCATTATTACTTTCATTTTGATTATATGTTTCCTTTATGCAATGTCGATTAACAAGTAATCTCATTTTTACCAAATGTTAGCTTTAGTTATGCAATTGTAATTCTATTTGCTAAAGTAGTGTGTGTTGATTTTAGTTTCAAGTAGAAGAGTAGTTGTTAATTTCCTTTCATCATAAATAGTTAAATTCCATATATCTTCATTACAATTTTGTAGATTACTCACCAAACTAAACAACCCCTAATAGAAGACTCAATAGATAAACTTGTTCCATAAGACTCCATTGCATATAGTCTAGGTAACGGCCCTTGTTTATAATGACACTAACATAAGATTATGTTAGTTAAATGATTGGATCACACAACAACCCATCATTGGTTTAAATGAAGGCCAACTGTGTAGCTATTTTTTCATTTCCTGCTACGTGTCACCCATTGGTTTTTTGCAAGGATTTGATAGCCTATTAGCACGCTTTGATAGGTTGTGTGCGCAACACTCAAGCATGTCAGTAGATGATTTGGCATAGAAGGGCATGAGGAAGGGTGAGTAATAAAGTGTGTGGAGAAAGGAAGAACATGAGGGAAGTAGGAGGAGGTGAATGAAAGCATGTGCAATGCGCACGAGAGGGAAATGTGGAAAATAGGTGAGAAGAGAATAGATGGTCAAGGTTCAACTATTACAAAGTAATAGGCATTGTATGTGAGGGAGCCGGGGACTTAGCTGATTGAGGCAAGTGCAAGGCATGTGGGAGAAGATGGAAATAAAGAGGAAAAGGAAAAGAGGGGACGAGTGCACAAGAGGGCATGTGGGAGGAAGAATAGGGCATGCCAAGTGAGCTTGAGTGTGTACAACCTTTTATAAATATCCTGGAGCTGGAATGTGTCTCGTAGGTTACCCAAATTACTAGGAGATTTATTTGGATAATAGTTTTGGTGATTTTGGGGCCATCTACCTGCTAGATGGAAGAGATCAGTATCTGGAGCATCCATTGGGCAAGAGTCTGTTATGTAATCATAAAATCTAACTTGTGACGTTAAATAACCATCCCTAAAGCCGTATGAAGTTATTTCTCAAATTTTTCTGAATCTTACAACTCTTGAAAGAAACTCATCATCCTGGAAGCAATAGAAGAGTGTGTGCACGAAGCACGCGAGAGGAGAGAACTTATGTACAAACAAAAATGTGCACGTAACACACTTAGAGGAATTAAAACTACTCTAATATATAGAAAATGATGCTGCAAACCTAATGGAAGGGTTTGAAATAGATCCCATTTATTTCTATTTGTAGCGTGCCTCCATCAAGATGAGTTAACTCAAAGGAGTTAGCCTCCGGGTAAGTGTAGGAAGTTGATGGACAAATATAGGGTCATCCGTGGACATCATATTGCAAATAACAACATAATATCAACTTGTAGGGATTATTAGCAATACATACACTCAAAATTATACAAAATTATATTAATATGAATCATAGCATTCGGAATCTAGTTTCTAAAATACTAATTTTTGTAAAAAAATGGACAAGATTAGCTATATTAAACGCTCAAAATTCAATGACTTGGTATTTTTTTTTAAAACACCGATAAGATTATAGTCCGTTTGCCCACAATTTGGATGACTAAAAATTGATATATATATTTTTAATTTGATGAGAAGTTATATGCCACTATCTATCTTGGGATGGATTTTATTTTGTATTTTTTTGAGTAATATTTTATTTTTTATGATTTTTTCCGTGAAAGTGGTATGAAAACATAAAGAAAACATAGCACTTTCCGTTTGCCGCCATAACTTCATCAAAAAATATTGAAATCAAATAATTTTTTTTTAACATGTATATAATTTCACCACGGTTGGGATGGTATAATTTTTATCACATTTTGATAAGTGAAACAAATTTTGCAGTCTTAAACGTAGACATAAACATTCACGGGAAAAAGTGTCTTAAAGACCTACTATTAGTAAAAAATTATAAAATGATATTTATCCTCTTCTATTCACTTTAAAATCAGTATTTCTACAAAGCTAATAGTCTCCCCTACGCAATGGTACCATTTTTATGACATAGTTTTTACTTTTCGGCATGGTTCAAGTCCGTGGAAGACTAAATTTGATGTTTTGCTATTTTTAATGTAAAATTCAGGATTTGATGTCCACTTAATTGTCCCCCAACTTGGTGCACTTACCCCTCCTTTCATGAGCTGACGATGTATGGGCCACTCCAAAGTACATCAAACTTTGAATGGCACCTGGTTTAGCTCTGTTATCATCCCATTTCAAAACCAAGTCCCTAACTTTGAAATCTTGAGGCCTAGCTTTTCTGTTAAACCATTTCTTTTTTTCTTGTTGATGTTGTTCTAGCTTGATCATGGTAGATTTCCTTGACTCTTCAAGACCAACCAGTTCTACCATTTTGATTTTCTTATGGTCTATGCCTTTGAATTCTAGCTATTGGGAAAGTGCTAGTGAGTTCAACTCAAGTGTTAAAGGAAGGGTAGCCTCCTTGCCATAGACAATCTTGTAAGGAGAAGTTCATATTTCCTTTTTGAATGTGATTCTATCTACTCAAAGTGCGTGTGATACCTTTGAATGCCACTATCTTTGGATGATGTTCATTATACATTTCATGATCCTTATCGGAGTTCTTGTTTATTGATTATACCAAACCATTACCTTGGGGGTAATAGTTGGCAAAATTCTTCAAATAGATGCCTAGACTTAGAGCCTAATCAATAATTTTGGTCCCAAGGTAGGCCTTTGCATTATCAGAGATAATGGTCTAAGGAACGCCAAACCTTGTGACTATACCTTCAAGAAAGTCAAGGATGACTAACTCGGTTGATTATTTGAGCACAATAGCTTCTATCCATTTGGTGAAGTAATCCATAGCTATCAACACCCACTTGTGTCCAACGCTTGAAGGAAGATTGATCATTCCTATGAATTCAAGACCCCATTGCAAAAATGTTGATCTCCTCGATTAGTCGAGGAGGAAGCACTCGCTAACCTTTTCTTTCCTACAAAGAAAGCACACTCTTTACATTTTATGACCCACTTGTGTGCATCTGCAAATAGGGTAGGCCAAAATATACCTACCATTATGATCTTCATTGTTGTAGTTTTGGTAGAGAAGTGTCCAATGAGAGAATCCATCATGAAATTCTAATAACACCTTTTTATTCTATGCACCATTGATACATCTTAACAAAGCACGCCATCTAGGTTTCTTTTAAAGATAAGACCACCAATCAAGACATAAGGGATATATTGAAACCTTATATGCCTTCTCTTTTCTTTGTTTAGGATGGGAGGGTACGCACCTCGAGAAAGGAATGTGATCATGTACGTCATCCCGGTCATGCGCGCTAGGGTGCGTGTATTGCTTAATTTCTATGCGCGGGAGAGAATCCTCCGAAATAATGATGTCTACAATTCATTCTATGCATCTTCTATAATCTACCCAGTAGAGTTTTCTACCTCTTACCAGATTTTTGGCCTTGATAGTCACATCATACTCCATGATTTTGGTCACCCATCATGCTCTCTTCACTGATTTCTACTCCCATGGTGAAGTCTCGACACAAGAGTGGGAGACTAACACATTTATATGATTTGTGGCAAGCATACTCTTTAATTTATTAAGCACGTACATGATGGAGAATACCTACTTCTCCATGTGACTGTATTTCAGTTCATAATCCTTTAGCGTCTGGTGAAGAAGGCCACCTTTGGTTTTCCAAAGTGCTTGCTCATTTTCTTGTGTCAAGATAGCAACAACACTTGCATCAGCACCATAAGCATAAAGGATGAAATCCTTTGAGTAATCCAGGTTGATGAGTGTTGGCATGCAAAAACTATCTTACTTAGTTTTGTTGAAGCTTTCTTTTCCTTCTACTATCCATTTAAAGGTTGAGTCCTTCTTGAGCATAAGGTTTATTGGTCTTACAAGTCCTAAAAAGTTAGGGGTAAAACACCTAACAAAGTTTATTTTTCCAAGGAAGGATTGTAAGGCCTTCTTATGCACTGGCAGGGAGAGGGCTAGGAGAGTTGAGATGCACTCGGGATCAATAGTGATGCCAACCTTTGATACCACACGGCCCAAAAGCTTGCCCTATGCCACTTTGTAAAATTACACTTCATGGGTTTGAGAGACACCCAAAATTGTCTACATCTCTCAAATAATTTATCCAAGTGCACCATATGATCCGTTATCTACTTTGAGAATACCATTATGTCATTAAGGTAAACCAAGTTGAATTCATCGATGTAACATTTGAAGGCAATATCCATAGAACGCTAAAAAGTTGTGCCTGCATTTGACAAACCAAAGGGCATCTTCTAATATGCATATGTTCCCCAATTGCTTATAAAAATTATTTTGAATTGATCCTCTTCCTTGACTAGGATCTGATTGAAACCCGAATACCCATCCAACATTGAGAACCTTTGCATGCCAGCCATGGTCTGTAAAATATGCTCCATTGAAGGAAAAGGACAATGATCCTTCAAAGATGCCTTATTTAAATATCTTAAATCAACACAGAGTTTGATTTCACCATTATTTTTGTGTCTTTGGAACAAGGTTTGTGACCTAGGTAGAGTACTTGATGGGAAAGATAATTTTTTCCTCAATGAGCTTGGATAACTTCTTTCTCATGAGGGGCTCTATCCTTGGGTTGGACCTGGGCATTGCTTTTGTCTCGATGGGCTTGATACTAGGATCAAGGTCGAGGAGTGTTAAGTAACACTTGGATCAAAACCTTTGAGATCCTCATACTCCCATTAAAAATGTCACCTGTATTTAAGACACAGAGAAATGAAGGCCTTCTTTTCTTCACATGCACAAGCTTTACTAGGAAATAGATCCTTCCCATACGTAATAATGACTGGGAGTAGTCTTCTTGCATGGTGTGTATGTAATTTTCATCAACCTTGAACTCATCATCTGGGCTAAACATTTTCTCTAAGGTGACCAGCCCTTTAGGAAGCTTGTTTTTTTTAAGTTGAATTACTTGGTCACCATAGTTGTTATGCAAGTCATCTTGCATGCTTGATGAAAACTCAGCTTCATTCTGGATGAACTGGACAATGTGTGCATCACTGTCGAACACTTGCTAGCTAGTGTTATTATCTAGAATGGATGTCCCTGAAAATGATCTTAATGTGCTTTGAGTGTTTCCCTTGACAAAGTCCTCAACAGGAGAGAATTGTGAACCAAGCACAGCCATCCGGTCACTTCCTTGTTTAGTTTGCATGGGACTACCTACAGATTCAGAGCATCAAAGCTCTTAAGGAGGTCCCAAAATCTATTTTTATAATCTTTGAGAAGATTATTCTTTTCTTGGAATTTTTTGGTAACCTATTGGATAACCAACTCGGTATCTCCAAATATCGTAAACCCTTAATTATTTTCTTCTCGGTAATTAGAAGATCATGCACTAGCGCTTCATACTTTTCCATATTGTTGGAACATGCAAACTGCAACCTATGCATGAAGAATAATTTCTCATCCTTTGGGGAAATGAGAACAACTCCTGCTCCTGTGTAATTTTTTCTTTTATAACCATCAAAGTATAGCTTCCATAGACTAGGTTCAACTTGTTCTTTCTTGAGTGCACATGGTAGCATAGCTTCTTCTTCAAGAATACAATAAGTACCAAGCCCAGTTTCATAGGCCTCTAGTTCCTCAGCATATGGGTCAAATTTTTATGGTGCCTCTCCACCCATTCATCGAGTACTAGGTCAAGAACAGAGGGTGGAAGAGGTTACTCTTTGGGAACTAAAGATTTTTCTTGGATTAAGCAGTTGACTTGGAGAGGGGATGGGACATATGACTCTACATGATAGGAAAATATTTTCTTCACTTGTATCTTAAATCGGGTACCATACCTAGTATTGAGTAACATATGAGACCAATCAGAAGACAAGTAACCACCCACTTTATCAGTAATGTCCCTTTATAGACATAGGGAAAACAAAGGAGGTAGGTCAATAATTGACACATCTTGAGTTATTATCAGGATTGATCATGCATGAAGAGTTAACTCAAGTTATTTGATGATCCCTAGAGTGTTGATAATTGAACCATCAAGTTATAGGTCTCCTCTAGATAAGGGGCTATAGGTAAGACCTAGGATATCAGTAATATTCTTGGGTATAATAGAGGTGCTAGCACTAGAGTCAATCATGCAATTATGCACTAGGTGTTTGTCTATGATCAAGGACATATAAAATGGGGTGTTTTAACAACTTTACTTAGTTGATTCTCCTCTTATTGGCTTATATTAATGGAAATGCATGGCTATTGCATAAATGGATTAGCACGTAGAATATGGGACAGGGCCTCATGCAGAAGATCCGATTGTGATGGGATGGTTAGGGAATCCCACATTGTGACATTTATATTTGTTCTCTTCATATGATCCACAATGGTGAATGGAAGTCCCACTGACTTGTGCATTTGAGGAACCATATCTCTTCTTGATAGTTCGGGCATGGAAGCTTGGACATTAGGTGGAGCAGAGGTTTGACCTACCAAAGGAGGGTCGCACACCATCTATGGAGGCTTGCGTGGTGCCTCATTCATAGGGACCAAAAGTCCTTTGCTACTAGATGACTTAGCCACATCTTTTTTTCTTTTGAGGATTTGCTTGAGTCATTTGGGCTTGTAACCCGGGTGCCCGACTCTAGCATTCTTTTCTTATATCTTTTTGTCCACAACTTGGGCATGTGGTTTGTTTGATTCCTCTGTAGCTTTGTTGATTTCATAGAAGTCGTCAAGCACTAAGGAAAATTAAATTTGCTTCTCATGGGGTCTAGTCTTCCTTGAGTTTTTGATTCAGGGGCACTCATTGCAATTTTACAGGTGAAGCATTTTGGATCATGTAGGCTTACACACACACAACATTTACACAAAAATATTGACTATGAGGCATGCTGCAAGGAAAGCACCATTTTGAATGTTATGCCAAATTTCTATGAATTGGAACAAGTGCCTAACTTGTGCTAGGTACTAGAAAAGAAGGCGTGGGAGGAACAAATTGCAAGAGCATATGTGTGTAAGCATGCCATCTATCACTCTGTTGGTTAGGTGTGTACCTTTTGTTTTCGTATTGATTCCACCAAGGTTGACTTCTTTGGCCATGCGCATAATTATAATTTCCTATGTAGGCTTGTGCCTATTGTTTTTCTAATGATATGACCTTGTTTGATAAATATCTAAATAGGGCCTTTAATTATTCATCTTCCTTTTGTTGCACCTTTGGAGAGTAGGATGTTGATGCAACTGGTTGCACACTTTTAATAGTAGTAGGAACATGGGCCACATAAGGGTGGGGTGCTTGAGACATTTATGGGAACAAGGGCATAGGTGGTCTAGGAGCTATCTTTCCTACCTAAATGAAAATTTTTTATGACCTTCTTGTAATATTATAAGCATCTGGTAAATTCCTACCTCCCATGGATTGAATCATGACTGAGATGTCACTATTCAGTGCCTTTAGATAGTATATAAAAACATGCTAGGGTGTAGGCCTTACCACAAGAGGATTTTTTTCCCAAGTCTTATAAAATCTGATATTAAAATCAATCATCTATTTGTTGGGTGCCCTCCTTGTTATTGTTAGTTGCTCCACCAAAGATAGGTTATTTGAATTGTCTAAAAATAGTTCAGAGCTATTCCCGGCTCGTCCTAGGTTGTTATGGATCCAAGTATCAAGCTTCTATACCATTAGAGTGCTTTGCCTGCGAGGTAGGCTACAAGCATCTGAATGCTACATCATCATGTGTGATCAAGTAGAGTGAACACATGTTTTCCATGTCCTAGATATGTTCCTAAGGGGTGACTTGATTCTCACTAGTAAAGTATGGAATAATTTTGAGCATGCCATTTGGCATATCATTCTACATGGCTAGAAACAAAGGGCTTCCTCCATCAAAGTTAGCAAAGTTTCTAAGTGGAGGAGGTTGTTGGTGGTCCATTGTAGGGTTCACAAGTTGTCTTTTAAGGAGGAGTTAAATGGGTGTGGCGCGTGGGTGATAGAGATGTGCACATGGAGTTTCTAGAACAAAATATCCTCAAGGATAGCTGGAGGTACTCAAAAGAATCTATAGCTGCTACACTTTTTCTTATGTGCACTCTTCTCATGAAAGGTGCTTAGGATTGTAGAAATAAATATTTGATGTTGAGAGTCGCGGGTGTGTTGAAATGAGCCTCCAAATATTGAAATACCAAGTCCACACACTAGAACTTATCAATAAGAAAACTAAGATTTTAGTAATGGTCTCACCTGGGTGTGCCAAAACTTGTTGGTCATTCAAACATGCACCCACATCTTAGATACGGGAGGAACGAGGTGTTTGATATAACAATGGAACTGTCCCCAAGTTGTGGGACCTTGCGAGCTTGGGACGGATCTACGGAGAAGGCCGGTTCCTCTATCTATTTATACTACTACTGCTACTCCTAATGCTGAAAAGGGAAACTAAGCTAATAATGGCAAGGGACCAGGGATAGAAGGATAACATGAAGGAAACATACACTAGAAATGTGATAACACAAGAAAAGAGGGATGAACACTATCTTTTTGAGTGAAAGTGGGATAAAATGCGTGAAAGAAGGCTAGGAATGTATGACACAACTTAAAATGCACTCACGGATTAGTTTCATGGGACACAACTTAAATAAGGAGCTATGAGGGACTAGGATAGTGTAACCAACACACAACGCAACAAAAAAAGTAATTAGAATGAATGCAAACACATAAGGATAGAAGATAGTCACAAAACAATGTTTGTATTACTTCTAGAAATGCACAATGCTATTACAATGGCGAAGGAGGCCGATATCCACATGCAAGAGCCAGATCTAGAGGTTTGCAACTTAGAATATAGAAAATATGGATCCCTTAGTAGAATGTGTAAGGATCTAGAGTATCCAACATAACAAATGAGTCTTCCTCTTTCATTTATAGATAATTCATGGAAGAGGAAGAGGAGGGAAAATATGATTTCGAAATACAACCAAAAACAAGAGGCATTCAATGCATGTAAATGCCTTGCAAATGCATGGAGTGAAAATCAAATCAAATTAGGTGGTTGGAGCAATCAGATTCGCTCATTAATGCTCATAAATCCATTTTCCCATTTCTCACCTATAAAATCCATTAAGAATTTGAATTTGAATATCCGACACTATAGCTAATGTCAATGACTTGTTGAAAATTCTGTGCACACGCCGATCGATATTTTGTAGCGGAAGATATGTGTGTCATAATTCTATGCATGAAAGACACATGGTGCATGTGCATTAGTTGAAATGAAGGCCAACTATGTAGTTGTTTTGTTGTTTCCTACCACGTGTCACCCATTGGTTTGTTACAAGGATTCAACACCCTGTTGGTGCACTTTGATAGGTTGCATGTGGCACACTCAAGTATGTCAGAAGATGAATTGGCATAAAAGGGAAAAAGGAATAGCATGTAATAATGTGTGTGGTAAAAGGAAGTGTGGGGGAGTAGGAGGAGGTGAATGAAAGCGTGTGTGAGGTGCGCGGAGGGAAATGAAGAAAACTAGTGAGTAAAGAGCGTATGGTCAAGGTGCAACTATTACAAAGTAATAGGCACGTGGGCGAGGGAGCCAGGACTTGGCTGATTAAGGAAAGTGCAAGGAACATGGGAGAATATGGAAATAAAGAGGAAAAGGAAAAGGGGATGACACAAAAAAGGGCACGTGGGAGGAAGAACGGGGCATGTAAAGTGATCTTGAGCACGCGTAACATTTTATAAATATCCCGAAGTTGGAATGTGTATGTAGGTTACCCAAAATACTAGGAGAGTTATGTGGATAATAGTATCATGCTTTTGTTGTAGTTCTAGGACACCTGTTTTGATACACCTTGAGATGGTTTAGTGCTTGGATGCAGCTTTCATCTAGGAGATCCAGTTCTACCAATCTAGCCACCATATAATCCTCATCTTTATCTAGATAATCCCTAAAAGATATTCTCAGATAAGGGATATCAATTTCCAATGGGATGATAGATTCAGCCCAAATTGTAGGAGTAGGGTATAGCACCAATAGGAGTGTGAATGGAGACTCTATAAGCCTTGAGAGCTGGATGAATTTGAAAATACCAATTGTGACTTATTTTACTCACCATGTTCTCCATGATTTGAATAATTTTTTATTATTAGCTTATTATTTCTCATTACCTTAAGGATAATATGGCATGGACCACTTTAATATTATCTAAAATCAGCGACAAATAACTTTTACCATTTTTTTCCTTGAAGGATTTTCCATTATCAACAACAATGGCAAAAGTAATGCCATATCGGAAAATAAGGTGATTCATGATGAGCTTTCATATCTCGAGCACCTATAATATATGTCGACGAGATGGCCTCCACCCACTTAGTGAGGTATTTTGTGGCCATGATGATTTGGGTATGACCATAAGATGAGGTAGGGGTGAGCTTCCTATTAAGTCTAATCCCCATTTTGATATTGGCCATAGTGTTGTGATTGGATATAAAGGTTGGGATAATGCATGAATGAAATTCCCATACTTCTTATATAAGAAACACTTCTTTACATAGTTGGAGCAATCTATTTCTATAGTAGGCTAGTAATAGCCTACCCTTAACAACTTCTTTGCTAGAACCATTCCATTTTTATGGGTTTCACACACTCCTTCATGTACCTCCTTGATCATTTGAACCTGACTTTGCTATATCTAAACAATGCAATATATTCCCATTATAGCCACAAATATAGGGCATGTCTCCTATGAGGGTGTAATGGGTTATTTGGTGGATAAGGATTTATTTTTTAGAATGGGTAATGGTGGGAGGAAAGGTACCATTTTGGAGGTATTTAAAAATAGGTTCATACCATGGCGAGTAGGGACCAAAAACTTCACATAATAGGCATGATTCCAACATATAGTATGCAGGTTGACGTAGATTTTCAACAAAAAATGGTATATCATTGTTTTCTAGTGGAATACGCAACATAGTACCCATTTCTACCAAATTGTATCTATAGATTGGTTTTCTTCCCTTGGATTTTGTTCAAAAGTGATATGCACAAAATATTCTTTCAAGGTTTCCACCAAATTTTTATATGGGATGAGTTTTTCATCCTTGACCTTATACTCATCATTGACTTTCTTGATAATCAGTTGTGAGTCACCAACAACCTTAAGGTGGTGGATATTCCATTTTATATCCAACTTCATCCCAATGATGAGCACCTCATATTCTAAAATTTTATTTATGAAAGGAAAACTAAGATAGAAATCTTGCGGTATGGGGTCTCCTGAAGGAATGATTAGCACTACACCTACCCTCGAACCATAGAACGTAAATGATCCATCAAAATTTACTTGCCACATAAGATATTCTTCAATATAAATCAATGATGCATCGAGAAAATCCAAACTCATAGGCTCTCTTCTAGGTAAGGTTGCTTCTTCCAATTGGTCGATGATCACCTATCTTTTGACTAAATTTTTGTGTATGTAATCAATGTCAAATTCATTGAGTAGGATAATCAATTAGTCATCCTACCAAGAAGGGTGGGTTTTGATAATAGATATTTGAGTGGGTCAACATTAGATATAAGTTTGGTTTTGTTATTCAATAGGTAATGGAAAAGATTTTGAAGGTAAAAACTACATCTAAATAATCCTTTTTGATTTGGGGATAATTGAGCTCATATGAAATTAGGGTACGGTTGAGAGATACTACACTTCTTTTTTCTTTTGTCTTATGTCATATTGAGCAAGAAAATTTCCAATAGAGAATTGGGTTGCAAATATATATAGAAAAATTGGTTCACTAGGGGTTGGAGGCATGAGGACTAAAAGATTTTCTAAGTATTTTTGAGGAAGGTAAAGGTTGTCTATTTTTGGTCCCCAAATGAAGTCAACATATTTCTTAAGAAGATGGGTGAAGGAATGAATTTTTTTAGCAAGGTACGAGATAAAGTAGTGATGGATTGTATTTTCCCTCACAAGCTATGCAGATATTTGATTTTCTTGAGAGGAGGCATATTAGTAATAGAAGTTACTTTTTCTTGGTCTACCTCAATCCCTTCTTTGATACAATAAAACCCAATGGTTTTCTTGATAATACCATTAAGATATACTTCTTTGGATTTATTTTGACCTTATATTCTTTGAGATGTTCAAAGATATGCCTCAATACTTTAGGATGGTCTTCTCTTGTCTTTGATTTCCTAAGATATCTTCCACATAGTCCTCCATGATGTCATGAAGCATATCATGGAATATTACATGTCATTGCCCTTTGATAAGTTGTGCCAACATTTTGAGGCTGAAGGGCATTACCTAATAACAGAATGTTCCCTAAGGGGTTGTAAAGGCCATATTATGTGGATCTTCCTCTGTTATCCTGATTTGGACAATCATGTTGATGTTAGGCAAGGGAAAATCATATTTTGGACATGCCTTGTTGATGTCTTGAAAGTCTATAAAAATTATAATTCCAACAAATTTCAATTATACTAAACTACATTTGATATATAGTCAAAGTAGTCAATGGGTCGATGAATCATGTTGTTAATAATCTCTATAACTCCTCTTTAACTAAAAGGGCCACTCATGGATGCATTTTCCTTAGCTTCTATTTAATAGGTTTTACGCTCCGCATGCACAATTAAGTTGGGCACCACAAAATTTTGATCTAAGTTTGGCATATCTTTATAAGACCATATGAATATATCCAAAAATTCTCTAAGAAACAAGGTGAACATATTTTGTTCTTGTGCTGAAAGTGAAGCTCCTAACTTGACTATATTTTGTTGTTCTTTTGTTCGATATTTACATCAATAGTTTATTCTACCAATTCTTTTGACATATCCTCCATATGCGTAGGATTAGGAGGAAGGTTGACATATTATTCTAAGGGTGTATCTATGAGATTTTCACCCTTAGTGTGGTCACTTATTTTATCCATTGATATTTTATTTATTTCTCATCCAACACCTCAATGAGGTTTGCAGATTGTGTGACTTGGACTTATGTTTTTTCTAAGACTTTTATTTGGAATTTTTCACTTGATTTTTCCTAAATTTTGCTAACCACAAAGCTTAACTTCCTCTCTAAAGTATGAGCAGGTATCTAGGTCAATGAAGAAACCTTTCTTATGATCTCCAATAGGAATGGTATCATGTATGCTTTGATAAATTCTACAATAGCATCATTTTTTCAAATAATTCCAATGGAACATGACATTTTTGGTCCCAATCAACAAGGGTAAGGTATATGATGTCAATTTTAGGATTGGTAGGGGTTATGGTAAGGATAGCGGTATCCATGGAAAGATTTGTGGAGGAAAGATGGGAATCTTTGTCGCTATCTCGAATAAGTAGAGCTATCATTGTATTTAGAGCGGGTAGCATCTTGATCCATGAGGTGCACCCTATATGGCCGAATACCAATACCATATCATTCTATTTTGAAATGTGGAAGTGGGACCGGCTATCTTATTCCTTGTTAAAACTTTCCACATCCAAGTCCTCTGTAACCCAAGGAATACATCATTCTTCTAAATCTAGTATATTATGGACTTTCATAGCAGGTAGGCTTAGTGTCCTCGAGAACCTAAGTTTTAGGTTAGTCCAACAATTTCTCTTCTACAAGTAGTCCACTAGGTAAGAATGTCTGAATAAAATTTTCATATCTAGGCCATTTGAAGTGATAGTTGGGTCTACCTCTTAGTTTTGGTGACAAAGATAGATATGAAACCAGGAGAGCCTTTTACACATTTCATTATCCACAACCATACTCAAGAATTTTCATCTCCCATAAATCAAAGGGAGAGGTAGATGTAGAATCCTCATGAGCATAATAACTTAGGGATTCTAAATATACCTATTCTTCTAGATCATTTTATTGAAGGGGAATAGAAATATCAATGGAGGGACATGTATATGTACCCCTACGCACAAATATGTTGATGGATCTACACCGAGTGAAGGGTTATGGATCACCTTGAATGATAACAAGGTGTCCCTCACATTTTAATTTAATACACCGATGAAAGGATGATGGTATGACATGTATGGCATGGATTTGTGGGTGAACAAGAATCATATTGTATGGAAGTTTCAAATCTAAGACATGAAACTTCATATTGTGGTAAGTAGGTTGTACTTCCTTCGGTAGTGTTATTGTTCTAGCTAATTCTCACCCCAAGTTTTCATAAAAGTTATGATAATAATGTAGGACTCTAGATATTCTTCTATGTGTCCCAACTATTTCATTAGTTTCAATGTGCATATGTTCAATCTTGATTTGTTTTCCACAAGCATCCTATTTATCTTTGGTGAGTAACAAATTCTTCTATATAAAGAGGAAGGTTATGTGTATGATCTTCATTAGGGACTTCTTTGTGGTTAAAATCAATATGTTCACTTAGTTTTAGGTTTTCAACCACAACTTATAGGTGTGAAGGATATACTTCTATTGACACTCGACCCCGGAGGGTTTTATACAGGGGTGTCTTTATGGACGTTTCATATCTTGAGAAGTAGTAGATGTCTTCTCAAGTTGCTCTAGGATATTATACTGAATATCATAAGGAGTAGACAAATGAGGTTATGATATCGTGAGATGAGAATTCCTTATTACCATAGTGCAATATTTTCCCTTGATCTTAGTGGTATTCACATGCTCATGAGAAGAGAGAACACATCCAATGAGTAAGCCATAATGATTGTTGTCACTTATGTTATACTTATAGTTTATGGATTTGTAGATTTGGGATGAATCTCCCGATCCGACTTCTTCTCACTTGGTTTATCATATTTCGGGAATAGTTCCTTGAATATTCCCATATTTTTATTGGGCATTTGATTTTATTCGGTGAATAAAATTCTATTTTTCCACTATTAATAATATCTTGGATGTAGTGACGAAGTATTAGACACTTGTCTATTGTATGTCCTTTAACATGATGGAAGTCATAATATTCGTGCTCTTTTTACCATGAAGGTTTAGGAGCATTGTCTTCAAAGGGCTATGTTATAGGATATGTCACCATATGGACTCGTATCTAAGTGTTTCAATATTATGGATAAATAATCTGTAAGAGGAGTGAACATTCTACATTTAGTTGGTGGTTGGATCAGCCCTTTAGTTATTTTAAAATCTTGACCAAGTTGTACTACTTGTATAAGTTTGGAATTTGTGATCCCATCTCCTATCAAATTATTTTTTTGTTAAAGATCTTTGGTTTTTCCGTAGGTTTGGTAGATTGGTTATCATTGGAAGATGATTTGATTTTTACTTTTGTAATGAGGGCCTTTTCCATTTGTATGCCCTTGTCGATGACCTTTTCAAAGATCCAAACATAATTCATTTGTAAATGATAAGTGATGTCTGAGTTTATATTTTGTACAAATATGCTCACAAGTTGATTTTAGGGAATCAACAAGGGAAGTGGCTAGATAGCCCCGCCATCTTTGTATAAAACTCATCGCAAAGGTTTAATTTGGATGTTGTTTAGTATCACATTAGTCTTCCATGGTTATGTCACTTTCCATGTTTTATGAGAAATGTCACATAAACCTCTTTTCTAGTTTAGGCCATGTGAAGATAGACCCATGGTGTAAGTGATTAAACCACTCTAAGGATTTTCCTCCTAGAATTTTTGGAAAGAGTCGTATGAGGTAATTGTTATTGTATGTCACTTATTAGAATTTCATGTAAAACAAATTCGTATGATCTCATGGATCACCCTTCCCTTTATAATTTTCAAATTTTTGCAAGTCAAATTTCTAGGAAATGGTTGAAGTAAAATAACCTTATCAAATGTGTGAGGGCATAGCTCTTCGTATTGATAAATTTTTCTATGTCACCCATCACTTTCTTCAAGACCATTGGGTGTTGTCTTCATAGATTTTAGTTCTTGTGAAATAATTTGATCTTTAGTGGAGGAAAGAAACATATACATGTGACTATTTTTCAATGCTTCACCTTTTGGGTTTTTTATGTGAAGTTTACTATTTTTGACCTTAGGTTTCTCCCAGTGTACATTTTTGTTTGTTTCCTTTTGTACACGAGATGTTAGTAAAGCTATTTTTTGACAAAGGTTCTAATTTTTTTTGTGGTATAGTAACTTCTTCCTCATGATATTCCTCTTCATCTTTATTGAATAGGGTTTGTTCCACATTTTCATGTTCTATTCTTAATCTACGTGGTATCTTGACGAGTGGAATTTTAAAACCCCCATGTTGTTGTCATTTCCCACATTTGATGTGGAAGCATGTCCGTGTGCTAAGATTTTGTCCATTTTGATGAGATGTGGTTCCTCTTCATTAACCTCATTTGTGGGTGGAATAGTTTCATTTTCTGTTGACATTTGAGCACCTAATTTCACTAATCTAGCAACCACCCTATATTTGTTTCTAAAAATAAACTCATATAATAGGAAAGGTCAAAATAAAAATCCATGTGTGGTGATCCTAACTCATCACCACTATGATCTACTATCTCTTCCACTTTTTTCTTTGTGGAGAATAGAGGCCTAAGATCATGACCAACAAAGGAATTTGACCTTTGTTTGTTTGATGTTTTCCATGTTTATTTTGTTTCAATTACTTGTATTTTAGCTCCCAATCTTGTTATGGGGGCCATGATGAATGAGAATTTCACTAAGGTGTTTGTATTTATTCAAAAGATATTGGTCAAACCTAAGTGAAAATTTATGAATGTCAAAGAGTGTCAATAGATGAATGTTAAATGATCAATGTTTCAAAGTGATTTTTCTAAATGAATAATTCAAAAATGAAAAACAATGCACAATCACACAATGTTTGTTCCAAACCAATTAATCAAATGAGGTACTTCCTATGTTTGTTTTCAAATGGTATTTGGCATTTAAGATGACCAAAAAAATGTCACCACTTATGTCAAGTTCAAATAAATGAACAAGGCATAAGTAATAACAAGAAGTTGATATTATCTCCAAACAAAGTATACTAAAAGTAAGATTAAATCCAATCAATACCTATATCTCAAAAGGTGGAAATTATGAGTAAGAACAAGGCAAAAATACTACCAAGATATGTTAACAAAAATTTATGGAAAAGTAAGGTACTAATATCAAAATATTATTGATATGATGTGCACAAAGGTAACAACAACACCTTTCGAAATTGAGGTAATGTTTGAAAGAAAACTAATGATAGATTATACCAAGGAATTATTAAGGTGTGTATAGCCTAATATTAAAATCTATAAACTTATACCAAGTTTGCAAGAAACAATACGTAAGTATCAAAATTGTGGTGATACAAAACAATCAATGCAACAATTCAAAATAGATTCTAGTGAAGAAACAAGCCTAACTACAATGATGATATTGACTTAGATATCAAGATCAAAAAGGCTACTAATGATATGAAAACATGCTCACATACTTTAGATGTTTAATAACTCAACCATAAACATAGATGAGCCTAAACAGACACAAAAGTGGTGAATACAATCAATTAGCAACACATGGGTAGTCACTCTTCTATTGATCAAAAAGTGTCAAAATAAAGTGAAGTAAGTAGATCAATTTGGTTGAAGAAAGTTTGGCCTCACTCTGGTAGAGTTTTGCCTCACCTTAGGGAGAGTGAAAAACTAAGCAAAAGTAATGCTTCAAAATCTTCATGATGAATGATGCGACATTTAAACTTTAATGGACTCTCCCTTGTTTAACAAACAAGGTTTTGACTCGAGAAATTTGTCCATTTGTGATGGCTCTCAACTCAAATTGGATTTGATATGGTCAAAGTTGGCTCCTGGATAAGATATATTCCTAGGTGGTTTGTTCAAATAGGTTTCACAAGTTATCTAATACAAGCTCATTTTGCCAAGGTTTACCAAGGATTATCCCATCTTTACTTTACCTCCTTCAAACACATTGAGAAATAAATACGTTCATTGTGTGTTCTTAATGGGGTTGTGATATGAGATAAATTTGATGCTAAATCTCACATGTATACTAGTCAATTAGTTGTGCGAAGCACTTCCCACTTTTTCCACAAGCTTCCTCTTATGTGAACTACTTTGATATTTCTAGGACCACCCCCATTATTGTATCTTAAGGCTTATTCCAAAAGGTTATGTCCTATTTACAAAAACAGGTGTACCCTTATTCAAACCTACAAATACAATCTTTTATTCTTAATGTGGTTTTCTTTTACACCTTTTGGAAAGTTGTATGGAAACTATATTAGTAATTTTTGTCTCAATCCTCATTTCGTGACAAGCATTTATGTCCTGCATGATAGATTTAGAAGTTTTACAAAAACAAAAAGAGGATAAAACATTTTTTCCAATTCTTAAGATCATCCTAAAATGTAAGAGAAGAGCATACATGACATAGAATCCAAATATGTAATTAACAATGGAAAATACTCAATTTAAATGAAATATTTGTTCATTTTACCAAAAATTGACATTCTTTCCTTTAGTAATCGAGTATTTTTCAAATAAATAAAATATATAGAAATCATTTTTGATTCCCAAGATCACCTAGAAGGTATGAGGGAAGAACATACATGAATTTACTCTCCTAACTAAGCATACAACATTAATTACCCCTTTAAACAAACCAAGTTATCAAAAAACATATAAATATTCCCTACAAAATAGCAAGTTAATCTTTAATTTAAACCTACAAGGAGTTAGTGCACCAAGAAAACATGTTTTTACAAATTTTAAAGTAAATCTCAAATCCAAACTATGATGCCTATACACAACTTTCGGTGTGTACGCTTGTGTTAGGATGTGTATGCACCTCTAGTAAAACTGACAGTGAGCTAAGTAAGTATGTGGCCAGAGAGTTGTGTACACCAAAATTTTGACACATACACTGGAAGAGTCAACAGGGTCAAAGAAGAAGCATTATCAGATGTGTACGCTCAATAATGGACACCTACACATGGGTTTAGGTGCATACGCTAGCAAATAGAAAGACAAAAAAATATAAAGGATAAAATATCATGTATGTTGGCACAATAATGTATACACGGGACTTTAAATGCGTATGATCAACCTATACCATGTAAGTGAGCATTTTGGTACCTACACTCCATATTTTTAGTGTATGCACTCCTTGTAAAAATATTTTCCTACACTTGTACCTAGGGATGACATTACAACATGGTATCTTGACATATGCAACTTCAAAAAGCTCAAATTTTGCCTAATTTAGCTCAAATCAAAGGATAACCCATCACAATAAATCACATATAAGAGACTCAATGCACATAAAGTTAGTAAAACAACCTAATAATCTTAACCTATTTCACATGTGCATGATTTGGGTTAGCAAAAACTTGAGAAAACTAGAAAAAATTCATTAAAATCAAAGGAACTATGAATCCATCTCACCGGATGTGGGATATGTATCAATGTATTAGTTAGATATGCAAAGTAAATTAAAACTAACACCTTAATAGTTTCAAAATATGAACTAACTACACAAAGACCATCATGATAAGATGTTAAAGAGGCTAACTACTAGCATTATTTATTAGAACTTGAATTGAAATCAAACAAAAATGCTAAGAAATTGAATATTTCTTGTTTAGATTACCAAAAACAATAAATGAACCTAGAGAGATCCATGAAAATAAAATTTGATTGTTTGATCTTCAAGGGTTTGTGAATGGAGGATCATCAAAGAATGTATACGAAACCATTTTGATTCTCTCCATATTACCTAAAATCCTAGATGGATGAAATGTAAGTATGAGGTTATTAGCTCAAATGAAATATGCTTTAAGATGAAATTCCTATAGTTTAGCTATGTGTATGAAAGTTGTAAGTAGAAAGGTTGGAGGAGGGTTCCTTTTATGACCCAATGGTTTGAAGAAGCTTTGCATCCTATTACATATGGGATAATAACAAAGATAGGTTAGTAATGTATAAACATGGTTTACAAGTGGTTGAGTTTACTTTAGGAGAGTTTACTTTGTCCTTTAGTGAATCATGAGAGTTGAGGAGATTTATTGATTAAACAAAGTGATTAATTAATAGTTTGTGCATGCTTATAGAATATATTTACAGAAATAATTAACATGATTTAGACTATGAGAGGGGTGTAGTTACATAAATGACGATTTATTGATCTAATAGAATATGAAACTAATTAATTAAGAATAATTAATTAGTCTAGATAGAAGGGGGATTAATTAATGGAAGTTAATTAATTGGATATTTGTTTGGTATAAGAGTTAATTAATTAACATAATGTAACTAATTATTGGTGATAGAAGAGACAAAGAGATTTTATTGACGATATGTCATCAATTTGTGGGAATGGGTATAATTAGCGCAATTTAAGTATTTAAATTACTCAAGCTAAATTATAGGTGTCTAATGATTCCAACTACACCAAATATATTGAGTATTATTATGGAAAAATCCAATGAGTATTGGGAAAAAGAGGAAATATTCCATAAAGATCATGAATCTACATTATTTAAAGGAATCAAAACAGGTTTCTAGATTCCCCAAATCAGTTGCGAGATCTGATTTGAATTAGGAAGATGATGATAATACTTAGATACTTTGTAGGATTAATGGTGAGAAGAGTACAATTGTTTTTATAAATGGATGTATTATTTTTGAGAATGATAGAGAGTGCTAAACCACGATACTTTGATTAATTAGGCTGAAATCATCGGTGGTAATATTTATTTTTAGTTGAGAAATGTTATTCAAACTCGTATTTTAAAATGACTTCTTATCTTGTCTATGCTATAACAAAGATAGGAAATATTCCTAAATTAAGAACTGTTGGAATAAATATTGAGAAGCCTCTCTATGAATATTATCCTTAGTTATATTTGTTTGGATACTTCAATGGATACTTCAGTTGTGCATTTTCTTATTGTGATTGGATAATATCATTGTATAAATATTCATAAGGCAAGAGATATTGAAAGAGAGATGTATCTCAATTATAATCAGATTTACTTCAATAAAAGGGGGAATTTTTATTATAGAAATATAGCAAAGAATTCAGTTTCACTAAATTATGCACACTTTCCAACATTAGAAGATTTTGGGCTGATATTAGAGAAGAATTTGAAGTCGGGGAGAAGAGATTATAATCTACCGATTGCTATAAATGATTATAGAGTTTTGTTTGGAAAAGATTCTAGAAGGACTTGAGATGGTGGCAATGTGATTTCTAGTGCATATTATGATCAAGGAGGTGATAGTTTTCCTTTTATTCTAGTTACTCATATTTCAAATTCAATTATAGAGAGAACATCAAAAGTATTATTATACACCTATGAATGGTTGACTAGTTAAGGTTCTTGCCTCGAGGAATTAGTAATAAAAGAGATTACTCGAATAATCACTAGAAAGAATGAATATGTCAGTGAAACTAGGAAGAGAAAGGAAGATCCAAGGGAGAGAGGTGGCATGTATGTGAAGTTAAAGGCAATCGAGAGAGCAATAACAAAGAATCCTTTAATTTCAGGAGCTTTCCCATAAAATACTTCTAGTTTATTATCATCATTAGTTAATACTCCTACCATTCAAGAAACTCCTTTTAAAGAAGACATTGTGATGCCAAGGCTTAATCCAACCTCTTTCATATTTCCCTTAGCTACCACCAAAACAATATTACCTAAACCACCTCCTTGTTCTCTACCAGTTACTCCACCCCTCCTTTGTATCTAGAGGAATAGTTAAGCTATGCAAAGCACAATAGAAGACACATGATGTTTATTATCTTAGAGGATCATCTCAAAAATCAAGAAAAATTGAAGCGCTGATGAAATATGAAGAGGTAGAAGAAGGAGATATTGTAAAGGGAGTTGGTGATGAGATTCATGATAAAATGGTTGAATTATCTTTAGTTTAATATGTTGTAGAATAGAAGAACATTAAAGATACGATATTAGTACTTTGGAGAAGAGATAGAAGAGGACTTGATAAGGAAAAATATGGTTGAGTTAGGAGGAATTTTACAAAAATATTCTCTACTTGAAGAACATGAAAAATAGGGTAATAGTGTCACTTCCCTTCCCAAAAGGAAGTGGCAAAGAAATAATTATTCATCCTGAAGCTCAAACTCTTTCAGGCTAGGAATTTACAAATTAGTTCTCTAAGTAGTCCTTTCCTACTTCTAAGGAAGTAATAAATTTAGAAGAAATGGATCTTAAGTTGTTAAGAAGGATTGAAAAGAAAAGGAAAAGATAAAAAATAGCCAAGGTTACTTCAATATTGATCATTGATTCTTCCCGGAAAGAAATTTTCCGAGGTATCTACTCCACCACCCTAGGAAAATAATAAGATAATTAACTAGAGAGGGTTTGGAAATCACAAACGTGCCCCGGGAGAAGTCACCACCGAAGGTTTAAAGCTGGACATGTAGAAATTGATAAATATCCTTTTCAAGAGGTTAGATGAAGAAAAAGTGAAAAACTTTAAGTTGAAATAACAAGCATCTAAGCTCTATAATATTTCATGAAAGTTTCAAAGAACACCACATATCTAGTTCTTATGAATGATAAATTAAATCTATAGGTAATTACTAATGTGGAAGAGATAAGTGATATATCAAAGGCTATAGATGAATGGTTTGATAATATCACTAATACATCTACGAATTTCTACAAAGAAACTTTAGTAAACATTTTTAGTATAAAGATAAGTTGGATAAATTAAAGGATCTCAAGAAATAAGATAATGAATATTGTATTGTTGCATTACAATTGCAGACTTTTGAAGAAATTAATGAATTATCGATGATATTTTAATTGGAGAAAATATTACACCAAGGGTCAATTAGGAAGGAAAACAACATTAACATATTTTATCATTTAGGCAGAATATTAAAAATCACATTATGACCAAGGTGGGATTAACGGAAGAATGAGCTAAGGAAATTTTGGAAGAACTTGATGATGTAATTTATGGTCCGAAAAGTTATTATACTTCCGTGTATCAACAATGTATTGATGAGTTTCTTCCATTGTTTTAGTGATTAATGGATAAGGCTATTATTCCTCTCAACCAAGTCCTGGAAAAATGAGCGAGATATTCAAGATATCGTTAATTAGTTGGTATCTTGTCTCAGGAAGGTAAGAGGGCGAAGCAAGGTTCGGGAGAGGAATTGTTCATGTTTGAAATAGAAATGAATGTTGTAGATGGTGCAGATAATAATTCCATCAAGTACATGAGGGATCAATTTTTATCTCTAAAGAGAAGCAAAAGGATGAAAAAGATTAAGTGGATGAAGATGAACTAGATAAAGGAAAAGCCAAGGATAAGATTAAAGGGAAAGATAAAGTGAGGGATAATAATTGCTGATTTAAAATGATTCTTTTATTTCTTCTACTTCCTTTTTGCATTTATTTTTCATTATTTGATTACATTCATTGTAAAACTTAATTAATGTGGTGTATAATCACCGTTACTTTAAGTTGTTTGATAAATTCAAATGCTCAAGAAGTAGTTATGAAGCATTTTTTATGGTTTTAATGTTCAAACTTTCTGAGAATAACTAGGTGGCATTAAATGAATATTTTGAGGAGTAAATTTCTCAACTCCTAATTGTTTGTTAGTTTTTCATATATTAAAGTATAACTGATATCTCTTCCATATGCTTTACTCATGAAAAATATAAATAGAATAAAATGCCTACATGTAAAAAAATCTAATATGAAAACTCTTTGAGAAATCAACTATTAGAATCAATGATATACACACTTCGGACAGACTCGTAGAAAGAATTTGAAGAGGGAGAAGTCATGCCCAACTTGGATGAGGAGGATCCATATTCGGGATTCACAAAGGTTATTTCAAAAAATAAAAAAAGAATGAAAGGCTTTAAATTGATCCCAGAATCACTTTACAGTGATAAAAAAAATAAAGATAACTGGGACACCTCCACATCCAGAACAACTAGATCTTCTGCTAGACGAATAGTGGACTTTGGAGGAAGTACAAAAAGAGGAAGACCCTCTAAAAAGGCTCTAAGAACTAAGAGAATGGAGAGGGACATTACAGATGGAGTTCAGTGCCAGTTGAACCATCAGATAGTTCCACCACCAAATATTCCAAATGAAGATTATTTCATGGAACATCCGAGGCCTAAATGGAAACTCCAAACAGAGAACCATCAAGGAGTTAAGGGACTCTAGTAATCCTAATATTTTGATTTTGCAAGAAACTAAAATGAAAGCTAGGACC
Organism: Taxus wallichiana var. yunnanensis; assembly: GCA_018340775.1. Lineage (NCBI taxonomy): Eukaryota > Viridiplantae > Streptophyta > Pinopsida > Cupressales > Taxaceae > Taxus > Taxus wallichiana. The sequence goes on from CM031238.1 coordinate 521,450,292, forward strand.
CTTGAAACTATTAAAAAGAGTTTCTGGGATATCTCTGAAATGGCGGTTGTTGACTCCCAGGGAGCTTCTGGTGGTGGCTACTTTTTGGGATAAAAGACACTGTACTGGTATGGTTCTTAATGCTAGTATTAATCATCTTGCAATCAAATTTGTTGTTGTTGAGAATAATGATGAATGGATCCTTTCTAACATATATGCCCCTAATACGGTTAGTGGTAGAAGGAAGCTTTGGGCTGACCTTAAAGCTTTTAGAAATCAGCATGGTTCTGCTAATTGGCTTATTATGGGGGACTTCAATTCTCCACTAAACCCAGGAGAAAAGTTTGGAGGTTCCTCCAACTTTTCTATTGGTATGGAGGATTTTGCTGATTTTATAGCTGAACATAACCTCTTTGATGTGGATCTTCATGGGAATAAGTACACCTGGAATAATAGAAGGTTGGGGAAAGAGTTTATTCAGGTAAGATTGGATAGGGCACTAATTTCAGCAAGCTGGATTCTCAGTCAAGACTTTCACCTCTCCTCCTTGCCCAGAGTTGGATCGGATCACAATCCGATTGCTCTAAATCTTCTCAATTGGACTAAACCCACCAGAAGCTCTTTCAAATTTGAAAAGATGTGGATGGAACATGACAATATATATGACAAGATAAAAGAATGGTGGGAATGGAATGGAGAAGGCACTGCTCAATATAGATTGGTCCAAAAGCTCAAAAATGTGAAAAAGCAAGTCAAAATCTGGAACAAAAGAGTCTTTGGTAATGTTTTGAGGAAAAAAAAAAGTTAAAGCAAAAACTTCAGGAGCTGGAATTAAAGATGGATACTAGGGGGAGATCGGCTGAAGATGAAGTCAATGAAAAGAATATTCTTTCTGAGTTGCATACGATCTGCAGTCGAGAGGAATCCTTATGGAGGCTTAAATCTAGAGCTATTTGGCTTAAAGAGGGAGACAGGAATACGAAGTTCTTTCATATGACCACTCTAAAGCACAGAGCTTGTAATAGGATCTTAGAAGTTTCTAAAAACAATGGAAATATCATAAAAGATCCCAATAGCATCAAGAAAGAAGCACTGGAATTCTATAAAAAACTTCTTGAGGAGGGGAATATCAACAACTCTGAAGCCATTTCTTTTATGTTGGAGGCCATCCCCCAAAATAAAATTGAGGAACAGAATTTCAGAGATATCCACAAAGCGGTTACACTGGAAGAGCGCAGAAAGCTGTTTTTGCTTTAGAGGGTGACAAGGCCCCTGGACCGGATGGATTTTCCATAAATTTTTTCTAGAAATTTTGGGAAATATGTTCGAAGGATCTCCTCAGAGTGGTGAATGAGTTCTATAGAACGGGTAATCTTCTAAAAGAACTTAATAACACTCACATTGTGCTGGCCCCAAAAAAAATGGATGCTAAAGATTTCAAGGACTTCAGACCTATCAGCCTGGTGAATGCCATCTATAGAATTTTTACCAAAATTATTGCTACTAGGCTCCAGCTCATTTTGAATGAACTTATCTCAAGGCAGCAGAGTGGCTTCATCAAAGGCAGGATTATACAAGACGGAGTGATTATGGTTCATGAGACCATACATTCAATGGAGAATAATAAAAAGGTGAGTATGGTCCTCAAGTTGGATATGAATAAAGCCTTGACAAGGTCTCTTGGGCTTTCCTTGACAAAGTCTTAACAAAATTCAGGTTTCCGAAAAAATAGAAGAATTGTTAAGGCTTGCATATCCACGGCCAGATTTTCTGTGGTTGTTAATGGTGAACCAGTGGGTTTTTTCACTAGCAGCAGGGGACTTAGACAAGGAGACCCTATCTCCCCCTTACTTTTCATTCTCTTGGCTGACAGCCTCAGTAGAACAATTGGTAAAGCGGTGAATGACGGGCTTTTAAGTGGCTCCAAGCCCACCTCCATCAGTCGAGCTGTCTCACATCAGCAATTTGTGGACGACACTATCCTTCTCCTTCTGGCATCTATCATTGAAGCCAAGGCTACCAAGGCCTTGCTGAGGCTCTACGAATCTGCTTCTGGGCAGGAGATCAATTATGACAAAAGCACCATCTTCTTCTTCAACACTCCTGAGAAAAGATAGCTTAAAATAGCTAAAATTAAGGAATTTGTAAAATAAGTGAGCTTCCACCACTTACTTACAGGACTTCCTCTCGGCACTAGGAAAGTCTCTTGCAAGGTGTGGGATGATTTATTGGAGAGATTCCAAAAAAAAATGGCTGGTTGGAAAGGAGCCATTTTATCTAGTGCTGGTAAGTGCCTGCTCATCAAAAGTACTCTCCAAAATCTACCAATTTATATTATGTCGCTCTACAAGATCCCCTCCTCTTTCAGGGATAAGATTGAAAGGATCCAAAAAAAAAAAAATTTATGGCAAGGCATGGATGAGAAATTCAAATTTCATTTAGTGGCTGGGATAAGGTTTGCACCCCGAAGTTTATGGGAGGTCTGGGTATAAAAGACATTGAGAAAATGAATGAGGCCCTCATTGCTAAAATGGGCTGGAGAATGCTGACTGAGAAACAACCTTGGATAGATTTAATTAAAGAAAAATACCTAAAGCATCAATCTCTGTACTCCTTTCTTCTTGATGAACAGCTCCCCTATGGTTCCATTTTTTGGAACAATTTGGTTAAAAGTAGAAATTTCATCAGAGTGGGCAGTAAATGGAAAGTGGGGGATGGTAGGGACATGAACACGGGAGGAAAATTGGTTTAATGGCAATCTCATGGAGAGTTTTGGGATGGCCAAGGACAGTCTTATAAACAAGTATGACATCAAAATCAAGGACTATATTGAGGAAAATGGTACCAGAAAGAAGTGGAAAAAACTTGCTGTTGATAGAAATGATCTGAAACAAATTACTTCCTCCCTTCAAGATCATTTAGAGCTTATTCCATTAATTCAAATGGATTCCAAGGATGAGTTGGTATGGATTAACTCCAATGATGGGAGCTACACTATCAAAACTGGATACAATAACTTCTTTCATTATAATCAAACAGAGTTCAATTGGAACAGGATTTGGATGTCTGATTTAACTCCCAAAATAAATTTTTTCCTTTGGCTGGCTATCAGAGGTAGAATTCTTACCAATGAAAATCTGATGAGAAGAGGATTAATAATCCCTAATAGGTGCCATCTTTGTAAGAAAGATTTTGAGGATATCAGCCACTTGTTCATACATTGTGAGTATGCCACTAGATTATGGAGTTTTTCCCTTTCTAAATTTGAAGCTCTCTGGGTGATGCCGAAGGATTTCAATCAGCTATGGACTCATTGGAACCCACCCTTTAAGCATTGTGTTGTTAAAAGGATCTGGAAGCTGGTTATCCCTCATTTAATCTGGAGAATATGGAAGGACAGAAATGATATTATCTTCAGAAATAGAAAGCAAAACTACAAGCTTAGTATTGGGAAAATTTCTAATGGTATCAAAGAGAATATTGCTGGATCTAAACCCCCCAAGAACAAGAGATATCCAGAAAATGAAGAATACATTCTTTCCAACTGGCAGATTGGATCAATTAATAGTTGGAACATTCCCGGGAATAACATTGATAGATCTTTGATTAAATGGCATCCTCCAGATCTAAATTGGTATAAGTTGAACTTTGATGGGGCTTCTAAGGGAAACCCTGGGAATGCGGCAGGGGGAGGAGCGATATGGGATCATAAAGGCAATCTAATAGCTACGTATGCTGGTAAAATGGGAATTCAAACTAATCATTTTGCTGAAGCTTTATCTGCTCTTTGGGGTCTGAGAATTGCCCAGGAAAATAATATTCAGAACCTCATCATTGAAGGAGACTCCCTAAATATCATTAATCTTCTTAAGTAGTGCTCATCTCCAAGCTGGAGCATCAAGGATTTTATTGCAGAGTCCATAAGTATTAGTCATACTTTCAATAACATCAGGATCATGCATACCTACAGGGAGGGTAATAAATTGGTGGATGTGCTGGAAAATTATGGCATTAATGTCAACCTTACAGTTTGGGACAATAACAACATCCCCAAACAACTTCAAAACAACATTCAGGCGGAGCTCCATACGTAAGCAATATCTTGAAATGAGTTATGAATTTTGGGTGTGGATCGAAAATACTCCCACACGTGTTGATTTAAAGAATTGGTTAATGCAAATCATGTCTAATAATCAAGATAGTGTGAATCATATGGGGAATTACAAGTGGAGATACACGATTTTGAAAATCATGCATGCGGGCTGTAATGTGACTGTTAAAAGGTGGATTCAAACCTCCACGGAAACCGAAGGCGGTGATAAAGTGATTGATGGCAGGGAGCGGGTTATTCTCACATGTGATTTTCAGTAGGTTCAGATCAGCAGACACGCAGCCGATCGTGGGAATAACAACGGCTCTCATTTCCATTTTGGTGCGGATTACTATAGCAAAAAGTGGACTGGCTTTAGCAATCAGTTAGGAATTAGTTGCAAACAGTTCAGAACAGAGAAGATGGGGGGTCCTCCTTGTCAAATTGAGCCTAGTGTGGACCCTGACTGGAAAGACAATATTGAGCTGTGGAGCATTCTTAGCAAGGGTGGCATAACAAACTTCATGGAAAAAGTGCAGGGGCATGACCAGAGCATCTCTGTGTGCTTTGCAAAGGATTGGAAGGAGAGGACAGTGGAGTATGGGGGGTAGAAGGTCTTAATCAATGAAGAGCTTATAGCTGAAGCGACCGGCCTTGGCTTGGAAGGCTTCAGATTCTTTAACAAAAGGGTCGATAGGGATGTGGAAGAGAGAAGATTTGTTGAGGGAGAGGAGAAACTGACCCACTTAACAGCGGGCCTGCTTGTTAGCTCGATCCCTCCACCATATGATGAAGTAACCCGCATGATGATACGGTTCATCTCCTTGGAAGGGAGGTTTGTCACTGTTCCTGCGAAACACCTTATTTTTCTTAATCATTTTCGTAGGGATCGTCTGGTTTGTTTCCCCCATTACTTGTTGAACTCTCTTGAACGCTCCATTCTTGAGTTTCAAAAGCATTCCTAGGTAGTTCCTCTGCACCAAGGGCTCATTTTGTTGTTACACAAATGTTGTCTACTCAGGTTTCCTGGTCTCCCATCCTCCCCTAGCTCGATTCCCCCTTTGCCAAGCTCTGCTGCTGCCAGCCCTGTTTCTCCTTTCTCTGTCCCTGCCACCGCTGCTGTCACCCCCATGCCAGCCATTCAGGCTTCTTCTCCCATTCCCCCTTCTGATGCTCCGCCCCCCACTTGGCCTCTACCTCGCGGAGACCGGTTACCAGGGCTTCTAGGAAGCTTAACCTTGAGACCCTTGCTGTGGAGAAGGGTTCTCATGAATTTGAAATTGCTCATGACCTCCTGCATATCAGCAGTGCCAGCCCCCGGGAAGTGCAATTGGAAAGCCCTACAAAAAGGCTGGAAGCCTTAGAGGCAGATATGAAATTGTTAAAGGATGAAGTTAAAAACTTGACAAAACAGAAAGGAAAGAGGAAGAAGGAGGAGGAGGAGGATGTGGACAGCAGCCAAATTGAAGATATTTACAAGAAATTGCACTCCTTGGACTCTCGCTTAGGGAAGGCCAAGACTAGGCATGATTACAACATTGCCATCTTTAGGGCGATTGAGGAATTTATTGAACAACATGTCAGAAGTGTCTCCAACCTAAGCAGAGTGCCGACAACTCTTTGGGGTACTGATAAAGAAAGAAAGAAGACCTTGGAGCAGCTGGATTCTAATGACGCTGCCCATATGACTACTTTGGGTATGTTTAAATCCTGGAAGAATATCAAAACCATCTTAGAAAAAGCTACTAGGAAGTAGCTGCAGATTGATTCTGTTGTCCTTGTTTGTTTTTTTGTTGTTTTTTTGTGGATCCTTTACTGCTTTTTTGCAGTAATTTTGTTGTTCTGTCTCGTTTTGGTAGCTATTTTTAGCTACTTTGAGCATCATTGTAACATTTGGATTCTGATCCTTTTCACTCTGGTTCTCTTGCTTATCCTGGCTTTTAGGCCTTCTTTGTATTCAAGGGTATAGTCCCTTTCAAAATGCTATTTTCTAATAATAAAAAAACTATTATAACTCACGCATATTTATTTTAGACTTTGTGTTGAAATAAATAAATGTACTCAAAGTATGAGAACTTGACAATTTAATAAGAAGGAATAAAGATTTTTTTGAAATTTGTGTCTAATTATGTCTAAATATAACATTTGTGGGCATTAAGGATAGAATTTTAGTTATCTTAACTTTCATAAGTGTGTCTTTATTTTTAATTTTCTTAAAAATTTTGAACATCAACCAATGTTTTTTTTTTTTTCTATGTGCGAGTAACTTGCTTTTAAATCTACTTGTTGTAAAGCATATTTCTTGCAATTTATACATCATTTCTAGTTCATATTCCCTATTTCTATTTTATTTTTAAAAACCTTTTCTTAATTTATGCCTAACTATCTAGTTGTGGTTCATAAGCTATTCATTTAAAGTAAAACCCTATAAAATTTATAGAGGTGATAGAATAAACAAACAAATCCTACGGGAGATTCACCATTAAATGAAGGGGATTCATCCCATGACTACCTAGGTTGCATGTTTTAGCTGATCATAAAATCTATCCAATAGACATGAATTCTAGAGAAATGGAGTTATCGAGATACATTGGTTCATGTAAGTACAAAGAGAAATACCAACTCGGTCCCACCGGCATCCCAAAGCTGTTGTCACCAAATCACCACACCCCCAAATGGCTTGTGTGTGAATGGGGTATTCAATGTGATTGGGTAGCATGTGATCACCTATCAAGATATGGGACTTGTGGGCTTGAGGTTAATCTACGTAAAAGACTAGATTCCTCTTCCTAAACTAACACAAAGCTAATCCTAATGCAATAAACCAGCTAACTAGACCTATGATAACATTTTCAAGGGATTAGGGAGAGAGATTTACATGAAATAAAACCTACACTAGGAATGGTTACATACCAAGAAAGGGTTTTGCTAGACAATTTTTTTCTTCCAATGAAGAAGGATGAAAATGAGAAGGATGGACATGCACCACAAACCCAACTACATACAGAACTTCACTCCCAGATAAGCACAATAACTCCCAAAACCTACAATGGAAACTTGAGATTGCACAGTATACTTGTAAACATGAGAAAGGAAAAAATAAGTATAAAAAATGATGAAAGGATAGATAATCAGTCACAAAACATAATTTCTATTACTTCAATCACATGCACAATGCATCATTATAATAGTAAGAGGAAAGGGTTGTCATTACAATCTTTGGAAGAAAGGATTGAAAGCCTCTAAATTCACAACTCAACTTGTGAAAAGAGGGAGAACTTAAAAAATGTCTAACCCCTTGAAATGTGTTTCCCATTTACATTTATAGAAAATCTGAGCTGGTGAGAGAAAGAAGGAGAAATCCTAAATTCTGGGCAAAATTATAGCAAATTATGGCCTCCATGCTTGATTACATCATTAATTGTACTTGGGAAAAACATTCACCCCACTATGCCTTTATAATTATTATTTTTGAATTTTTCCTCCACCTAAATAAAAATATTTTTTTAATAATATTTTTGGAGAAGTAAAATGGTTTATGGTCGGACCCATAATTTAAGAATTACATGTTGGAGAGCCTCTTGGTATTTTTAGATGAGTAACTCAAGAAATGACTCTTCGAGAAAATCACCGAGCTGACTAGAGAGTTCTTTGGTGAGTTACTTTCTTTACATTCACAAGCTCACATTATTTCCTCGGGCTATCCATTATCTATTAGAAGGTGAGTAGTTTTTTTACCTTGTCAAACTTCATTTCCACCCACGTTCACTTTTCATTGCATGACTGTCTCATGAATATCCCTGCTCCTTCCAACTCATTTTTGTCAACTCTCTTAATATTACCATAATGGATTTCAATATAATATCTGCATTCAATCACCAAAATATTAGATAACCTATATGTTTGCATTGTTTGGTGAGCATATCATACACCCCACCATATAACTTGAATAAGATAACAACTTTTAAACACTTTCTCTAACCAATCCCCTTTCAAATCCTACCTATCATATTGAAACCGATGGGTTCCTCATGTTAATGGCTCAAACAACTACTTGGATATCATCATACTTGACATCTACATTGTAACCCTTTGAGTTCCCCAGCAATATCTTAATTTTCTACGTATTTAAATTAAATGGTTGAGACAACATGGTTTTCTTTATGAATTCCTCTACATTTCCTTGTTTCCTCTAATTCAATTAGATCACTCCATGTTGCATAGATGAACTCTAAAATACAACCACCATGCTTTACCATAATTTACCTTATGCTTTGCATATGGATTTCCATGTGACTATGTCAACCGGTGCCACCAACTCGGGTAGATGAGTCGGTCCATACACCATGTCTACCCGAAAAGTTATTTCTCATTTGAAGAAATCCCCAAAAATAGCACCTTTAACTCCATGCATGTCACTCCTAACTCAACACATGACTTGGTGAGAATCCCTCAAATATCTCTATGCTGGCCCTTCTAGAATTGAGCGACCACTATTTTTCAAGCCAAACTTGTCATGGTTTCTACAACTAAAGAGTCTAAAATTCCAAAGTAGCGGACATCGAATTTTGGATGCCACTTTACCCATGAAATAACTTGATGATTTGGTTCCCGATATCCACATTTCTAAAAATGTGTGGGATAACCATTACAAATACCTATGATGAATCTTTACCTCGGTTTACGTTGGGTTCCTTTCTTCAATGTTAATTCAAGCCACTAGATATTACCTTATGATCTATGCCTTAACCATCATTCCTACAAAATAAATCATCATTTCTTGAACACTAGCTAAGATTTTTCTAAACATCGGTTGACACTTCATCCTACAAAATGACTTTTCATTACTCAAACACGAGCCAATTTTTCTCTATAAATTAGTCTGTCACTTCATTCAATCTATGCACATCGGCCTCATGAGCTCCCACCGGCACTCGACTCCATCTTCAACCTCCATTGAGCTCAATTTGATCAACTTATAGAATCACATCGATTCATTTCTACTTCACTACCCCATGATTGACTTTCCCATACTTGCTATCAAATCATCATCTATTAAGTTTCCAGACAAGCCCGAGCTCCCTCTAAACAACATCCAACTCCTTGAATTGATTCTTTGAGATCCAAAATGAATCATAGACTTGCATAAAAATTTAGGTGAGATCATCCCCAAGTTTTGTCACCATCCGATTCTTCATGCTACCATTCTATTAGTTGGCTTAAAATCGAGCACATTTCTAACACGGATGTGTCTGGCTAAGTAGGGTGAGTCATCCTTTCACCGACCGAGTATTTAACCTAGCTCACTTCCTCTCAATGGTCATGTGATTTTCTTGGCTCTCCCTTGGGTTGCTTCATTTCCAAACCCACCTTGAAATGTATGAGTTCCTCCTTGATTATATTCATTGAGTTGTTATTTAACTTGACCCTCCAAACTTGTGTCATCCCTATGAAATTTCTGATTTATCTACTTTTCCATTCTTCTTTCCTTCTTCACATTACCTTCTAATGGTTTTCTAAGTTCACGATCCCAACTTGGTGTTCTAATTTACTTTCGAGTGACATGAGCTTCTCTCAAATTCCATTTTTTCCCGAGATCCTTGATTTTCTCATCCTTTCTTTTCTCTCATGTCGACTTAAAACCAAGTCCATTTCCAACATTGTGAATCTTAGGAAATAACTCAATCTAGGTTTCCATGGTCGACTTCCAACATGTCTTTGATGGATTCTTGAACTTCCATGACTATAACTCAGCCATTGAGCTATTTCCTATGTTGTGAATTAATTATGCCAAGCTCAAACCTTGCACTTTACGATTTAGCACATAAATAGATGCCTCTACAAGTCAATCTTCACCTCATTATGTCAATGAGCCACCAAATTTTCTCTCCACTTAGTTTTATCTCGAGCTCTTTGTAGACTCAGTAAAGTCATTTCCCTACGTGAAATTACCACATACATGGAAATTGGTCTTCAACTCAACACCATTTTTCCCATAGGTTTTCCTTAGTTGTCATAGAACCAACACGCCCCAAGTTATCTTTAGCACCATGCAAAAATAATAAGCAGACCAAGTTATTTAATGCCATTTGAGCCCTTTAAAATAGATTTTCTCCTGAATTTTGATTTTCTTGGGCGTTTCTTAAAACCAAAATACCATGGAAGAACAATAAGATATCTTAACATCATTCATCAATTTAAAGACCACTTTTTACTCATGTTGACCGATGAAGTGAGCCCACTAAGGATAATTTCTACACTCGCCTTGAGCATTTAAGGCCCAAAAAGGGGAAACTAGTTGAAGATGATATCGAATATTCCCATAAGGTAATAAATGTTCCCTAAACACCAAATTTTACCTAAAATGCCCTGGAATAATTCATGAAGACCCCTTTTTCGGTTCTAGAGACTAATAGGCCTCGTTGTCCAATTTTTCCACAAGGGGAAAAATTATATGACATCTTCTAGTAGTAATCGCACAATGGTGAAAATTCCTACACGTTTCCTATATACCAAGAATTTATGGGAATTGATGGAAATTAGAACCGATGAATGTTTTACAAATGGAAACTAGTTTTCCAGAGCTATCGGTCATAATTGGACCAATTCGATCTATTCAACAATGACCAGAGGCCTAAAAAACCTTTTAAAACTAGTTATTGATGTCTTTTTCCCTGAACTAATGGTTGTAGGAAATGTGAGGTAAAAATACTAGAGGTTTCTAAAGGAGGATAAACATTTCTTCACTCAGTTCTAAATGGAAAGATGAAACGAAAGCCAAATTTTCAATTTCATAAGCTTCCTGAAACTATAAATAAATGTAATGGGATCCTAGAGGGGTGGCAAAAAGAGAAAAATAATTAAGAAAGGTTGATCTAAGGATTGATGTGAATCCCCAAATAACAAGGAAAATAGATGAAACTTTACATCTCTTTTCTGGGTTTCAGAAGGTTATTTTGCGAGTCTCTGAAAATCATGATTCACTAGCTATTATCAAGGGAGATTAGCTAGGTTTCAAGGAGAACTAAACTCAACTAATAAACTAGAGGAGTTAAAATTATTCTGTTTAGTTATGAATTTTCCAAAACATCTCGTAAAGAGGGTGTAAGACTATGATTGGAAACCCAAGGGTATTTTAGACTTACGCAAGTCATGAGGTGAAGTTTTATTTCTTTGTAATACATATTTGTTAAAATAACCAATTTTATGATAATACAAGTGTTTAACATAATATTTTGTTATAAATGAAGAACTAAAATATGATAATAATGAAATATAAGGGTAAGATGAACCATTCTTGTAATACTAGTGTAATACGTAGTGTATGAGGTGTTGGTGCTAATTCTTAGTTTGCATAGTGTGCCCTAATGTTCCATGCCCAAATCTGCTCACAAATATTTTATTTTTCAATTTGGTGGTCTATAGTTCGTCTTCCCCAATTAAATGCTTTGAAGATGCCCAAGATATTATTGTTTTTCCCTAATTTGAAACAACAATCCAAGTTTCCCCCTTTTTTTGCCCTAGCTTTTTCAAATGGTCAGTTGTGTCATTTTTTCCTTTGTCAAATCGTGCAAAACTCAAAATTGATCGAATCTGAAGTAATTGCAACTAATTTCCCAATCCCAAGGTTGAAAGCAATGTCAAAAATGATTCAGTTGATTTAAAATTATAAAAATCTACCTTCCTTGTTGAAAATTTCAATTTCTAGGGCATCCTGTGAATTTTTGACATTTTTGACGGGCATACGGGTGTCATTTTCCCATCAAATTCATCATCGCAATGCATTGGAAATGTGGCATGATATGATTGGCTAGAGGATTGGCGGGTGGCGGGTTGTCCTTGAGAAATTTGGCTTTTACTTTGCAAAATTTTCAGAGTAAATTTTTGGCCCGAAGGCCCTCGGCCAACCATAGGAGGACACGTGTCCAGAAGAAGTCAATATGAGGGGGCAGAGGTTTTGGTGCATTTGAAGTTTTTAACTTCAAAATTTTAAAAGTTAAATTTTTACCTGAAGGTCCATGACCAATGAGAAGTGGACATGTGTCCAAAAATGTAAAAAATCAAGCAAGGGGGCTGAAGGAAAATTTTGTGAATGTTTTGTCGCTCCAATCCAGGGCCAACACATGTCCCAAAAGGGCAAAATGGAGAAGCGGGGCTTGGGGAGAATTTGAGATTTTTTTCCTTTGGAGGCAAAATCTCAAAAGTAAAGTTTGGTCCACCTTGCCACATGGAAAAAATTTGTATGAGGGGGCGGAGGTTCGGGCCTCGGAGAGAATTTTGAAACTTTGCAATTTTGGCAGGGAGGATTGAAGGTAGAATTGGAAGCTTGGACCCGTGGCAAATGGGAGGATGCCACGTGGCAGGAAAGAATCAGGTTTTCGGGCCCGTGGGAGTTTTATGAAAAAAATTCCTTTTTTCAAAAAAGTGTCAAAATTGATAGAATTGGCCCACATTTTCAATGGGGCCCACATATGGACACATGGCGGGTCCAGGGGAGAAGCGGGGAAATTTTGCAAAATTTTCCAAAATTAAAAAAGGTCGCAAATGCATTTTTAAAAGATGGGAGCCCGATCCAATCATGTTTTGACACGTGTCCCACCTTGTCCGAGTCAAAAAGGGTATCTTTGAACTTATTCATGGATCTCATCTACCACATGGAGGGCGAGACATTTAACATCGATACAAAATTGATAAGAATCGTGCATTTTATGTTTCGACCACCATGGGAGCTCCAAGAAGCTTGGAGTCATGATTTCTTCATCAATTTTCTTCAAACCTTATATGATTTTGCATTGCCTTGGCCTTCTGAGTGCATTGACACTATTTTCATGATCTAATTTAGTGATTTGTGATGTTTTTTGATACATTTTTTCTTAGGCCCGTTAAACAACGTGAAAGATGAAAATAAAAAATTACAGAGGTGAAAAGATGAAAAATGATTAGTAAAAGATGCTTGCATGCCTAAATAGTAAAAACATGACCATGGGGTGGATAATGATCCAAATTTTGTAATGATTTAAGATTTTTGGGCACACCTGGCATTCGTCGAACATTTTTTTGTTAGTTGTCCCTTTCTCCAAATCATGAAGTTGTTGTAACAAATTTGATCCCATAATCATATTCTTCACTTGGGAAGGAAGACTCCAAGATGGCATAGAGTATATATCATATTTTTGGAGAATTTAAAATGTGAGATTTTATAATTTCACAGAAAACTGGAAGAAGCCCATTTCTCTAAGGGACTGCTGAGAGCCATTTTCAATTCTATTTTGCATCAGATTTTATCATGTTGAGTTGGTTTCAAGTTGTAAAGCCATCAACAAGCTTTGAGATTGTTCTCATGACATTCCCCTACTAATATATTTGATCATTTTCTAGATTATCTGGTTTATTCTCTTGGCAAAGTTTACATATACTTATGTTTCAGAATGTTTTCAATTTGTGTTTCTTGCTCATGTTGCAATCTTGTGTTTAGGATCTCTTTGATCATACATGGTCTCATTTCTTGTTGATGGTTTGATGACATCTGCAATCTTATATCCAGAAGAGCCTTCATCTGATAGAAGATAAACAAATTTAAAATCATTTTACTATCCTTGAATCTTGAGATTATTTGTAAACCTTTGGGGGTACCTTAGGTCATGATCAAATAGGGATTTCTGGATATTTTTTGGTATATTTTCTTCAAGATTTTGTAGCAAGTTGTCAAATATTGTGTGGAAGAGTGCATATTTGGGCCTCCATTTGTGCACATATCCTAGTTGAAGGGGTATTGTAAACCTTTTGAAGCATTCCTACTATTTAAGTGTTACAAATTTCTTACAAAGGTCCTCAAAGAGTTTGGTAATTTCTGGTTGGTCTTGTCTAACATCTCCCAACAAAATTTCATTCAAAATAACTAACCCTACCCTATACCACCCCTGCATTGCATTGTGTGTTAGCAAGAGAATACAATCCATTTACAAAAATGCATAAAGCAAATCAGGATAATACTATGTCTCTAGCAGCCTCAGCCTTGTTTTGAAAACATTTCCATCATTTAGTAGTGACAAATCTTTTGAGTTTGAATAATGGAGAATTGATCATGTTTTCCCAAGGCTCCCTTCCATACAATATGAAAAATACAAGGATATCTCTACCTCCTCCAAAAAAGGCTTCAATATAGGTTCCCTTTCCTTGGTTGATAGGCACAACCTAAAATAGTGAGGATCGAGATCATAATCCTTCTGAGGTGCTACCCACTCCTTCAAATATTGAGTGCTAAGAATTCAGATAGATGTCTCCCTAGCTACAAATGACATAAAAATCATTTATCTACCTCTCACGAGTGTCTTGTGCAGACCCATGATGTCGCTTGCTTGAGTTGTGAAGGAGATTAAGTTTGGGTACCAACATGAGGTACTCCGGGGAGAGATCACCCTCATTCCACAAGGCTACAACTCTCTTTTAGCATTCCTTCAAATAGTTTTCTTGCATTCAGAAAATCATCCATTTTCATTTTATATGCATTTATCCCCTTTACAAGAATTTATACCAATGTATGGACAACTACAAATCGAGAATCCCTTTTTTTTATGTTTTTATGGGTACATACTCATTTCAAATATCTCCTCTTCACATAAACTAGGAAATGTTTCTATATATTTAGGATCTTTTTTTGCACTTTCCACTATCATTTGATTGAAAATTCCAAATCCTTTTAATTCCTCTATACACTCTTATGTATTTGTAGAGGTTATGAAATATCTTATATAACTTACTTCTTTCCATACCCGATTGCTTTAGTGGATCTAATTTCATTATAAATTCTATCTTTCCCCACACAAATTTAGTTCAATAAGTAAACTCTTTTAACTGATTATTTCCTATAAAAGGGATTTTTTTATTTTGAGAAGTTTTTATCATATGTTACAAGAATTAAAATGTGCAACACTTCCTTAAACTAACCCTCACTATAATGATGTGAACGGCCTTGGCATTGGCTTTGCATGATTATAATAGGTTATAATAGGAATGTGGGAAAAGGGAAATTTTATTCAATCTAACTTCCTTTTGGAAGCACCCACCCTATATGAATCTCCCATTTAACACACTAGTAGGGAAGATATTAGTTAATTATTGTGGGATTGGATCATACCTACTAATAAAATTACATGGAAGTTCTCCACATGTTCTAAAAAACCATTTCTTTAATTGATTCTAAAACCATTTTTGTAGAAATAATTTTGGGCATATCCATCAACCATTTTATTCCATGAGACCACCTATTTCAGTGTGGGATTCAAAGGTTACAATGTAGGTAGCACAAGTTCTCAGAAGAAAAAGTAGAAAAATAAATATGGCCAGAAATTACGCATGAATGAAGTGCCTCCTAATTCTCAATCTCCTTCTTCTTTTTCTAAAAACAACAAAAAAATAGTGGATAATCAAATTTTTCTTTCCTTTAAAAGATAAACAATCCCACTTCAAATGCAGGTACAAATATGGACCGGTCAATTTATGTAAAGTAAAATAAGGATATATTTGGGTTATAGTTGTATCTCTGTGTGAAGGTATGATTTAACCTATAATGGGACTAATTTTAGGATGGATATTGACAAGATATCCATTTAACATAGTTCCCTACAATGTTCTATTTATTTAATTATGAGAGTACATAACCTTTCTTTACCATTATTAGTAAATCATAGCTCGATTTTTGTATTCATTACAACTATCCAATTAGTTCTAAATTTACAATGTTAACTTAGGTTTCACCGTGGTTAATGCCTCTAGATCTCAAATAAAGTTCTTGTATTATTATTAAAATAAAATGAAATGTCTAAAGGCCATATAAGATGTATCTAGATGTGAAAATACATGGATGATGACACTCATGCCTTGCCTAACCGACCTACCTACCACACCCTATACTACTCCCATATCTCCCTCCCACCTATGCACAACAATTTCTTCCACCGCCAAAATCAAATCTCCTACTCCACTAACTTCATTACATTTTTATTATTTTATTTTTTTATCAAGTATTCATTTATTTCTTTATACATATATATTATTTATTTAAGGTATATATTTATAAACATGTACTTATTATTATTATTATTATTGTTGTTGTTATCATTATGCCTGGATATAACAATACACACTGATTTTTTACTCATAAATGAAAATCATGGTCAAGAGATAATATGGAAACACAAAGATCATCCTATAGATGTCAAATTACGAAAAATGATTTAAATAAAGATTACAAATATTTTGGCATGACTATGCCATTTCCTAGTGGAATTTATTCTAGGGTAACTTAACTTGTAAATGCAAGTCCACTCTCAAAACATCTAATTACAATATTCATTAAGGAAAATCATTCCATGGAGGGACCTATAATCTCATCAACTAGGTGAAACAAGAGTGGGGAGCTATATCCCCCTCCCCTTATAAAAGCATCATCTTTGATATGACACAAAAGTAATTTTATAAGGGTAATTAATATAAGAAGTCAACAATAACCAGTGTTGGGCCCCTAAAATAACTACCAAGTAATGAAGGCACATGAGCATGCATGGTTATAGGAAGTGCACAAGAGAAGGTACGCAGAGTAGGGTTTAAGGAGGTTTTTTTAGTACAGGATACACGCCACGCAGTAGAATGGGACTTATCCATTTTGGATCTTTGGGTAGGACACATGAAAAATGTGACCCAAGTGGATAAGGTGCCATCCTAGTGACAGGGTGGCCTAGAAGGAATATACTCTACGATAGAAGATTCTAGAAGCCCATCATGGCAAGGAGTGGTGAGCTCAGACTGAAGGAGCATGCACCCATAGAGGACCACATTCAGACACTTGGCACTAAATCCGAGGTGCGAGAAGAATGAGTTGGCACTTTAAGTGCCTATATATACAAGCACCCACACGGGAAATAGGGGGATTAACAGGAGATAGTGGAGCTCTCTAGAATTACTGCATGGGAACTTGTTTAGATAGGTAGATTAAGTTAGGAAAGGATGTATCAAGGGATGGGGTTTTGTAATTTATTTTAAGAAGAAATAGATGTATGAACCTAGGTATGATACATATTTGTGTTCTGCCATTCCATGGTATTTTGTATTAAGATTGATGAATGTAATGAGGTTACAAGTTTATATGAATATGATTAGTAATTATTCTGGTGCATTTACATGTCTTCTTGGTTATTTTTTATGCTTACTTATGAGATGAATATGGATCCCTATGCATTTTCCTTTCTATTTGATTCAAACCTTTAAATATATTAAGTATTTTTCTGTTGGAATGAATGCATTAATCTATAAGTCATTCTAATCTTTATGATCCTCGCATGTCTCATTCCTACTCATTCTCTTATGATCATATCATAGATGTTTCCTAATAAAATGACTTAAAGAAGAGGCTCAGCACCCGCTCGTGCTCGGTGAGCGCCTAACACCCGCCGAGTGATAGGTGAAGTGCATGGGGTTTTCTTATTTTCCGGTGGGTGTAAAAATGACTACATCTTGGTTCCGTTCACAGGACCTCTTTTCAAAGTTGTAGTGGGACATGACATATATCATGATCTATGCAATGAGTGATGACAGAACATTTAACTCTGGAAATTATTGAAACTTGGTTTAGAAGCATGGAGGATGAATTTTCTCAGAGATTTAGTACTGGACTTGAGTTTGATACACATAGATGGGTAGAAGACAATATTTATCATGAGTTGTATGAAAGCTGTCTTCTACTTTTTCCGGTAGAGATGTATGAATGTCTCTCAACATATGCATCTAGATTAAGGTGGTATTATAGATTGGACACGTGGACCCAAGAATAATTCTAGAGGTTACAAGATGCAAATATGACGTGGACTCATGTTGTGGATCATTGGTGGAAGGGAGTGTTGGCTAGCTACACTTTGGAATATGCTATTTCCATGTATTCTTGTCTTGAGATTAATGAGTTTGAGTTTCGAGGGATCCCGGAGGATCATTTCTATGTGTTTTTCCTTTGGTGATGTAGATATTGATCATGACTATGAGTTTAGAGGCCCTTCCAATGGTCTGGCTAAACCCTTCCGAGTGCTAGGTGAGGAAGATAATGTGGAGGAATATGGCATACATTGCAATGTGAAAAAGAAAGGGAGGAGAGAAGACTCAAGTATAGTAAAGTGCATTAGAGGGGTCCATTGCTAAAAAGTGTGAGGCTACATGTGTGATGGATTTATAGAGGCAAACATTGAAGAAATAAGTTGAGGTTCACACGGAGGATGTGGAACCTAAGTAGTCTGTGTTACCCCATCTTGGAAAGTGTGGGATAGAGAACCCCTCGTCTTCGATGATAGTTCGTCACGTGGAGAAAGAAGAGTCATTGATGCGCATATGAACCCACCTGACTAAAAAACCTTGGTGTTTGGTTTTCCAAATCAAGGGAGAAGTATTATTAACCCACTTGACATTGGTGGAAGTAACCAATCCATGCCTAGGAGGTACAATTTTTCATTTCCTACGTCTATTGCTGCACATTCTATTCCAATTTTTGGAGGTATTTTTGGATAAGGAACAAATTCACAAGGATTTTCCAATACGTTGGAAAGTGATGCATGACATACTTCTAGTAATGGCACAATCACATAGAACACAGTGTGTAGTTTAGTGGGACATTGGGAACACTAGGTGTGACCACTATAGGCCATTTGTTGGCCATGGGAGGATCGGGAGGAGGAACTGGTGGGACTGGAGGCATGCGACCTGAAGGATCTAGTAGGTCTGATGGAGGTAATCACATTGGAAGGGCACGCACATAGATGGTATAGAAAGTATGACCCCATCGATGCTTGTAGATTATACCGCACTAAGGAATGCTTTCCTGGCAGAATGCCACATACCTGAGTTTGAGCATAAGAGCATCAATATTCTCAAGGAAATCCAGTAAGGAATGGCAGAGAGTGTGCTGGAGTATGATGCGTGCCTTAAAACTCTTATATCTAAGTTTTCATATGATATTCACCCCTCACAACATGGCCAAGTGGTTTGTTGGAGGGTTGATCACACCTTTTAGGAGGGCCTTGTCTCATAAAACTTTCTGAGACTGCGCGAGGCATTGGAATATTCTCTATGCATTAAGGCTATTAGAAGTGTTGATCTTGGTGTTAGCCCATTTTAGAGGCTCGAGATCACTACCATGGCTAAGCGGCTACAAAATTTATCTATAAATTTGATCCCAGAGACTCATGGTGGAATGTGGTGTACATATTGTGACGTAGAGGGGAATATAAAATAAAATGGAGGGATATGCACTCACAAGGTGGTGCGTGCCATAACGGTGGATTGTGAAGTTTTTCACGGGGACCATGATGTAAGTAGGCGCCCTCTTCTATAGTGCGGAATCCACAAGAATGTATCTTGTTATTGCAAGATATGCATATCCACATCTCATGACACCAAGGATTATAGGTTTATTGATCATATTCATGATACTATTGATCTTGGGGTGTGTCAAACTATCCTTTCTAGTAGTTCAAAGAATTATGAACATCATTATGAGGAACACGCAGATGGAGGCATGTGTAGAAGAGGATTTCATGGGGATTCCATGGTCATGGTAACTACAGAGGAAGAAGTGAGTTCCCATGCAAAACCTTTTTTAACTGCAGTTTGATAGAACATTATAAGCATGATTGCTCAGACCTAATATAGTGCTCATGGTGTGGAAATAAGCATAAGTATGAAGATTTCCCTGAGTTGTATGAGTGCATGAGTCAAAGCACTACCAGAGAGATAAGGGCGCTATCATGGTAAGTATAAAAAAATCTAATACACAAAGTGGATGCCACAGGTAACTCTTGATGCAGAGTGGAACCTATCATGGTAACAACAAGAAAAGAATTTACACATGCAAAGGAAATACCAAGGCAAAGATCTCTGGTTGCAAGAAAAGAAGTTGTGCATAGAAAGTACCCAAACCCCACTCATCAAAATGAAGTCTACCAGATACCATGGACATCATTCGAAGTTTACAAGGGGAGATCCAGTGTCTTAAGGAACATTCCAGAAAAGAGGAAAAAAATAGGGCTTGTAAAGCGTCAAAGGATGACTTTCATGAATTCAAAGATGTGTGTCGAATGTTAAGACAAGATAATATTATTCCCTTGCTTGAAGCATGGTTGAGAGAGAAGATATCATGCACCAGAGAAGAGCACGAGAGGCAGGTATTACATGTAAACCTTCCCCCTCACATCCTTGATTATGATAAGGAGATAACAATGAATGCAGTTGTGGATGGATGACTACTAAGTAATATCCTCATTGACAATGGCGCGGAGTTCAATGTTCTTACATTAGATGCATGGCATCAAATGGGAAGACCTACGTTACAATCATCTTCAAATGTGTTGTATATGGTGAACAAGATGAAGGAAATGCCCCTTGGTGTCTTTAAGGATGCGGCTATTACTATTGGGGGGCTAAGTTCACTGGGGCTTTGAAGCCTTGGTGCTCACCAAGGTAGATAATTTCCAAAGCATTACTTGGGCACTTTTGGTGCTATAAGAACAATGTAGATCTCTGGTTTAATAAAGGGTACATAAGCTTTGAGAATGAGGAGGAACGGGTCATTATACCCCTTACCGATGGAAATTATACCCTATATTGAACCCTAGGAGAAGAATACCTAGACAAAACATATGTGTGCTCAATCAGAGATCCAAAGACAATTCATCCTTCAGAAGGAGTCATCCAGTTTGATGATGCTTAGTCTATCAGTGATACCACTAGTATAGCATGTAATAATTGGGCACATGGGACTTATGAATTGGTTAGCTAACATCTAAGAGGGTCCATAACCAAGGTGACAAAGGTGCATGCAATTTGATGCATGGGAGGAAAGAAGATAGCTAAGTATTCTAGAGGAGACTTTCCTGAGATATTTTTGCAAGAGATGGAAGCTTAATGGAATAAGGAGGATGAGTGACATGGGATGATGAGTTATGTATTTCTCGGCATAGCAGTAAGATGGTGGGCTACACACAATGAGAACCTCTTGGAATGGCATGAATTGATAATTTCCCTCTCTTTCTAGTTCTCTCAGCGCAATGTGCCCACCGCTATCAAGGACTACCATGGGAAGGAACCCGCCACTTTCCATATCTAAGAGTGTGAGAGGATCTAGAGAGAAGGCACAAAATCATTACCACCACCACTATGGGTACACAAGTTATATTCTACACTATAAGGTTGTGTACATGCATGGTATATACATTCGAGATATGCCGTCAAACGGGTAATTGGAAAGAGTTAACGGCTGATATTATTCAAGCCCTTGAGTATCGAGCACCAAGTCATCAATTGACAAGGCCTTATAGGTTTTCAAGTGCCTTACCATAGGGGATAGTGCCATGATGGAAGAGAGCCTACTAGACTTGCTAGGAGAAATTGATTTGGTTGTGCACTTTGAGGAAGAAGAGGAACCTGGAAGAGGTCTAGTTTGAGCGTGGGTGTGTTAAGAAAGAGGAAGAAAGGCTTGTGTATATGATTCATGGGAGGAAGCAGAAAACTTGAATGTTAACCACTGAGGGGATGCATAAAGTGTTAGATAGTATTAATGAACATGTGTGCATGTACCATGAACCGTAAAAAACACAAAAGGTTAACATTAGATCGGAAGAAGAGCCTAAGGAAGCCATCATCGGAGATTATTGGTCAGAAAAAATATGTTTCAAAGATTATTGATCTTTTGCATGAATTCGAGGATTTATTTCCATGTGGGTACCATGAGCTTAAAGGCATCCACAATTCCTTGGGGGAGATGAGGATAAAGTTAAAGGAAGGTGTGTGCCCAGTCAGGAAGAGACCCTACCAGATGAATCCCAATTTACGCGTAAAGGTAAAAAAAGAAATTGATAAGATGATAGAATATGGTATCATTGAAGTGGTGAGAGAATCGAATGGATATGTCTAATGGTTATCAACATCAAAAGGATGGATGATTAGGATCTGCGCATGGATTATAGTGAGTTGAATGCATTTTATAGCATTGATCCTTTTCCAACTCCTTTTACTAAAGAAATTTTGGAACGAGTCGCTAGGCGCAAAGTCTATTCCTTCACGAGATGGATTTTGGGATATCATTAGGTTCGATTGCAAAGGAAGACCAGAGGAAAACAACTTTCACCACCGAGTGGGAAATTTTTACATATATAGTAATGCCTTTTAGATTGAAAGAATACACTGTTGTGTTCTCACGCATCATGGTATAGGCATTCTAGGACTTCATTAAAAAAATTCAGGTGTATTTAGATGATTGGATGGTTTATGGGCTAGTTAAAGATCATTGTGATAACTTGAGGTTGATGTTTGAGAGATTTCAGCAATTGAGGATATCCCTCAACATTAAGAAATGTGTCTTTATCACTCCATCTAGGACATTATTGGGACATATCATATACAAAGAAGGCTTGCTAGTTGACCTTGCCAAGGTTGCAGTTATTTTGGGATTTGGGGAGCCTAGTTGTCAAAGCATTGTGCTCAAATTCCTTGGCCATACGAGGTATTAAATAAAATTCATCAAGGGGTATGCCAAGATTGACGCTCCTTTGGAATAACTACTTAGACACAAAAATGCCTTTCAAAGTGGGGATAGGCGCAGCGAAGGCATTTGACACTTTAAAGGATAGGCTTGTCACCATGCCTATTTTGCAGTTTCCTTCTTGGGATATGCCTTTCCATGTCCATGTCGATGCCTCTCGGGACAAAAAATAGAGCACCAAACCATCAGTTGATAAGGCATTACAGCTTGTTAAGTACCTTACCCTGGGGGTTAGTGCCATGACGAAAAATAGGCTACTAGAATTTCTAGGAAAACCTGATTTGATTATGTACTTTGAAGAAGAAGAGGAACCAGAAGAGGTCTAGTTTGAGCACACATGCATTGAGAAAGAGAAAGGAAAGCTAGTGTATATGATTGATGGGGAGGAACATGAAAACTTGAATGGTAACCACTCGAGGGAAGTCGTGAAGTGTTAGACAGTTCGATGAATGTGCATGCATGTACCATGAACCATTGAAGACACAAAAGGTTAACATCGGATCAAGAGAAGAGCCTAAGGAAGCCATCATTGGAGATTCTTGGTTAGAAAAGGAAGTTTCAAAGATCATTGATCTTTTGTGCAAGTTCAACGATTTATTCTTGGGTAGATACCATGAGGTTAAATGTGTCCACCATTCCTTAGGGGAAATAAGGATAAAATTGAAGGAAAGTGCGCCATACAGTCATGAAGAGACCTTACCAGATGAATCCCAATTTTTGTGTAAAAGTAAAGGAAGTAATTGATAAGATGATAGCATCGGTATCATTAAAGCGGTGGAAGAATCGGAATGGATAATTCTAATGGTGATAAACATCATGAAGGATGGGTAGATTAGGATCTATGTGGATTACAGGGAGTTGAATGTGGGTTGTAGCATTGATCCTTTTCCTACCCCTTTTATGGTAGAAATTCTAGAAGGAGTCACTGGGTGCAAAATCTATTCCTTTATGGATGGATTTTTGGGTTACCACCAAGTTCAGATTGTAAAGGAAGACCAAAAGAAAACAACTTTCACCACTGAATGGGGAATTTTTGCATATACGGTCATGACCTTTAGATTGAAGAATGCACATGTTGTGTTCTCATGCATTGTGGTACAAGCATTCCAGGACTTCATTCACAAGTTTCTTCAGATATATTTGGATGATTGGATGGTTTATGGACTAGTTAAGGACCATTGTGATAACTTGAGATTGATGTTTGAGAGGTTTTGGTGATTGAGGATATCCCTCAACATTAAGAAATGTGTCTTTGCCACTCCATCCGGGATGTTATTGGGATATATCATATGCAAAGAAGGCTTGCTAGTTGACCCGCCAAGGTTGTAGTTATTGTGGGATTAAGGGATCCTACTAGCCAAAGTGTTATGTGTATATTCCTTGGCCATATGAGGTATTAAATAAAATTCTTCAAGGGGTATGCCAAGATCGACGCACCTTTGGAAGAACGGTTATCCAAAATGTGCCCCTGCTCATTTTTGTGGCTAACTCCTCTCATTCTTCCTTCTCTTGTGCCTCAGACATAATTTTTTTCTTTTCAGGAACTCAAAACCTTCTAGAAATGACACCATTGGATAGAGCTCTCTCTCAGCTTTCTAGAAAGGTAAAGTTTTCCTCCTAACTCCATGTATTTTTGAAGTTATGGCTCGACAGAGTTTTTGTGGGAAATTTTCCCTTTCAAGGCCCACAACCAATGAGATGCCGCCACGTGTCCAAGGAAGTGGCGGGGTCGGAGGAGAACTTGGTTTTTACCAAGTGTTTTAGCAAAGTTTTCAAGAGAAATATTTTTCCCGTAGGCCCGTCGATGAATCAAATGCTGCCACGTGTCTAGGGGGAAAAATTGAAAATTTTGGCTAAGTGTTGGCGCAAGGAAATTTCGGAGGGAAAGCCCGTGGCCAACAAAAACGCACCACGTGTCCTATGAAGTCGGAGTTTCGGAGGGTGGAGGAGAAGTTAGAATTTTGTGAAGTTCTTCACCAAAATTCAAAAGGTAAGTTTTGGCCCACTACCCCCTCTAATGAATTAGTGAATGCCACGTATCACCGAAGCCCAGAATTGTGGAGCACGGGAGGAAATTGGGATTTTTTCCCAAAGTGTTTGCGCAAAGGTGAGAATGCTTGCGAAAGGCCCACAACCAGTAATATGTCACCATATGTCCTGGAGTGGTGGAGTAAGGGGAGAATTTGGGAAATTCTTCCAAGGAGAAAATATAGGAAAATTTAGAGAGGAAAGCCCACCCCGCTTTATGCAAGCCAATAAAAACGCGCCACGTGTCCAGGTGGCACCGAAACTTAAGGAAAGTCTCGCAAGTGAAATTTTAAGAGGGAAAACCCACACCCAATGGGGTTATGCCATGTGTCTAGGATAGAAATGAATCAAGTGACCCGCAGAAAATAGACGAAAGACAGGCCCGTGTCCAATTGGGGCTTGCCACGTGTCCCAAACTTGCCGGCCCGGCGGGGAATTTTGGAAAAAATTTCCAAAGACAAAAGTGAAGGAAAATGAAGCAGGATGGGCCCGCGCCTAATAGAAACATGCCATGTGGCAGCTGGAATGGTGGAGCATGGGGGAATTTTGGAAAATTTTCCAAATGACCAAAAAGGTGAAAAAATTTGAATTTTTGCCAACCCGATTTGGCCCTATTTTTCCCTAAAACTTCAAATGGCCATATATTTGGATCCAGAGCTTAGTTTTTTGCATTCTTTATATCAATGAAAATCTGGTGAAATTCTCTACAAGATTCCAGGGTCATTTTTTCATTTTTATGGAATTTGGAGAGAGAAAATTGAAAAATGCCTCTGGCACGTGGTCATGGACAGAAATGATGTTTCAACCCCCATTTTTAATGAAGAATGGCTCGCATTCTCTCCCAAAGCATGGCTAAAAATGTCACGAGATGGGTCTGTAAGGATGCCCATGTTGTTTTGAAAGTGTTTTTTTCAATGGTTGAATCCCTTCCATGTTTTCCCGTGTTTCTCTCTCATGGGCTCATCCTTGCACCTTTGTAAAAGCCGATTTTGGCTCATTTTCAAAGTGTTGGACATTTTTGTGTATTGCATTGCAGTCCGCTTTCTCACCTTGGAAGTGATTTTGGTGGAATATCAGACCTTTTCTAAGAACTGCAACTCATTTTTTCCTCTCAGGTGTTGTAATGCAAGTGATTTTGATGTTAAAATAACAATACAGGCCTTGTGATTAATCTTCCATCCTCTGCTAGTGTTGTTTGACTAATTTCTGATTCTTCATCATAGCTATCAGTTTGTGCATGTTGTTTTTGTTGCATTCTATGAACTGTGTCAATCTGTAGAAGTGAGAAATGCTCACCACTCCTTTGGTGCATCACCTATTAGCATTAGTTTTAGTTTATCTGCATTTTCTATCTCTATCCCTTTGGAAATTAGAGTAGGAATTAGGAATATAGACCTCTGCAACTTGTAAGTGATATATCTAATCAGAGGAGTTGAGGAACCAGCCTCTAATCTGGAGATTCCTTTCCCATTTTACAAGTCCCACACTTGGGGAAAGGATTCAATGTTGTGCAATCACACTGGATGCTTAAGATGATCAAACTAGAACCCGATCGACATCCAGTGGGTGCTGATTT
Organism: Taxus wallichiana var. yunnanensis; assembly: GCA_018340775.1. Taxonomy (NCBI): domain Eukaryota; kingdom Viridiplantae; phylum Streptophyta; class Pinopsida; order Cupressales; family Taxaceae; genus Taxus; species Taxus wallichiana. The sequence goes on from CM031238.1 coordinate 521,476,542, forward strand.
GCTAATTTGCAACAACAGTTTTGGCACGCTCGGTGGGACCTAGAAGTCTTCATCTTCATTGCAACAAAATTGATGTGCATTTGTTGCAAGTTTCTTGCTTTAAAAGAGCTATAAATTACACATCTGGCGACTCCAAGGAAGAAGAATCAGCTGGTTTTAGCAGTACAAACCTGAAAAATCATGAGAAGAATCACTACAAGGTCAAGAGTTGGAGAAGAAGAGGTGTTGTTTGAATATCTATAGTTATCTCTAAGAAGAAGGAAAAGAAGGAGGAGGATTCAAAGGTCTCCATCTCCACCAAACAGAACTCTCTCAACTCCTCCACCTGGTAGGCCTTTCATTCAATCAACAAGGGTTATAAGGCTAATCAGAATGGCACAAAAGAACCCCTATGTCAATTTCATTGGCAGCAGCCCACTTGCTCTCAATGCACAAAATCCAATTCTAGTTGCAGCATTGAAGAACATCCCCTACTTTACTGGAGAGAATCAGACCACTCCTAGTGATCATGTTAAGGATATTGCTAACATTTGTGCAATCCATGAGATCAATGAGATGCAATTCTTTGTCAAAATGCTGGCATTTTCATTCAAAGGGAAATATTTGCAATGGTTCAAGAGCCTTGCCTCAGGTTCTATTCAAAATTGGAATCAGCTATATATAGCCCTCCATGAGTAGTTTGGGGAAAAGGGAGACAACTTGTCCCTTTTGGAGCAGCTGAAAACCATCAAGAGATCTCCAAATGAGTAGTGATTGATTTTAATTTCAGATTTCAAAGGACTTGGGAGAGAATTCCAATGGTAGTCGTGCCAGTGAGAGAAGGTGCTTTCCTTTATTACCTTAAAGATGTAAATTATGATATTTCTATGTTAATTCAATCCATGGGAGGCACAACTATTTCCATTAGAGATGAAAATTGTTTGATTCAAGTGGCAAACCTGGCTCCTAGACCTCCAATGCCATTGTTTCCAAGTTTAGAGAGCCCAAATACTAATCAAATGCCTAATTTAGCTCCTATTCCCACTCCTAGAAATTAGAATTTGAATGAAGCTTCTACTTCATCTTCTAGTGCCTCAAATGAACTTCAAGAAGTCATGAAGCAATTGCAAAATTTAGGTAATGAGCTGGTTGCACTCAAAAGGCAGCAAGCCCAAGGTTTTAGACCTTCTTTCTAGCCCCAATCTTAGCCTAACAGGCAGCCATATCAACTTCATAGACCACCCAATCTAGATACAAATCTAAATCAAGCGAGGCCTCTCGCCAATAGACCATTTCAGCCCTATAATCCCAATGCTACATCTGCTCTAAAGCATTAGTGCGAGACAAAACAATATAGCTCAAGAGTATGATTGGTGTTTCCCATGCAATGAACCTCATAACCAATCCATGTGCTTCAATGATGCCTTGAATCAAGCATTAATGGTGACAACAACTGGTGTGGAGGGTGAAGTGAGTCAAGAAGCAAATCAGCAACAAGGGACATCTCAAGTAATCAGCTCCAAATGATACGACACTTGTGAACTGGGAGGCAGAAGATTTTTGTGGCATGAATCAAATAGTTCCCGAAAGTTTTATAGCCAACACAAGGTCAAAGAGAAGAAATTTGGGTGAAGAACAACCATTAGCTCCAAGTAATCCACAATCTTCCATCACCCCACAAAATATTGGCAAGCAAAATGCAATCCCAAGCACACAAGGACTGCCTAAAACAGTTCCTAGGCCAACTCAAATGCCAGTTGTTGCTGCCCATACACAAGGAATGAATGTGTAGGCCAAGGGACAGCAAAGGGATACTTCATCTCCATTCAATATCATTGATCAGATGAAGAAGAAAAATGTAAACATATCAATGTGGGAATCATTATCTATCCCAGGCCAAAGAGATTTGCTACAAGCTGCCATGAAGGACTGGTCAACTTTAAATCAGCAAGTTCAAATGCAAGAGAAGGTGCTCACAAATGTTTCCCAGCCTGAGGGGAACCATGGAGGACAGCAAGGTAAAATGTTGAAGCCCCCTCCATTCTATGTTACATTGATCATTGGGAATCAATTAGTACACAATTACATGATCAATTTCGAGGCAAGTAGTTCAGTAATGCCCAAGAAAATAGCTGATCAGTTGGGAATTCAGTATGAAACCATATCCAAAGGGGTAGTGCAATTGGATGGGACAGCAGTGAAAACAGTTGGAGTGATAAAAAACTTGAGTCTTACTTTGCATGCATGTCCCAACGTGGTTGTTTTGCAAGATGTATCAGTAATAGACCTTCCACCACTCTTTTCCCTATGTTTTTCAAGGGATTTCACAGCTAAGATTGGAGGTTACTTGTCTACTGATTGGTCACACATGTTGTTCAGAACAAGATATGGAACCAAAGCCACAATCAGGTCTGAACCTATTGCAAACTTTCACATTGAGCCTTACACTCCAAGTCAGATTAATGCCAATTGTTCAGCGTTTGATCAAGAAGATCACCCAAGCACTGATGAAGCTGACACCAAGGTTGGAAGTATCCCAGATCTAACTCTTGATGAATGGGAAAACAAGGTGCATGCTTTTGATCCTTATCAAGAAATAGAAGAATCTGAGTTAGGAGTCTATTGCATACATGAAGAAAATCAGCCTATCCCTAGCATCACCAAGCCAGACCACAAGGATGAAAATGAGGTATGGAAGTTGTTTTTTGATGGGTCAAGGAGTATACAAAGTGTGGAGGGGGGAGCCATGCTGGTTTCACCTCAAGGAGTTAAGTATTATTCAGCTTTTAGATTTCAATTTGCATGCTCTAATAACAATGTTGATTATTATGAAGCTTTGGTGCAAGGATTGCATTGGTCAATCAAGAGAGGAATAAAGAACTTGCAAGTCTTTGGTGACAGTGAGTTGATTGTCAACCAAGTTAAGGGGCAGCATGCTGTCAAGAATGATCTACTCAAGTGCTACAAGAACAAGGTGTGGGACCTCATTGAAGATTTTGAGGGCTTTAGCATAAAATCCATTCCTAGAAAAGAGAACCAAGCTGCTGACAGATTGCAGCAGTTGGGGCAGCCTTTGACATTGTTGAAAGCATTCAAAAAGACAAGGTACAACCAAATATCCATGTGATTATGAGGCCTTCAGTTCCAAATAACAATGTAAGTTGGCAAGTGTTTGAAAATGATCAGCAAATCATCCATTTCTTGCAAGAAGAGGCTGAGTTCTCAGCCAAAAATCAGGAAAAGTTGGAGCAGCAGTATGGTGACCAAGTGGTGCAGCTGAGAACCAACAAACTACCAAAGGGACTTATTACTTTGGATTCCATTTTCAATCCTAATGATCAGTTTAGGAAGGAGAAAGAAAACATCCAAGTGAAGGGAGAAGATTCAATGTCCATCTCGGTAGAAGGAAGCAAATCACTCCAAATTGGTAAGATGACAACTGAGCAAGAAAGGTATGAGTTCATACAACTTTGTCAAGAATTCCCTGATGTGTTTGCTTGGAGATATGAAGATTTGAAAGGTTTCAATCCCAAGTTAGCTCAACACACCATTGAGTTGGACCCAAGTACTAAACCCATCAGGAAAAAACAAAGGCCAGTCAATCCACACATGGAGCCTCTCATGAGGAAAGAATTGGATAAGTTGATAGAATCAAGAATCATATTCCCTATCAAGCATTCTAGTTGGGTTTCCAACTTGGTTCCAGTCAGAAAGAAGAGTGGGGAAATCAGATTGTGTGTTGACTTCAGAGATTTGAATTGAGCATCTCTCAAGGATCATTATCCACTTCCTTCTATGGAGAAGATTTTGCAAGTTGTTGCTGGCTCCGAAAGGTTTTCACTACTTGATGGCTATTCAGGGTACAATCAGATTATGGTGAAGGAAGAGGATCAATTCAAGACAACCTTTACAACTAAATGGGGAACTTATGCATACAGGAAAATTCCATTTGGGCTATCCAACGCTGGATCTACCTTCCAAAGAGCAATGGACATGGCGTTCAAAGGTTTGATTAACAACATAAATCTTGATATATCTAAATGATATCACTATTTTTTCAAAAATACAAATTGACCACCTCTCTCATTTGAGACAAGTGTTCCAAAGGTGCAAAATATTTGGAGTCTCCTTGAACCCTAAAAACTATATTTTCTTAGCCCATGAAGGAAAGCTCCTTGGTCACATTGTCTCTAAAGAAGGATTAGCAATTGATCCAGAAAGAGTTGAAGCCATAAGAAGGCCCTTCAAAGTTTCTTGGGGAGAATAAATTTTGTTTAGAGGTTTGTCCCAGATTTTACAGCCCTTGTCAAACCTATCACAAAGATGTTAAATAAAAACATGGATTTCAAATGGATAGCAGAAGGCAAGGAAAGTTTTGAAGCAATCAAAGAAGCCATCTCTCAAGCACCAACTCTCACTAACCCGGATTTCTCCAAGGATTTCATCCTCTATGCATTTGGGGGTGATGATACTATTTCTACAATTTTGGTATAGCAGAACAAGGACAATGATGAGCAGCCAATTACTTTCTTTAGCTGAAGCCTAGAGGACTATGAGGTGAGATATTCTTTCATTGAGAAGCATGTCCTTGCAGGAATCAGAAGCTTGAAGAAGTTCAAGCATTTAGTCTCAAACAACAAGGTTCAATTGTTGGTTTCTCATGCAGGAGTTATAGACTTCCTCCTTAATAAAGAATTGAACAAAAAGAGAGCAAGTTGGATTACTCGTGTCATGGAATATGACATAGAGATCAAGGTCACCAAGTTGGTAAGAGGAAAAGGATTGTGTGAGCAGCTGATTTTAAGCAAACAAGAGGAAGCATGCAATGAGAAAGAGACTGTTTTGGCATTGCAAGATAGCCATGAGTAAGAATGCACTCAAGAAGAAAATAATGGTGTCCCCACTCCTTGCTGGACCCAAAGTATAATGCACTTCCTAAGCATAGGCCTATGCCCTCTAGAGATGAACAATACCCAAAGAAGACACTTCAGATTGCAGACTGTCCCATATGCCCTTGTTGATGGTGTTTTGTTCAAAAGAGATGTGAATGGAGTCGCTTTGAGATGCATTGGTACAAATCAGATTCATAGGGTGTTGGAAGATTTCCATGGTGGACCAGCTGTTGGTCATTTTGCACCAAGAATGACATCTCTAAAGATCATGATGGTTGGCTATTATTGGCCCAAGATTTTTAGTGATTGTTATGCATGGATCAAGAGGTGTAAGAATTTTCCATTGCATCCATTCCAATTTCAGTTGACCAACCATTCATACAATGGGGTTTAGACTTCATTGGAGTCATTAATCCCAATTCAAGCCAAGGGCACAAGTGGATTTTAATAGCCACAGATTACTTCACTAAGTGGACTAAAGCAGTAGCACTCAAAGAGGCAAATGAATCTAGTATCCTAGACTTCTATGAGGGAATAGTAACCAGGTTTGGCATACCAGCTACAATAATATCAGATAATGCATTGGCATTCATTGGATCCAAGGTGATTGAATGGGCTGTCAAGAATGGGATCTACCTAAGCACTTCATCAAACTATTACCCTTAGGGTAATGGCCAGGCTGAGTCTACAAACAAGAACTTGTTGAGGATCATTAGAAGGACTCTTGATGAAAATCAGAGGTCTTGGCATACTAAATTGAAATCAACTTTATGGGCTGATAGGATAACTCCCAAGAGATTTACAGGTAACTCTCCATTCAAGATTTTTATGGGAGAGAGGTAATTTTACCCATGTCACTTGAGTTGCTTGACATTGGAACTCATGAAATAGTTGGAGTTGTTGGAGTTTGAACCCATGGAGGTTAGATATGCAGAATTGATGGAGCTCCAAGAAATTAGAAATTAGGCATCCCAAGCAATGGAGAAGGATCAGGCTTTGATAAAGAAGACCTTTGATAGAAAGGCCAAGGATAGGTCTTTCCAAGTTGGAGATCTAGTGTTAAAATGGGATGCAGATAGAGAAAAACTGGGAAAGCATTCAAAATTTGATGCCATTTGGAGTGGCCCATACATGGTCGCAAAGTGTAAGGACAACAATGTTTTCCAATTGTCTTCATTGGATGGCAAGGAACTATAGATTCAGATCAATGGAATCCATCTAAAAATTGCTATTAAAGGGAAAATCTCCACCTTATAAATATTAGCTTAGGTTTTCATTCTTCCAAGTGCTTGTGCACATTGTTCTATTGTAGGTTAGTTTGTTTTCCCTAAGTGCTTTGGCATAAGCTTGCTGTTCCTGGAGATGTGTTTGCAGGCCTTGCTCCATCAGGTGATATTCCATCTTCCTCCTTGTAATTTTCTAGTCAGTTGGGGTATCAAACAGAGAAAATGATGACTCCATACCCAATGGATTACTTCAGAAACCGGTAATTTCATCCAAGAGGTAGATGACCCTCTCCGAGTCGCCAATTTTTTTATCTAAAATGTACCCCCTACTCATTTTTGTGGCTAACTCCTCTCATTCTTCCCTCTCTTGTGTGTCGACATAATTTTTTGCTTTTTAGGAACTCAAAACCTTCTAGAAATGACACCATTAGATAGAGCTCTCTCTCATCTTTCCAGAAAGGTAAATTTTTCCTCCTAACTCCATGTATTTTTGAAGTTATGGCTCGGTGGAGTTTTTGTGGGAAATTTTCCCTTTCAAGGCCCGCAGCCAATGAGATGCCACCACGTGTCCAAGGAAGTGGCGGGGTCGAGGAGAACTTGGTTTTTTTACCAAGTGTTTTAGCAAAGTTTTCAAGAGAAATATTTTTCCCACAGGCCCGTTGATGAATCAAATGCTGCCACATGTCAAGGGGGAAAATTGAAAATTTTGGCTAAGTGTTGGAGCAAGGAAATTTCGGAGGGAAAGCCCGCGGCCAAGAAAAACTCGCCACGTGTCCTATGAAGTCATAGTTTCAAAGGGTGGAGGAGAAGTTAGAATTTTTACGAAGTTCTTTTCCAAAATTCAAAAGGTAAGTTTTGGCTCTTGTCCCCCTCTATGAATCAGCAAATGCCATGCATCACCAGAGAGGATCCAGTGCAGAGCGCAGGAGGAAATTGGGATTATTTCCCAAAGTGTTTACGTAAAGGTGAGGATGCTTGCGAAAGGCCCGCAGCCAGTAATATATAGCCATGTGTCCTAGACTGGCAGAGCAAGGGGAGAATTTGGGAAACTTTCCCAAGGAGAAAATAAAGGAAAATTTAGAGAGGAAAGCCCGCCCCCTTTATGCGAGCCAATAGAATCTCGCCACGTGTCCAGGTGGCGCCGAAACTTAAGGAAAGCCCGCGAGTGAAATTTTAAGAGGGAAAACCCACACCCAATGGGGTTATGCCATGTGTCTAGGACAGAAATGAATCAAGTGACCCGCGGAAAATAGAGGAAAGACAGGCCCGCGTCTAATTGGGGCTTGCCACGTGTCCCAAACTCGCCGGCCCGACGGGGAATTTTGGAAAAATTTTCCAAAGACAAAAGCGAAGGAAAATGAAGCAGGATGGGCCCACACCCAATAGAAATGTGCCATGTGGCACCTAGAAAGGTGGAGTGCGGGGAATTTTGGAAAATTTTCCAAACGACCAAAAAGGTGAAAAAATTTGAATTTTGCCCGCCAACCCGATTTGGCCCTGTTTTGCCCTGAAACTTCAAATTGCCATATCCTTCGATCCAAAGCTCATTTTTCACATTCTTTATATCAATGGAAACATGGTGAAATTATCTACAAGATTCCAGGGGTCATTTTTGCATTTTGATTGAATTTGGAGAGAGGAAATCAAAAATACCTCGACACATGGTCATGGACGAAATGACATTTCAATCCCCGTTTTTAATGAAGAATGGCTCACATTCTCTCCCAGCATGGCTAAAAATGTCAAGGATGGGTCTATAAGGATGCCCATGATATTTTGAATGTGTTTTGGTCAATGGTTGAATCCCTTCCATGTTTTCCCATGTTTCTCTCTCTTGGGATCATCCCTTGCACTGTAAAATCTAGTTTTGGCTCATTTTCAAAGTGTTGAACATTTTTTTGTATTGTAGGTCCCCTTTCTCACCTTGGAAGTGATTTTGGTGGAATATCATACCTTTTCTAAGAACTGCCACTCATTTTTGCCTCTCAGGTGTTGTAGTGCAAGTGATTTTGATGTTAAAATAACAATACAGCCTTGTGATTAATCTTCCATCCTCTACTAGTGTTGTTTGACTAATTTATGATTCTTCATCACAATTTGCTATCGGTTTGTGCATGTTGTTTTTGTTGCAACTTATGAACTGTGTCAATCTGCTGAAGTGAGAAATGCTCACCACTACTTTGGTGCATCACCTATTAGCATTAGTTTTAGTTTATCTACATTTTCTATCTCTATTCCTTTAGAAATTAGAGTAGGAATTAGGAATATAGACCTTGCAACTTGTAATTGATAAATCTGATCAGAGGAGTTGAGGAAATAGCCTCTAATCTGGAGATTCCTTTCCCATTTTACAAGTCCCACACTTGGGGAAAGGATTCAATGTTGTGCAATCACACTGGATGTTTAAGATGATCAAACTAGAAACCTGATCAACATCCGGTGTGCTACTTACGATTTGCAACAACAAGAAATACTTAGGCACAAAAGTGCCTTTCAATGTGGAGAGGTGCAAAGAGAAGGAATTTGACACTTTAAATGATAGGCTTGTCACCGTGCCTATTTTTTTATTTCTTTCTTTGGGATAGGCCTTTCCATGTCCATGTTGATGCCTCGGGACAGCAATTGGAGCAATACTTACACAAGATAGTGAAGTAATTGTGGACCATCCTTTATGTTTCATAAGTAGGAAGTTGACACCGGTAGAGAAAAATTACACAAAAATTGAGTGAGAGGCCTTGTCAATGATCTACGTGCTTCAAAAATTTAGACAATATCTGTTGTCAACTCCTTTTATATTTTACACCGACCACATGGCATTGAAGTACTTAGTAAAAAATCCCATTTTACAAGGGCTCATATGTCGGTGGGTACTATTATTATTTAAAAAATTTGAGTTCATAGTAGTGGTAAAACCTAGAAAGAGCAATTGAGGACCGATCGTTTATCAAGAATTAATTCAAGGAGGGCACACAAAGCATTAAAGAGACTATGAAAGATGTGCAAATGTTTCATTGTGGTGTGCTCCCTCAAATTTAGAGGAGATTACAATATTTATCAAGGAAGGTGTGGTGCCCAAAGGAATGAAGGTGTTGGATAGAAAGAAGTTAGCCATATACGTCACGCCCTACATGTTAATTACTCGGGAGTTTTACAAAATGGGCCATGAAGATGTTTTATGCCGATATGTGCTAGAGCATGAGCACGGTTCTATAAAAGAGGAAACACATGGTGGGATTGTAGGGGGACACTATGTGGGAAATGCGATCGCGTAGAAGGTCCTACTCGAAGGGCTCTAATGGGAGACCATTTATCAAATTTGCATTGAGTTTTACAAGGCCTCTGTGACCATTGTCGGTGCCTTGGCAAACCTAGAAAAAAGGATTTAATTCCCTTACGACCAATACCTAGTGAAACACCATTTGAGAAGTGGGCTATTGATTTTGTTATACCAATCTCTTGCCACCACACGAAGGACTGGTTCATGGTATATAATTACTTGTACTGATTATTTAACAAGGTAGGCAGAGGCATCACCCACTAAGGATTGCACCGCAACTACAACCGCTAGGTTTTTATGGGAAAACATAATCAGCAGGTATGGGTGCCCATTGCTTAACAAATGATAGAGGTACACATTTCTTAAATGAGATTGTTAGGATTCTTTTTCAGAATTCATGGTGTTCCACCAAAAAATACCCCTTATCACCCTCAAGCAAATGGAACTATAGAGGCATTTAATAAAATACTTCATCACACATTGACTAAGATATGTGATGTTGGTAGGCGAGGATTGGGATGATAAGGTATCATCCATTCTTTGGGCGTAAAAAAAAACATACAAAAGGTTGAACAAATCCACACCATTTCAATTACTATTTGGTGTAGAGGCTATCTTACCGGTTGAGTTTATATTACCATCATTGCATATAACACACACAGGAGGGTTGAATGATGAACAAGCACTATAAGAAAGGATTGTTGAATTGATGAAGCTGGAGGAAATACGATCCCTAGCTAAGTGGATCCAAAAGAGTGAAAAAGCTAAGAAATAGGCATGGCATGATCGTCACATTAAAAATAAGAAGTTTGAGGTTGGGTAGATGGTGTTTTTATATGATTCAAAGTTTCTGTGCCATCCTGGGAAATTGAAAGTCCATTGGTTGGGTCCCTATGTAGTCTCGTACATCCTTGATTTAGGTGCATGTCAATTGTAAGTCTTTGGATGGGACAAAATTTCCTAGAAATTTTAATGGGAGTAGGATGAAGCCCTACTATCAATAAGGATTCTTGGTGTTTGTAAATAAGGCACCCTTTCAAGTTAGTTTAGAATTTACTTTATGCATTTTCCTTTCTTGTGTTTCCCTTTCACGTTGTTGTCTTGTTTTGCACCTTGGGTGCCCAGTAACCTTATTATGTTTTGGAGTTATGAGTGCATAGAGGACCACACATCATTTTAGTGTGGGGTGGATTGATGAAGGAAAGTTGGGAGAAATTACAAGGAAGACTATGTAGGTAGCCCAATTGAGTGGCTATTGAAAAACAAAAAGCTCATAGGTGGAAGAAGGTTGGTGGTAAGATAAGGCTACATTGAAAATCCACATATAGAGGAAGAAAATAGCATAGAAACAAAATGAGGTAGGTGAAAGCAAGAATCATAAGGACAGAAGAAGTGCCTTGGTGCTGATGATGCACGCAAAATAGTCTCATGTCAAGATGGATTGGTTGCATGCCAAAAGGTTAGAAGAGTTATCTATGCAAGATTGGGAACTTGAGTAAGGGAGATAAAGTAGGTTTTTGTTTGATAAAACCACATTAAGTAAAACCATACGGTGGTAGGTGGAGTAGCCTTTAAATTTGAAAAAGTGGTAAAAGCTATAAAAATAAGGGTGGACACTTCATTATTTCACATTGCGAATGCGAGAGAGAATAGATTTTAAAAACTAGGATTTCTAGAGTTCATTTGTGAGAATAAATATTGCTAGAAATTGAGGGTAAAAGGTCGATTGATCTACAAACTAGAAGAGAAGTGATTCATGGGCATATGAAGTAGTGTGGAGAAGCGTTGTCGAGTGAAAATAAATCTTGATTAGGGTTTGATTTTTAGGGCACGGGTCACAAAAGAATTTCTCTGCCAATTTTAATTCTAAACTTGGAAAGAAACAAAGTGCAAGATGACGTTCACAAAACCATCTAAGAAACTAGTAAAATCATCTAATAAGGGAAAGGGAAAAGGAAAGGGTAAGCACAAACAAGAAGAAATACTTGCATAAATGAATGAGGAATGGTATGCGGAAATGTAATACCTAGATGGAGTTCTACTTAGACAAGAATGGAAGTCCTACCTTAGAAATATGTCAATAAGTGATTACAATCATCGCTAAAGCATGATTGAAAAGGAGTTGGCACTTGGAGTTGGTGTGCCTAATGAATAAAAGAACATCTGTTTGGATTTCCTATCTAGAGTGACGAGGTCAAGGTAAAATTAGAAAATGAAGGTCTGTTTGCTGACTTTATGAGTTACCATACTTTAGGAAGCCCGAGTTCTTGTACCAATGGTTGATGATGCACGTCCATGATGACTATTTCCACTTTGCGGGGCACAAGATACACATAATCCCCATCTCATTTCACACTTCACAGGCCTAATATATGAAGGAGACAACTTAGAGGATGACTTGTGTGAGATAGGTAGTTCAGAGACCGTCACCACATATGATTACAAGAAGGGGTTGAGATATTATGACATCTCGGACATTAGTGACCCGGTTATGAAAGTAGATGCACACCTAGTCACAAATCTAAATGGGCAAGAGAGATGGACCCAGTGAACAAGCCACGGTTAAATGTCTTTAGGAAGATCTTAGAGGGCACCATATACAATATTTCCATGTACATTATGGATGAGATTATCAGTAGTGCACAAGAAGGAAAAAGATCCTATTCATAAGTAATGTTAACCATAGTGTTCTCGAAATTGGAGTGTCGATGCTTCTAAAAAAATTGTTTAGGATACCCTACTAAAGAATCTTTGCCCGCGAAGAGGTTTGGAAAATAAACTTGTGAATGAATGAAAACAGTAAACAAGGTGCGCCTAGATAAATTCTATATGCGCCTGAGGAATGCATTCGAGGCGAGAATGGAAAATTCCTGAACAACTTCCGGTGACCACTAGGGAGAAGCAGATTTTTTGGTGTACTAACACTTCTACATTGGTAGATTTATTTTGAAAAGTGGCACTTTGAGCCCTTGGTGCAAGATGCCCTTTTCCTTCACAACCTAATTCTTCCAAGTAGGGGTAAATAGGTTCGGGGAAGCAAAGAAGTTACGGCTTGATCTAGGTAATCTATACCAAGAGCATAAAGAGATGTGCAAAGGGTTGGTCTTCCCTGGAAAGTGTGCATATGTTGAAAGATATGTATCACAGGATGTATACATAGTAATGCCCCTAACATTTCCAATTTTGGGAAATGATGTGGCAGGATATACCTTCGCATCAGGCCAAAGTTTGAAAATGGCTTGTACTAGAGAACGAGGTGTCCATACCAAAGGATTCCACCTTTGGTAGGAATAGACATGTGCCCAAGAGAAAGGAGAAGGAAGAAAGGAAGAAGGAACTAAGAATGGTGGAAACATAGGCTATAGGTACCCCTAGGCCAAGTACCTACATACAAAAGAAAAAGAGAAACGTAGTCAAGGAGAAGAATCCAAAGCCCGAGAAGCCACTAACTAAGGAGGAGTCATCGGGAGAAGAAATGACCACATCACTTACATCATAGTTGCTGGTTAGGAAGAAGAAAAATATGACAGAGTCAAAGTCGATCATATAGAGATATTGAGTGCTTATAAGACTGATAAATATGGGGGTGAAGAAGGACTGATGTAAACCAAGAGCAACCCATCTATACTATGAAAGAATCGGGGAAGAGTATAGAGAGGAGGCAAAGAACGAGTTTATATTCACGCAAAGGAAGGGTGACCGGGAGGAGGAAGGTGCTCGGGATGGGGAAGGAAGTGAGGAGGCAAGTAAAAGGGGCTAAGGACCTCAAGGCCTATAGAAGAAGAAGAAGTAAAAAGGTGGCAGAAAGGGAGCTCAAGAAGATAATAGAGGCCTTGGTTGACCAATATTTGCAGTGTATTATGAAGTGGTACTAGAGGAGTTCAAAGAATAAAGTGTGGAAAAGAGACGGGGCAACACTTTGGTGGCCCCATATTAACATTAATTGTTCCTAAGCGAATGTGCACAAGAAATAAGCACGTAGAGGGGGAAAACATGATGATGGGTTATGTTGATGACCCCAACAAGGTGTTGTACATGCTCTTTTAGAGTATTTTCCCAACAAATGATCTCACAAAGCAATGGTAGCCTTCGATCCTAATGGTGGATACCTACAGACAAGGAAAATTCCCTCATAGGCTTTTGATTCCAACCTCGACGAGCCCGAGTTCAAGGTAAGTCATGGGGCGGTAATAAATTTTCCTAATTGTGAAGAAGATAACCCGGTTGTAAACACACAATAACTCTCGGATGAGCAAGTATGCAACACGCACAAAAAAATATCTGTTGATTTTGAAGCTAGGCTCTTTGGCGGGAATGACAGGTCAAAGTCTAGGAGGATCTAATGGAGAAAAAGGAGGAAGAGTTAGCTGAAAAGGTAAAGGATCTTAGCCAAGAAAATTTAATCAAGTGCCCAATTGCATTGTGAGATAAGGGAGGAAAAGGCCAAAGTACGTGAATTTTATAAAAAGGTGGAGTGTATCTTAAATGTAATTATCTTGAGGCATCCGGACCTAGCACCTCCTTCACAAAAGTATGGCTCCTCCCTGGAATTCCTAGAGGACTTAACGTGGATCCTCACCATGGAAAGGCAACCCCTGTCCTTAGAGTCTATAGAAGAGGTAGCTACATGCCTAGAAAAGGAAGACAAGTTAAAGGTCGCCACACTTTTAACAAAGTACAACAAGGTCCTTGCTGATTTAAAAATCGCTTCCCAAGCATTGAGATCACATATAATAATTGCGTGGATAGGGAAAAAGTGTTAGGCATGATGGTCATCAACGAAGAAGCAGAGTTAAAAGAATTCAGGGAAAAGAACAAGGGCAACAAGGTAGAATGAGATAAGATCCTAGTCGAGGTAGAGGAAAATTTAAAAGCTATTGAGTTCTAGCAAGGCTCAATCAAAAACTAGCTTAAGGATCTATACCCATTGATCACAAGGAGAATGGATGCCCTAGAAGACATAATCAAGAGGTAGGAATAGTTGTGGAGACCTTGAACACGTAAGGGGAAGGATTAAATTTTGATGAGGTAAACATGTTAGTCAATGATCTTTTCTAGAGGGCACAGGATAAAGTCAACACTTGGAATAATCTGGAGGCCGACCTACTAAAGAATATTCCCCTCTTGCTTCTTTAGTTAGCACAACTCCCCTTCTTTCTTTCTCCCATTCTTTTTCCCCCTTCATTATTTTCTAAGGAGTTAAGTCTTGTTGTAATTATTTATTCTTTGAGGATGTTTCTAAGGGTGGAGAACATGTGAAGTATGGGGTAATGTTGGGCCCCTAAATAACTACTAACTCATGAAGGTGCATGAGCGCGCACGATTGTAGGATGTATGCAAGAGAAGGCACACAAAGTAGGGTTTAAGGAGGGTTTTGTAGTACAGGATGCACACCCACAGAGCGAGAATCTAGGAGTTATCCATGAAAACGTGACCCGAGTGGATAAGGTTCCATCCTGGTGACATGGTGGCTCGGAGGGAATATACTCTGCGATAGAGGATTCTATAATCCCATCATGGCAAGGAGTGGTGAGCTAAGACCGGAAGGAGCATGCGCCCATGGAGGACCAGATTTAGTCACTTGGTGCTAGATATAAGGCTATAGAAGAATGAGTTAGCACTTCAAGTGCCTATATATATAAGTGCTGCAGGAAATAAGGGGGATTAATGGGAGATAGTGGAGCTATCTAGAATTACTGCATGGGAACTTGTTTATTTGGGTAGATGAAGTTAGGAAAGGATGTATCAAGGGATGGGGTTTTCAAATTTCTTATAAGAAGCAATAGCGAGTATGAACCTAGATATGATGCATGACCGTGGTCCGCCATTTTGTGGTATTTTGTATTAACCTTGATGAATGTAATGAGGTTACCATTTTATATGAATATGATTAGTAATGATTCTAATGCATTTACATGTCTTCTTGGTTATGTTTTATTCGACTTATGAGATGAATATGAATCCCTATGCATTTTCCTTCTGTTTGATTCAAACCTATAAATATGTTAAGTATTTTTTTGTTGGAATGACTCGCATTGATCTAGAATTCATTTTGAGCTCTATGATCCTCACATGTCTCATTCCCACTCATTCTCTTATGATCGGATCATAGATGTTTCCCACTAAACTCACTTAAAGGAGATGTTTGGTACTGTACATGCCTTGGGTAAGCACCCATCACCCGCTAGGTGATAGGCCGCCATGTATGGGGTTTCCTTGTTTTTCTCGGTGGGTGAAAAAATGAATACAACCAGACTTATCTAGGGATGAGAATAATGTCACTAAAATGTGACCACAAGGTAGAAGAATTTTTTTTTACCAATTTTTGAATTTTTGTGAATTTTGGCATTTCCATTTTACTTTGTTGTTTAGTTACTCTTTTATTTAATAACATTTCTTAATCACTAAATCCTAATATTTCATTATTTAGGATTTCGGTTGATTTATCTTTGTGTGTGCCAATAAACAACTAATATCAAGAAATCACACAAGTCCCAAACTTAACACTAAAATTTCACAAGACATCTTTCTATGTACTCTCACGTATACATCACATCATGAGGTCATAACCCAACTATTATAGGTACACATAAATTCCACATAACATAGTAAATGACACACATATGTCCTCGAGTAAAAGAATACTTTTAATATAAGAATAATATAACCATAAGGAATTCTCAATAGTACATATACAAAGGTTTCATGTGAATCAAAAGCATAACTGAAACTACGCATTGTCAAAATTGAATCAACATCATACCACTAATGAGGAACATCAATCCTCAACATCACAAAACATAACCAGACTCACATGAGTACTCATGAATCATAATACAATTTCCATATACCTTTTTATCTCAATAAGATTCCCAAAAAAACTCCATATACCTCCTCATTAAAAAAATTAAGATAATTTTTTTCTTTTAGTTCCACCATAGAGGTTGATCACCATATGGCCATAGGAATATAATAACTCATGGTTCAACAACCCACTAGTTATCTCGTAACTCCTTGGGGCATAACCCCATATAAAAATCACGCCCATAGGTACCACCAATCCTTAGTGAACCCATGTCCCTATAAAAATACTTAACAACATTATAAAAATATGTTAAAACACAACAAAAGTTTCTAAGTGGCAACAAATTTAATTAATTTGGGTCAAGAGTGAAAAAAATCGAGACTTATTGAATAATTTCAACTCAAATTCAACTTTCAATCAAGAAAAATAAATGGCTAATTATCGACACTAGTGCAACAAAAATAAAATTCCCAAAATTGTAAATGATAACTCAACCAAAAGTTAAATAGAATAATTTGTTGGTTCTAGAAAAAGGAAGAGAAAAGAAAATTCAAATTTACAAATAAAATATGTATAGATAAATATCACATCACAATCACTATGTGGCCTTATACAGACACTAAAAGGGTACTCATCAAATTTCGATACTTGGAGATCTAGCTTCATCATGCCAAATAATATAATAACTGATCAAATAATACTTGTTATAATATTTGTCTGAATCATCCCTCCATACTCCCACAAGGATCAACATAGTCATAACCACACATAGGTCATCTATACAAAAACCATAAAGGGAGAGAGACACGTCACCATATATTGAGCCAAAGGTGTTCACAAAACACATTATACATGGTGTTAGTTGGGAAATTTCCATATGTACTAAATTGAAAGAGGTGGGCTTTCTATCTATCTAAAAATAAAATTCCTATCTCATACTCATCTCAAGTGACTAGTCAATGGTACACCAATACACATGTACACATAGGTCATCTATATGAAAACCATATAGGGAGAGAGAAAAAGGTACGGGTTTCCATCTATTGAGCCTAAGGTGTTCACAAAACATAATACATGGCATCCATTAGGTAAGTGTCATGCATACCAATTGAGAAAAAGTGGGTTTTTAGTCTATGTAGGACTCCACTTCCTATCTCGTACTCATCTCAATTTACTATTCAATGGAACTCATTTCCTCAATCCACATATACACTTTTACTGATTATTTCCCTTATGGTCGGTTAGTGTAAGGCTCACAACATAAAAATAGATACATTACTAACACAATGGTGATTCATGCAAATAAAGCATAGCGTATTACACATGGTATATTTATAGGGTATAAGACAACATTACTTTCACAACATATAACACCTCACATTTCTACATAATGTACTCAAAGTGAAAGTACAATATAATAGGGTTCATTTGATCACCATATACCCCTAATTCATGATATGAATCAATCACATAACACATGAAATACATGTATGATGAACATAGTGACTAACATCACAACATACAAACAATTGCAATACAACATGGTGACATAACATGATACATCACAACATGGTGGTAACATCACAATATGATCTAATTCACTATAAAATATTTTTTTCATACAACACATTAGCACACATACATATCATAAAATAATAAAACACTCCAACACTTTGCAGTCCACAATAACATTATTTTGAAACAAAATTACATCACACGTGAGATTCTCATTAAATTCATGAAAGAGAGGAAAACACCCTATCACAAGCACATAAACATTATTAAAAAAACTCTAAGTGGAATGCATAATTTAGGTGCATTCACAATATCACAAGTACAACATTGGTCACATCACAACATAATATCACATTACTCTTCCATATCCTCCACCACCAAACATAATCATCACAACACAATCTATCCTAGAGGTTTGAGAGCATGAACTTCCTCTTTGATACCAAATGTAATTCCCATAAATTCAAACACACAAATACACCAGTAAAAATACATAAATAATTTTTGTTACTTTCATTACTTATTACATAACACAACATAGGATCACTTTGGATAATTCAACATCACATAAGACATTTATACTAACATGGACCCACATATACCAAAAGATGAGAAGTGATTAGATTCACAAGGAAAGATGACACACATAACTAAGCCTACCTAAGAGGCTTACATAGGGGAGAGGAAATCATTATAAATGCCCCTTATCCCTTAAAGAAGGGATCCTAGATAGCATTTGGTTCCTCAAAATTATACACACCACATCAAATTCAACAAGACCACTTATCCCTCCATTATAACATGCTCTTATACCTCCACTAATACTAGCCACAAATCTCCCTTATTTCCTCCTAAAAAACACACACATTTCACTTATTCCTCCTTCACTAGCTACACCTTATGCCTCTAATACAAAATGATGAAACCTTAGCCCAAAAAAAGAAAACATAGTGACATGAACACATGATGCACATCATAACTACATATTTATCTATACTAAAATTATACAAGCCTATACTCATACACGGGTAGTATTTATAAATAAATTATAAATTGGATATGCTTCAATAGAAAGAAGCAAAATCGAGTGATAATGCTTCATCATATATCCCATACAAGAGGAATGATGCATTACATTCAGCCTTAAGAGGTTTAATTTACTTTATTAATTTATACCAAATCCAAATAGTCACTACATACCACAAGGCATAAGATAAAATCAAGAGACATAAAGATCACCAATTCAATGGTTTTAAGATAAAGTAGCAAGACCTTGTTCATACATACATATATGCGCGCTTGCGCGCACACACACACACACACACATGCACACACACACACACATAACCATATCATGTATTTCATGAAATGAATCCACTCCGATTTAGGTTCGGACTTAAGGAGATTCCTTTTCCAAGTATGGCTAAAAATGGATTGAAAGATTCTTACCATAGTCCTTCCAAAATATAACCCAGGCCTTCACAATGGAAAATTAAATCCTTGTTTATATTTTTTAAGAGAAACCATCATCCAACACATATCTCAAACTCGGGTAAGAGATATTTATGTAATCAAACTCTTGAAATGTAGAAGACTTAAGGATAAAACACGTCATATTATCGATTTATAACGAATTATTTGATCATATTTGTATGATCACATCCCATATAAGTTTAGGGTTAAATCAAATTCTAAAGGAAATTACACCAATATACCCTTATACTCCCTAACGGTTCAAGTAAATATTAATAACATAACAATCCAATAGTATTATTAGCCATCATTAAATTATGAAGAACATATTATACACTAGAACTTCAAATTAATCATCCATTGTTTCTAATAGTTCATCCCTACCCTGTAAATATTAAAAAATATTAACACAATTGACTTATCATTTAACATAAGTTAATAGCAGAATGAAGATCATAGATAATCACACTTCCATCGCCTTCGAGAGATACATGAACCGAATAGGATAGAACCCAAAAATATATTCATGAAAACAAAATTTTATAACTTTCTAAGCAAGATCAAGTTACAAAAAGATTATAAATACAAAACCATAAAACATTTTTCACTTATCGAAAAAGGGTTTCAAATAAAAACCAGTCTAAAACCCAAGTCATCTAATGACCATTGAAATAACCACAAATCTAATTGACTTAATGTAGGCATTTTAAAAATAATAATAATCATAGAGACAAGGTAATAGCAAGCTCTATAACTGTTAAAAATAAGCACATTGATTAACAAGGATCATAGAGGGTAGGATAAGTTTCTAGCCAAAACCATTGACTATACCAAATAAATCTAGAACTAAAATGCAAGTCTCTAACCATGAAAAAAACTTCTAAATAATAATAATGTTCCTTCAAATAATCACAAATAAATGAATAACTGTAAATATAAAACACACCTATTTTTTAACAACCATAATACTATCATTTTCATAGTTACCTAGTACAAATAATGATCGATTAATGATGAGACAACGATGATAGAAGCTAAAAATGAAATATAAAATAATAACAAGTTCAAAATTCATTTTATCAACAAGAGATCCTTTCTTTGTAGAAAAATATCAAAACTCAAAACCCAAAAACCATGTTCCAGTTATAAGAAGAGTTCTCTTCATGAGCTAATAAAATATAACAAGTTTTTTCAATGATTTAGAGCCTATCATGCTTGGTAGAGCTCCTGAAATTATTCTTCAAGCTCCCAGGATTCCTTTCCAAATTTCCACGATAATCTCCACAACCAAATTGAACCAGTTTCCACTAAAACCCTCCATCTCTTCCTCATTCATTTTTATAACCTTCACATTAATTTCTTCCACTATTTTCTCCATGAAACAGTGAGATGCATGTCTATCAAAAGATAAAATACTAGTTTGAGAAATAAAACTCCACATGCAAAGTGAAGGAACTTGAGTAACAAAATAAAAAAACAAAGACCAACAAAACATATTCCAATAGCGGCATGCTTTCCCAAGGTGGTTTCAGTGTGAATTATGAATTAATTAATTCCTTAAATTACTTCCAATGACCCCTCTAAACATATTTCTTCCAATCAAATTAGTTTAAGTAATTTCCTTTTAAAAACTACCTCTAATTCCCGAGTTAGCGCCGAGTTGGCATATTTGACAAGTTGATCTTGGCCTTCCACTAAGGAGTGGCGGTGGATCTCCTTAATTACATTTAAATCACAAAGTACATGAAAGGTGGCACCATGCCCCTAACCAAACCATTTAACCATGCTATTTCCCTAATTTCAACTGTGGTTAGATCTCAAGTTAGGACTTTAGGTCCCCATCCCTAATATAGGTTAAGGTATAAGTTTTAAAATAATAATACTCATCCACTTAGGTGTATTTTATAGTAACATAAAAACCTTATGTTAGGTTGTAAATGATATTCAATGAATCAAATGTCACTATAGTGTAGATTTATAGGTTAGGTTTAAGTTAACAATAAAATGAAATACCTTACCAAACATTCATTAGCTTACCTTATAAAACAAGTTCAATACAAAGCAGTTCTCTAAACATACAAGATCCCTTAAAGGAATGAAAAATACATACAAATTGTTATTGGAATCATTGTAGTAGACCAATATAAAATTGAAATTCCAAAATTAGTATGACCTCATGTAACCACTATTTTAAAGTCATAATTATAGATTGGTTTTAGGGAATACATTGGATCATTGAAATTGATAAAAGGTACTATCCTAATCAAATATCGATAGAAAATCATCAATTATTCCCAGAATTAATAGTTTTCTAGATTACTTGATCACCTAATGGTTCCAAGAACTTGACTCAAATTATTGTAAGTGAAAGCAAATGTTCATTTTTCAAACTAGCTAAGTAAATATCACAACATTAGTACAAATTTAGTATTTAGATGTTACCTTTCCTACAACATGATTTAAACAATTCATTAGAGCACACACTCAAGAACACAATCACATGTCTATATTGTCAATCAATCCAAAATAAAACAACTACAAATGTAACAATTACGGATGGATTCTGATGAAGAAGTGAGATTGGTTATAGATGAATTGGTAGATGGAAGTGAGTGAGCCCCTTTGATGAGAAGGTCACCTTCTTTAATGATATTTTAGATGATAACTTGGAGGGCCTTACAATTTTTAGTATCATGCCCTGGGGTATGATGGTAGGCACAAACAACATTAGAATCAAAACATGGTGGCTTTTATCCATGTGGGCAAAAACACTTGATAGGGAAGTGTAATCACGGATGTTTGATTTAAACATTGAAGGACCTTTATGTAGGAAAAAATAAATTGTATTGTTGATGAATTGGCTAAGAGGGATGTTTTACCCTTATGAGTTTTGATAGGATCATTTGACTCAAATTTAGATTATGAAGTGGAAGTAGATATCCGTGATTCGACATAGTTTTGAGAGGTTGATAAGATGTGTTAGATTTGATTTTAATGTTTTGAGATGTGGATGGTTTGGACTTTTTTTTATAGATAAGGTTTGGAAAAGGACTCCAAGGACCATATACAAAGAGATTTTACAATGAAATATCACATCCAACAAAAATATCTATAAAAACCCACCCAAAGACCACTTGATTCAAAAAGGAATTGACTCAACTAGAGAGAGACACAACAGAAATAAAAAACCCAAAATGAAACCATCATAAACCTAACCATAATAGGGAATGAGAAAAAAACCACTGAAAATGGTCAACAAAAACGTCACAAAAAACCCCTTATGAACTTTTTCCTCATGTCCTTGACCTCAGCCTAGCATTCCCCTAGCTATCGGACTAGACATCATCATCGGATATGTTAATGGATATCTTCTTCTTCTTCCCTTTTTAAAAACTACCATCTCTTGAAAGGATTTAACCCTATGATTTTGAACCATCAATTATGTATTAAAACATTGTGCTCCCTAATCATATTCCTATTCTTAGCTTTCACTTGATTAACCACATCCTCAAGAGCCTCAATTTTGTTGTCCAAAATTTTTATCAGGGTATTTCCCTCATGCAGCCCATCCAAAGTACTCACATCCAAGTTTTCCCCACAAAAATAAAATATTTTTCACCACATCCAGTTCCTTCTTAGCCTTCTCCTTCATAACATTAAGCTTACGCCTATCAGCCATAGTCGATTCTCTTCACAATCTTCACCAAAGCTAAACCCGACACGGTTGGTTTTAGGAATCAAAGTTCCAAATTTGAATAAAAAAATATTTAATCTATAATATATAGGGACCTTTGTTTTCTTCACTTGGAAATATTTCACCAACCCTTGAAGAAAATTGAGAAAGTAGAAAGGAATACTCATCTTTTTACTTCATCTGAAATGGTTAAGTAACATGAAATTCTACGTATGGAGATTTTTGTACTTCCCATTGAGTGTAATATACTTCATGATGAAGAGACAAACCTCATACCACCACCATGGTAGAGAACTGTGAGCTATACCATCTTCCATGTAGAAAATTTTCTCATCATTATCAAGGAAAATGTAGACTTCCTCCTGAAACCTCTTTCTATCTTTAAAAACCTTGCATCTAGAAAAAAATTTGTCGGTGACCTAACCAATAAATTCCTCCAAAACCAAAATAATAACCCCACACATTTTCACTAACCCCTTATCCCAAACCTACACAAAATCCTTTGACAAATTCTCATCAAAACCATTAAGCCTTTGAAAAAATTGTTAATCCCCCACTTTTGAAGATATCCCAAATGATTGTATCTCTTTCTAGAAGAAGAACAAGAAGATGGCTAAACCCTTACTCTATTATCACCTATGATAGAAAACCAATACAAAACCTACAAAAAAACAAGAAGAAAATATTCTACCCACATAAAGACAAATCAGAAGTAAAATAAGATATCCGAGGTAAAAAAACAAGATATTCAATGCGATAAAAGAAAAGGAAGGGGAGTAAACATAAGAAATATTTGGTTTACGTTTTCCTTTTATTTGATCTTCAAAGCAAGAAATAAAAGTGAAAGCCAATCCAAGTAACCATGATCTAACACAAGCAAGAAAAATTAACACTCCTACCTACAAGGTTAGTAGAAAAAAGATATGGAATAAATATGGAAACAAAAAGAAAGAATGCAAAGCCTCACAAAAATGAGTGTCACACTGGCATGCCAAAATGTTTACCAAGTTTCCTTTTTCATAATAAAATCAGTGAACTAGTAATAAAAAGATAAGTAGCTCCACTTATGCAAGAGTTCAAAGGTACCTTGAGATGGGATGGATGGATGTGAGCACAAAGATGAACTCCTCGCTGCAAACTAGAGTAAATTTTCAATACAAAGAAGACCTAGAATAAAATGGATTAATATATAAGATGGAGGGTTTCCTGACATAATCTGGTCCTAGGAAGTGTGATCTTCCTAGAATTTATGTTAACCCTCTTGTAGAAAAGATAGGATGAAATCAATGATAATGGATCTAATGAAAATATGCAAATTTTGAGATAAACAGAACCGAAATGTCGAAATGTAAGGAAATTATAGATCTCATCAAAATAGATGTAAAATAAACCAAAAAATGCATGGGTTGACAAAGAAGTTAGGCTGCAAAGGATGATTCGATGGTGATTGGGGCTGGATGAGAAGAACCTATAATAAAATTGACCTACAAGCTCCTCTCGTAGATGAATCTAAAGAAAATCTAGATCTGGATTTGGGTGCAGGTGAGAATAGGATAATGGAGAGTGATATAGATCTAGATCTTTGAGAGGATGTAAGAAAATTAGAAAAATGATCAAGGATCCAACAAACTATTGATCTAGTCAATGGAATCCAAGTTAGGTCTATAGATACCGGAGGATTAAAAACATATCAAAGGTGGAAGAAGGATGAAATGATGAGATCGATATCTAGGAAACCAGGGGACACAAAAATTAGATAAATGAAAGGATAGATGATAGAATATAAAGTAACCATGAGATGGTTCGATGGTGACCATATAAGGTTGATGAAAACTAGGATATATTTAGGGATAAATGGATGGAAATGGAAAAAATATGGTTTTCGGATGATTATAGAGATGACTCAACACAACAACAAGGTTCTAAGGTGGCTAATAGTGGCATGTAAGAAGGATGGAAGGCTAAAATTTTTATTGAAAGATGATAAGAGTGCCTCAAGAAAACCTAGAGTGTCTAATATTTCCACAATGGTGAAGTGGGTATTTAAAGGGTAAATACAAGATGAGATCAGCTATTATTTAAAAGAGGATAAACCTACAAAAATCAAACCAAAACCGAAAGAAACCCAAAATTCCATCTCTTTGCAAGAATGAGGCAAAGGAATATTTATAGGGTCAATGAAAACCTAGGTAGGTCACTCATGACTATGGAGATCCATTTATTTATGCAATGGAAGGATCCTTAACTCGAGGAAAAATGGGCCTTAAGGGACATATTATGTTTTCGGGTGATATGGTCAAGTTATGGCTACATAGGGAAGATAAATGAGTAAGCTGGGATGTGGAAAGGAATAAATAATGGCATTGAGATGGGTAGAAACATTAAATGAGGGTATATGGATAATAATAAAGGTGATTTATGAGCGAGAGATGGGTTAAATGAAGATTAGGATTAATTAATAATGATTAGGAGTAATTAGGAATGCTTTAGGGAGGATCAAATCATGGTATGATTAAAGTGGGATTAAAATTTTTAAGGGGATGATTATGATAGATAAAATAATGGGATGTGAAAGATTGGAAATGATAATAAGAGGGATAAATTTAATTTAGGAGGAAACAGGAAAATTTGAATGGGTGATCATGATACAAGAGAGAAAACATGGGGTGGATATGGCTAGAGATACCAAAATTTGATTTCTACACAAGCATTATTGTTTAGTTATGGATTCTTTCTCGAATGACTTATTATTGCTAAAATTCTTTCATCATAGTCTTGCTGATGATGCTCTCCATTGGTATACTCATCTACCTTTTTGGTTTATAAGAACATTTTGTGAACTAGAATATTCTTTTCTCGACGTATTATACTAAGTAGTGGCCCTAATTTTACATATGACCGCTTTCCTATATTACATCAAGGTAAAATATAATCTATTCGAACTACATATTACACTTCAATGTTTGCATGCATAATCTCTTATTTAAGCCTATTGACTTAGAAAATCAATTCATATTTAGTTGTGTCTTGATTCGTTATCTACAAAAATAATTGCAGCATGATACATACGAATCATTTATAGTTTTATGCTACAAGGTTATCGATATAAAACAATATTTAATTTCCACACATGTTATAGATCTTCATTATACTACTACATTATCTTCTACTTATTCTACGCTTCCATATATCATGT
Source organism: Taxus wallichiana var. yunnanensis (assembly GCA_018340775.1). Classification (NCBI taxonomy): domain Eukaryota; kingdom Viridiplantae; phylum Streptophyta; class Pinopsida; order Cupressales; family Taxaceae; genus Taxus; species Taxus wallichiana. Next base: position 521,502,599 of record CM031238.1, read on the forward strand.
GTCCTTCAAGGTCTCCATATCCTCCACCTCGCAAGTGGTTTATACTACCTTCACCACATAAGTTTCCTCCATCTTTGTTAACATGTCACTCTACACCTAAGTCTTTTCCACCTCCTACTCGAGTCTCATTTCATATATCACATTTTGTTAGGCCTTATGATATGTCATGTGCTTTTCTTGATAATTTATTGATTTTATTTCCTTCTAATAAAAATCATCCTCTACATCACCTACAATTCTATAATGAACATCCTTATTGCAATTATCATCACATCAATGGCCATCAAGATAATGACCTTTTTTCCCTTCATGAAAAATTAAAAAAATTATAGGATAAGGGTTTCATGGCATTTTGATATTTCTCTCATGAGAATTCCCTTATTATGATTCCACATAAGTGTGCTATTAATCTAGTTCATTTATCTCATACTCTTAATTCTAAGGTCATTACTCGTCCACATCCTCAGGTCATCATTCATGCATGCCTTCCACCTCATTCATCCACCGCTTCACCATCTCATCCGCCACGTAGTGCTACTTCTTCAAAATTTCTTCCTAAGCCATTGAAATCTCTCATCTTTGGCACCATTATATAAGACATTCAATTCAGATCATACACTCATGTTTCTTCCACTTCATATTCTTCCACTAATTCTTTCCCGCTTGATATTTGGTAGGTGAATTTTCTCACCTCACCACCCGATGACACACTTGTGTTCTCATGGTTCTTACATGACTCTTGAGGGATATATTACAATAACAACATATCTACATATTTATGCTACACACTCCATTAATCTATTTATTTAACGTACACTATAAAACCATTTTCTAATGACACACTCTTGATTTTTGAGGGTCTTTTATAAAGGAACCATATCCTTATACATACAAGTTAGGGGGAATTTATATTCTTCCCCATCTTCATCATACTAACACACAATCACATACACTCTTTCTATCATTTCATTCTCATTAATCTTCTACATCAGTCATTCTATACACCTATATTTATTATCATCTATCCATACATACGATACATTTTTTCATCACTTATTGATTACATTACTCAATCACAATATTCATTTAATAAATTATCTATTATCCTTGAACATTTCACACATTACTTATCTATCTATTTTAAAAATCACTCAATATAACCATTTACATAATACAAATCAAACAAACACATGTGATCAAAAACATTTCATCACATATCAATAAAACATCAACACAATACAATAATGTCAATCATCCATCTATATATATCATCAAAACATCATAGTTATAAAAATATAATCGAGGGGGAAAGCCCCCATATATCTCTACATCAATACATGCCATACATCATCATCACTATCACTATCTACAATTGTGGAAGCTCTTAGACTATATGTTTTTCCGCTCATTCTACACCACTAGTCATGGCCCCTATATCTCTCCATATGAATACGTAATAAGGTTAACTTGTGAATGCTCCATAAACCACCCTTGTAGCTATATAAACTTTTGAACACATCCTATGCTAGGGATCGTCCACCTGCAACCTCCCTGTCTTACTATGTCTCCCCCCTGCGTAATCTTACTCACTCAAAAATACAATACAAATAGCTTATGTTATCGCCATGGATCAAAAAAATGTGCATGCTCACCTGCAATAACATCCACTTGATTTAACATCCCACCTCTAAAAATCACATCAGTAGGAAAATTATTCATCAATGTGTAGATAGATGTATCAACTATGAACAACCAATAAGCATTCCTAACCAATCCAAACATCACATTAGTCGTTATGCATGATATAACAAAATCAGCCAACTAAGTAACAAATTACAAGAAAATACTCACATTCTACTATTTCCACTACTACATTATCACCATCATGGGAAATTTCCTTCCCCTCTACTCCTCCTACTAGTGCTGCTCCTTTCACATCCACAACAACTAGAAATAATATCACCTATCTGGTGCGCTTCCCACCATGCACTATATGCCTCAGTAAATCCTATATCGTCAAATTTTTATTGGCTCTATCACCATGTTTGCCTCATCCGGAAATGGGTAGTATATATTCTCTTGTGGTTTTTGGTCTCACCCTTAGTTTCCTTAGTGCTCTAGTATCTTGTACCCATACATACAACTCCAAGGGCACATCTTGAGAAATACCAAACTATCGTGATACATGCTCTACCCAAACTAACTTGGTCACTCCAAGAAACCAATATTCAATACAAATAGTACATTTATTACACCATAACATCACTCCATCCTTTGGTGACCCTCTATAAGCTTGATATGGCCTCAATATAATGGACCCTTACCCCATATGATCTAGCATATATCTGTAGGTTGTAGTAACTAGTTTCCTACCTCACATACCATCCCATCTCATTGCAAATATCTCAGGCCTATCCCAATTATCCCATGGCCCCAATGAGTGGCCTCAGATATCATAAAATTCTCATATGCCCTTACATGTAATAGTGTGGTGGCTCCAATGCCACCCCTATGGTCCTCCTACATGAACCTATATATGTCCCTGTTTGAGTGAACTTATACACATTTTTCCCATGCATATCTGATACCACCATCCTCTATATGCCTACATATATCATGCATCTTATACAAGATGCCTACTCCTCTACCCTACACCTGTCACTAACAAAGTAATCACCGCTGTAATAAAATTCTATAATCATCAAACACCTGATCTTAGTATGGACTCTAAGCTGATATGGGTCTCAATTTATACATGTATCCCTATGAAATACTACCTAGCATCCCTCATCCTGTCTCTATATATCCTCTATGGCCATCACTTAAACCCTCTCACCAATAATAGGTAGTCACAATATGTGATATTCATCCTTCAGGTTCATATTCATTTCTCCAAAAGGAAATGAAAATGTGCAAGTGTCCATGCACTACCTCTCACATAAAGTAGTAATCATCAACACATTATGAAGTAGATTTCATAATCTAGCTATGTTTCATAGACCGAAAGCAGTCTAATAAATCTCACTCTATATCAAATGGGCCTAATTCTAACAATGTAATCAAGTGTCTACGTCCACAAAACTCTCTTCAATGGATATCGCTCTACATAACACCAAAAATAGCCAAAACATGATGTTAGCACCTCATACACATAAAACCATGACTACTAAAACCAACAAGTGTCAATTTTCACATTCATTGCATTCTCGGACAAAAAAAACCTCCTAGGTCATCAATGCTTAGGATCAAGATGCGAGTGCCCAAGAGAAACTCACCAACACCTAGATCTGGGGTGCTAGCATCCAAAGGGACGTCAACGCCCGATCACTCTTGCCTAAGTCAAAAATGCCTAAAATTTAAAAAACACAAAATTTGTAAAATTTCACAAAAATGAAGACATTTCAACAAAATTATCAAAAATAATCACATTTACCATCTCAGCTTTCATATGCGACACCACGTCCACTACCACCATCTCAAACCTACTCAATCTCACTACTCTAACTTATGGCATCATCGTAGGCTTAGAGATAAAAATCCCATTTACTCAAGGTTCAAATGAAGTTCCTATTAACCTTTCACTATTTCTATTTATATCAAGTTTTTAATTTATCACTTGACTATAGTTTTTATTTGTACATATTCTGCAACTAATACACGCCACACATTTTCACTTATATCTTGAGTTTTCTACTGTTTTTGACCTTGTCTATGTCATTCAATGCAAAATTATATCTACTATCATATGATACATATTAAACTAACTTTATTACAATCTATCATTGTAGACACCTAAATATGACTACATAATTCTACTACTAAAATTACACCATTTATCATCTTTCTGTCATTTTTCTATAATTATTAATTTCCCTAATTAGCTAACATTCCCTTCATTTAAGTCAATTAATTGTAATCCTTAATTAATTATCCTTTCATTCATTTCAATTCAAATTAACATCACTTCATTAGTTATAATCCTTTTTAATCAATAATTAACTATTTATTAGTTAATTAATCCTTTTTTATCTCCTATTTAATAAATAAAACCTCTTATTGGTTAAATCCCTCTTTCAAATCCTCTAAATTCTATTAGTATCCTCCTAAATCACCTCCAAATGGATTTCTAAGCTTATCTTGGTCTATTAATTAATCCTATATGATTAATTAAATCATCTCTAACTCCCATGAGTCATTAATTCTAATTAACACTTTCTAATCATGTTTATCCCTTTCTAATTCTACTTTATATTTGTCCCACATTCACTAGGTTTCTAGATTCTCCCAAATTGGAAAGCTATATAGAACCTAGTATCCCCCTTCCAATATTACACCAATGTTTTACTATTACACTATATGCACATGATAAGAGCATTTATACCATTGAAAATCTTATTGATCGTATACCCATTCTATCCTTTACTTGCAAAGAGTAGTAAAGGAAGATCCATACATGGTCATTAAGCTATATTGGTGAGATCCTTTCCTCTTAATGGAGATATCCGTCCTTTGGTCATAGCCACAATCAGTTAAATAATAGAAAAACTACAATTTAGAAATAACATCAAAATAACAAGGGATGGATTAGTGTTTTAAAGTTTAATTTGGATGCATTGATTAGATTTTTCCCTTACATATCTTTATCATGGTGTTTTTGGTAGATTAACTAGGTTAGGATTCTACTTGGTGTTAGTTTCCTTTCATTAACTTAGTTTGATTTATTCACATGCACACATATGGCACACTGGTGGGAAATTACTTTATCTCATGCACATTTCTCAAGTTTTTGTAGTTAAATTTCATTTTTACATTTTAACCTTTATTTTACACATGTTGATAAATCTTGTATTTATTAACTTATTTTTTTGAGTTTGCTTGTTTTGAGTCTTCCTTGCAAGTGTGAAAGAGGTAAAGTATTGTCAAATTTGAGGATTATTAGCAAAAATTGAGATTTGTGAGTTTTGTTGGTCAAATCCTCGTGTTCTTGAACTTACACAGGATCCTTGTGCTAGCATTGATCTCTTTGGATATAAATTAATCTTCATGTGCTAGAGTATTTTGTGCATCATCATTAAACCTCCTTGAGATAGCATTGTTGCCTACGTGCTAGTGTATCTTTGTTTTACGCTACCATTTATATAATTTTTCCTCTACACGAGAGGGTATTCACGTGCTAACACCACTTCCCCATGTGCTAGTGTTGTAGGTATTTGCATTCTCTTTATGCATAAAGAAACCCCACGCATTAGCATTGACCCTTGTTGTGTTTATGTTTCTAGTTTTGTGCTAGATTTTCTTCCCTATGTGCTAGAGTTGTATGTATTTTATTCTCTATCTTCTCGGGAACCCCCGCATTTGTGTTAACATCCTTACACTAGTGTTGATACCTCTTTGTCTGCGTCAACATCCCTATGCTAGCATTGATATCTCTGTCTCCATTAGCATCCCTACGCTAGCGTTGATACCTTTGTTTCTATGTTAGTATCCCTGTGCTAGCATTGATACCTCTAAATCTGTGTTAGCATCCCTACGCTAGCATTGATATCTATGCACTACCATTTACCCTCATGCGCTAGCATTCTATGTAAATTTTTGGATTGGATTTCAAGATTTCCATAATCCAATTTTTGGTGTTTATTGTTATTTTATAGGTTTTCTAACTTCTATTTTGCATGATTTACCTTTTGAAATCATTTTCTAACACATTTAATGCTTTGATGATTGTTGTTTTTCCATTTTACTTAAGTTAGATCAAATCTTGTGTATGTTCTTCTCTTACACCTTTTGGTGATCTTGAGAATCAAAAGAAACTTTGGTATTCTTTTTCTAACATTTTTGTTACTTGGAAATTTCATAATTTAAATTTTTTAAGAGAATTAATATTTTGAAGCATTTAATTGATTATTGATTTAATTCTTTCCATTTTCTATCTAGTTGGATCAATTATTGTACATGTTCTTCTCTTATGTTTTGGATGATCTTGTGAATCAAAAGAAACATAAGTCCTCTTTATATGGGAAACTATGACATCCTTTGTGCACAGGACCTAATGCTTATTAAAGACTTAATCAAAATAATACTAATTTTTTTGTAGGTTTCTAATGGTGTGTTAAACTACATTTTTATTAAAGATAAATAACACATCATTCTATTCAAAACATGTATATACGGGTTTGGATAAGGGTTAAAACCCATCGCCCACTTTAAATTGTTGGAAGTATCTTGGTATAAGCCTTAAAATGAATTATGAGGATTACTGCAAGTTCCCCAAAGTAGTCCAAACCTTGAGGGAACTAGTGGATGAAACAAGAAGTTCCCCACTACCCACTTGACTAGAAATACCTGTGAGGAATGCTTCAAGTTGTCCGTATGAGGAATCTTTAAATAATTTAATTGTGGAATAATTGTATTTTTCTAGGAGTTATCTAGTGAAGCATTCCTCTCTTAGATAAGTATTGGTGAGTGTTAAGAAAAAAATCCTAGGAAACCATTTGGCATTGGGGCCTACTTGACCTTATCCAAGTGTGTTTCAAAGATCCTTCACAAAGTAACAACTTCCTTGGAGTCAAAACCTTGTTATTCAAATAAGGGGAGATTTTATTGAATTTTGTGCCACATGTTATTCATCATGAAACTTACAAAGCATAAATATTTACTAGTTTCTACCTTAGTATCGAATAAGGTGAAACTCTTCCAAATTTGGGATATGTATTTTTCATCACCACTTGTACTATCTCCCTTGTTCTCTTATTGACATTTTTGGTCAAAATAAAGCAATACAAAGTGCTACCAAGATCATGTCCACCACTTTTTCACCCACTTACATCCTTCCTTATTGTGATTATGATAGTAAGCATTGAAAGTGTGTTGGTATGTATTCATATTTTGGTAGCCTTGTCTTGACATCCTTATCAAGATGTCTCATTGTATAAGGTTATCCTATCTTGATTACCCTTTTTGCCATTATGTTTCTCACATTATATCAATACATTTTTATACTTACATATTATTTTCCCAAACTTGATATTATAAGTGTATAGATTATATTGTTACGCTACTCACATTATATCAATCCCATTTTGATCCTAACATTTTTTTTCCTAAACATTTTATTAAAGTATCCGAATTGAATTATTATGTTGTCCACATTTGTAGCCTCCATTTTTGGAACTTGGAATTTTTTTGTATTAAAATGGTTTATAGTATATACCTTATATTGTTACCTTTGGTCAAATAACTTCAACCCATTTTTAGTACTTCAATCTTGTTTTTCCAAAAACCGATTTAAATACTAAAATTGTGTTGTCATCTTATCGGAAACAATCTTTGAGATATATTTTTAGACATAGGAAGAATGTTCTTTCATAGTTGATCCCTTGTTTGATATTTTTCTAGATATTATTCCTTGGTGGAATTTTTTCATATATTCTTTATCATTTTGGGGCATTCTTTGCCACATTTTTAGTTGTTACGTTGTTTGATTTTTTCTAGGTTATTTGTAGTATTTGTACACATTCTACAAACCACAGTAAAAAAATCTTCTCATCTCATGCCTCCTATTACAAGAATGAGACATAGAATATTAGGATTAAATCCTTTTGTGAGTAAAAATTTAGAACCCTTGTGTCAAGAGGAAACCATAATAGATAATAGTGGAAACATGAGGTGAAATTTCCTCGAGATAAATATGAGTTTGATCTCGACAAGCATAGATAATTTCATTTTCCAAAATAGAGATCAAATTCTCACTCAAGATATAGAATTAGGGGTTAGATTGACACCTAAATTTGACCATACTCTTCTTAGAAAAGGTTCATGGGGGAAGAATAAGTAGAATCCCCCTTTACTTTGTTGATGACATATTAAACCTGGTATTGGTTTTACTTTCGTGCAAGGAAATAATAATGAAGAAGTAGCTTCTAAAAATAATAGTGGCTATCTATTATCACCCCTTAGAATTAATTGTGAAGCTAGGATGGAGGATGAATCTCATCAACAACATCCTCCACATGAGACTCAAGATGAACCCCAGAATGATAAGGTCACTCTTCAATAGAAAATACAAGCCCTTAGTCATCAAATGGTGAATTTATCCTCCCGTTCGTAAAGACAAAGATAAAGTTACATGTTAGGATAAACTTAAGGTTACATACAATGATCATTACACATAATTCCATGGGGGTGAGACATCAAAGTCTAACCATGTGTATATTCCTACCACCCCTTCATGTGACTAAATATTTGATCAAGAATGGAAATTTATGAAGAATTCCCTTACAAGTTTACAATAAAATAACGTTGGACATAGTAATAAATACCTATTTGAATAACTATGTCATTATCCTTTGATCAGAAATGTTACGAATGAACTTTACTTCTCATTTATACTACCCTAAATTTGACAAATATAGGGGTAAAGGTGATCTATGTGATCATGTTAATGAATTTTTATTCATTTTTTCCCTTGGGAAAAATGGACAACAGGGACCTAACAGGACCTAGGCACCGGAAAGGCCTTCACAAAAAAATTTGAAGGTTACAAAAAGAGATCATGCTTTCAGAGGAATTTAGAAGAAATTTCGAGAAGGGTTGGAATTATTGGAAGGAATGTTTCATCTTTTCAGTCTTAAGACCCAGAGCCCAACTTCTTCAGAAACAAGAAAAAATGGGTGAAATCAAGAATTCTTGTTTCCAAGCATTTTAAATGTCCCCATGGCCCAAAACCATCTAGAAAGTCGAATAAATTCTAAAAATTCAAGAAATTTGAAATATTTTTCCAATGGGGCTTCATAAGGACCGAACTTAAATTTATCTCGTCAAGATGCTTGATAAGTTGAGCCATGCATGAAGAGGAGAAATATCCTAAGTATCTTAAATGTGTTGAATTAGTATTCATTCATAGTTGAGAGAACTCAGTGAGTTCTATTAGAGGGCGAAGAGTTGGAATGTAGTAAAGTCTCAAATCGAGCTTGGTGGTGAGCTCATGCATGGTTTGGTGGATGTGTGAAAAAGTGATCTCCTAAGGGATATAGGTTTGGAACACAAGCTCGTGGACATGGATATTGGTAATTCTCAAAGGAATACGAATGAATGACTAAGCCTCTTGAGATCGGAACTATAGAGATATGATGAAGCGACTCAAACCAAGAGGTCACCATGGGGTCGACAGTGTATACAAGGTGAAGCTTTGAAGCTAAAGATATACATAGTGTCGAGGCAATGCATAAGAGTGTACGGATTAGTGAGAAGATCGGGACAGGTTCTAAGGATTTAGCATGGTCAAAATAAACTAGGACATTATCTCATTTAAATGGGCTCTGTACATGAGCAAGGCACAATGGAGGCGATGGGATCCCAAACTAACTTGATCGGGAATCGAGTTATGAGTATGGGACGAGTCATAATGTAATGCCTCTAACATGGTTGATATCTATGATGACTTATGTACTTAAAGTTGCAAACATTGATATGTGATTCTTTTCTAAAGATAGTGTACTCTTGTAAACTAAGTAATCATGTTTGTTGTAGATAATATGTTATCTGCTAGAAATAGATACAATTCTGCCATGTCTATGCTGAATTTAAAATTAATTATTTCATTCCTTCTTATGTTGAATGATTCACTACATGTGAAAATAAGAAATTGATTCAGTTTAAACTAGTTCATAGTTTTTCTTATACTTGAACTTGTGCTTCAGTCTTCATAATATCGATGCGGGATAGCTATACCTTGGATCAATTTCAGTGATCTGAGGCATTCTTTCAATTTATTAATGTTGAGGTCATCTTGACCAAGTTGGGAAGAATGTTAGATTTTTGAAGCAGGATTTCCACGGGATCACGGGTGAATTTTCTACTCACACCCTTCACAAGTGATCCGATAACATCATTATTGATTCTTCTTTGGGTAAGATGTAATTGAATTTTTTTACAATTGTTTAGGAACCTAATTAAATCTATGTTCCTAATTTGTAAGCCTATCCTAAGTTACTAGGTTCTTTTATTAATAAGGAATGTTTATTAAAAGGGAAATCCTAAGACTAAACTAATAGACTTTAACCTAAGGACCTAAGTTAGTTCCTAATCTAATGTTATGAACCTAACCTAATACTTGGGATAACCTAAGGGGATGGAATGGATGACATGCAAAAGTTAGGTCGGTGGCACCAACCTCTATGTATTTATGAGGATTTAATGGGCATTAAAACTCATGGTTTCCGCCAATTTTGGTGAGTGCATGAAGGTTTAGTGGATGGTTAGTTGACATCTCTACTAAAGTTTTAGATGCATGAAATTTTAAATTTGGTAATGGCCAAACATGAGTTCGCAGTGGTGGGAGAGATAAGGAAGGAATGACAGTCTGTTTGCATTTATTATTCTTGGCAATTATAAAAAACTACCTAGGAATTAGGGAAGTTGGAAGAAAGAATGGTTTTGGTTTTGCATTATTCATTTGCTTTTTGTGATCTTTTAGCTATGCATGTGGTTTTTCATTTTGAACCCCCAGTTTTAATCTTTGCATGCTTATTTTTCCTTACATGGTAGTGATGGTAATGGAAATATTACTAAGAAGCTATAAGAAGAAAGAGAAGAAGGTTTCTAAGCTAGTTGGATGCATTTTCATGGAAAATAATTGCTATTGAGGCTCTACTTTAATATTTATAGTAAGAAATAGAAGACATGAGCTCTATTAGGCATGATAGGCCCTATCTCTTTAAGTCTTCTACTTTTATTTAAATGTCTTCATTAAAAGAACTCCATTATTTTCAAAACTTGCTAGTTCTAGGTTTGTGCTTGTCTTTCCTTTCTTCAATGGTGTTTTGATTTTTCTTCGGATGTAATATGAATTTTTTTGTTGTGTGGAAAATGGAATCTAGCTTCGTTTGTTTACTTACTATAATGATATCTTATTTTCTTATGAACTTGTTTGGTTTCGACACGTGACTATAACAATATCTCTTTTTGGGAAAATACCTTGTCCAAGTATTGTGTATGCGTAAAATAAATATGGGTTTTGGTTGGAATTTGTAGATTCTTTATTTGAATGATTTCCTTATCATTATGATCGAAGTTAACAACATAGGACACTTTGTTTTGGTATTTTATGATTTACATCTTCGTATAGGAAAATCTTTATGTTCTTCATGTTGGGTCAATTTTCTTGATGATAGTAGTTGAACCCAATAATATAGATCAAAAAAATCTCATGTCTGTACTTCTTGAATCTTTCTGTTGTTACTGATTCGAGTTTGCAGTATGTGAATGCTCACTATGAGCTTGAAATTGTATCATCTTGTCTCCTTTGTTGAACCTTGTATGAATGGAAGTATTTTTGATATAAGTTGAACATGAAAATATGTCTTTGGAATGTTTGATTCTGTTCTTTTGCATTAAATCATATTTTTAAAACCCACTCTGGGCTTGTGGTTTCCTTTATTAGATCTGGTGTGAACTATGGAAGGCATGCATAGATTTTTTACTGTAGATGAGTATTATGTAAGAGGGAGGTTATTATCTCTCTCTCTACCCTTATTATTGAGATGACTATAACTTATTTTGGTGAACAGTTTAAAAGCTGAAAGCGATATTATTCTTTTCCTTTTTTATGAGTCTTCTTAGAACTCAAACCCATTTTGGGTTACCATGCAAAAAGGAGGATATGTTGGGTCGATTGTTCTAAACTTCCTATTAACTTAAATAAAATGTATAGTGTTGTCATGTGATCTAGAAAAACTATTTCCTTTTCCTGTGAGGGAAGTATTGTTTCTCTAATTGATTATATTTTAAGAGGTGTATTCAAATTTTGAGTTTTTGGAACTTGGAAATAGATGGGTGTTTATCAATACTCTTTATTTTTGTAGTTTATACTATCTTGAACTTTGAGTTATCATGTCATCTTCATGACCATGATACTGTAGAATCTGGAGTATGACTTCCTTGGGATGGTTGGTGTTTTGTGTTATCTGTTATTTGTTTCTTCATTCATTTTTGGATCCTTTATTAATATGAGTCCCATCAGTTGGATATTATTGTGATCGGTTGTTAGTTCATAATGGACTACATGTCCGTGACATTAGCATTAGAATATATTATGTTGTCAATAATATATAAGGGACTACTTAACTTATCTAAAAATGTAGTCTTCGAGTTCTGTTTGATTTGGATTGAAATCCTTTAGGGAACATTTTTCAAATGTTGATGTTTGGGAATCCTGAATATTGTTTAAGTATTGATCAATTACGATCCTAACTCTAAAAATAAACTAGGTTTATAGACAATTTTTGTAGTAAGTTATGTTGGTCTTGGTTCTTTAGTCTTACTTTGTTAAACCTTCCTTACCTAGAATGTTGAGGCTTATTCTTGATCAATATAATTTCTAGAATTTATACTATGCCCGATATAGTTAATATTGTTTGATGGAATGTATTAGATAATTGATTAGTATTTTCGATTCTGAATCGGGTTGTTAACTTTTGAGTAGCAAAATAGTATACTTATTAAAGAAAAGTATTTTTATATATCTTTGTACTTCTTCTTCTTGAAAATTCATAATAGATTGAGTTAAGGAACTTAAGTTAGAACTTGATTTAGAAGATGAGGTTTGGATTGGAAGTATGAATTTCTCCCTTCTTTAATATTGTTGTTTTGATTTCTATCATGTTGAAATGAGTTCATATGGATGTGGAAATCAAATTAATTATACTGATGTAATTAGTTCTTTCTTATACATTACTCATAGATTCCCTAATATTTCTCTCTCCTTCTTGATTTTTAATCTTTCGGGAAAAGTACTTCTATTTATCTTGTTTTGTGTTTTAAGAACCATTTCATAAATAGAAGGGTTCCTTTTATGAAAAAGTTAGATATAAGCACAATGTTTTAATGTTATAGTGCTTATCATTCTCAGTTCATATGAACTGACTCGTGCTAACAATTTTGCAGATGGATTTTGTAAAAGATGAAAGGAGAAAGACATATATAAAGTTACATCTGTTTTACTAAAGAAATTATCTCTTTATTTTGATGATTATGCGGTGACATTACTTGAGATGTACTTTTCTATTTAAAATGAAGATGTAATAAAACTATTTTTATATTATTATAATGACACTTTGTAGTCCCTAAAATATTTATGTAATCATTGAATGGATCACTCCATTTTTGATAAATAAATGGTTTGATGATTGTTGATTACTAATTTATTGTGATACCTTCATTGGCATAAATTGGGATGTATTATGAAGTAATATCATTAATGTAAGGGTGGATTAGATACATAAGTGTTATGGAATTAAGAAACATGATAGTTCTTATCATATATAAGAATCTTGGGTTAAGGATCTAAAACATTAGTTTATTTAGTTACACATAAAAGAGATGCAAATAATAGTTTATACTCTTGAATATATCCTTAAATAATAGAAAGTAATTATGATTGAATTATATATGTGTGTATGAATGTAACATTCCCATTTTAAGACTTTACAAACAAGGGAATTGTGTTTTTGTTTAATTTTCTCTGTTCTAAATAATCATAATTTAGAACACACATTCCATGCCAATCAATCTCATAACAGATAACCATATGTAGCTGTAATGACTCGATGAAACACTAATCTCTCATTTCATGACTCGGTATCATACCGATCTCTCATGTTAACTCATTGAATTATATACTAGGTATACTTGGTTCTCATACCATTTTTTGGGTATTAAGTGTTCTATTTAAGAGGCCTATTTGAATATTTATTACCAATATTCATCTGAAATCTCACTTCTTAAACTAGGTGACATAAGACAATGTAACCAGTAACTTGCGATACTTTGGCCAAATATTTCCAACATACTGTTCATATTACTATTCCTAGATGGCATACTCGTCAAATAGAATGTCCTTCACCCCACTTCATCCGTTATCTACAATGGTCTTTCTTACCGACTCCTGTCAATCCACTTGTTTAAGGTTTTACCCTAACCAAGGATAATAACATCATTTAGTGTAGAGGACTACTTGTGAGGACTAAGGATACATAGACATACTCAATCAACCTAAGTCAATCATGTGTGTCTAGTTATCCTAAGTCATCGAGATGTCCCCAACACTAAATCATGCTTCTAACCTAACCTAGGGTATAACTAAGGACAAGTCCGAGTTATGTAAGTCTAGGTGATTCAACTCTGAAGGGTGTTGCAACATGTCAATTGTAACACAGTATCCTCATGAAGACCCAAGTCTTCATGAAGGTATTGTACTATAGTTGGCATGTGCCAACATCCATCTGAGTCATCCCATCTGGATGTACATATCCAAGAAAGAAGTTAATTACTTAATTATTTTCTATAATTAAGGTCTAATTACAATAACCCTGCTGAATCCCTAGTTTCATTAACCCTTAAGGTTTCAACCATAGTTGAGTTGTAATTGCTTTGTAGAAACATCAAGATTTATTTTTAATCATTAACTTCCTACTTTGGGATTCATCTCTTTAAAACAAAATCAGCATACTAACGATATGGTTTACTTAATTTACTTAACCATTACTTATCTTGTTTAAGTTCCAAATCAGATTCCTTTATATTAGACTTCATTGAGATGAAGTCTACTAATATATATTTATGTTTACCTTTCATTTGTTTTATCCCAATGAAGGTATTGGTTAAGAGGAAGTACATCTTCCTCTTTCCTAGATGACATTAGGTTTAATTCCCAAGGATTCTAAAACAATCCTGATTATCATTTCAAAATAGTTTTCTTATTTTTTCTTATTAAGAATTAGGATTCATTGTAACCTCTTACATTATACAAGATATCATAGTGGATTTATACATCCATCGTCATCATTTTAATAAACCATAGTGATTTAGTTAAATGATCAACCATGAATGCCAACTTAATAAGTTGCATTAAATAAAGGGATAGTGTATCTAATTCCCTTACCACCTAGTTCATTGTAATTCAAACTAAAAGGGTTAAATATATATATGTATATGAAATAATAAAGATAAGATTGAAATTCCCTTCACAGAATGTACAAAGAGAATGACACATCAAGTACAAATAAACCCTAAATCTTTTCCATTCATCAAAGTGGAATACATAATTTACAAGTACAAGCATTTCGGACATCTTTAGTGTCAAACAACATCAATAAGCTCAATTAAAAATACAAATTTTCTTTCTTAAAAATACATTTCAATAATGAATCATATTTCCTCATAAAAGATCCAGTCTTTACGTAAAAAAAGTAACATCATAAAAGATCTTGTCTCTTTTTATCACTTACGAAGTCCATCTACAAAAATTGCTAGAGCGGGTCAGTTCATTGAAGGCTGACCATGATAAGCACTAAACATTAAAATGATGCACTTTCCACTAACTATTTCATAAAAATAACTTTGCTTTTATGAAACAGATTAAAGCATTCTGAGAAAGATACATCCTAAATAAATAATGATCATAAAAGGAAGAAACAAAGTGATAATCCATACTAACATTAAGAAAATATCATGGTGTAATCAAACCAATGTTCACCAATGATTTCATAAATAGTTATATCAAATAAATAATATTCCATCCGAATAACTTACCACATTTCAACTACAAGTATTTATGGTTCATCTCTTGATTCATTCTATCTAACCCAAAAGAAAAGATACTAACTCTAATAATTCATAGAAATATAATTATTTTAAAGAAGCAATGATCCAAAATACTTAGCATTAACTTACTCCATCCTAGAATATCTAAGGCCAATCTCATTAAACTTTATGAAAAATTTAGGATGAACCAACAAAATATTAAAGTAAGAGTTTCTTATTTAATAAAAATAAATCCAAAATCAAAGCCAAAATCTAGCCTAAGTTTTAGGTTTAGCATCAGTGAGTTTGATAAAGGATATATTTAATTTACATGCCCCTAGAACTGGTCACACATCACAAAAATACATCCCTATCAAAGCATTAGTGAAGGAGAATAAGTAAATATTTATCCTTGAACTACCCACTTTGCAATTCCATCAAAGTAATACAACCAAATAGGTGAGGTCCTTACACATGAGTAATATAGATGAGAGAATAAAGGAAAAGAGAGAGAGATAAACATGTATATCTTACTTAAGATTTTGAATAGAACAATACTGAATACCTTAACTTAGAATATAGAGAAGAGATGATAACAAGTAAATATGAGATAATATTTCCTTATTCCTTCCCAAAAGAGGAATACATACCAGGATTAAAATAACTGAAATAGATCCGACCAAGAGAACATTCAACTCTAACAACCATTGAAAACATAGTTACTATTCGATATTGAATTGATATATAGGATCGCAACATGAAAGTAAGAAACCAAAAATGAAGTTTTTTCCATCATACAAATGAGAACAAATATTTTAGCATGAAGCTATGAACTGTAATAGTTAATCAAATGCCCTCTAATAATAACAGTTCCCGAATCAACGAAAACAACAACTAAACATTAAATTCATTCCAAACTTTAAAAATATCAGCCAAGAAGTTTCATAAGTTTTCCCAGGAAAGAGAGACAAATCAGCATTGAATTAAATCATCCTTATGTGACCATAATTTATTTTCAAAGTTTCAACACACATAAAGAAAAGAAAACAAATACAAGATTTAATGATTCTTATTTACATTCAAGCCAACCTAGATCCACCTACTTTACAAGAATCAATGGAATAGTCTACGAGGTTTAGAAAGGATGAAATCTTCCCAGATTAGACCACAAGGAGACTAAGGAAAAGGGACATGACCCCAAATCAGGTGCTTAAAGTTGAGCTCAAAAGAAGAATAGTAAATTTAAAATGTTCTAGCCATTTCCTTAAGATCGACAGGATTGAGTTAATCCACAACTCAACCTAAATACCTTGTTCATATAGTATTATTTTTACACCTAATTTAAATGAAAAGAACCAGAAATCCCAATAATATGAACCAACAAGATAACTCACTGAAGCACAAAATATCACTTCAGAAAAGATGCATAAAAAAATAAATAAACCTTTCCACGGATCACTCCAATGAGTTAACTATCAACGTTGTTATCAATTAAATTGATTGATGAGGTTCACTCGGACCCAATATTAGATAAGTCACTAACATATCTTCTCATAACATACAGGTGTAATGAACAAAAATTGACTTTGTTTAAGTTCAAGAAGAAGCTAAACATGATTTTATCAATTTTCAAGCAAGGGAGAACAAAAACTAAAAAATAGTTCTTCCATAGAAGTGAATTCTATTGTCTAACTTCAAAACATTCCAACAGGAGTTATCGAGAATCAAAACATCTCATTTCAAAGAAAGGTAAAACATGACTACTATTGTTTTCTAGCAAGAACTACTCCCAAAACATTGAATATGACTATCTATTTTAGCATAGTTCAAACATACATCACAAGATTCAATAACATCTCAAGCTCAATAGAAGTAAAAAAATTTCATACCTTCACCCAACAAAGGAAACAAACCCAACTCATATTTTTATCAAATAGTGAATCCAAGTAGGTGTATACAACAAAAAATACAAGCATGAATGCAAGATAAACATCACATAAAAACCCACTTGTTCCCCAAGAGCGAGTTCCTTTAATGAAGAAATTTAGGAAAAATTAGAAAAACTTAATGGGTAGAGCCTATCATGCCTGATAGAGCTTCTTATCTATTTGTATAATATTTTGCAGCCGAGCCTTCATAGTATCTTCTTTTTCCAAGCGATGTCAACAAATCCAACCTTTCTACTTCTTCTTATACTTCCACAGGATCCAAAAATATCTCACAAATTCCAAGAATATTGATGGATCAAAATATAACTACTAGTTTGAAGAACTGAAAACCCCATGCAGAGAAAAAATTGAAAAGAACTAAATATCAATCAAACTTTTCCAAAATTTTCATTGCATCTCTCCTAGGAAGTTTCTTCGCCATAACCAAGAACAATTAATGCGAAGGAATGTCATTTTTCCTTCTAATTCTCCATGCCACCACCATCTAAGTTTGGTGAGCCTCTTAATTCAAAATATGCATGAAATTTCCATTTAGTGGTGATGCCAACTAGGCATCCCCTAACTCCCCATGCCTCCGCCAAAATTGGCAGTTCAAAGGATATTAAAACCAAAATCAATTCTCATTAATGCCTTAAAAATTGACGCCACCATCCTTACCACTTGCCAAGTAGTCCATAGGTACCCCTTAGATTAGTAATAGTTTAGGTTAGATTATCATTAGGTTAGAAATCAACCTTATTCCTTAGGTAAATATTATTTGCCTTAGGTTGTTTCAAAACTCCACAACTATAAAACATACCAACTTAGGTTAGGGTGTCAACCTTAGTATTTTAGTAATAGGTCCTAGGTTATCTTACGCTATTCAAAGTGTTTTTAAGAATACTCGGGCTTATTAATTACAACATGATGTAAAGAAAGGACACCTGAAGAAGGGTCCTTCAAATTTATAAACAAAATAAGACTCAGTCCCACTTTACCTTCCATTTCAGAATGTCAAGTCAATAAGATGAACATGTAAGGATGATTGTATCATACCTTGGATCAATGGAATTGATCCAAGGTTTTTTGTCAACACATAACGGGTTTAGACAACAACAATACAATCTCATAACCTTTTTTAAATGAAAATGAGCGTAGAAAAGAAATGAATGGTCTCATTTTTAAGTATGCTGAAATCAAAACAAAGTGAACCTTTTCATAGTAATAATTTATCCACTGCAAACATGATTTCAAAATTTCATAAGAGTACACCTTCCTAAAACAAATCACATGCCAATGTTTGCATGATGTCAAGAGGGAAAGTAATCATAGTAATAGTTTTGTCAAATATGTTACCTTTGAATTATTGGTTGTATTAAAACATATGTGATATATTTTCATAATTGAAAATTAGGCCTTGATAAAGGAAAAGGGATATTGTCCTTGAAATCAATCATAGAGATTAAATTAAAGATCTTGTTAAAGTGTTATGAATATAATAAGAGAATGGTTGATTGTGTTCTTCCTTAGGCAGATTTATTTAATCAAAATATGGATGCTTAAAAGGGAACTTAAGGGATTTAGACTTCATCATTATGAAGTATAAAGAAAATGTTTTAAATAAGCTTGTTTTAAGCTAAGGCTGAAATAAGAAAAGATTTAATGAACACACCTTCATAACATTGAGATCAATCATGTCATTTTATGATATAAGTTGTTTCGTTTAAAGACAAACTTAAACATGTAATTGGAATGGTTAGGAAAGTAGATTTTACCTGCATACCTATCACTCCTGTAATTAAACCGTATAACCTTTTTAGGTTAAATGATGCTTAGTTGAATCTTAAAGTGTTGTTATAATTAATCTTTAAGACAATGATTAATGGGTTAATAAACTTGTAATCTTAAGTATGTTAGTTCAGTTGAGGAAATTCAGTTGGATGTTGGAACACATCAACTGTAGCATAGTACCTTTGTAATGACATGAGTCATTATGAGGATACTATGATGTAGTTGTTATGTCTCAACACCCCACTTAGTTTGTTTAACTTGATTGACATAAGTGTAAGATTGGATCATGGTTCCATCTTAAACAAGGATTAAAACATGATCTAGTGTTTAGGTCAACTTATGTTGACTTAGGGTAACTAGACACACCTAATTGACATAAGCCGATTGAGTATGTCTATGTATCCTTAGTCACCATGAGTAGTCTTCCACACTAGTGCATGTTGCTGCCCTTGTCTAGTGTGAAACCTTGAATCAGATTGAACTGAAAGAAGTTAGGAAATACCATTCTAGATAATAAAACAAGTGTGGTGAGGGACATATTCCTTTAGAAAATTATGTCGTCTAGGAATGTAAACATGTTAAACATGTTTAAAAACTTTGGCCAAAGTATCACAAGATGTTGGTTGCATTGTCCTATATCACCTAGTCTAAGATGTAGGATTTTTGATGAATATCACTAACAGATATTTAGATAGGCCTCTTAGATAGAACACTTGGGTGCCCCTAAAATGGTAAATGAACCAAGTATACCTAGTATACACATTATTAAGTTTACACATGAGAGATCAATGCTTCATCAAGTCATTTACAGTTGCATATGGTTTTCTATTATGAGATGGATTGGAATTGGAATGTGTGTTCTAAATTATATTAATATATAATAGAGAACATTATGTAAGATAAAGAAAAAAATACCTTGTTTTTAAAGTCTTAAAATGGGAATGTTACACATAAGATACACATAGGGAACAAAGAAGAAGGATGAGGAGCTAGGCATTGAAGTCATTGGGGTAAAATCTCTGAGTGAGACATGGGACATGCCCTGAAGAAGGGAGAGCTCAGTTCATAACCGCACATATCACAGGGTCAGCCCAAGGAATTGGATAAAATGGAAGAGCCTAGTAGCATAGAAGAAAGGTGGAGTCAAATGGTCAAGCGAGAAAACACACAACTCATCGGCTAAACTAAGGAGTCAACTCGGGAGGTGGGAATCTGTGGAAAACTCAAAAACATGAAGCTCAAGTATGGTCAAAGTGGACTCATAGGGACAATATGAGTTCCATCAAGATTAGACCTCACATTAAAAAGTTGGGTTGACTTAGTGGGTGTAAGGAATCATCAAAGCTGTGAATGGAAAGTGCAGGATGTTATGGAAACATCGTGAGCCAAGAGAAAGTTGAGCTAACTCATAGAACATGCATGAAGGATAGGGTAGAAAAAGTATGAGTCGTGTGATTTGGGTTCGAGTTTGATTAGGGTGAGTAAGGAAAAAGTGGCTCTATGCAAGTGGAATGGCCAAGGAAAGCTGAGCCAAATCAGGCTAAGGGTTGAAGACATCATGAGCCAAAGTTTTCTTGCGAGGAAAAATGATGAATTCAAAGTGAGGTATTAGAGCTCAGGCTAGGGGATTTAAAAGGTAATTTGGCATGGTGGAAAGAATAAAATCGTGAATAAATTAAAGGAGGGTTTGATAGAGATGAATTACATGACACAGAGGCCATAGCTCACCATGGAAGCTTAGGTTCGAGTTGAAGGAAAATGAGATTAAATTTGAGCTAAGATCAATACAATGGAGGGCCTCAAGATGAGGTTTGGAAGGCATGACAAAAAGGAGCTTATTGGGAACTTTGACAAAAATTTCATGGAAAATGGAGTTTGGAGTTCGAGAGAAATGGATGTCGAGATAATGTTATGGCACCCACACAAAAACTAGGGAAAAAATATGAAACCACGAACTCTAAATTTTGGGATTCAGAATTTTAGAAATTTGGAGATTTCTAGGGCACGATAAAATGAACAATGTCGGGGAACAATAGGAACAAATCTTGAAACCCAAATTCTAAAATTTAGACTTGGATTTCAAAATTTTAGAGAAATAGGGGATAGATAGATGAATAGTCACGAGCTATTCAAGGTGAAACAATCCAAAACCTTGAAATAATACAAAGTATGAAAAGTAATGATGGCTTGGTCAAAGAGGTTTTCGAAATGTTAAGGGGTTGGTGTAAACCATCCAAGTAGAGTTATTTATGTAGAATCTAATGTGGAGTGTATATCTAGTAATCCATGGGTGGATATCAAGGCGGGTTGACAAGTCGGCATAGATCTCTATGAAATAATGAAAGGTACATGATAAGGTGGAAAGGTATGGGGCCAAGTAATTTTCCTATGTGTGTAATCCAATGAATAATACATTTTAATGCAGCATAGGGGGACATAACTCAACACGGGTGCAACATAGAAGATTTTGGAGGTAATTCGAGTCATCTTGGGCATGCTCAGTGATGATGATTTAAATGTTAAGGAGAATCAAGCTTTATTATGTGGAGCTAAGGCATCATTTTAAAGAGAAATTGAGTGTGAAATAAAACATGGAGCCATAAATGAAGAGCTTAGAGTTTTGATTATTGTTCGAAGTGTCGGGGATTTAAGAAAGGAGGAGCCAACATAAATCAATGCCACGTGGACTCGTGGGGAAGATTGTTGGTTTAGAAGCAAGCCAAAGCATGAAGATAAGTCAACGAAGACATAGATGAATGTAGGAAAGGGTCTTGAAATGAATGATAAAGTGGAACCTTCCATGAACATACAATGATCCCACCACCTAGCTCACCGAGTAACTTGGTGAGCTACTCACCAATGCAATATAATGCATAGGCCGACAAAATGTAAAAACCCTTCTCTACTGAAAATGTCATAAATTTCTCATGTCAAGCCCATTTTTGTAAAAATTTAGTTGATGAAAAATTGATAAGAAGGGCTTCATGATGGAGATATGAAAATGGTAAATTTTGGATATTTTAAACTGAAATTTTAGACTCCCCAAAAAAACTGAAATGATATTTCTTAAACTTTGAATATCCATTTTTGTAAAAAACTAGTCATTAGAAAGGTAAATAGGATATCTACATGCTAGGATCATCAAAGGTTGAATTTCAGAGGTTATAGAATTCTAAAATTTGTGAACAGTGAACATTGTACTTAGTAGGTGAGATGTAGTTAATGAGGGTATGGGCTTGCTTTCTTCTCCAATAAGGTAAAGTGCCTGGAGACATGGGTTTTCTGAGTTTTCCCATCTTTGTTGTAATTATCATGATGGATTTCATAGGTGGTTGGAAGAGGTTTCATTTTTCCTCTCTCTCTCTCTCTCTCTCTCTCCTTAGGATTTTCATCTATAAATGTAAAGGGGTTGCATTATTTAAGAAGTTGGTCATTTTTATCCTCCCATGCACCCCTCTTCTTCTCAAATCTGGGCTTCAAGCCTTCCTCTAAAAAACAATAATTACTTCATGCATTACCCTACTTTTGTAAAATGTGTTGTGTAAATTTTAATGGAGTAATTAAATCATTATTGTGTTAATCTTATTTCCTTTCATAGTTTGTTGTTTCTTCTTACCTCTCATTGTTAAACATGTAGTTTTGTATCTTTCTTTTTCATTACAGATTTGGTGTGTTGTGTTTTATTAGAAATGGTGCATTGAATGTGATATAGTCCATGGTGCATGACCACCCTTTCTAGGTTCATTCCTTCACTTGTTTTATGGGTTGGGATATTTATAGCACTCTTTTCTTAGTGAATCACCACTCTTAGTGTGTGATTTATTTCATGCATCTCTTTCCTGAATCCTTGGTATGTAAGAATAGGTTTAGATAGGTTATTTTTGCATTAGCAGTAGTTTTCGTAGATATTTTAAAGAGAAGGAACCTTACTTATATATATATATATCCCATTTCACAAGGTCCCAAACTTAGGATAGCTCCATGTTTGGTGATTACACCGAATGCCCTGGTTTCACAAGCTAGCCAATGAGCCATTTGGGGGTGCTATAATTATGCCATAAAATTTTTGGCATGCCTTGTCATACAACATTAAAGTTATGGTTTCATTTTTAACAAGTTGTTCCATTACACATCTTCTTTGACATTGAAGCCAAGTTCAAAACAATGAAATTTTGGAGTTTGAAAGTTGCAAATTTAAGATTTCAGAAATTTGAATGTAGGGTCAAAGTTTTGAAATCAATTTTCAAGGGTTTCACATGTGTAAAATGGGCTCAAAGTTTCACAGATGATATATCGGGAGTTGAAGATCAAAAGGGTATTCTTAGAAATCCAAAATTCTCAATTTCAAAATTTTTTACATTTAAGAATTTCACATTTTGGGATTTTGTAAGTTTTGAGATTTCAGATTTTTCCAAATATCAGAATTTCAGACTTTTTAGAATTTTGGGTTTCAAAATTTTAGATTGTTTAGGGAGTTTTAGATTTGGGAATTCGACACTTAGGATTTGAGACCCTCATTTCAGACTTTCGAGAGAATGATGTAATTACGGGTTTGAAGTTTTTCTACTTGATTTTGAGTTTTTTCAAGCAAAGCTAGATTAAGAAATTTCAGTATTTTGGAGATCATTGATGCTAAATCACTTCAACCCCAAAATTATTTTTATCCCTTCAAGGTATACTTTCAGGTATTCATTTGCATTTCGTCAAGTTTTCTTATGCTCTTGGCGAACCCACTATCTTTGGAGACACATGAAAGCACAAATAGCGACTCCATCCGGTCAAAACCTGTCTTCTCTAAGTTGTAGGTCATCTCTTCTCCACCCATTTCCATCCATTTTCCCCTTCCATTTATTTCATTTTCTTTCTTTCCATGAATTCATATAGTCATGGCTTCATTGACATCATGGGATTCACATATAATGTAGCAGATCCTAGCAATCCAACCTACCTCCAAATTTATAGAATTCATTTCTAGTGTAATATCAACAACCTCTAGAACCATTCTATGATGAGAATTAGTATGCATATTCATATGGATAAGAAGTAGATCATTTGACATCTTTGACAAAATGTTAAATTTTCCTCTTGACATTGCAAACGTTGATATGTGATTTGTCCTAAGAAGGTGTATTCTTTTTGATCATTGCTGGAAATCATTCTTAGAATGGATAAATTATTTTTTTCTAGGATTATTTTGATTTGTGTTGTTGTTGCTTGAAAATAAGCCATTGTTCCTTGTGTTTCAAAAAATTTTAAACTGATATTGTTGCTTGCATACTTATATTTAATAACAACAAAACCTTGGATAAATTCCATTGATCCAAGGTATGCTTCAATTTTTCTTACCTGATCAATTTGATAAATCGACATTCTGAAATGGAAGGTAATAAGGGACCGAGTCTTTGTATGTTTTCAATTTTATGGATCCTTCTTTTGGAGTCCTTGCTTTGCATTTTTATAAATTATGAGCTTGGATCTTCTTGTTAATAAATTTTAAAATGTTGAACAATGTAAGAAGGATAAGGACCTACTACAAGACTATTAAGGTAAAAACTTAGTCCAAGTTGTAAAGATCTATCCTAATTGGATTCTAACCTAAGGTAAATTGGACCTACCTTAGATCTATTTCTAAACTATTCATGTTGCACCCTAACCTAAGTTTGTATGCTTTACAGGTGTGGGGTTTTGAAATAACCTAAGGTAATGAAAGACCTATCTATGACCTATTACCTAATATTGAACTACTATGGGTTATGACCTAATCTTTAATGGCATGTTTAACTATGGAAATTTTTGGGAATGACCTAAGGTAAATACTATATACCTAGGCTATGGTCAAATCCTAAGCTAATGTCTATCTAACCTAAACTAATGTTAAGATAAAAGGGAACCTAAGGGGTCGCATGGCAATTGAGAGGTGGTGGTGATGGTTTATATGGCATTAAAGTGATTTGATTTTGAATTTATTGAACTTGGCATGCCAGTTTTGGTGGAGGCATGGAGAAAGGAGGGAATTCCTAGTTGGCATCATCATTAATAAATTTAAAAATGCATGCATTAGTTGAAATTGAGCTCGCTAATTTTGGATGGAAGTGGTATGGAGATTTAGGTGGGAGAGTTAGCCATCCTTGCATTAATGATTCTTGGTATTGGCAAAGAAACCACCTTGGAAGACATGCAAGTGGATTTTTGGGAGGTTTTGGTCATTTCGCTCATGGTAATTTTTTCTCTGCATGGATATTTTGGGTTCTTTGAACCAACAGTTATGTTTTCAATCTCTATTTTTGGCACCTCTGGACTATTTTGATCTAATGGAGGTATAAGAGGCATAAGAATAAGAATTTTTGGGTGGTTAAGTTTGTTTGGAAAAGAAGGAACAAGGAGGCTAGAAACCTTCTGCGAATCAATGGAAGAACTATCAGGCATGATAGGATCTACCCATTAAGTTGTTCTACGATTTTTACTAAACGTATTTATAAAAACAACTTTGCTCTTGGAAATAAATGGGATTTTTATTTTGTGATGGTTATTTGAATTCATT
Organism: Taxus wallichiana var. yunnanensis; assembly: GCA_018340775.1. Classification (NCBI taxonomy): domain Eukaryota; kingdom Viridiplantae; phylum Streptophyta; class Pinopsida; order Cupressales; family Taxaceae; genus Taxus; species Taxus wallichiana. The sequence goes on from CM031238.1 coordinate 521,528,438, forward strand.
CTTGGAATGTTATTTGTATTATTTTCTAAAGAATAATATTTGTTAGATAATAATGAAATGTGGTTTTTGTGTCCTATTGAATATAAAGGTGAATCGTGTTTAACTCATTGGGACTAGAATGAGGTCAAATATTTATGAATCTTGTTGTCTGTGCAAAATAGATTTTGGAAAACATTGTTGCTATATATTCATAAACTAGGTTTATCCTTCTTTGTTGGAAGGAGGTAAGAAGGTATTTTCTCTTATTTTGCATCTTCGGTTGTTTGAGTAATGTTACTTCTATTGTAACTTGTGTTGATATGGGTGCTTGGATTCAATGTTTTTATGAATTCAAACCTGTTTGAAAACAACATTAAATAAGTTACTTCTTCTTTTTCTTCGATCTTTTTTTAGTTAAAAACTTTAGTTGTTTTGAATCTAGTTACCACTGTGGAAGTTGTGTGAAAATGGTTACTTTGATTCAATGAATTATGGATTCATCTTGTTTGAATATAACAATAAACTAGTTCTTCTTTTTCTAAAATTTATATGTTTTTGGGTTTAAACCTCTAGAAGACTGATCTAAAGTTGGACAATAAAGTTTTGTTATATTGGGAGATAGTTCTAGTGTTCATTCTATTATAATGTTTGAAAGTTGATTTTCACGTTAACTCTTGATTGAGGTTTGCAAGATGTCGACCTCTCTTTCTTCTTACTTAAAGGGTAATGATGGTTCTGATAATGACTTACCTATGTTCTTGATCTGGGTAAACCTCTTGATTTAACTTGTTGAGAGTAAGTTTGTTAAAAACCTTGCTATTGTGATTTTGGGAAAGACTTAATGAATGTTTATTCATATGTCTTTTTATGTGATGATATTTTGTGTACAAGGAATTATTTGGTGCATATTTGAAGGGTTTTCTAGTTCTTACATTCATTATGATCTATGAATAATAATGAGGGATTCTCTTAGTTCCTTATGTCTATTTTTTTTGATATGTTAGCAACATCTTGAAGAGGGTGAATATCTTGATGAGTTAATGATAAGTTTAGTCGGGACTGTCTTAAGAAATAATTGAAATAAACTTGATTTTCTAATCATCTCTTAAGTTTGACGAGATTCACCGTGCACCTAAGTGGAGTCACTTTGTTTCCACATTATTGAAATGATGAAAAATCTAGGTGGATCTTTTCTCTCCTTACTTGTTTATTGTTTCATTTATCCCTATAAAGATGGGAATATGTGATAACTTGATTGAATATCATATTCATTTAGAAAAGATGATTGGCTAAGTTCTAGTTTTATGGACTAAGCTATTTATGATTGGGTGAATTGGAATGTCTTATGATAGTAGATATTTCATGTAAGTTGATGCTTATTTTAATTCTTTCAAAACATCTATTTCTTGATGTAGCTAATGTGCTACTATTACTATTCTTGTTTTATGCTGGGAGAACTTCATCTTTGATATCTGACTTGCATATACTAAAGTCACATAATTTGGTTCAGTATCATTTAGTACATGTATTCTTTGATTAATAAAAGTTCAAGGAATTTTTGTGATTGGAATCTATACCATTATTTTATTTTTTGTGTCCTTCTTTTCTTGGGAAATAATGATGGGATCTTCTTCTATTCTTGTTGATTGACTCCTTTCTCTTTTTCTCCTCTGAGATAAGGTTTTCATCATTGTTTTCTTTGGAAACTGTAGGAGATTATATGTTGTACTCTCTTCTTTGAGTTGTGAAATGTAATTCAAATCTTCTCAAATTGGAAGGAAGTTCTGAGTGGTTTTCTCTCAATTCATCTTTACCCTCTACTGTGTTACTCTTGTTATATAATTGATCGGTTCATTTTGTATTACTTATCAGGATTACAAATGAGTAGTTAAATATAATCCTACTTATTTACTTTGACTTGTGTTGAATGGAAACAATATTTGGTAATGTGTGACTAGTTAAATGCTAGTGGAGGAATGAATATTTTCCTATTTCTAACTGTTGTGGCCTAACTTGAGAACTTAGGCTATATCTTGGGCTTTAAATTTGGATGTAGCATCTAAAATAGGAATCTCTTGTTTTTATTATGTTAATGGCTCAACCTAAAACCTTTCATGAAGGTTGAATTAGCTTGGCTATAGATGTTTTTAGATGGAATATGCTAATGCTAAGTTTGATGGTTCTTGCTTCTTAAAAGTAACTCTATTTTTGGAAAATATTGGAGTTAGTGTCTTTATTTGTAATTCAGATTGAATGAAGTAAGAAATAAACTATAAGTATCTTTAGTAGGAATGAGATAAGTAATTAGAATGAAATATTACTTATCTGATATAATTCTTTATAAAAATAATGACTGAAGAGTGTTGATTATATCATGATATTTTCTAAATGTTAATTATTGGTTGATCACTTGTTCTTTCTTTTATGATTGTTATTCTTTATGATGTATCTAGTTGTTTGGCTTTACTATTTCATAAAAGTAGAGTTTGTTTTATGAAATAGTTAGTTGAGAGCACATCATTTTAATGCTTAGTGCTTATCATGCTCAGTTCAATGAACTGACCCATGCTAGCAATTTTTTCAAGATGGACTTCGTAAGTGATAAAGGAAGGAAATAAATTTTATGATGTTAATTGTTACTTAAAGACTGGATCTTTTATGAAGAAATATGATTCATTATTGAAATGTATTGAAAGAGGAAAAGTTGTATTCATTTATTGATCTTGATGTTGTTTGACATGAAGATATGTGAAATGCATGGTCTTGTAAAATATGTATTTCACCATGATGAATTGAAAAATATTGAGAGTTACCTTTTACTTGATGTGTCATCTCTCCTTGTGCATTATGTGAAGGAAATTTGTAATCTTATCTTAATTCTCTTATTCTTATCTGAATGGATCCTTTTTTGGTTTGACATTAAATAAGTTGGATGGAAGGGAATTAATTACTATATCCCTTAATTGAAATGCAACTTATTAAGTTGGCATGCATAGATGTTCTTTTACCTAAGTCTTTATAGTTTATTAAAGATGTTAATGAAAGTGTAACTTAATTATGATAATTTGCATAATGAAAAAGGGTATAATGAACCCTAACTCATGACAAGAAAGAGGAAGGTGTACTTCCTCTTGAGAAATACCTTGATAGGTTAAAAAAATGTATGGTAAATATGAACATTTATCAATTAGACTTCATCTCAATGAAGTCTATTATAATTGAACCTATTATGGAACTTAAACCAGCTATGAATGGTTGAGTTATTCTAAGTAAATATTATTGAGGTTGTTGTTCTGTTTTAATTAACTAAATCCTAAAGTAGGAAGTTAATGAATAAAAAAGCAATCATGAAGTTTCTACATTACTTTAACAACTCAAATGTGGATGTCAACCTTAAGGGCTAATGGAATTAGGGTTCAGTAGGGTTGTTGTAATTAAATCTTAATTAAGAAATATATTTGTATAAATAACTTCTTGTTGGGTATGTACATCGAGATGGGTAAGTCTATCGGATGTTGGCACACACCAACTACAGAACTATACCTTCGTGAAGACTTGGGTCTTCACGAGGATATAATGTTACAGTTGACATGTTGCAACACCCTTAGAATTGAATCATCTAGATCTACATAAACTTGGACTTGATCTTAGTTTTACTCTAGGTCAAGATAGGAACATGTTTTGGTATAGGGGATAACTCATGATGACTTAGGGTAACTAGACACATGAAATGACTTAGGTCGATTGAGTATGTCTATGCACCCTTAGTCACCATGAGTAGTTCCTTATACCAAACTATGTTGCTAACTTGGGTTATGGTCAAACCTCGAACAAGTGGACTAACAGGAGTCAGTGAAGACCATTCTAGATAACAGATGAGTGGGGTGAAGGACATATTCCATTTGACAAGTATGTCATCTAGGAATAGTAACATGAACAATATGTTGGAAATCTTTGGCCAAAGTATCGCAAGCTGTTAGTTGTGATTGTCCTATGTCACCTAGTTTAAGAAATGGGATTTAGATGAATATTGGTAAAAAATATTTAGATAGGTTTCTTAAACAGAACACTCAATACCCAAAATAGGGTAAGAGAACCAAGTATACTTAGTATACAACACCTTGAGTTAACATGAGAGATTGGTTAGAAACTAAGTCATGAAATGAGAGATCGGTAGTTCACTGAGTCATTTATAGCTGCATATGGTTATCTGTTATGAGATTGATTGGCATGGAATGTGTGTTCTAAATTATGATTATTTAGAAATAGAGAACATTTATATAAAAAAATTCCCTTGTTTCTAAAGTCTTAAAATGGGAATGTTACATCTTGGTATCAGAGTTGAAGGTTACAGCTCTTGGACCTATTGTGTCCATAATTTGATAAAACTTAAATTTTCTTGTTAACAAAAATGGTTAGAACAAGAGGAAATGCTGCAAACAACCCACCACCTGGTGGAGAAGCAACAACTACCCAAAACTCAATGAGATCCTTGTTGCCCTGTTGGACACAAGAGATCATTTGGTTATACTTGAACAACAAGTAATGGGAAATGAGGAGGAAGAAGAAGATTGGTAATAACAATCAGCCACCTCCTATGGACAACACCAATGTGGGAAATTTAGGTGTTGATAACAATAATGTAAACATACCTGATCAACCTAAAATAAAAAGGCAAGGTTGATAACTAAAACTCACTAATGATATAAAAAGGATAAGTCCACCTAAGTTTGATGGCACCACATTAGGAGATGGAGCTGAGAATTGGCTCAGTGAAATGGAGAAGTACTTTGTAATAAGGAACTTCTTAGAGGAAACAAAGGCAATATGGGGAGCATATCAGCTTTCCCATGAAGCATCCTCATGGTGGGACAGTCGTAAGGCTGAGTTAAACATTGATGAAATGAATATTACTTGGGATCAATTTAAAAGTTATTTTAGGAAATGATGGCTGCCAAAACTTTATTATGATCAGAAAATGACTGAATTTTAGAACTTATCTCAAGGAAAATTAACTGTAATAGAGTATTGGGTGGTTTACTAAACTCCTTAAGTATGTACCTTAGTATCAAACTGACGAGAAGTTTAGGATATGTAAATTTATCATGGGATTAAATCCCATTATAGGAGGAGAGGTGGATGTTCACATCCCAACCACTATGGAAGGGGTTGTTGAAAAATCCATAAGGTAGGAACAAAATTAAAAGCAATTTCTACTCATAAGGAGGAATCAGAAAGAAAGTTCCAAACTCTTCATCATCTCTTACACCTAAGAAGGGACCATGGAAGAAGTTTGGTATGAAAAATAAGTTTGTAATTGATAACAACAAGAAAAACAACAAAAAACAAACATGTTGCTAATGTATGAAATAATTTTTTCAAGAACAATAATAACGGAGAAGACCTACGGAGGTTAGAATGATAAATTTAAGGATGGAAATAAATTTGAGCCTAAAAAGGGACCTGTAGGAGGCTGTTATAATTGTGGAAAGGATCATTACACAAATCAATGTCCTTTGAAAAAGGATGATCATGTAATCAAGCAACACAAGATACACACTGCAAGTAGCTAACAAGCACAGGTTGAAAAGCAAGTCACACCCATAGAGGTTCTAGGTAAGTTATTTGGCATACCTGTAACTATTATTTTTGATACTAGAGCTATTGAATGTTTTATTTATAGTAAATTAGCATCAAAATTAAAAATAAAAGCTGGAAAAATGGATAAATCATGGGTTATACATTATGGGAATAATGTTTTTTCATACAATTAGTATGTGTCTTTTTGGGCAGTCCTTGACTTACCTAGTTTTTCCACAGAAGTTGATCTTTATGTTGCTCCTTTGGGGTCTTATGATGTAATCATAGGTGTTAATTGGCTAGTTGAGCATAAGGAAAAAGTTTGACTATTTTGAAAAACATATTAGTTGTTTGGATGATGATGTGAAAAAACAATGAGACATTCAAGGTGTAAAATGTGAGATTTCGGTAGAAATTGTCAGCTATATGTAACTTAAAAAGGCCAAAAATAAGGGTTGTACCTTATATGTAGTAAAAATTTCTGAATCTACTAAAGAAAGTAGTGATTTATTGGAAAGATATTCTATTATGTTATGAAACTTCGGTGATGTGTTTTCGGAAAGAATTACCAGGTCTTCCACCCAAACAGAATTTGACTTCATGATTGAAATCAAACCTAGAACCGAACCTATTTCTAAGGCACCTTATAAGATGACTACCATTGAATTGGTAGAGCTTAAGCACAAGTTGTAAGAACTTTTTCTAAAGGTTTGATTAGACCAAGTGTCTCACCTTGGGGAGCACCAGTAATCTTTGTGAAAAAGAAAGATGGAACACTTAGATTGTGTATCGATTATAGGATGTTAAACAAGGCAACGATTAAGAACAATATCCACTTCCTAGAATTGATGATCTATTTGATCAGATGCATGGTGCATCAGTATATTCTAAAATAGATCTTCGATCTAGATATCATCAATTGTGAATAAAAGATGAAGACATTCATAAAACAACTTTTAGAACAAGGTATGGACATTATGAATTCACAGTCTTACCATTTGGATTAACAAATGCACCTACAAACTTTTATGAATTTAATGAATAATATTTTTCAAGAATACTTGGACAAATTTGTGCTTGTATTCTTGGATGATATTCTCATATACTCTAAAAGCATTGAAGAACACCATGAGCATTTGAAGATAGTTTTGGAAATCTTGAGGAAGAGACGATTGTTTGGTAAGTTGTCTAAATGTTCTTTCTATGACACGAAAGTGCACTATTTGGGTCATGTTATAAGAAAGAATGGAATAGTTATAGATCCCTCTAAGATTGTAGCTATAATTGAGTGGCCTACACAAAGAATGTACATGAAGTTAGAAGCTTCATGGGTCTTGTTGGTTACTATAGGAAGTTTGTTAAAGACTTCTCCAAAGTTGCTACACCAATAACTTCATTACAGAAAAAGGATAAGAAATTTGTATGGAATGAAAAATGTGAATTTGCATTTAAAATCTAAAGGATCAGTTAACTTCAACACCTATTTTGGTTGTACTTGACCCTAATGGAGACTTTACTGTTGTAATGAATGCATCTAGGGAAGGTCTTGGAGGTATTCTGTTTACAAAAGGATCATGTCATAGCTTATGAAAGTAGAAAACTCAAGTTACATGAGCTGAATTATGCTCCACATGATCTAGAGCTTGCTTCCATTGTTCATGCACTTCAAGTATGGAGGCATTATCTTCTTGGTAAACCTTTTGAACTAAAAATTGATCATCTTGGGTTGAAGTATATTTTTACTCAGCCAAATCTGAATGCAAGACAATGAAGATGGTTAGAATTTCTATCTCAATATGATTTTGACATAAGTTACATTAAAGGAAAGGAAAATAGAGTAGCAGATGCTCTAAGTCGTAGGAAGCACATTTATGCTCTTATAATGTTGAGAACTCAGTTTAAAGATGAGGTAAAAAGTGTTATGGAATCTAATTCTTATTTTCAGCAAGTAAAGACAACACTTACTGCAGATCCAAATGATGTGAGATATAAAGGTTTTCACTTTGACAATGAAGGAATCTTACGGTTTGAAAACAGGGTATACATACCTTTACTAAATGATTTAAGAAAGAAATTATTAGTTGAATTTCACAATTCACCTTTTCTAGACACCTTGGCATTACAAAGATGCTTGCTGATATAAAACAACAATATTTATGGAAAGGGATGAAAAAGGATGTGATTGAGTTTGTGACACACTATTTAGAATGTCAATGTGTTAAAGCTAAGCATATGCATCCAGTTAGTTTATTGTATCCTCACAACATACCACAATACAAATGGCAAGTGATAAGCATGGATTTTGTACAAGGGTTTCCTATGTCAAGAAATAAACATGATGTTATTTTGGTTGTGGTTGATAAACTAAAAAGGTAGCACATTTTATTGTTGGTAATCTTAAGGATGATTCACCTATTTTAGCAAAAATATTTGTGCATGAGATTTTCAAGATTACATGGAGTACCTAAATTGATCATATAGATAGAGATCCATGAATGACATCAAGATTTTGGCAAACACTTAATGCAACCCTAGGAACTAAGTTTAATTTCAGTTCTGCATATCATAGAAATGGATGGGAAGATGAAAGAGTTAATCAAGTTTTAGAGGATATGTTATGAATGTATTGTATGGATCAGTAGTATAAATGGGAAGAGTATCTTCCATTAGTTGAGTTTTACGTATAATAACACATATCACACCTCTCTGAAGATGGCACCTTTCGAAGCATTATATGGAAGGAAATGCAGAACCCTGTTAGTTGGGAAAACATTGAGGATAGAGAGGTAATTGGACCTAAAATCCTTATGGAAGATGGAACAACAAGTTAAAATGATTCGTGAATGCTTGAAAGAAGCTAAGATAGGAAAAAGAGTTATGCTGACTTAAAGCGGGTTGATAGGAAATTTGAACTTGGTGAGAAGGTCTTTCTTCGAGTTAAACTAAAAAGAGTTCTATAACTTTTGGAAAGGCTGCCAAGTTATCACCTCGTTATGTGGGACCTTTGAAATTGTTGAAGTAATCAACCCTGTAGCTTATCATTTAGCATTACCTCCTGCTTTATCATGAATGCATGATGTTTTCCATATTTCTTTACTTAAGAAATACATTTTAGATTTATCACATGTGTTAAATTGGAATTCCTTGCAGGTCCAAGACCCAAGAATAATCATGGTTAAACCCATACGAGTGCTTAGAAACTCACCAGTTGCACTTAAGAAATTGTGAAATAAGTCAATGTAAGGTCTAATGGGATCATTTTAATGAGGAAAGTGCAACTTGGGAAAATATTGAAGATATGAAAACTACTTTTCCATATTTGTTTGAATAGAATTGATTTTGTTGACTGATAAATTTTAATATTTTATTCTTGTTATGTTAGTAAATCTGCCAGTTTTGGGAAGACATTACATTATTTAAAATGGATAGCTACATTAATGTTGATTATGGAATTTTAAAATCCAATTTTTGTTTTGAACATATGAAAGGAAGTATAATAATTTGATTTGTCCTTGATGCAAATTGTTTAACTAAGTTAATCATCGGGACGATGATTATTTTTAGGAGGGAAGTATGTAACATCTTTGACAAACTGTTAAATTTTTCCTCTTGACATTGTAAACATTGATATGTGATTTTTCCTAAGAAGGTGTATTCTTTTGACTGTTGTAAATCATTCTTACAATGGATAAATTATTTCTATTCAAGGATTCATTTTGTTGTGTTGTTGTTTCTTGAAATGAATCCATTCTTCCTTGTGTTCTAAAAGTTGTAAACTGGTATTGTTTTTTTCATACTTATCTTTTGATAAAAAAAACCTTGGATCAATTCCATTGATCCAAGGTATGCTTCAGTTTTTCTTACCTGATCAGTTTGATAAACCAACATTCTAAAATGGAAGGTAATAAGGGAATTAGTCTTTGTATGTTTTCAATTTTATGGATCCTTCTTTTGAAGTCCTTGCTTTACATTTTTTGTAAATTATGAGCTTGGATCTTCTTGTTAATAAATTTTAAAAATTGAATGGTGTAAGAGGATAAGGATCTACTACAGGACTATTAAGGTAAAACCTTAGTCCAAGTTGTAAAGATCTATCCTAATTAGATTCTAACCTAAGGTAAATTGAACCTACCTTAGATCTATTTCTAAACTATACATGTTGCACCCTAACCTAAGTTTGTATGCTTTATGGGTGTGGGATTTTGAAATAACCTAAGGTAATAAAGGACCTATCTATGACCTATTACCTAATACTAAACTACTATGGGTTATGACTTAATCTATGATGGCATGTTTAACTATGGAAATGTTTTGAATGACCTAAGGTAAATACTATATACCTAGGATAAGGTCAAATCCTAAACTAATGTCTATCTAACCTAAACTAATGTGAAGATAAAAGGGAACCTAAGGGTTGCATGGCAATTGAGAGGTAGTGGCGATGGTTTCTATGGCATTTAAGTGATTTGATTTTGAATTTATTGAACTTGGTATGCCAGTTTTGGTGGAGGCATGGAGAATTGAGGGAATGCCTAGTTGACATCATCACTAAAGTTAAAAATGCATGCATTAGTTGAAATTGAGCTCACCAATTTTGGATGGCGGTGGCATGGAGATTTAGGTGGGAGAGTTGGCCATCCTTACATTAATGAGTCTTGGTCTTGGCAAAGAAACCGCCTTGGAAGACATGCAAGAAGATTTTTGGGAGGTTGTTTGGTCATTCACTCATGGTGATTTTTCTCTGCATGAAGATTGGGGGTTCTTCAAACCAGCAGTAGTTTTGTGTTCAATATTTTTCTATTTTTGGCACCTCTATACTAATTTTGATCTAATGGAGGTATAAGAGGCATAATAAGAATAATTTTTGGGTTGTTGACTTCATTTGGAAAAGGAGGAACTGTGGAGGCTCAGCTGGAAACCTTCTACAAATCGATAGAAGCACTATCAAGCATGATAGGCTCTACCCATTAAGTTGTTCTACTTTTTACTAAATGTATTCATTAAAACAACTCTGCTCTTGGAAACAAATGGGTTTTTATATTTGTGATGGTTATTTTAATTCATGGTAGTAGCTTGAAAATTCAACTTTGATAGCAACATAACAGAATCTCTACTTAGCACAACTCTATTAGATCGCCTTGTCAATCTTTATCTTTATTTTCTATAATGAGCTAAAAAGTGCAAGTGCCATGACATGAGAGGGATCATTCTTATCATCTTGTGAAAAATCAAGGTCCGTTGCAGCTTTAGATTCCCAAATGGTAGTAGGGATGCCACTTAGGTTATGCTACACTCTTCACATGTAGTTTTTGTCTGTTTAATATAGAAGTGAATCGTGTTTAACTTGTTGGAACTAGAATGAGGCTAAATATTTGTGAATCTTCTTATCTATGCAAAATAGATTTTGGAAAACATTGTTGCTACATATTTGTTCGAGGTTTGTCCTTCTCTATTGGAAGGAGGTAAGAAGGGTATTATTCTCAGTTGCATATTCAGTTGTTTCAAGTATTGTTACTTTGTTGGAACTCGTGTTGATATTGGTAATTGGATTCAATGTTTTTTTATGAATTCAAACGTGTTTGAAAAAAACATTAAATAAGTTCTTCTTATCATTTCAGTTAAAAACTTTAGTTATTTTCAAATCTAGTTCTTGTTGTGGAAGGCGTGTGAAAATATTTACTTGATTAAATGAATTGTGGATTCATCTTGTTTGAATATAACAATAAACTAGTTCTTATTTTTCTGAACTTTTACATGTTTTGGGTTGTAAACCTCTGGAAAAATGATCTAAAGTTGAAAAGTAAAATTTTTATTTAGAATGGGAGATAGTTCTAGTGTTCATTCTATCTAGTTTGGAAAGTTGATTTATTCATGTTAGCTCTTGCTTGAGCTTGCAAGATGTCAACCTCGTTGTCTTTCCTTTCTTGTAAGGTAGAAGATGGTTCGATAATGACTTACCTATTCTTGATCTAAGTGAACCTCTTGATTTAACTCGTGGAGAGTAAGTTTATTAAAAACATTACTTCATGATTTTGGGAAAGACTTAATGAATGTTTATTCATATTTTTTGTGATGACATTTTGTGTTTAAGGAATTAATCGAGTACAGCTTGAAGGGTTTTCTAGTTCCTTACATTCATTATGATCTATGGATAATAATGAGGGATTTTCTTAGTTCCTTACGTCTATTTTGTTATGTTAACAATATTGAAGAGGGTGAATGTCTTGGTGAATTAATGATAAGTTAGTTGAGACTGTCTTGAGGAATAGACTGAAATAAACTTGATTTTTTTATTCCTCTCCTAAGACTGACTCGTACACCTGTAGTGGAGTCACCTTTTTTCCATTACATCTTCAGTATGATAGAATCAAGTTGGGGTCTTTCTCTCCTTACTTGATTATTGTTTCATTTATCCCTATAAAGATGGGAGTATGTGATAACTTGATTGAATATTGTATTCGTTTGTCGAAAGTGATGGCTAAGTTCTGGTTTTATGGACTGAGCTATTTACAATGGGTGAATTGTAATGTCCAGTGGTAGATATACTTTATGTATTGATGCTTAATTGAATCTTTCAAAGAAACTATTTGTTGATGTAGCTAATGTGTTACCTTTACTATTCTAGTTTTAAGCTAGGAGAACTAATCTTTTATATCTAACTTGCATATTGTAGTCACATAATTCAGTTCAATATCATTTAGTAAATGTTTTATATGATTAATAAGAGTTTGAGGATTTTTTTGATTGAATATGTATAACTATTTTATTTGGTTATGTCCTTTTTTGTTTGGGAAAGAATGATTGGATCTTCTTATATTCTTGTTGATTGACTCCCTTCTCTATTTCTCCTCTGAGATAAGGTTTTCATCGCTATCTTCTTTGGAAATTATAGGATATTATAAGTTGTACTCTCTTCTCTGTGTTATGAAATGTAATTCAAATCTTCTCGAATTATAAGGGAAGTTCAGAGTGGTTTCTCTCTTAGTTCATATTTACCCTTTCTGAGTTAATCTTGTTAAAGAGTTTATCATTTCAATTTGAATTACTTATTAGGATTACAAATGAGTAGCTAAATATAATCCTACTTATTTACTTTGAATTGTGTTGAATGGAAACAATATTTGGAAAGGTGTGAATAGTTTATAATTCTAGTGATGGATTGAATATTTTTCTATTTCTAACTTATGTGGCCTAACTTGAGATCCTAGGATATATCTTGGGATTTAAATTTGGATGTAGCATCCAAAATAGGAATCTTTTGTTTTTATTATGTTAATGGCTCAACCTAACACTTAATTAAGGTTGAACTATCTTGGTTGTAGGGGTTTTCAGATATAGTATGCTAATGCTAAATTTGATAGTTCTTACTTCTTAAAAGTAACTCTATTTTGGGGAACTATTGGAGTTAGTGTCCTAATTTGCAATTCAGATTGAATGGAGTAAGAAATAAACTATAAGTACCCTTAGTAGGAATAAGATAAGAATGAAATATTCCTTATACGATATAATTCCATATGAAAATAATGGCCGAGGAGTGTTGATCATATCATGATATTTACTATATGTTAATTGGTTGATTACTTGTTCTTTCTTTTATGATTGTTATTCCTTAAGATGTACCTAGCTGCTTGGCTTTACTATTTCATACAAGCAGAGTTTTTTTATAAAATAGTTATTTGACAACACATCATTTTATTGATTAGTGCTTATCATACTCAGTGTAATGAATTGACCTGTACTAACAATTTTTTCAAATGGACATCAAAAGTGATAAAGGAAGGTAATAACTTTTAAGATGTTAGTTGATACTTAAAGATTGGATATTTTATGTAGAAATATTATTCATTGTTGAAATTTATTGAAAGAGGAAAAGTTGTATTTATTTATTAATCTTGATGTTGTTTGACAAGAAAGATGTCTCTCAATTTTTTTTTGATATAATAGAACAAGTAATTTTTTTTTTTTTGATAAATGCTTCGGTTCTAAATACATAATTTAGAACTCACAAATCAAAACAACCATTCTCATAATAGATAACCATATGCAGCTGTAATGACTCGGAGTACCTCCGATCTATTCATTCCATGACTCAGTAATCTACCGATCTATTCATGTGTATTAAGAGTTGGCATTTTTATTTAACACATCACTCTTGTGGTTCTCTTCCCTAATCTGGGATTTAAAATGCTCTGTCTAAGGAACCTATCTGAATAATTGTTACCATTATTCATCGGCATCTCATCCCTTAGACTAGGTGACTTAGGACAACGCAATCAGCAGCTTGCGATACTTTGGCCAAAGATTTGAAACATAATGCTTATGTCTCGTATTCCTTGACGGCATACTCATCAATCTGGAATACGTCCTTCACCCCATTCCTATGTTATGTAGAATGTCTTATACTGACTTCTGTCAGTCTCTCCTATCCCAAGTTATTCACTCAGAACGGATTAGTAAGATGACAACGTTATAGGGATGCTCCCGAGGACTAGGGATACGCTGACATACTGGGTCAACCCTAGTTAATCCAGTGTGTCAAGATACCCCGAGTCTCCTAGGGCAGCCTTATAACGTGACCACATTCCTAATCAGTCCCAGAGTAACTTGTTCGAGTTTAAGGTGTAAATCTTAACGATCAATGCAAAGGGTGTCATCATAAGTCACCTGCATTGTTGTATCTTCGAGAAGATCCTAATCTTCTCGAAGGTACAACCCTGCAGTTGACTTGTGCCGTCAACCTTTAAATCCGCCTCGAAAAGATCTACTTATTAATAAGTGGTACATACGTTGAGTTAAAATTATACCATAAGACGCTCCCTTAAGGGTAGTCTTTCCCAATCCCTGGGTTCCTCACCTTAGAATTACCTTTCTTAGTAAAACCCATTACACAAGAGAAGTTATTAAGACTAGAGGTCCCTTCAAGGAGTTCATAGAATATACATAATTCTAAATCAACGAAATTGGACAATAACCCTCAATCTTCACATGAGATTGCTAACCAAACCCTTTTTAGGTTTATATCTTTTCTCATAGCTGAAATCTTATCTTACTTATTAGTATCGAGATAAAGTGATTAAGATTCCAATTAAACGTTGTCTTGACTTAGAACAAGACTAGGAAGTAATAATTTATTCAGCTCGTTTAGCTTCCTGCTCAAGTATATTTTAACCCTAGCTTCCCGAAAGACAGTGTTCTAAATTCCAATTTAGCTTTTAGATAGAACATAATAGAACTACTAAGCAATCATAAGTATTCAGTCACATATTCTTGCAAGCTTACATTGATAATCACAAAAGTCTCCAAATTATACAATAATAACAATGCACTCAAGATCATTTGAACCGAAGAAGGTCAAACTTATCAAGATACGAATACTAACATATAAGTAACAAATATCTCTTTTCATTCCTCTCAAGCTAATCAAATACATTTTATGCATTCAAAGACATTTGATACAATACTCAACAGAAAAAGAACATCTTTCTACAAGTAGTACATTCAGAGAATCAAGTGTAATTCATCATAAAACCAAATCAAACAATCTGATCATCCTATCGATCTCGCGAGCTTTTACCACTCGGCAACCATCTCGCAAAAATTGTCAACATGGGTCAGTTCGATGAACTGAGCATGATAAGCACTAACTCTTAAAACAATTGCAATCCATCAATTGTTTTCATTAAACAACCTGTTTAAATGAAATCAATTCACCAAACATGTAAACATATTTCAGATTATGCTCTTGTAATACAATAAAACTATACACGCGTAACTCATATTATAGTTACTAAATAGTCCTAGATACCTTCCAGATATTTCATCATAAACGTTAGTGACCAAGAAGAACAAATGCATCTAAAACAACTATCCATCTGAATCCCAAGGACAACAAACATCAGACAGACCATTACATTCAACATAGTAAAATGAATATCATAAAAATTCATGATTCCATCAGTATGTTAAAACAATTCCAAAAGTTAGATAAAAATATATCAACAAATACTTTACAACAGAAGAGAAAGAAAATGAGTCATTCATATTTCCCTTCCAATCAAGCTCATGACTGTACCGTCTCCTCAAGAGTAAAGCATTCACCTTATACGCATACGAATAAGTCAGACGAGACCACAAGAAGAACCACATTTTTGTTAAAATTTAAATATAACAACTTCCTGTAGCTTACTAGCAATACAGTAGCTCTCGCGCCGAGGCAGTGATGAATAATCTATCAAATAGACTCCACATAACCTTCCATACTAATCAACAAATGAGAAAATATCCAATGCCATCGCTTGTCGAGGTACAGTTAACAGCTCTTTAGTTCAGTCAAGCTCACGACTAGATATTCATACTAATAGAAGACGTAATCATGCACAAACACGACAACAATCCCACTCAGCAACATACAGCTCAATCTAGTCCCTACTAAAACTTTGCAAGGACTTAGATCAAAATCTGAAATCAAAGAATAACCTCTTTATCACAGTCAAACAAGAGACTCAATAACATTAATACAATGATGTTTCCTTATGCATATATAGTGACATTCATACCGAATCTAACACAACATGCACAACCTCATTTAACTGGAACAAATTCTTTTGATAATATAGCCATGACTTATATTAGAAGTCATTTTCCATAAAATAATCTCAACAAGGTCTTCACAGAAGCGAAATTCCATAACAGTATTTTCCTCAAAGTTTCATCCTATGCCAAGCTACTTCGGATTACAACAAAGTCTCAAACCAAGTAAAGTTTGAAAAGAAAGCCCTTCCTTTACTCTCCACAGAAGTGACGGAAAGGGACACAAGAATATAAAATAGGAGTCTGAATGTTATGCACGCACAACGAGGGTTTAAACCGATAATCAAGCCAACTCGCAACATTTCAAATCTCCAACAAAAGATCCATACCACTAATGCTCAAAACAAGGTTTAGATTGAAGTTACTTTCATGCGACCACAACTCAAGAGTCATAAAGTATTCACAATCGAGATTATTAGAAAGGAAAACATAATATACGCATCAATAGTTCAAAAAGAGTCAAACCCAAGTAATATTCTCAATCAAAACTCCCTTGAAGTCAAAATACTATCAACTCAAGGATTCCAATGGGATTCAATAACATAATGTATTCACGACTGTACTTCTTCAGAAACCAAGACATAATTTCATTTCAAGAAGTTCAACAGCATCAATAATATATATTACTCATGACATAACTTATACAGAAGTTGAAATATCATGTACATTCAAGAATTCCAACAGTATCCTTTTCAACAAGTGAAAACAACAAGGTATCGACAGAAGTCTGAACCAAACAAGAGAACAATTCATGGACTCCCACAGAACCGAATTCGTGTATTTTCCTTGCAAGCATTTCTTCAAAATCTAACCGAAATGCAATACACAGCAAGATAGTGCAACAGTTCGAAACACAATACACACCCATCAAGGGTTTACTTGAAAAATCGAGCCAGTAAGAAGATACAACAACTAAATCACACAAGCTACCATAAAAACCAACTGAACCCAAAAATCATCTAAACAGAGTTGTTCTAATGAAATCATTTGAAAGAAAGCAAGATTTTTTTAAAGGTTAGGGCCTAACATGCCTGGTAATGTTGCTTAAAAATCCGAGGAAGACCACTGAAAGAGCTCGAGCCTTCTCCTCTTTTTCCACGTTAGATTCAACAACAATAATTTGTTATTTCCATGCCTTATAAACTTTCCTTGCCAGAGAAAAGAGCTAGTTACTCTCATATTTTCCATGCAACACCAAGTAGACTGGTGCAAAGAACCAGTGATCAAACAGAGAGAAAACCGGAGCGCATGAAAAACCAAACAAACTACCAGTTTTCCATTTTGCATGTCTTCCCGAGAAATCCGAGCTCGAAGACCGAGTTCATTAATTGCATTAACTCCAAAATTCCCGCTCAATCGCCATTGCCACCGACCGCCATAGTTGGCGATGGACAAAAACAAATGAAAGACCATTTCTAGCTTTGGCGACTCTGCCACGTCGGCTTTTGCTAGCCATTTGAAACTTCCACCATATCCCTGTCCTTCATGCTTATCCATCCCATTTAATGCCATAGAAACTACCACCCATGGCTCGCACCCCTTCATAGGTCCCCTTCCTTCACTAACATTTGTTAGGTTAGAAACATAGGTTAGGATTTAAGATGATACTTAGTCTAACCTCCTTAGCGCTAGGTTACTAACTTTAGGAACTTTTAGCTTAAAGCTTAGGGCTAGGTTAGATTAACACTAATCCCATCACTTAGGTTATTAACCTTAATAAGTCCAGTTTAGGTCTAACATTTAAAAATGCTCAGAATAAGAACCTACAGATTTACATTCACAAAAAGGATTCACTCCAGCACGGCCAATAATCTAGTTGAATAAATGTATCTGAATTTATTACCTGGCCCACGATCAAGACCTTCCTGATATTACGATATCGGGAACCAATTCATTTAACACGATCAGCCTGAGTTAGACTCGGAATAGTTTACTCAACGCATTCAGACCTTGCAACCTGCGTAAGGTCTATAATTTTGTTCATCCCGAATAAACTTAAAGCATCTCTTGGATCAATGCCACTGATCCAAGGCTGGGTCTTATAGATGGATAAATCCACAATTCATTCCGAGATCAGATTAAACTCAGGTGCAAAAATGAAAGAAATAAAAGAGTCCAATCATATTCCGACTCAGTCAAAGATCTTCAATTGCAAAGAAGATACAGTACATATCAAGCATGACTTCACAATCAAAGGAACACATCCTTTTTTAAGAAATCATATATCAACACTTGAATGCTCAGGAGGAAGTAACAACAGTTCAGAGTGTTACATGCTTCCCTCCTAAAAGATTCATCATCCCGATGATTACATATTTGATTAACCTTCAGGTCAACCAATTTATTAGTTCACAAAACAATGCGACTATTTCCAACTTGAATAGTTCCAGAAATCAATGTCACAACACATTTTATTCAGCCTGAATAATGTTTGCCTCCATCTGGCTTTCATATAAACTTGAAAAAGATAAGTTCATAAAAGAAATGTTTGTCACAAGATTTCATTCTGTTGAAAAAGAAAAGGAAAAGCAATTTTCATCTCTTCCAGATTTTCCCAAGTTGCACTTTCTTCGTTAAACTGGTCCCACTGGACCTTACATTGCTGTATTTCATGATTTCTCAAATGCAATTGGTGAGTTTCCAAGCACTCGTGTGGGTTTAACCACGATTATTCCTGGGTCTTGGACCTGCAAGGAATTCCAATTTAAAACATGTGACAGATCTGAAACGTATTTCTTAAGCAAAGAAATATGGAAAACATCATGCATGCATGTGAGATAAAGCAGGTGGTAATGCTAATCGATAAGCTACAGGATTGATTATTTGACAATTTCGAAAGGTCCCACGAATCGAGGTGACAACTTGGCAGCCTTGCCAAAAGTTATAGAACTCTTTCTGGGTTTAACACGAAGAAAAACCTTCTCACCAAGCTCAAACCTTCGATCAACCCGCTTAAGGTCAGCATAGCTCTTCTACCTATCCGCTGCTTCCTTTAATCATTCACGAATCAGCTTAACTTGTTGTTCCATTTCAGTGAGAATCTCTGGTCCAATTACCACTCTATCCTCAACACTATCCCAACTAACAGGAGTTCTGCACTTTCTTCCATAAAGTGCTTCAAATGGTGCCATTTTAAGAGATGAGTGATAAGTGTTGTTGTATGCGAATTCAACTAATGGAAGATACTCTTCCCATTTATACTATTGTTGATCCATGCAATACATTCGCAACATGTCTTCCAACACTTGATTTACCCTCTCAGTTTGTCCATCCGTTTCTCGGATGATATGCAGAACTGAAGTTTAGTTTCATTCCAAGAGCTGTATTAAGCGTTTGCCAAAATCTTGACGTCATTCTAGGATCCCTGTCAGATATAATCAATTCTGGTACACCATGCAATCTGAAAATTTCGTGTACGAATCTTTTGGCCAGCACTGGTGAATCATCCTTTAGATTTCCAGTGATGAAATGAGCTACCTTAGTTAGTTTATCTACAACTACTAGGATAACATCATGTTTATTCCTGGACATGGGTAACCCTTGTACAAAGTCCATGGTTATTACTTGCCATTTGTACTGCGGTATGCTATGAGGATATAATAGTCCAGCAGGGTGCATATGTTCTGCCTTAACCCACTGACATTCCAAACAATGAGTCACAAAATCAATGACATCCTTTTTCATACCTTTCCAAAAGTATTGTTGTTTCAGATCAGCAAGCATTTTTGTGATACCTGGTGTCCAGAGAAAGGTGAATTATGAAATTCAACTAACAACTTCTTTCTCAAATCATTCAGCACAGGTACGTATACCCTGTTTTCATAACGCAAGATTCCTTCATTATCAAAATGAAAACCTTTATACCTTTCATCATTAGGTTCTACAGCAAGCGCTGCTTTTACTTGCTGAAAGTATGTATCTGATTCTGAGGCACTTTTTACCTCATCCTTAAACTGAGTTCTTAATGTTATAAGAGCAGAAATGTGCCTCCTACGACTTAGAGCATCTGCTACTCTATTCTCCTTCCCTTTGATGTAGCTAATATCAAAATCATATTGTGATAAAAATTCTAACCACCTTCTCTGTCTGGCATTTAGATTAGGCTGAGTAAAAATATATTTCAGTCCTAAGTGATTAGTTTTCAACTCAAAAGGTTTCCCAAGTAAATAGTGTCTCCAGACTTGAAGCGCATGAACAATGGCAGCAAGCTCCAAATCATGAGGAGCATAATTCAGCTCATGTAACTTAAGTTTTCTACTTTCATATGCTATGACTTGATCATTTTGTAACAAAACACCTCCAAGGCCTTCCCCAGAAGCATCCGTTACAACAGTAAAGCTCCCATTAGGGTCTGGTACAACTAATATAGGTGCGGAAGTCAACTGGCTTTTCAGACTTTTGAAAGCCGCTTCACACTTATCATTCCAAATAAATTTCTTATCCTTCTTCTGCAATGAAGTTATTGGTGCAGCCACTTTAGAAAAATCCTTAACAAATTTTCTATAGTAACCAGCAAGACCCATGAAGCTTCTTACTTCGTGCACATTCTTTGGTGTAGGCCACTCAGTTATTGCCACTATTTTTGAAGGATCTACAACAATTCCTTCTTTACTTATGACATGACCCAAATAGTGAACTTCTGAATCAAAGAAAGAACATTTGGATAACTTACCATACAACTTTATTTTTCTCAAAATTCCCAAAACTATCTTCAAATGCTCATTGTGCTCCTCAACGCTTTTAGAATAAATGAGAATATCGTCCAAGAATACAAGTACAAACTTGTCCAAATATTCTTGAAAGATATTGTTCATTAAGTTCATAAAAGCTGTGGGTGCATTAGTTAATCCAAAGGGTAGAACCGTGAATTCATAATGTCCGTACCTTGTTTGGAAAGCTATTTTATGAATATCTTCTTCTTTAATCCTTAACTGATGATAACCAGATCGAAGATCTATCTTAGAATAAACCGCTGCCCCACGCATCTGATCAAATAAATCGTCGATCCTTGGAAGTGGATATCTGTTCTTGATTGTTGCTTTGTTCAACATCCGATAATCAATACACAGCCTAAGTGTTCCATCCTTCTTTTTCACAAATATTACTGGTGCTCCCCAAGGTGAAACACTTGGTCTAATCAAACCTTTAGACAAAAGTTCTTGCAATTGTGCCTTAAGCTCGACTAACTCTGTAGTAGTCATCCGATAAGGTGCTTTGGAAATAGGTTCCATTCCTGGTTTGATTTCGATGGTGAAGTCAAATTCCCTCTTGGGTGGTAACCCTGGTAATTCTTCCGAAAAACATCCTTGAAACTTTGTAGCAGAGGAAATCATTTCATGGAATCACCATCTTCTTCTGAAAATTCAGATATCTTTACTGCATAAAGGGTACATCCTTTGTTTTTAGCCTTTTTAAGCTGCATAGCTGACAATTTTCTAACTGAAATTTCCCATTTCACACCTTGAATCTCTGTTGTTTCAGCTGATCATCTAAACATTTTATGTTCTTTTCATAGTAGTCTACTTTTGCTTTATGGTCAGCTAACCAATTGACACCGATGACAATGTCATACGATCCCAAAGGTGTAACATAGAGGTCAACTTCCATGGAAAAGTTAGGTAAGTCAAGGACTGCCCCAAAAAGACACATACTCACTGTATGAACAGAGTTATTACCATACTGTACAGTCCAAGATTTATCCATTTTCCTATCTTTTCTTTTAAGTTTAGAAGCAAGTTTATTGGAAATAAAACATTCAGTAGCTCCTGTATCAAAAAGAATAGTGACATGTATGCCAAATAACTTACCCGGAACTTCTATAGGTGTCACTTGCTTTTCAGCTTGCTTGTTCTGCACTGCAGCATGTATCTTATGCTACTGATTACGATCATCCTTCTTCAAAGGGCACTGATTTGCGTAGTGGTCTTTGCCACAATTGTAGCAGCCTCCTACAGGTCCCTTTTTAGGCTCAAAATTGCCTCCAGCCTTGTAATTATCACGTTGTCCTCCATAGGGCTTCTGCCCATTGTTATAATTTTTGGTAAAATTATCCCTTACATTTCCAGCAGGCTTATTTGCTACTGGTTTCTTACTATTATCCCCTGGAAACTTACTTTTGTTTCCAAACTTTTTCCATGGTCCCTTTTTGGGTGCAAGAGAGGTTGAAGAAGGGTTTGCAATCTTCTTCCGCACTTCCTCTTTATGAGCAGAAATAGCCTTTAATTTCTGTTCTTGTCTTATGGCCTTTTCAACAACTCCTTCCATAGTGGTTGGACTGTGAACATCGACCTCTCCCCCTATCACGGGATTCAATCCCATGATGAATTTCGTATATTCGAACTTCGTCACGGTTTGATATATGCGGTACATACTTAAGGAGTTTTGTAAACCGCTCCCAAAGTATTCGCACTGCGTTAGCTTCCCTTGAGCTAAGTTCTAGAATTCTATCATTTTCTGATCATAGAAAAGTTGTGGCAGCCAACGTTGCCTAAAATAGCCTTTAAATTGATCCCAAGTAATATTGGTCTCATCAATATTTAGCTCACTTTACGGCTATCCCACCATGAAGATGCTTCGTGGGAAAGCTGATAGGCTCCCCAAATAGCTTTGGTTTCCTCTGAGAAGTTTCTTATTGCAAAGTACTTCTCCATTTCGCTGAGCCAGTTCTCAGCTCCATCTCCTAATGTGGTGCCATCATACTTAGGTGGGCTTATCCTTTTTATATCATTAGTGAGTTCTGCTGCCAACCTGGCCTTTTTGTTTTCTGGTTGGACAGGTGCATTTCCAAGCATTAATATCAACACCCATATCGGGGTTGTCCTCAGGAGGTTGCTGATTGTGATTACCAGCTTCTTCATCCTCCTCATTTCCCATCACCTACTGTTCAAGTATAGCTAAACGATCTCTTGTGTCCAACAGGGCAGCAAGGATCTCATCAAGTTTTTGGGTTGTTGCCCCTCCTTCAGGTGGAGCATTATTCGCAACGTTCCCCTTGTTCTAACCATTTTCTATTACAAGAAAATTTAGGTTTTCATCAGATTATGGACACAATAGGTCCAAGAGCTGCAACCTTCAGCTCTGATACCAAGATGTAACATCCTCATTTTTATACATTAGAACAAGTAAATTTTTTTTTTTTTGATAAATGCTTCCTGGTTCTAAATACATAATTTAGAACTCACAAATCAAAACAACCATTCTCATAACAGATAACCATATGCAGCTGTAATGACTCGGAGTACCTCCGATCTATTCATTCCATGACTCGGTAATCTACCGATCTATTCATGTGTATTAAGAGTTGGTGTTTTTATTTAACACATCACTCTTGCGGTTCTCTTCCCTAATCTGGGATTCAGAATGCTCTGTCTAAGGAACCTATCTGAATAATTGTTACCATTATTCATCGGCATCTCATCCCTTAGACTAGGTGACTTAGGACAACGCAATCAACAACTTGCGATACTTTGGCCAAAGATTTGAAACATAATGCTTATGTCTCGTATTCCTTGATGGCATACTCATCAATCTGGAATACGTCCTTCACCCCATTCCTATGTTATGTAGAATGTCTTATACTGACTTCTGTCAGTCTCTCCTATCCCAAGTTATTCACTCAGGAACGGATTAGTAAGATGACAACGTTATAGGGATGCTCCCGAGGACTAGGGATACGCTGACATACTGGGTCAACCCTAGTTAATCCAGTGTGTCAAGATACCCCGAGTCTCCTAGGGCAGCCTTATAACGTGACCACATTCCTAATCAGTCCCAGAGTAACTTGTTCGAGTTTAAGGTGTAAATCTTAACGATCAATGCAAAGGGTGTCGTCATAAGTCACCTGCATTGTTGTATCTTCGAGAAGATCCTAATCTTCTCGAAGGTACAACCCTGCAGTTGACTTGTGCCATCAACCTTTAAATCCACCTCGAAAAGATCTACTTATTAATAAGTGTTACATACGTTGAGTTAAAATTATACCATAAGACGCTCCCTTAAGGGTAGTCTTTCCCAATCCCTGGGTTCCTCACCTTAGAATTACCTTTCTTAGTAAAACCCATTACACAAGAGAAGTTATTAAGACTAGAGGTCCCTTCAAGGAGTTCATAGAATATACATAATTCTAAATCAACGAAATTGGACAATAACCCTCAATCTTCACATGAGATTGCTAACCAAACCCTTTTTAGGTTTATATCTTTTCTCATAGCTGAAATCTTATCTTACTTATTAGTATCGAGATAAAGTGATTAAGATTCCAATTAAACGTTGTCTTGACTTAGAACAAGACTAGGAAGTAATAATTTATTCAGCTTGTTTAGCTTCCTGTTCAGGTTTATTTTAACCCTAGCTTCCAGAAAGACAGTGATCTAAATTCCAATTTAGCTTTAGATAGAACATACTAGAACTACTAAACAATCATAAGTATTCAGTCACATATTCTTGCAAGCTTACATTGATAATCACAAAAGTCTCCAAATTATACAATAATAACAATGCTCTCAAGATCATTTGAACCGAAGAAGGTCAAACTTATCAAGATACGAATACTAACATATAAGTAACAAATATCTCTTTTCATTCCTCTCAAGCTAATCAAATACATTTTATGCATTCAGCACATTTGATACAATACTCAACAGAAAAAGAACATCTTTCTACAAGTAGTACATTCAGAGAATCAAGCTGTAATTCATCATAAAACCAAATCAAACAATCTGATCATCCTATCAGATCTGCGAGCTTTTACCACTTACGGCAACCATCTGCAAAAATTGTCAACATGGGTCAGTTCGATGAACTGAGCATGATAAGCACTAACTCTTAAAACAATTGCAATCCATCAATTGTTTTCATTAAACAACCTGTTTAAATGAAATCAATTCACCAAACATGTAAACATATTTCAGATTATGCTCTTGTAATACAATAAAACTATACACGCGTAACTCATATTATAGTTACTAAATAGTCCTAGATACCTTCCAGATATTTCATCATAAACGTTAGTGACCAAGAAGAACAAATGCATCTAAAACAACTATCCATCTGAATCCCAAGGACAACAAACATCAGACAGACCATTACATTCAACATAGTAAAATGAATATCATAAAAATTCATGATTCCATCAGTATGTTAAAACAATTCCAAAAGTTAGATAAAAATATATCAACAAATACTTTACAACAGAAGAGAAAGAAAACGAGTCATTCATATTTCCCTTCCAATCAAGCTCATGACTGTACCGTCTCCTCAAGAGTAAAGCATTCACCTTATACGCATACGAATAAGTCAGACGAGACCACAAGAAGAACCACAGTTTTGTTAAAATTTAAATATAACAACTTCCTGTAGCTTACTAGCAATACAGTAGCTCTCGCGCCGAGGCAATGATGAATAATCTATCAAATAGACTCCACATAACCTTCCATACTAATCAACAAATGAGAAAATATCCAATGCCATCGCTTGTCGAGGTACAGTTAACAACTCTTTAGTTCAGTCAAGCTCACGACTAGATATTCATACTAACAGAAGACGTAATCATGCACAAACACGACAACAATCCCACTCAGCAACATACAGCTCAATCTAGTCCCTACTAAAACTTTGCAAGGACTTAGATCAAAAGCCGAAATCAAAGAATAACCTCTTTATCACAGTCAAACAAGAGACTCAATAACATTAATACAATGATGTTTCCTTATGCATATATAGTGACATTCATACCGAATCTAACACAACATGCACAACCTCATTTAACTGGAACAAATTCTTTTGATAATATAGCCATGACTTATATTAGAAGTCATTTTCCAGAAAATAATCTCAACAAGGTCTTCACAGAAGCCGAAATTCCATAACAGTATTTTCCTCAAAGTTTCATCCTATGCCAAGCTACTTCGGATTACAACAAAGTCTCAAACCAAGTAAAGTTTGAAAAGAAAGCCCTTCCTTTACTCTCCACAGAAGTGGATAGAAAGGGACACAAGAATATAAAATAGGAGTCTGAACATGTTATGCACGCACAGTGAGGGTTTAAACCGATAATCAAGCCAACTCGCAACATTTCAAATCTCCAACAGTATCCATACCACTAATGCTCAAAACAAGGTTTAGATTGAAGTTACTTTCATGCGACCACAACTCAAGAGTCATAACAATATTCACAACTGAGATTATTCAGAAAGGAAAACATAATATACGCATCAATAGTTCAAAAAGAGTCGAACCCAAGTAATATTCTCAATCAAAAACTCCTTCAGAAGTCAAAATACTATCAACTCAAGGATTCCAACGGGATTCAATAACATAATGTATTCACGACTGTACTTCTTCAGAAACCAAGACATAATTTCATTTCAAGAAGTTCAACAACATCAATAATATATATTACTCATGACATAACTTATACAGAAGTCGAAATATCATGTACATTCAAGAATTCCAACAGTATCCTTTTCAACAAGTGAAAACAACAAGGTATCGACAGAAGTCTGAACCAAACAAGAGAACAATTCATGGACTCCCACATAACCGAATTCATGTATTTTCCTTGCAAGCATTTCTTCAAAATCTAACCGAAATGCAATACACAGCAAGATAGTGCAATAGTTCGAAACACAATACACACCCATCAAGGGTTTACTTGAAAAATCGAGCCAGTAAGAAGATACAACAACTAAATCACACAAGCTACCATAAAAACCAACTGAACCCAAAAATCATCTGAACAGAGTTGTTCTAATGAAATCATTTGAAAGAAAGCAAGATTTTTTAAAGGTTAGGGCCTAACATGCCTGGTAATGTTGCTTAAAAATCCGAGGAAGACCACTGAAAGAGCTCGAGCCTTCTCCTCTTTTTCCACGTTAGATTCAACAACAATAATTTGTTATTTCCATGCCTTATAAACTTTCCTCACAGAGAAAAGAGCTAGTTACTCTCATATTTTCCATGCAACACCAAGTAGACTGGTGCGAAGAACCAGTGATCAAACAGAGAGAAAACCAGAGCGCATGAAAAACCAAACAAACTACCAGTTTTCCATTTTGCATGTCTTCCCGAGAAATCCGAGCTCGAAGACCGAGTTCATTAATTGCATTAACTCCAAAATTCCCACTCAATCGCCATTGCCACCGACCGCCATAGTTGGCGATGGACAAAAACAAATGAAAGACCATTTCTAGCTTTGGCGACTCTGCCACGTCGGCTTTTGCTAGCCATTTGAAACTTCCACCATATCCCTGTCCTTCATGCTTATCCATCCCATTTAATGCCATAGAAACTACCGCCCATGGCTCGCACCCCTTCATAGGTCCCCTTCCTTCACTAACATTTGTTAGGTTAGAAACATAGGTTAGGATTTAAGATGATACTTAGTCTAACCTCCTTAGCGCTAGGTTACTAACTTTAGGAACTTTTAGCTTAAAGCTTAGGGCTAGGTTAGATTAACACTAATCCCATCACTTAGGTTATTAACCTTAATAAGTCCAGTTTAGGTCTAACATTTAAAAATGCTCAGAATAAGAACCTATAGATTTACATTCACAAAAAGGATTCACTCCAGCACGGCCAATAATCTAGTTGAATAAATGTATCTGAATTTATTACCTGGCCCACGATCAAGACCTTCCTGATATTACGATATCGGGAACCAATTCATTTAACATGATCAGCCTGAGTTAGACTCGGAATAGTTTACTCAACGCATTCAGACCTTGCAACCTGCGTAAGGTCTATAATTTTGTTCATCCCGAATAAACTTAAAGCATCTCTTGGATCAATGCCACTGATCCAAGGCTGGGTCTTATAGATGGATAAATCCACAATTCATTCCGAGATCAGATTAAACTCAGGTGCAAAAATGAAAGAAATAAAAGAGTCCAATCATATTCCGACTTAGTCAAAGATCTTCAATTGCAAAGAAGATACAGTACATATCAAACATGACTTCACAATCAAAGGAACACATCCTTTTACAGAAGAAATCATATATCGTCATCATCTCTAATTGGTTGCAGCATGGAGGATCTATTTGGAGAACTTTTCACTTTTTATTACATTTACAAAAATGTCAAGTTCATCCCATGGTTTGATGAATTCTAATTGGAAATTATAAAATATGAAGTGGGAGGAGAAAATTCTCAATTTGGCCCCAAAATATGTACACTTTTCATAAATCAAGTGGTTTTGGGAAGGCGGGCCCTTTTGTGTTTTGAAGCATTATGGAAAAAGGTGTAAAATTATAAGAGGAATGCATAAGGCCCCAAAAGGATAAGTGGAATTTTTATCATAAATGAGGGAGGTAGGTTGTCGGGTTACTTTGGGAATTTTGGATTTGTTTTAAATAAGGAGTAAAGTCATAAAATTTATCCATGACTCCACTGGGGACCGAGATAAAGCCTTGTGTTGAGCCTGCAAGCAAAAGTTAAAAGTGGGGGTGGGTCGTCGGGGCACTTTGGAACTTTAGCATTTGTTTTGAAAAGGAGTAAAGCAAAAGTGAACCGTAGCCCTGTCCATGCCTAGTTAAAGCCACATGTTGAACATGCATCAAAAGTGGGAAGGTGGGTCGCTGGGGCACTTTGGAACCTTTGGATTTGTTTTCAAAATAAATAAAGTTATAAAAATGATCCATGAATCCATTGGGGACCAAATAAAGCCACATGTTGAGCCTGCATCAAAAGCGGATGGGCAGACCAAAATTTCTAAAAGTACATAATTTCTTTGAGTGGCAAAAAATGTGAAAGATACCCCTAGGCCTTCTTCAACTAAAATTTGTTTCACATGGATGAATCAATTTCAAAGTTGCATCATAGAGTTAATGATTATGATACAATATATTTATTTCTACCGCCATTAATGATCCTATGAAAACAAATAACCTTGTGGGATATGAATACTTTCATCCTTTGTTGTTAATTTGATGATCCCTTGTTTTTATATCATTGAAGTGCAATCAAAATCATTGTGGAGCTCAATTTCTGAACCTGAGAAGTGCAAAAGTTGCTAATTTGAATCGAATTACTAAGGAACTGTAAAAAATAGGTTCTGACTTGAAACTCTTGTGTATCATGTACTGTTCCATTAGAGAATCATTTTAAGTAAAGTTAGGGTTTTGGAAATGTAGACTATGCCATTTTCTTCCTGGAGTACATCGGGGGTCACTAGTGACCTAGACAGGATAATAGAAACAGATTTGATGAGTGACAACTTAAATGATTTTCATCAATGATTAAGTAGCTCCCATATTAGTGAATCCTTGAAGGCAATTCATGATATATGTATTGCCTCAGCAGGTTCTATCCCACCTTCTATTCAATGCCCAGAATTAGTGTGGTATTGTGCCACAAATTATGACTCTGAGAAGAGAGAGGTATTAGATGGAAGCAGGGATGCGATATTGACACGACACACCGATAACCATAAGAGTAATCCTTAAATTACCTATAATTACAAACCCAATTACTATTGGCATCAAACTAGCCTTGGAGGATTATGAAACAAAGAAGAAGGATTATGCAAAAATGATAAACACAAAGTGGCTCCTTACAAAGAGAAAGGCATCAACTAAAATCCCCAAGAGATTAGTTAGGGCTCAATTCATTGAAGAGGTTAAGGATATCATTGTGATTTTTAGTGAGATGACATGTTTAGAGACCAGAAATGAATTTAAAGAGTGGATGACCACATAAATGTGGATTATTATTGAGATAAAGGGAAATATTTGTTGGGCCACTTTTATTTTAGAAGAAATTCATGACCATATGGTAACCTTATCAACAAGAATTGAGATGGGAGATACTATAGATTTGGAGTTTTAAATGATGACATATCGATCTATAATTTTGTAGCACACATGTGATTCCCAACATTGTCACTATAGGATGATGTTAAAAAGTTCCCAATGCATGAAATTTTCCCTCAATTACAATTAACCTTACGAACTATTGTTACTTCCTCCTGAGCATTCAAGTGTTGATATATGATTTCTTCTGTAAAAGGATGTGTTCCTTTGATTGTGAAGTCATGCTTGATATGGATTGTATCTTCTTTGCATTTGAAGATCTTTGACTGAGCCAGGATATGGTTGGACTCTTTTATTTCTTTCATTTTTAGCACCTGAGTTTAATCTGATTTTAGAATGAATTGTGGATTTACCCATCTTTATGACTCAGCCTTGGATCAGTGGCATTGATCTAAGAGATGTTTTAAGTTTATTCTGGATAAACCAAAAAAATTATAGACCTTACGAAGGTTGTAAGGTCTGAATGTGTGGTATGAGCAATTCAGGAGTTAACTCAGGCTGATCTTGTTAAATGAATTGGTTCTCAATATCGTAATATCGGGAAGGTCTAGACCTTGACCGGGTAATAAATTCGATATATATATTGCTAGCTTATTATCAATGCTTGGATTGAATCCATTTCGGGAATGTATCATTGGTTATTATCTTGAACGATTCTATTTGTTAGAGCTAGACTGGATTTTTTTAAGGTTAATAACCTAAACCTAAACTATAACCTATGGGTTGGATTAGTGCTAATCTAACCTAGACCTAAACTATAAGCTAAATGTTCTAAGGTTAGTGACCTAGCGCTAAGGAGGTTAGACTAAGTATCACCTTAAAGTCTAACCTATGTTTCTAACCTAACTAATGATCATGGATGAAAGGGACCTATGAAGGGGTGTGAGCCATGGGCGGTAGTTTCTATGGCATTAAATGAGATGGATAAGTATGAAGGACAAGGGATTTGGTGGAAGTTTCAACCGGCTAGTGAAATCCGACGTGGCAGAGTTACCAAATCTAGAAATGGTCTTTGGTTTGTTTTTGTCCATCGCCAACTATGGCGGTCGGTGGCAATGGAGATTGAGCAGGAATTTTGGAGTTAATGCAATTAAGGAACTCGATTTCGAGCACGGATTGCTCGGGAAGGCATGTAAAATGGAAAACTAGTTGTTTGTTTGGTTTTCCATGCACTCCAGTTTTCTCTCTGTTTGATCACTGGTTCTTCGAACCAGTCTACTTGGTGTTGCATGGCAACTATGAGAATAACTAGCTCTTTTCTCTGTCGAGGAAATTTTATAAGGCATGGAAATAACAAATTATTGTTGTTGAATTTAACGTGGAAGAAGAGGAGAAGGCTCAAGCTCTTTCAGAGGTCTTCTTTGGATTTTTAAGTGACATTACCAGGCATGTTAGGCCCTAAATTTTAAAAATATTGCTTTCCTTCAAATGATTTCATTAGAAAAACTCTGCTCAGATGATTTTTGGTCCAGTTGGTTTTTATGGTAGCATTGTATGAATTAGTTTCTTTGTAACTTCATGCTGGTTCAAATATTGATCGAACCCTTCTTTGGGTGTACATTTTGTTTCATTTGGTTGAATTATCTTCTTTGTGTTTTACATTTCGGTTAGATTTCGTAAAAATGCTTGCAAGGATAATGTATGAATTCGACTCTGTTGGAGTCCATAAAAATGCTTTCTTGCTTGGTATAGACTTTTGTTGAAGCCTTGCTGTTAACACTGTGGAGATTGATACATTTGGAATTCTTAGAAATAGATAGTATCTTTCTACTTCAGTAGAAGTTTATTTGAGAATACTAAATGGGTACGAATCCTTTTGAGTCCTTGAAAAGTAACATACGTTTCTACTTCTGTAGGAGTTCAGTCATGAATTCTGTATGTTATTGATATAGTTGGAATTCTTGAATTTGATATGTATCTTGTATTTCTACTTCAGTCGAAGTTTTATTGTGAATACTACACGGGTTCGACTCCTTTTGAATCCTTGAATCGTATATTATGTGTTTCTCTTCTGTATAAAGCTCAGTTGTGAATACTGTGGTTATTGACTCAGTTGGAGTCCTGGATATGTAACCAGTGTTTCTCTTCTGTATAAGCTTGGTTGTGAATACTTATTGATATTGGCTCTATTGGAGTCCTTAATATGTATCTTGTATTTAGACTTCTGTAGAAGTTTAGTTGTGAAGACTGTTGGTGTTGAATTAGTTGGAAACCTTGAATGTTTTCGTATGAATTCGACTACTGATCTAGACCACGCTGTGTTTACTTTTTAAACTCGACTCTGTATGAGTCCTTGCTGTATTCGTATTATCTCAGCTTGGATGAAACTTTGTTGAAAATAATGTTATGATGATGACTTTTATGAAGATCTTGTTGAGGTTATTATTTTTTGATTTCGGCTTCTGATTTAAGACCTTGCTGTATAATCGTAGGGATTTGCTTAGTTGAATGAAGCTGTGCATATTGTGTTTTGACTCTGCATGAATGTCACTGTATTTCATATGGAAACGTTAATTGTTTTAATGTGATCTTGTTTCAAGTTTGACTGAAACAAAGAGCTCTTAGTTGTGCCATGACAGGCGATGGTGTTGGATATTTTTCATGTTTGTTGAATAATATGGAAAGTTTTATTGAGCCTATTGGAGTTGGATTATTTATTAATGCTTGTTGCGTGAACTCTTGAATCGTTTAGTAGCTACAGGTGATTTTTCTTGGATTTAGATGGAACTGTAGTTCTTCTGGTAATCCCGACTGTTTAGTCACATGCGTAAATGTATTTGCATTAATCGGTACAGTTCAGAATGTTATTGACTTATGATTCTGATGGACCCTGTTCTTTCTTCTTGACTGTAATTTATATGTTGATGTATATGGTAAATGGAATAGGAAAAATTCTCTCTCTCCTAGATAAGAAAACTCATGTGCTTTCTTCTTGCATCCTTTTGCGATCTCCATGGTAGGGGCATAACAAGAATAAACTAAGTTATTGTATGGAGAAACTGGTATAAAATGTGTGTTCTTTGTATAAATGGGTTTACTTGTCAATACCATTGAAATGTGTTATGATGATAAAAGAATTAAGACAGAGTGAGCTTGTTGAATGTTTCAATTGCCTTGAGAAATTGTTAAAAACAATTGTATAGGAGTTTTACTATCTTAGATTGGTTGTATTCATTTGTTCTTAGTCTCTAACACATAAGATGAATAGCCTAACTTATGTTTGGAATTTGAATAAATGATTTCATTTAAAGCAAGGTTGTTTGATGAAAACAATTGGTGGATTGCATTTGTTTTAAGAATTAGTGCTTATCATGCTCAGTTCACCGAACTGACCCGTGTTGACAATTTTTACAGATGATTGCCGTAAGTGGTAAAGGCACGCAGATCTGATATGATGTTCAAATTGTTTAATTTGGTTTTATGATGAATTACAGCTTGATTCTCTAAATGTACTACTTGAAGAAAGATGTTCTTTTGCTGTTGAGTATTGTATCAAATATGTTGAATGCATAAAATGTATTTGATTAGCTTTGAAATGAATAAACTGAGGTATTTGTTACTTATGTGTTTGCATTCGTATCTTGATGGTTTGATCTTCTTCGGTTCGAATGATTTTAAGACCATTGTTATTATTGTACAACTTGGAGACATTTGTGATTATCT
Organism: Taxus wallichiana var. yunnanensis; assembly: GCA_018340775.1. NCBI lineage: Eukaryota > Viridiplantae > Streptophyta > Pinopsida > Cupressales > Taxaceae > Taxus > Taxus wallichiana. Next base: position 521,562,057 of record CM031238.1, read on the forward strand.
AAGTAAGCGTTGCAAGGTTATGTGACTGAATACTTATGATTGTTTAGTAGTTCTATTATGATCTATTTAAAGATAATTGTAATTTAGATCACTGATTTTGAGAAGCTAAGATTAAAATAAACCCTTTCAGGAAGCTGAACGGGAAGAGAAATCTATTACTCTCTAACCTTGATCTAAGTCAAGACATCGTACTGAATGTTTTTAAAATCACTATATCTTAACACTAATAATTAAGATATATTTCAGTTTTAAGATCTGGAATAAACCCAAAAGGGATAAGTTAGCAATCTTATGAGAAGACTTGGGGTTACTACCCAATTTCGTATATTAAGATTATTGTGAAATAATGATCTCCTTGTTGGGACCTCAATCTTATTAAACTTCTCTTTGTGGAATGGGTCTTAATAAGAAAGGAAATTTTAAGATGAGGAACCCAGGGGTTGGGAAAAGACTACCCTAAAAAGGAGTGTCTTAGAGTATAATTTAAACTCCACGTAAGTAACACCTTAAAGTTTAGTAGATCTTATCGAGGTGGATTTGAAGGTTGATGGCACAAGTCGATTGCAGGGTTGTACCTTTGAGAAGATTAGGATCTTCTCGAAGATACAACAATGCAGGTGACTTATGGCGACACCCTTTGCATTGATCGTCAAGATTTACTCCTTAAACTCGAATAGGTTTTGACCCCGGGATTACCGACATGGTCATGTTATGAGGCTACCCCTGGAGACTCGGGGTACCTTGACACATAGGGTTAACTAGGGTTGACCCAGTATGTCAGAGTATCCCTAGTTCTCAAGAGCATCCTTATAACATTGCCATATTATTAATCCGTTTCTGAGTGAATAACTTGGGGTAGGAGAGACTGACAGAAGTCAGTATAAGACATTCTACATAACAAAGGAATGGGGTGAAGGACATATTCCAGATTGATGAGTATGCCGTCAAGGAATACGAGACATAAGCATTATGTTTCAAATCTTTAGCCAAAGTATCGCAGGCTGCTGATTGCATTGTCCTATGTCACCTAGTCTAAGGGACGAGATGCCAATGAATAATGGTAACAATTATTCAGATAGGTTCCTTGGACAGAGCATTCTGAATCCTAGATTAGGGAAGAGAACCGCAAGAGTGATGTGTTAAAATAAAAATGCCAACTCTTGATACTCATGAATAGATTGGTAGATTACCGAGTCATGGAATGAATAGATCGGAGGTACTCCGAGTCATTACAGCTGCATATGGTTATCTGTTATAAGAATGGTTTTTTTAATTTGTGAGTTCTAAATTATGTATTTAGAACCAGGAAGCATTTATCAAAAAAAAATTTACTTGTTCTAATGTACTAAAATGGGGATGTTACAGTTAGGGCTCAATTCATTGAAGAGGTTGAGGATACCATTGTGCTTTTTAGTGAGATGGCATGTTTAGAGACTAGAAATGAATTTAAAGAGTGGATGACCACATAAATGTGGATTATTATTGAGATAAAGGGAAATATTTGCTGGGCCACTTTTATTTTAGAAGAAATTCATGACCATATGGTAACCTTATCAACAAGAATTGAGAGATGGGAGATACATTATATTTTGAGTTTTAAATGATGACATATCTGATCTATAATGTTGTAGCACACAAGTGATTCCCAGCATTGTCACTATAGGATGATGTTAAAAAGTTCCCAATGCATGAAATTTTCCCTCAATTACAGTTAACCAACTTGAGTGGAAATGTCAGATTGGTAAATGATGCTTTCTTTGCACCAATCATCTACTGTTCAAACTAGAATGGGGACAAAAGATAGAATTTACAAGCATGCAAGGCAAGTAATTATGGAGTATGGGTGTTACTTCATTTAGTATAAGAAGTTCACTTATATCAAGGTTAGTGGTTTTGAGGGAAAACCTTTTAAATTTCCTAGATATGTTGATGATAAGTTGTGTTTATGTGAATTAACAAGGTAATTGGTGCCTATGCACAAGTTAATTGTTGGGAGGCAAAAAAATGTCAAATTCCGTATTAGAATTGGAAGGTTTTCTTGCCCTTCCATTATAAAAGCCATATTGATTGGGGAAGAAATGAAGAGTTTGGCCATGGAGACATTTGAAGCTAGGGCTAATTATGACATTCGGTGGGTGTTTAACAATGTTGCTAACACTTTTGAGCATGAACCTCACTTTGAGGATTATTAAATGAATTTTAGGGATGAAGATTAAAAATAGGATTGAGGAATTGAAAGCCAAGCCACTGGAGTATAAGAAAAAAATGGCTCAAAGTGTTTGGATTCAATATAAAAAAACATTGATTTTCCAGTATCACATTGGACCCGATGAAGATGAAGTAAATGAATTGTTCAGGAGATACGATGCTTATGTGGCCAGATTACTAGAGGAGCTAGATGCAGAGGAAAAGGATGAAGATAAGGAAGTTACAGGCACAAAAGATGATGAACATGCTGCCAAAAGTGACGACTGGATGCCCTAGTTAAAGCAACAAGTGGAAATAATTGAAAAGACTTATCTTTTGTACACTTGGCAACTTTTTGATGTAAATTTTTAAATATCACTTTCAAAAAAATTGTAACAAACAAAGTATTCCTCGAGAATATTCTTGTTTTTGGGGGAAAATATTTGATGTAAAGTGAGTGATATAAAGGCATGAAATAGTCATGCCAAAGGGGGTTAATTTTTATGAAAAAGTTTGAGAAATACCATCTTCCTGAGAGACCATCTAAGAAACCTATTAATTTCTTGTGTCTTTAGATTTAATCATGTCAAGATGGTTACAAGTGTACAGCCATTGACAAGCTCTGAGACTTTTAATGAAACTTTCCCCAGCTGATAAATTTAATGAACCTCGAATTAATTTTTTTTTATCATGGGCATAATTGTGTTTGCTTTTATTTTAGAATATTTTCAAATAGTTTTTCTTTTTCTTGTTACAATATTATGTTAAAATATCTCTGAATCACACAACATCTTATCCTTATGATAGTATGTTGGCATTTGCAATTTCATTATGAGAAGATATTTCATCTTGTAATGCAATAAACAATTTAGAATCACTTTACTTTCATTATGTTGATAAAGATTGTTTGTTAGTCTATGAGTGTATCTTAGGTGTGAAGAACCAAGGATTTATAACATTTAAATGAGTCTTTAACATGATCCTTTGTGTTGAATTCTTGAAGAATGTATGAAATCATGCATCTCTAGGCTTCCATTGATACACATCTTATAGTCAAGGAATATTTTTGTTGTTTTAAAGCATTTTGTTATGTGATTTTTCCAATATTTGTTAAAGGTTCTCAAATATTTGGTATAATCAACTTTATCCTTCAGTAACTTCCCACCAAAAAATTCTCAAATGATGAATCCTACATGAACTACCCTTGTTTGTACTATGTATTCACAAATACTAAACAAATTCCATTACAAAAATATGTAGAAACTATTAGGTTTCATTTATTGCCTTTAGTAACCTAAAACTTATCTAGTAAATATCCTCATTCTCTAGGGTGACAACTCGTGAGAGTTAGATTATGTTCTATTGATCATATTTTCTCAAGGTTTTCCGAAGACTATGCAAATAAGGCTCTATTGATATCCTTGACCAATATGGGTTACTGAGAAAGGGTCCTCTCACCCTGGTTGAAGGAACAACCTAAAGTAGTGAGGGTAGATCAAACCCTTAAAATAGTGCTATCCATTTCTCCAATGCCTGAGTGACAAAGAGTGAGCTGGATCCCCTCCTTGGATACAAAACAACTTATACCATGATTTGTCTATCTCTAAGCATCCTATTAGATCCGTGATACTGCTTAGCCTCTGAAGGGAGAATCAATTTTGGTACCAATAGGTCCTTTTTAGTTTGATATAAGGGAATTAGTTACACTGTCCCTAAATGGAAATGTAGCTTATTAAGTCGGAATGCATAGATGTTATTTTATCTAAGTCTCTATGGTTTATTAAAAGGATGTTAATGAAAGTGTAACTTAATTATGATGACTTGTATAATGGAAAAGGGTATAATGAACCCTAACTCATAAAAAGAAAGAGGAAGGTGCACTTCCTCTTAAGCAACACCTTGATAGGGTTAAAATTTTTTTATGGTAAATATGAAAAATTATCAGTTAGACTTCACCTCAATGAAGTCTATTATAAGTGAACCTATTTTTGAACTTAAAGAGACTAAGAATGGTTGAGTTATACTAAGTAAATCTTATTGATGTTGTTGTTCTATTTTAATTAAATAAATCCTAAAGTAGGAAGTTAATGAATAAAAAGCAATCATGAAGTTTTTGCATTACATTAACAAATAAATTGAGGATGTCAACCTTAAGGACTAATGGAATTATGGTTCAGCAAGGTTGCTATAATTTGAATCTTAATTAAGGTTTATACATGTATAAATAAAGTCTTGTTGTGGTATGTACATCAAGATGGGTAAGTATTTCAGATGTTGGCACATTCCAAATGCATAAATTTACATCCATTAAGACTTGTGTCTTCACGAGGATACAGTGTTGCAGTTGACATGTTGCAACACCCTTCGGAACTGAATCATCTAGATCTACATAAACTTGGAATTGATCTTAGTTTTACTCTAGGTCAGGATAGGAACATGTTTTGGTACAGGGGATAACTCATGATGACTTAGGGTAACTATACACATGCAATCGAATTAGGTCGATTGAGTATGTATATGCACTCTTAGTCACCGTGAGTAGTTCCTTATACCAAAATATGTTTCTAACCTAGGTTATGGTAAAAAATTGAGCAAGTGAAATGAAAGGAGTCAATGAAGACCATTCTAAATAACAAATGAGTGGGGTGAAGGATGTATTCCATTTGACGAGTATGTCATCTATGAATAGTATGATGGACAAGTAAGTTTGAAATCTTTATCCAAAGTATCGCAAGTTGTTGTTGGTTGCGATGTCCTATGTCACCTAGTTTAAGTAATGAGATTTTAGATGAATGTGGGTAACAAATATTCAAATAGGTTTCTTAAAAAAACCACTCAATACCCAAAATAGGGTAAGAGAACCAAGTATACTTAGTATACAACACCTTGAGTTAACATGAGAGATCGGTTAGAAATTGATTCATGAAATGAGGGATTGGTAGTTCACCAAGTCATTTACAATCTGCATATGGTTATCTATTATGAGATTGATTGACATGAAATGCGTTTTCTAAATTATGATTATTTAGAATAGAGAACATTATCTAAAAACAAATTCCCTTGTTTCTAAAGTCTTAAAATAGGAATGTTACAGACATAAGAAGTAGATCATTTTGGATATCCACCAAACTATGTAGATTCTAAGGGACAAGAGTATGTAGACTATATAGGTTACGTTTTACCTAGAGATGTTAAATTGTAGATAAATATTGATAAATTAGAGACAAGTATGATGTAGGCCTAGGCTACATATTAAGGAAATCATTCAAGATTGGATTCAGGGTCCCTTGTCCATGGGAAGGCCCTAGTCCAAGTTATTTTGGTCCACAAGAGAAACTTGGATATATGATTGAAATGTTTCGCTTACTTGAAATGGAGCACGAAGAATATTTTTGAAACTATTTGGGAGGGAAAGCGATGGAAGGGAAATCCCGCCTAGACTAGAGGAACAGGATGCAATGTGGGAGGAAGGAGAAATAGAAGTATCATTATCAGCGAAAGGAATATAGTAACAAAACCCAAAGAAACTTGGTCTAATGTAGTCAAAAATGATGATTCAACATTGAAAAATAATTATTTTTTTCTTCAAGCGACCAAGGAAGGTTCTGGTTACGTCCTAGAAATTCCTGACCAACTTCTTCATTCTACATCAGAAAATTTGAATAAGTCATTAGTGGGAAGTTGATGGGTGGGAGACCTAATATTGATGCAGTCAGAAGATGGACTAAACTGAAGTGGTCCCCTAAAGGGAATTTAGAGGTAAGTGCTCTTTCAAATGGTTTTTTCCTTTTTAGATTTAACCTCCAAGAAGATATGCAGAAGGCTCTGGAAGAAGGTCCCTGGTTTTGGGGAAAATCAGGATGGTATCTCTAGAAATGGGAACCTTCTTTCAACCCGGAAAAAGAAAATTTGAATCAATTCCCGGTTTGGATCCACCTTCCAAACCTCCCTCTAGAATTCTGGCATGAGGATATTGTTAAAGGTATTGCAAATTCACTAGGAACCTTTGTTATAATTGATAATGCCACCAGAAAAATGTCCCACCTTATTTGTGCCCATTTTTGCATTTACACTATTGCGGATAGAGAAATCCCAAGTAGTATAAAACTCAAATCTAAACTTGGGATCTGGGATCAAAGGATTGAAATGGAAATCTCTCCAGCTAAATGCTCTAAGTGCAATGGGTGGGGCCACTCCTCTCAGAGCTGTAAGTTTAAAGTTTCTAAAGTGTTTATCCCTGTCACAACTAAGGAGGGTAATGGGGAAAAAGGGAAAGGCATTATGCAAAGTGTGGAGGATCACAAGAAAGCTTTTTCCAAAATCATGCTGGAAGTTTCTCTCCTCTTCACATAAAGGAAAAGATGGTGGCTGAAATCCCTATTTTAAAAGAAGCAATGGAAAAGGATGAGGATGGTTTCACTTTGGTGACCAATGAAGGAAATCTAAATATCTATCAAAGTCAGAATCAAAGGTAAAAGAAAAAGAGGAGGAAAATTTGAAGGATCTTATGAAAGGTAGGAAGATGGAGTTTGGTAATTTTAATGTGAAAGAAGGGATTCACAACGAATCTGTCAGGAGCGATCAAACCTCAAATGAAGAAAAGGAAAAGGAGGTCAATAAGATGGAGGAATTGGTAGAGGAAAAATTGGAGTTTGAGGATACTCAGGGCCAGAATTTGGATCTGGATCTCATCAAAGGGGTGGAGATTTCTCCCTCTATTGAGGATCTCTTGACCCCAATCAAGGAGCCTGAGGATAAGAAAGAAGGCCCTAGTTCTAGATTAAAAAACCCCTCTGGGGAAAAAATTATCTCGAAAAAAAGAAAATAGATCCAAAAGGAAAAAAGGGGGACTCTTCAAGCTCTATCCCCCCAGGAGGATGAGAATCCTATAAATGTGGAAGCTACTAAATAGCAAACAAGGCAGACCGAATAAATTTGAATCAAGGAAAAAAACTACCCAAAAGGAGATAGATTCAGGGAAACAGATGTGCTTGGACCAGAAGGTCTTCAGGAAAAATAAACCCAACCTAAGAAAATGAACTACATATCATGGAATGGGAGAGGGTGAATAGTCCTGTGAAGTGGAGAATCCTTAAAGATATGATTGAAAGATAGAAAATTGATTTTCTTGTTGTGCAGAAACTAAAATGAAAGAAGAATCCTTCCTATCCTCTTGTAAATTATGTTGGAAAAATTCTAAAGCCTTTGTTGTTAGCTCAAAAGGAGCTTCTAGAGGTTTAGCTGTGGTTTGGAGCCCGAATAAGTTCGAGGGTACTCTGTTGGTTAAGAGAGATAACCATGTGGTAGTGATGATGAGAGATCTTGAAAATAGAAGTATATGGGTTATTTCAAATATATATGCTCCCACCCATCACAAAGAAAGGAAACAACTTTGGCACCATCTCTTATCCTTTAATCACTCTATTAAAGGTTTGGCTAGATTGTAATGGGGGATTTCAATACCCCAAGGAATCTTAGGAAAAAAAGGAGGTTCTAAGGAGTTCTCTGTTGGCATGGAGGATTTTAATCATTTCATAACATCTTCCCAACTCCATGATATAGATCTAAAAGGTAGCAACTTCACATGGTCTAACAGAAGGATTGGCACTCAACATATTCAAGTTAGATTGGACAGGGCTATGGTTTCAGAGGAATGGTTAAACCAAGACATATCCCTTTTTTCACTTCCTCGGATTGGATCCGACCACAACCCCATTCTTCTTCAAATTAAGAATCCTTCTCGAAGAAGAACCCCTTTGTTTTGAGAAGATGTGGCTCCAAAGTGAGGAGTTGAATGATCTCATCAAAGAATGGTGGAAACTAAAGGTTAAAGGAACAATGATGTTTAGACTTTCTAAAAAACTTCAGAATGTAAAAGCACACCTTAAAGAGTGGAATAAAAAAATCTTTGGGAATATTTTCCAAAAGAAGGCGGAAATCAGAGAGGAACTTCAGATTATCCAAAGAAGAACTGAAAGTTAGGTTATTGAGAGTGATCATGCTGACCATGTAAAGGAAATATCTCTCTGGCGGACTACCACAATATCCTGGGAAAAGAGGAAATCTTTTGGAGACAAAATCTAGAATCACTTGGTTAAAGGAAGGAGACAAAAACACTAGATTCTTCCATTTATCCACCTTAAAGTGGAGAAGCTTTAACAAAATTAACAAAATCAGTAAGGAAGGGGGTGTCATGGTTGAGGAACAAGAAGAAATTGACAAAGAGACAATTTCTTTCTTCCAAAATTTACTCTCAAACAAAAGGATCATAATCTCTTGAAAGAACAAGATTTCTTAAATTGTATTCCTAAGTTAGTCTCGGTCAAAGAAAATGCTATGCTCTTAGTGATTCCTACCATGGAGGAAGTGGAATTTGTTGTCAAACAACTCATGCCCGGACAAGGCTCCTGGGCCTGATGGATTTCTAGCCTTTTTCTTTCAAAATTTTTGGGACATTATTAAAAAGAGGTTTTGAAGTAGTGAGGGAATTTTTCAAGAAGAAGGTTATGTTAAAGGACATGAATTGCACCTTTCTGACTCTGGTTCTGAAATGTAGTAATGCTATGGAACTAAAAGACTTCAGACCTATAAGTCTTTGTAACACTTCCTATAAAATTTGCATGAAAATTCTGGCCCTCAGGCTTCAGATGATCCTACCCAATATCATTTCGGAACAACAAGGGGGCTTTGTTATAGGTAGAAAAATATAGGATGGGATAATTTCTATCAAAGAGACTATTCATTTGACAAAAATTAGTAAGAAGGTGACTTTATTCTTAAAACTGGATATGGAAAAAGCTTATGACAGGTTTCGTGGAGCTTTCTAGACAAAATCCTTGACAGGTTTGGCTTTGAAATAGATTTGAGACATCTGGTTCAGGCATGCATCTCCAATGTATGGTTTTCTATTCTCATGAATGGTAGTCCTATTGGGTTCTTTCCTAGCACACAAGGATTATGGCAAGGGGATCCCTCTCCCCTTTCCTCTTCATATTTTAATGGCAGAAGCTCTCAGTAGAAGACTCAATGTTGAAACGGAAAAGGCTTCATCAAAGGGATTTCTCGGCACTTGATATGGAAAAAGTTACTCACCAACACTTTGTTGATGACACTTTCATGGTGGGGGAAGCTACTGTTCTGGAAGCAAGAAAACTTAAAAGCATTTTTGATGACTATATGGATGTCTCGGGACAACTGATCAACTTCAAAAAAGTTCTCTTTTCTTTTTGAATACTATGGATAGCCACTGTAAGAAGATTGCAGAAATTTTTGAATGTACCTATAAACCCTTTCCCACCTTATATTTAGGAATTCCTCTTGGGGATAGGAGACCCTCCTATTCTGAATGGAACTTTCTAATTGAAAGGTTTGAAAGGAAATTAGCTGGTTGGAAAGCTAATCTTTTATCCCAAGTAGGAAAAATCACTCTTCTGATTAGCTCTCTCCAGAGTCTTCCTGTGTATGCCATGTCACTATACCAACTTCCTGTTACAATAGGGGAAAGATTGGAAAAGATCCAAAAAGGTTTTTATGGAGCGGCACAGAAAGTAAAGATAGAATCCCTTTAGTTTCATGGAGTAGAGTGTGTAGACCCAAAAATCTTGGAGGACTTGGTCTCAGAGATTGGTCCAAGATGAATAAAGCTCTACTTGCTAAGATTGGATGGAGACTAACAAAGGAAAATGGAGTTTGGGCCAGAATTCTTAAGAGAAAATATTGGCTGGATAATAATGATAAAAGATGGATGTTTAAACAGTGACTTTCAATGGCTCATGCATATGGAAAGCCATTAACTGGGCCAAAGAAATTCTGAACAAGGGCAATAGATGGAAAATAGGAAGAGGAAATGAGATAGATTTTTGGAAAGACAAATGGGTAGAGATTTTACCCTTCAAGATAAATTTCCACAAATCTCTGCATTACTGGAAGCTAAATATGGAGAAAAAGTAAACAACTACATGGCTAAGGAAGAGAGTTTTCAGACATGGAAAACTCTGGAATTGATAGACATGAACTAAATGATCAAATGAGAGGGATCAATGAGTTTTAAAAAATTATGTATCATATAATAACAAGGACCAAGATAGAATCATTTGGGATAAGGAACCATGTGGAAATTTTTCTGTCAAATCAGCCTATGGCCTCTTTTTTTGAGGGACAAACTGGAGAAGAAGATTTAATGGCTGGAAAGATTTGGAACAAGAATATAACACCTAAGGTTAATGTGTTCAGCTGGCTCACTTTTGGAAATAAAATCCTCACGGTTGATAATCTGGTAAAAAGAGGTCTCCAATGGGTTAATAGATGTGTGCTATGCAAAAGAAAAATGGAATCTGTAAACCATATGTTTCTGGAATGTCCGTATGCACATCAACTATTATCCTCCATTTTGGATGGTTTCTCGGTTAATTGGGTCATCCCCAAAGATATAAAGGAAGCTTGGAACCAATGGAAATGCCCTTTTCATAGTCAAGGGATAAAATCTATGGACCATAAGCTTAAGTCATCTATGGTGGAAAATGGAAGGAAAGAAACAGAAGGATATTAAAAAACAAGAGTCTTCCTATCAAACTATCTATAAAAACCTCTTTCAGGCAGTTAGAAACAATTTCTCTATCCTCAGGAATAAAGAATTGGAAATTCTAGATAATGAACAACATTTCTTAATGAATTGGAATGTTTCAGGGATTCCTCAATCAAACAGGCCTAATCCTAGATTGGGGATTAAGTGGAATCCTCCTTGTGAAGGTTCTCTAAAACTCAACTTCGATGGAGCAGCTAAAGGGAATCTGGGGAAAGTAGGGGGAGGAGGAGTCATAAGGGACTCTTTTGGTCATTTTATTCTTGCTTATTTCTTTGACCTTGGACAACAATCAAATAATGTGGTGGAGGTAGCTGCTCTATTCTAGGGGGTGAAGATTGCAAAAGAAAAAGGTTTCAACCTTCTGGAAGTGGAAGGAGATTTGTTGTACATTATTTCTTGTATGAAGGGTTCATCCAGACCTACCATATCTATAGAAGATTTCATCAGTAAAACTAAGTCATTTTAAATTATTTTGTGAATATTTCTTTCAATCATGTGTATAGGGAAGGAAATGCGGGTGCTGACTTTGTTGCTAATCTTGGGGTTACCACTAATGGTCTCCATGTTGTCGAGCACCTCTTTGGTATGAATGCCAATTTCATTGAAATCATGAAAAGGGAGGGAGTCTTTAATAATTTTGCTAACTCTCCCACTCATGCCAGTAACCTTTCATGATTTTTTCTTCCATGCGTGAGTTGGATCCCTTTTTTCACATGGGTAGCTTGGTCTTTTTGGATTTGGGGAAGCTGAAAAAAGAAAAAGCTGATTTTCAGGTCTAGTTTCTTCACTCGCAATAATTTTTTTGGGTACAGAAGGATGGGAGGGGACCTGGTTCACACTGAACCATCTAGGTGTCCAGAGATATCCAAGGAGGCCAAAGTTCTTTTGGAAACAATGGGATTGTTGTCTTTTCTCAAAACTTTCAAGGGCCATGATGAGAGTTTGAGTGAAGCGGTCACAAAAACATGGAATGAGGGAAAGGTATAGGTCGGCAATTGTTCTCTCACAATTTCACCCAAGCTCATTGCTAAAGTGACTGGACTCATCGCGTTGGAAGGTAGATGTATTTTCAAACCAAAATCTGATTATAGTCTTGAGATTGATTATTTCTTTCAAGGAAAAGGGGATCCCATTTCTCTGCATAATGGATATGCTCGGAGTAAGTTACCTTCCCCTTTTGATGAAATTGCCAAACTGATAATGTCTTACATTACATTGGAAGGAAGATATAAAGTAATCTATGGCTACCATTTCCCAATGTTAAACCATATTCGCAATTCCAAACCATATAACTTTCCTTTCTACTTATTCTCTTCTTTGGCTAAATCTATAACTATGGTGAAGAAAGGCACTTTCATTCTCCCTTTACACCAGGGTCTGATAAAAACTATCATTCGGCTGAGCACTCCCTGTTGGGAAAAAATGATAAATTTGGGGCTTGACTTCAAACATCTCATTGGGTAAAAGGATAGGGAGTATGGAACCTAAGGATGATAGTTGTGATGATATTGGTCTGGGAATCCGGTGGCCAAATGTACCAGATCAAGCAAGGGTAAAGGGGGAGATAAGATTTAGAACAGGAAAGTGTAGTATCCTGGTCAAGCTGAGGAGGATAACATCACCTATGTTTTGGATGAATGCCCTAGTGAAACCCCTACCCAGAAGGAATCCTCTCATGATAAAGCCGAAGGGGAAGCAGAGAGCAGTGAGGATGTGGCCAGCATAAAAGAACAAGAGTCTTCTGAGGATAAGCATTCCAAGAATACTGAGGAAGCTATCCATAGTCTACATAATCTTAAAATAGCTCAGATGGAGCTTTTCTCGGCCTAGGAATCAGCTGTTAAAACCCATGCCTTCATGAGAGATTTTGAAAATTACAAACTGAACACTGATATCAATAGGCACAAAATCAGCTTGATCACTATGGACCTTAAGGAGCTGCATGAAAAAGTGGATAAAATGTCTTCCCTTATCCTCAGTGAAAACCTCAAAAATACCAATGCCAGAAGCATGGAAATGGAAAATGAGTTGCTGAAAATGAAAGGAATTATTATGCAAATCAGAGATGCACATATCCTTAATGTGAAAAGTACTATTTACCATCTCAAACTACTGGCCGAAATGATACAGTCCATGGAATTGGCAAAAGAAAAGGAAAAGGATGGTACAGGGCCAAAGGTGGTGATCAAAGAACCTAACTACAAGTACTGGAAGGAGACTATAGCAACTCTGGTCAAAGAATGGAATGGCTGCATGGAGACGGTGGAAGATTTGGTCAAAGATAAATGAAATGCAATGGTTTGGAATTTGTTGTTTGTTTACCTTTATCGTTGTTAGTTTCATCCTTTGGACTGCTATATATTGTAAATTCTATCTTACGGATATCATATACTGTTGTTTTTGTTTTTGAAATTTTGGATCATGAATGGCCTTTTAAGGTAAATACTTTTGGCCAATATGTAAGTATGTTGTAACTCTTTGTAAGGGGGTAGGGTCCCCTCAACCCTAACTTTTACCTCTAAAAAAAAAAACTTGAATAATGTATTAATAACGTTAAATGATGAAAAACTTGGTGATATTGGCCCTAATATTCAGGATTAATAAAATTCACCTACAATTTAAGCCTTTGGAGGTAGCTAAGATTAGAGAAGAATATGTGGAAAAAATGATTTGGTTACAGTGGAAGTAAAGAAAGAGCAAGTTGAAGAATATTGACAATCAGTGTATTTAGAGTTTAGTGTCCATGAGGGTACTCTATTTTCTCGATATTGTTGATCAACCGTAAGCTATAGAATTAGTAGAGGAAGAGAGAAAATCATCTCTAATTCCAAAAGAGGAGGACCATGTTCATGATATGGAGGATAAAAAATAGTTTCAAAGGTCTTGAATGTACAATACACTATGAAGATTTTTTCAACCCTTATCCCAATTCATCCACTCCAATTTCTGATTCTAGAGATGAGTTTGAATTGTCAAAATTCATGGTTGGAGATGAGTAATTCCATGAGGGAAAGATTAAAAATTTAGAAGGCATCATGGAGGAGATTGAACCCTTGGCATAGGAGGATAATGAAAAAGATTCTTATTATTCAGATCTAGAAGAGTGTTTTAATGAGGGAGAGCCCATGGAACTTTTTAGTTTTGTGGTCCCATCATTCATATTCCAACATCAAGAGTCTTATACAAATGAAAAGGAAATTTAAAAATAGACTATTTCTCATGAGGATCCTCTTGAGATAGGATTTGAGGAATTGAATCTTCGAAGTGCTCTAGTTGGCAAGGAAGGAAAATAGTAGAATAGTGTCATCCATTTCATACCATTGACTAAGGTGCAACATCAGTTGTATGTACTTGTGTAAAAGGAATGTATTATTTTTTTTGTGCCATTAATCCAACTCTCTATTCCCATGTGTATCATCCTATCCCCAAACGGGTACTAGGCTCTCACCCGAGGCATGCGCAGTGCTTTGAGCCCTCCTTTATGTGAGCATTATGAGAAGATGTTGGAATTTAATACAAGATTAGATGCAGAAAATTAAATTTTCATGCACTCGATCTAAAAGCATATGATGATATATTACATCTATATACTCATATAAATAACAAGAGAATCATCATATAAAGAACAAATATGATTCATAACCTGAAGAAAAGACACTACTATTTGCACCCATGAACCAAATATTCATAAAAAGCCATATATTTATATTAATCACAATATTAGTAACCACATTACATCCGAAGGGGTCATAACATACCAAATGTATCAATACATATATCTAATTCATTTACTAGAAGTTCTAGCTATGCTTTCCTTATTACAAAAATTTACTGAGACCCATCCCTCTTTGAAGCGATTGACCCCTACTTGAAAGTATTGTGCGGTGAAAGAGAAATGTAGTTTACGAAATGGACTCTTGGTGTCATCAGCCAAAGTGAACCTACCAATTTAGAAGTGATGGTAGGTAGAAAACTCATCCTCCCTATGTAATAGCACCGACACTTGTTTGGGTATCCTCCATTCAGCCCCGAATACATTATGCATCCTCTTGTACCATTTCTCCAAACGCACCTTGTGGGCGGATGTCATGGTATCACAAGTGTATTTTTCAAATCTCTTTCATGGGGGAAGGGTATTCATCTAGATACTTCTATACAAACATCTTTTTCCCATCGAGCACTTCAAAATTTTGAGAAGAGGATGGTGAGGAGAAAATTTTCGAACATAATATTTTCTCCATCACACGTGGCGTTCACAATTTCATTTGCAATGAAGAATGAAATATTTTATATGGTTCCCTTTGATATCTTACTACATATGTGTAGCCATGCCTTGTTTATCTGAGTCCATCTTTCTTTTCCATTAATCTTGGAGACGAAGTGTGTGGCCATCCTCATCATAGGGTCAGAGATATCAAAGTTATCAAAGTAGCACGAACCCTTTTTGTAATCATAAGTCACCATGGTATCCTTAATGGCCTTTTTATCTTCCAATTCCTCATCTAGTGGCACTCCTTTGTAGAGAAGGCTGATAAAATTAGATATAATTTAAGGGGTTATGGACATCTTGTGGCTTTGCGAAGTAGAAGTGGTCCTTGTGCATGTGCGACATCGGCCATTGGTATAGATTCCCGTGCTTTCTAAAATAGGGAAAATCATAAAGTTGTAGTAACCTGGCCTTCTCCATCTTGACCTTCACTTCATCATCATAGATCAGTAACCCTTCTTGGGTCCTCTTTTCTATCGGATGAACCAATTCTAACTCCATATCCTTTTCTTAGGTGTTTGTGCAATGGTTGTAATTGCTCACTACCATCTTCCTTACATTAGATAACCATTCTTTTCCGAGCAACACTCCATCTAGGTACTACATCTATGCATACCAATCCTCATTGAAATTGATGGTGGCAATCTATTTTAATTTTCCCTTTCCCTTCTTAGGTGAAATAGTTCCCTTATTTGGTTCCATCTTCTTGTCAGGTTAAAAACAAACTCTTCCTTGATCCTCTTCCTCTCTCTTCTCAAATTTGTGGCTCAACTTTGTGAAAAATTCCTTTACTCCCATGCCTTAGTTGTAGAACCCTAACCTAGAAAGCCCTTCCAAAAGATGGCCTACTCCACTCGAAACCTTGTTTCTTACATCTGTGTACTCCTTCCACTCTAGTTCACAAATCACACTAGTCACACACTCATATTTTCACAATTACTTCTTCACACAAATATTCTTTTTCATGGATTCACTAGTTTGCAAGAGCTCTTAAATCTCATAATAGTAAGGTAAAAAATAATGTGCTTGACATTATACTTATAGCTTTTTACTCATCTCCCATGATAAATGCTATGCCACCTACCAAAATACTTAGCAGTAAATGCAAATTTTTCCACTAAAGCCCACCTTAAGCACTCTTACCCCCATGCTCAATCCTACGTGAAAAATCTCTACAACCTTGTGGCACACAAAATCCTTACTGACCAAATATTCTTACATGTGTGTTTGCAGTGCCGAAGGAAATTCTTCCATCGACCTAATTTTTTCCCTTGCCTACCTCATGTTGTTCCTATTCTTCTCATCCTTTGTACATGGTCTTTGTAAATTTATCCTGATACCAAAATTCCTTATTTCCACCTTTTCTTACACACGTTCTCCTATCTTACGTGATTTTTATCCTTCAATCTAGGCCATTAACACACAAATTTCACTACCAACTTCTATTTTTATTCACACAACTCTACCCCCACACTAAAACAGATGTGTAGTCCTCTGCGCATACACAACCTCTAAAAGTAATAAGTGGTTACTAGTGCACAAGGTACATAAAAAACACAAAAGTAAATGATTAAGAAATAAGAAAGGGAGACACAAGGAAAATAAATGCATAAAGGGAAATCCTAGGATAAATGGCAATATTGTCTTATTTATAAACATAAGGAAGACTTATTATAGTATGGATCCATCCTACTTCCATTTAAATGGCCTAGATATTGTCCCATCTAGCGCTTTTAACTGGAATGCACCTAAATCAAGAATGCACAAGATGATGTATGGTCCCAAACAATGGACTTTCGAGTTTCCTTGGGTGGCGTAGAAATTTAGAGTTATAAAGCAAGACCATCTACCTAACCTTGAATTGTTTTTCTTAGTGTGTCTATCATGACATGCCTTCTATCTATATTTTTTTATATTTTGACTCCAATGCACAACATCCCTCCTTTCATCAAACTCGCATCAACTTTTCAATCCTCTCCTCAAGCATTTTTTCATCACCAACCCTCCTGTGCATGTTATACGAGTGATGGTAGCATAAATTCAACCGGTAAGACAACCTCCACTCCAAACACTAATTAAAATGGTGTGGCCATTTTCAACCTTATGTAGGTGGTCCTATATGCCCACAGGACAATAGATACCTTGTCATCACTGTCTTATCTTCCAACATCACAATTTTTATCAATGTGTGACTTAGTATATTTTTAAATGCCTCAGCGAGTTCCATTTTCTTGTGGGTGATAAGGGGTCATCTTTTGGTGGGCCACCATGAACTCTGCAAAAAAAAATCCTCACTTTTTCATTCAAGAAATGTATACCCCTATCACTTGTTAAACTCAAAGCAAACATCCATATCTATTGATTATGTTCTCCCATTAGAATATAGCAATTTTTTTCTGTTGTGCAATCCTTTATAGGCACCGCCTCTTCCAATCTTGTCAAGTAATTTGTACAAGTAATGACATAACATGATCCAATCCTTTGTGTGGGAGGTTAAATTTTTCCTACCAAATCAATTTATGATTTCTCAAATGGTTCTATGTTATCTATTGGCTCAAGTACATTTCATCTCTTACATCACAAGTTTGCGAAGGTACTAGTAATGGTCATAGGCCTTGAAAAAATCAATACAATCCTAGTAGATAATTTCCCGCTAAATCCCTGTAAGTATAATCTTCCATGTGGTAGAATTTCCTACATAGTGTCCTTCTACAATCCAACCATGTGCTTCCTCCATAATTTTAACCCGCTCAAATTCTAACATGAATCGGCGCGAGAACCTCATTACATCCTAACTTGTATAAATATTTTCCAATTAACATGTTGGGTGTGATGCGTATGGCTAATTGCTTTATCTCCAAATCCTTCATTCCTTCCGGCTCTAAACCCATTTCAAGAAACACAACAATATCTTCTCAGTTAGAGGGTGTGTGCCACAACCTAAATATTTGCACATCTAGAATTATATCCTCAATGCTTTGTACGTCCTCCCCTGAGTTAATCCTTTATAAATGATCAGTCTTTAGTTGCTCTTTCTAGGTTTCACAACAACTGAAAGGTCAAATTATTGAAATAATAGGATTCACCGGCATATGCACCATTGTAAAATAGGATTCTTCACCAAGTACTTCAATTCCATGTGATCTATGTAAAATATGAATGGTATTGTAATCAAATATTTCTTAAATTTATGCAACGCGTAGATCATTGATACCGCTTCACACTCAGAAGTAGTATAGTTCTGCTCTGGTGGTGTCAACTTCCTACTGGAAAAACACAAGGGATGATTAACAATTCCTTCTCCAGGTTGTGCTAGGAATACTCTAATGGTTGTTTGTAAGGCGTAAAAATACACATGGAAATGTTTATCCCACGAAGGAAAGCGTCATATGGGCACAGTGATGAGCATCTCCTTCAATGTATCAAACACCCTCTACTACACCTCTCCCTAGTGAAATTCACTCATGTTCTTTAGTAACTCCTCCAAGGGTGTATCGATCTTGGCATATGCTTTAATAAAAAAAAATTAGTACCCTATACGTCAAAGGAATCCACACACTGTGCTCTTACTGGTAGGATCTTATAATCCCACAATAACTGCAACTTTGGAAAGATCCAATAGCAAACCTTCCTTACATATAATATTCCCCAACAGGGTTCCAAATGAAGTAGAAAAAACACATTTCTTAATGTTGAGGGATATCCTCAACTTCCAAAATCTTTTAAACATCATCCTCAAATAGTCACAATGGTCTTTTACTAGTCCATACATTTTCCAATAATAAAGGTAGACATGAAGAAAATTATGAATGAATTCTTGAAAGGCCTAGACCACAATGCACAAGAACACATTAGGTACATTATTCAGTCCCAAAGGCATGACCATGTAGGAAAGGATTCCCCATTCAATGACGAAAGTTATCTTTTCCTGGTCTTCCTTTGCAATTCTAACTTGATGATACCACGAGAATGCATCGTAAAGGAATAGATCTCACACACTGGACACTCTTTCAAAAATTTCCTAAGTGAAGGGTGTTGGAAAAGGGTCAATGACACATACTGCATTCAGGTCCCTATAATCAACATAGATCCTTATCCTTCCATCCTTCTTTATGCTTATTACCATGGTGCTTATCTATTCTTATTCTTGCACATCTTCAATGATGCCGAAGTGATCATTTTTTCTATCTCCTCCTTGACCTATATGTGTAGATTTGGATTCATCGATAAATTCTTTTCCAAATCGTGTGTACCTTCCTTCAAATTGATCTTAATTTCCCCAAGGAGTCATGAATTCCTTTAATCTCATGGTACCCTTACGAAATAAATCCTAGAAATCGTGTAATAGATCAATGATCTTTGAAACCTCTTTCTCTTACCAATAGTCCCCAATAAAAGCTTCCTTAGGTTTTGCCTTGAAACCAATGTTAACCTTCTTTATTTTTAGGGGTTCATGGTAGGTGCATGCTTTCTCATTAGCACTATCCCTAAATTAACATGTACCTTTAGTATGGTTAACATCCAAAATCTCCACCTCTTCGCCATCTATCATATCGACCATCTTTTGTTTTTATTTTTCCATAGATACCTGCTCAAGATGTGTCTCTTTTGATTCTTCCTCATTAAACCATGATTCCAAACTAGGTTCACTCAATAGTTCCAGTATTCTATCTTCCACCATAGTACTATCTCCCATTCTTATGTGCTTAAAAACCTACAACACCTTATCCACTATTGGATTTGTACTCCAATACTCAAAATATTAAATGAGATTGGATGCCAATTCCTACAAATTTCTGTTTGATGATGCATCTTTGAGTGGATGTACCATGTGCATGTATAACCTTCTAAGGTGGAATATATCTTATGCACAAATAAAGAAGGTGGCAAAGCTTATGTGCCTTCCACTCATGCTTTCTCACAAGCTTGGATGTGAAAGAAGGATGGTTCCTTCCCATTGTAATCTTATATTATGGTAGGTGCATTACTTCTAGATAACCTAATGGAGAACGTGATTCTTACCTCGCACTACTCTAGAAGGCTATCGTTATGTTTCACCCACCAAAAAAATACGGTCCCAAGTAAGTAATAGTTGAACATCTCTCTTATTTAGACCTTATTTTTCCTTTGAGCCTCCATTTCCCATAAGAAATTGTCGGGTTGGTTCCTCTAGAGTAACTTGGAAACTTATTTCCTCCTAGGTACTTGAATGATCTTACCTTTGTTACTCTTGTCGTAGATCATCTTAACTATCTCCCAATTAACTCATAAGTCCCATGCACTTGCATTGTCACATGTTACACTAGTTGTATCACTCATATATTAAGAGTATTCAAACTAGATAACTCCCTCTTTAGGATGAATCACCTCTGGGTCCTTGATAGAGCACATATAGATCTTGTCAAGAACTTCTTCTCCCAAGGGATCAGTATAGGGTGATGAAGTCTCATCGGTTAAGGTGATGATGACCCATTCTTCCTTGTTCTCAAAGCTTATGTACCCCTTATTGAATTGTAGGTTGAGATTATTCTTATAACAGCAAAGGATCCTAAGTAATACTAAAAAAATTTCCTCCTCGGCTAGTGCTAAGACTTTGAAATCCCAAGTGATTTTTTCCCCTTGGATAGTAATAAAAGCATCCTTTAAGATACTAATGGGAATATCCTTTGTCTTGTTAGCCATATATAGTACATTCAAATAAGGCTATAATGGGGGCCTTCCCATTTGATGCCATGTATCTAGAGTGAGAACATTGACCTCTGCGCCCATTTCAATTAGAATATTTCTTAGGAGCCACCCATCCACCATAGAATTCAAGGTAATCTCCTTATCATAGTCAAGGTTGTGGGGAGGAAGGTTAACATGTAGAACCTTTCTCTCACACTCTACTCTGGTGTGTGGTACCTTTTCTTGTAACCATTCTCCTCTTAAGGGAATGATATTCTCTTGCCTAAATATTTTCATACTTCCCTAACCTCATCTAGATCCTTCCTTAGAGCCTAAACACTCTTCCTTTGCTCTAACTTCCTTGAATGATCCTTCATGAATTAGATCCCTCTTTGTAGACCGTGAATTACATCCATGGTCTCTTCATACACATCTTTTTATGAGTAGGGACTAGATACATCCCATGTATCACCTCTTCTCTAGTAATCAGTGTTTTCTACCTTGATATCTCTCTAGTATGCACAGCCTCCACTTGGATTATCACCAGTATAGGTTCTAGTTCTTACTCACATGCCACTCTTGACATCACCTATGAGTCTGCCTTCTTTATGCTTATCATTCTAACACATTTTTCCTTCCGATTACGTTGGCTCATATGTTGAAATAGCTCGGGAACTCCTCATACTTATGTTTCTTTCACCACCATGAACATTTCAATGGATCAAGACATTCACACTTATAGTGCTCTATGGACCCACAATTGTAACAGTTCCATGTGAGAACTCGGTTCTTCCTCCTCCTTAGTTACCATGACCACAAAATCATCCTCGTAATTCTCTTCCACGCACCCCTCCATCTGTGTGCCCTTCATATTTGTTACCATCATGCTTGGAGCTTCTTGCAAGGTTGGTTTGGCACACACCAATGTAAATGGCATCATGTATCCGGTTAATCGGTCTATAATCATTGGTGTCATGGTTGGTAGAGGTGAAAATTTGCAATAGCAAGACACATTTTTATGGATCGGACACTATAGTAGTTGACACATACCGCATCATGATCTCCGTGGAAAATATCATAGTATACTACCATAGTGCGTACCCAATCTTTGGGGACAAATATCCTTTGTATGCAGGGGGTGGAAGAGGATGGGTTACCCATTTGGGTAATGGAGGCATGTGGGTAGTGTTTTGTGGAGGCCAGGTGGAAGGTATGGGATGAAGAGAAGAAATTTTTATAGGTAGTGTTGAAGTTATGGTAGCTGGTGGGGGTATAGGTGATAAGGAATGTACGGGTGACAAAAAGAGTCTTTGTTGTGCGGAGGTAAATTAGGTGTAACAAAGGATCGTGGTAAAGAAGAGGGTTGCTTTTTTTTAATTTATTTTGGGTAGAGGGTTCTTTGGCCAAGATTGGTGGGTGAGGTTCTAGGATTGATGGAAGAGGTGAAGGTGACAAAGGCATGGTGGGTGAGACTAGTGTATGTGACCTAAAAGGTTGGGTCTTCCTTTTAGCTAGAGGAATGATTTTGTTGTGGATTTGGGAAGATGTGGATAAGTCCAATTTGATTGGTGGATGGACAAGGATTGGTGTTGGCATGACCCCAAGGTAGTGATGGGTTTAGGTAGGGGAAAAGGTATAGATGTTGTTGGGCCCCTAATTTAGCTTCCAAATATTAAGGGCGCTTAGGCGCGCATTGCGGGAGGAAGTGCATAAGTGTAGGCGTGCAAGACAACATTCAAAAGGCTTCTTGAAGAACCTAGGATGCGCATGCCATGTGAAGAACAATTTGAGACTTAGCCATTTTTTTCCTTTGGGACAAAACACATGAAGAATGTGTTCCATTTGGATAAGGTTCCAGCCTAGCGACAGGGTGTCTTAGAGGGAATATACCTTGTGATAGAAAGATCCAAAAATTTAATCATGACATGGAGAGGCATGCGCCTGGGTGACCCACACCTTGACACTTGGGGCCAGATCTAAGGCTGTAGAGGAGTTTGTTAGAGCTCAGAGGCCTATTTATACACATGCCCTTGGCAAAGAAGAGGAGAAGAAAGTGAGGTAGTGGAGCTCTGTAGAATTACTACGAGAACTATGGGATGAAAATGGGTACAAACTTCCAAAGAGTAAGGATATAATGGGGAAATGGGAAATGAAATTTTTGTCGTATGAGAATACATGTATAGATCCACACATGGCGCATGACTACGGTGCATATTCCGTAATATTTTATAAGTAAACACTATGAATGAATGTGATAAAGTTGCCATGAAAAATGTATTAAGACTCTTTCTCTGTATTATCTACATATTTCTATTATACTTCTATTCTTATATAATTGTTAATCTTACTTAAATGGTTAAGTATAGTAATATATGTACAACTCTTCTATTATGACTAAAGAGGTGTAGAAGGCATCTGAGCTCTATAGCTCTTCATGTCTGTAAATCACTAAGTCAATATCATGAGCTATGCCTTCCACTAGAATCACATAAAAGAGAGACTTGGATATCTCTCGTGCACCTCGGAGTGAGCCCAATGCCCACTAGATGATAGGCCAAAGTGTGCATGACGTTCCCTTGTTCTTAGTGGGTGTAAAAGTGACTACATCTTGATTCCATTTCGAGACTCTTTTTAAAGTTGTAAGGAAGCATGGCATATGTCATGATCAATGTAAAAAGTGATGGTGAAATGCTTAACACTTGAAGGTGTTGAAGATTGGTTTAAATGCTCGAAGGATGAATTTTCTCATAGATTTTGTACCAAAACTAGGTTTGATATGCGAATTTGGGTGGAAGACAGTCTTTACCATGAGTTGTATGAAACCTTCTTCGTTGTTCCCTAGTAGAGTCATTCGAATGGATCTCGGCTTATACATCTGATCAAGGTGGCATTATAGATCATACCTTTGGACCCAAGAAACATATAAGAACATGCAAGATGCTGATCTAACGTGTACTTGTGCTATAAATCATTGGTGGAAGGGAGTACTAGCTAGCTACACTCTGGAATACTCCATTTCCACATATTCCTATCCGAAGTTGTTGAGTTTGAGTTCTTGTGAGAGTGTAGGGGATCATTTCTACAAGATATACCCCTTGTGATCAAAATCTTGATGGTAACCATGGGTTTAGAGACATTCCCTATGGCCGACTAAACCACCCTGAGTGCTAGGTGAGGAAACTAGGTTGGGGAAGGATGGCTGATCTGACGAATGAACAGGAAAGGGAGGAGAGGCAGCTCAAGTATAACAAAGCACGTGAAAGGGAGATTGGTAGACAATGCAGGATTAAAAGGGGGTTATGGAGCTAGACATGGTGGAAAGGAGTTGAGGTTCACGTAAAGGATGTCAAACCCAAACAGTCTATGGTACCCCATCTTAGTAAGTGTGGAAGAGAAAACCTTACAGCTTCTGATGAGAGTCCATCACATAGAGAGAGAAGAGTCATTAGCGTGCATCTGACCCCACCTAGCAACCATACATTGGTGATTGGTTTGTTTGAATGAGGGAAGAGTACAATTGATCCATTTGAAATTGGTGGAAGCAACCGATTGGTGCCTAGAACATACAATTTCTCATTTGGGACTTCTATGGCTTCACACACTATTATGGTATTTGGTGGAATGTTTGGACAAGCCACGTATATGGCTGGTTTTGGAAGTGCATTAGGAGGTGGTGGAGGAACTATGACTGGGAGTGGTACTAGTTTACAAACTATCGGTGTGCAATTTAGTGGGACGATGGGAGCGCTCGGCACAAAAACATGGGCCCTGTACCTAACACAGGGAGGATCTAGTGGCACATGATCCGGTGGAGGAGGAAACACCGGAGGAAACCAAGGGACTGGATTAGGAGAGTAAGGGCCTCGGCCACCACCTCAAGTATTTTTCAAGATGTCTCTACACTTGACAGATTACGAGTGGGATAGAAGAAGCCATGGAGCATGTGCATAAGTGTGAGCTGCAATGGTGCGTGAAGGGAATCACAACCCGAGAATCAAAAGGCCAATCAATTTGTGACGACCTTGCAAAGACGTGCACATAGTTGGTATAGAAAGTATGACCCTCATCAGAATATTGTGGATTATACCGCACTAAGAAATACATTCTTGGTGGAATTCCATAGACCTGAGTTTGAACAGAAGAGCATTAGCTCTCTCAAAGAAATCCAGCAGGGAATGGTAGAGAGCATGTGGGAATATGATGCACACTTTAAAACTCTTTTATCTAAGATATCTTATGATATCCACCCTTCACAACATGCTCAAGTGGTTTTTGAGAGGGTTGATTACAGCCTTTATGAGGTCCTTATCTCATAAAACGTTCACGAACCCGCGTAAAGCATTGGAAGCTGCTTTACGCACTAAAGCAGTTGGTAGTGTTGACACTGGTGTTAGCCCATTTCTAGAGGCTCAGATTTCTGCCATGGCTAAGCAATTGGAGAAATTATCTACCAACATAGTTCTAGAGATTCGTGGAGGAATGTGGTGCATGGATTGTAACATAGAAGGACACATAAAGGATAATGGTGGGATATGTACTCGGAAGGTGGTACGCACCATGGTAGTAAACTATGAAATATGTCACAAGGACCATGATGCAAGTAGGTGCCCCTGTTACAGTGTGTGATCCACAAAAATGTATCTTGTTATTGCAAAATATGTACCTCAACCACACATGACACCAAGGATTGTAGATTGATTGACAGATTGATAAGGCAATTGATCTTGGTGATTGCAGGACTAGTATTGCCAGCAGTTCCAAAGGAGATGAACGTCGGTATGAGAAGTATAGAGATGGAGATGCACGTGGAAGAGGGTTTCATAGAGGATTTCATGGTCATGGTAACCATGGAGGAAGAAGTGAGTTCCTACGTGGGACGTGTTTTAATTGTGCAGCCACAGACCATTATAAGTGTGAATGTCTAGATCTTCTATGATGCTCCCTGGTGTAGAAAAAAACATAAGTACGAAGAATGCCAAGAGTTGTACGAACATACTAGTCAGCAACACTATAAGGATAAGGGCACTGTTATGGTGAGTATTAAGAAGGATAATGTGCAATGGATTTTGTGAGTAATATGAGAATTAGAACTAGATCGTATTATGGTAACAACAAGGGCGAGAATCCACGCGTGGCAAGGAAGTGCCTAGGCAGAGACCTCTTGTCTCGAGAGAATAATTAGTACATGGGAAGTATCCAAACCCGGATCACTAGAAAGAAGTCTACCAGGAAACCATGGATGTAATTCAAAGTTTACAAGGGGAGATCTAATGCTTAAAAGAGAAAACTAGAAAATATGAGCAAAGGAGACCAGTAGAAGCACCAAGGGATGACTTGGATGAGGTTAAGGAGGTGTGTAAACTACTGAGGCAGGAGAATATTATTCCCCTACTAGGGGCATGGTTGAGAGAAAAGGTGCCACGTGCCAAGGAAGAACACAAAAGGAAAATCCTGCATGTAAACCTCCCACCTCATAGCCTTGATTATGACAAATAGATTACCTTGAACGCAGATTGGATGAATGGTTTCTTAGCAACATCCTTATTGAAATAGGTGTGGAGGTTAATGTTCTCACTGGATGACTGACATCAAATGGGAAGACCTACATTAAAGTCATCTTTGAAAGTGCTATATATGCAAATAAAACAAAGGCAATGCCCATAGGTTTCTTGAAGGATGCAACCGTTACAATTGGGGACTAGGTTCACTGGAGATTTTGAAGTCTTGGCACTTGCCGAGGTAGATAATTTCCCAGCTCTACTTGGGCACCCGTGGTGTTATAAGAATAATGTAGATCTCTAGTTTAACAAGGGGTACATAAGATTTGAAAACAAGGAAGAGTGGGTAGTTATACCATTGGTTGATGGGAAGTCCACCCCCTATAATGAACCCCTTAGGGAGGAAGTCCTAGACAGAATATATGTGTGCTCCATAAGAGATCCAGAGACCATCCACCCTATAGAAGGAGTCATCCAGTTTGATGATGCTCAATCTGTCAGTGATACTACTAGTATAGCATGTGATAATTGGGCGCATGGGACTTATGAATTGATTAGGTGACATCTGAAAGGATCAGTAACCAAGGTAACAATAGTGTGTATAGTTCGGTGCCTGGGAGGGAAGACAATAAAAATTAACTGGGATGCATACCCTGAGGTCTTTTTGAGAGAGATGGAAGCTCGCTAGAGGGAGGATGAGTGACGAAGTATGCTAGGTTATGTTTTAATAGGCACATTAGCAAGGTGGTGGGCCGCACATAGTGAGAACTTGTTGGAATGGCGTGAAGTTCAAATTGCGTTAACTGTCTAATTCTCAAAAATCAACATACCCACCGCTATTAGAAATTATAGTGGAAATGGACCCACCTCTTCCCACATCCAAGCATGTGAGAGGGTTTGGGGAGAAGGCGTAGAAGCCTTACCACCCTCTCTTTAGGTGCATAAGCTATATTCAAAACTCGAGGTTGTGCGCACACGTGGTATATCCATTCTAAAACACGCCGCTAAATGGGAAGTTGGTAGGAATTAAATGCTGACTTGGTCCACACATTTGAGTACCGAAGTACCAGGAAACCAGTTGATGAGGCATTACAGACTATCAAGCACCTCACTCTGGGGGATTGTTCCATGGCGGAAGATAGGTTAGTAAACTTACTCAGTGGACTTAGTTTAGAAGTCCGGTTCGAAGAGGAGGAACCAGAAGACATCTAATTTGAGTGCACGTGTCCTAAAAAGGAGAAAGGAAAGATGGTATACCTTGTTGATGGAGAGGAGATAGAGAGATTGAATGTCGACCATTTGGTTAGGGAACATGAAGTAGTTGATAGTGTGGATGCATGTGCACACGTGTATCATGAACCACTCAAAACCAAGAAAGTCAACATCAACTCGAAAGAGGAGCCCAGGAGGCTATCATTAGGAACTATTGGTCGGATAAGGAAGTATCAAAGATCATCGATCTCTTATGCAAATTTGAGGATTTATTCCCATGTGGATACCATTATTTTAAAGGTATCTAGCATTCATTGGGGAAATGAGGATAAAGTTGAAAGATGGTGCACGCCCGATCAGGAAGAGGCCTTACAGGATGAATCCCAACATGCACATGAGGGTTAAAGAAGAGCTAGACAAGATGATAGCATCTAGTATCATTGAGGCTATGGAGGAATAAGAGTGGATAAGCCCAATGGTGATTAGCATAAAGAAGGATGGGTGGATTAGGATATGTTTGGATTATAAGGAATTAAATGTTGTTTGTATCATAGATCCTTTTCCCACCCCCTTTACTGAAGAGATTTTGGAAGGAGTTGTTGGGTGCGAGGTCTATTCCTTTACGGATGGATTCTCGGGATATCACCAAGTAAGGATTGCCAAGGAAGACCAAGATAAGACAACTTTTTCCACCGAGTGGGGAACCTTTTCATATACGAGCATGCCCTTTGGGTTGAAGAATGTGCTCATTGTATTTTCACGCATAGTGGTACAAGCATTTAAGGACTTCATCCACAAGTTCCTTCAGGTATATTTGGATGATTGGACAGTGTATGGATTGGTTAGGGACCATTTTGATAACTTAAGGTTGATGTTTGAAATATTTTAGCAGTTGAGGATTTCCCTCAACATCAAGAAATGTATCTTTGCAACTCCTTTTGGAACATTTTTGGGGCATATCATATGTAAAGAAGGCTTACTTGGTAGATCCCACGAAGGTTGCAGTTATTGTGGGATTAGGGGAACCTATCAGCCAAAGTGCCATGCATGGATTTCTTTGACACACTGGGTACTATAGAAAATTCATTAAGGGATATGCTAAGATCGCCACGCCTTTAGAAATATTGCTCGGATGTAAGAGTTCCTTTTAGTGGGGAGAGGCACGGAGAGAGGGAATTTGACACTCTAAAAGAAAGGCTTATCACTACACACTATTCTATGATTCCCGTCATGGGATAAACCTTTCCTTGTCCATGTGGATGCCTCTAGTATAGTAATGGGAGCCATTCTTGCTCAACCAGGAGAGGGGATTGTTGATCATCCTTTTTGTTTTGCAAGTAGAAAGTTGACACCAACATAACATAATTATACAATGACCGAGTGTGAGGCATTGTTAATGATCTACACGCTCCAAAAATTTAGGCAATATCTACTAGAAAATCCTTTCATATTCTACACTAACCATATGGCCTTGAAGTATTTGGTAAACAAAGCAGTGTTGCAAGGGCACATATGCCATTGGGTTCTTCTATTTCAGGAGTTTGAATTCAAAGTGGTGGTAAAACCGGGAAAGAAAAATTGTGGGCCAGATCATTTATCAAGGATTGATTTGGGAGAGGATGCATAGAGTATTGAGGAAACCATGCCGGATGCACAACTATTCAGGTTGCGGCGTGTGCCCTCAAAACTAGAAGACATTGCTATCTTTCTCAAGGAAGGTGTGGCACCCAAAGGGATGAATGCTCTGGAAAGGAAAAGGTTAGCCATACGCATAATGCCCTTCATGTTGATCAATGGGGATTTGTATAAAATGGGCTGCAATGAGGTTTTACGCTGGTGTGTACTAGAACATGAACACATAGCTATAATAGAAGAGGCCCATGGTGGGATCGCCAGAGGAAAATATGTAGGGAATGTAAGCGCACGCAAGATCCTAGTCACTGGACCGAGGTGGGAGATGATTCACCAAGATTTTATTGAGTTTTGCAAGGCCTGTGACCACTTCAGGCGCCTTGAAAAACTTGGAAAAAGGGATGAAATTCCCTTGCAGCCCATCGCCAACTTTGAACCTTTTGAGAAGTTGGCAATAGATTTTGTTAGACTAATCTCACCAAGCTGCGCAAAGGACTAACTCACGGTATATTATTACTTGCACCGATTATTATCGAAAAGGTGGGCGGAGGCCGCACCAATTAGGGATTACACCGCAGCCACGGCTGCTATATATTTTTGTGGGAGAACATTATCAGCAGGTATGGGGGCCCATTAAGATTAACAAGTGATAGGAGCACTCACTTTTTAAATGAAACAATCAGGATTCTATTAGCGAGAATTCATGGTAGCCCATCACAAGACTACCCCTTATCACCCTCAGGAAAATGAGACTATAGAGGCATTCAACAAAATCCTTAGTCACACATTGACTAAGATATGTGATGTAGGTAGGAAGGATTGGGATGAAAAGGTGTCAGCAATCCTTTGGGCATACAGAACAATGTATAGAAGGTTGAACAAGGCCACACCATTTCAATTGGTGTTTGGTGTGGAGGCTATTTTTCTAGTTTAATTTATGCTACCATCACTGCATATAGCGCACAGGAGGGTTGGATAATGAACAAGTGTTGGAAGAAAGAATTGTTGAATTGATAAAGTTGGATGAAAGGTGCTCACTAGCAAGATGGAGCCAAACAACTGGAAAAGATAAACAAAAGGCATGGCATGACTGCCACATTAAAAAAAATAGTTTAAGGTTGGCCAGATGGTATTTCTATATGATTCTAAATTTCTACGACATCCTGGAAAGTTGAAGGTGCATTGGTTGGGTCCTTATGTAATTTCATACATCCTTGATTCGGGCGCGTGCGATGCTACAAGCGTTGGATGGAACAAAATTACCTAGACACTTTAATGGGAGTAGGTGAAGCCCTACTATGAATAAATAATGCTTCTTGGTGTTTGTAAATAAGGTAGTTCTACGCAGTTAGTTTAGAATTTCCTTTTATGCTTTTCCTTTCTTGTTTTTCCCTTTCACGTTGTTGTCTTGTTTTGTGCCTTGGGCACCGAAAACCTTATTACTTTTTAAACTTATGATTACATAGAGGACTGCACATTGATTTAGTGTGGGGTGAGGTGATTAAGAGAGGCATGAAGTTATTCTGTAGGAAGATTGAGTTGGTAGACCGTTCGAACTGGCCCTATTGAAAAGATGCATTAGGAAGGTAGATGGGTGGTAAAATAAAGTTCCATTGGAAATCCACATACAAGGAGAAAGAACAAAAACACGAGGTAGATGAAAGCAAGAATCATGAGGATGGAAGAGGTGCCTTTGGTGCTAGTAACACACATGAAAGAGTCTTCTATCAAGATGGATTGTCTGTGCGCCAAAAGGTTGGAAAAATTTTCGTGCAAGGATTGGGCACGAGTGAAACAGTTTTCACGCAAGGAGTGGGCGTGGGTGAAAACCGTTTCATGTAAGAATTGGGTGTAAGAGGAAAAGCACTTGAAGTTGTGTTTGTTTAAAAATGCCACGTTTAATATTGTCGTATGGTGGTAGGTAGCCTAGCCTTTAATGCGTAAAAGTGGGAAAAGCTATAAATACAAGGATGGTAAGTTCATTATTTTACTTTGTGAAAACAAGGAGAACAATTTTCTTTCAAGAGCTAGGGTTCGAGAGCTAACTCGTGTGAAGGAGAATCTTAGAAACTCACGTGTAATCAGTCTGGTTGATCTAAAAACCAGAGCAAAAGTGATTCACGAGTGTGAGGAATGTTGGGAAAGAGTGCCATGATCAAAGGAGGAAAGTCATAAATTAGGGTTTGTACCCTAGGGCATGGGGCATGTGAAGAAAACTCTCAGACAACTCGAAGGCAACCAAGGGATGAAAGCAAAGGGTAAAATGACAGCCACGAGACTAGTTGATAAGCCTGCATTACAATCCGAAAAGGGGAAGGGAAAGGGAAAGAAGAAAGAAGATGAAATCCCCTTGGATACCAATGAGGAATGGTATTCAGAGATGCAATACCTAGATGGGGTTTTTCTTGGGCAAGAGTGGGAGTCCCACATCAGATAGATGACTGTAATCGATTACAATCAATGGTCGAGTATAATTGCGAAGGAAATGACATTACAGCTGGTGCGCCCCACAAACCAACGAACACCTAACGAGATGTTGATTTATAACGATGTAGTCAAGGTAAAAATGGAGAAGGCAGGGATTCTCCAACTTTACAAGTTTCCCTACTTCAATAATGCCGAGTGCTGTACCAATGATTAATGACGTGCGTGCATGAATATTTCTTCCACTTCACAGGCACAAAATGCACATAACCCCATAGTTAATCTCACACTATACAGGCTGAGTCAGTAAAGGGCGTGATCTGACGACCTCTAGGATGAGGAGCCAATTAAGGAAACCATCACATCGTATGATTATAAGAAGGGATCGAGGTACTATGATGTCGTGGATATCAGTGATCTGGTGATGAAAATGGCCGCACACCTCGTTTCCAAGCTAAATGGACAAGAGAGGTGGACCTAGGTGAGCAAGCCTTGGTTGAATGTCTGCAGAAAGGTTGTGGAAGGCACCATGTACAATATCTCCCAATACATAGCAGACGAGATTATAAGTAGTGTGGAGGATGGAGGAAAGATATTGTTTGGGAACATTCTATTAACCATTGTGTTCTCAAAAATTGGGGTGTCGGATGCATCTGATAAGTTCATATGGGAGTACCCTGATGAAGACCCTTCACCCGCAGACAGGTTCCAGAAGTATACTTGTGAGTCAATGATGGGGGTGCACAAGGTGCACTTGGATAAATGGTATACGTGCCTTAGGAATGCATTCGGGTAGAATGGCAGATCCCAGAGCAACTCACCACGGACATTGAAGGAGAAGTAGAGTTCACGGTGTACCAACACTTTTTATTGGCAGATTTATCTTGGTGGATGGCAGTTGGAGTCCTTGGTGCAAACTCCCCTTCTCATTTACTACCCAATTCTTCCAAGCAAGGGTAAACAGATATAAGGAGTCGAAGAAGTTAAAACTCGACCTGTCCACCCTCGACAGTGAACACAAAGAGATGAGAAAGAAGCTGGTCTACCCAGGGAAGTGCACGTACATTGAAAGATACGTGTCTCAGGACATGCACATCGTAAGGCCAATGACCTTACCGATTGTTGAGAGAGTTCTTGTGAGGATTAACCTACGCATAATACCAAATTTCAAAAAGGGCACGTACGTAGAAAATGAAATATCCATCCCAGACGACCCCATGGGAAGGAAGAAGCCAACGCTAAAGTGCAAGGAGAAAGACAAAGAAGAGGAAGAACAAGGGGTGGTGGAAAGGCAAGATGTAGGTACTGCAAGGCTAAGTACCTATATGCGGAAGAAGAGAAGAAACGGTGGTCAAGGAAAAGACCCCCGGAGCCTATGAAGCGACCATCCCATGAGGAACCTTCAGATGAAGAAAATACAGCATCCCTGACTCCATAATTTTCTAAAAGAGAAGAAGAACAAAGAAGGAAGGAACAATGGTTTGAAGATATAGATGACCTGAACACCTATGTAGGTGAAAGGGTTGACGATGAAGGGGAAGATTTGGAGGTGGAACAAGGGCCAATTGATATCCATGACTTAGAAGGAGAGGAGGCTGAAAATGCAAATGATGCCTTCATCTTTGTAAGGAGGAAACGTGCTCAAAGAGAGGAATGCGTGTGCAGCGAAGGGGCTAGTACCAAGGAGCCAGATATGCACAAGCTCACTCAGAAGGAGGTGAATGAAATGGCAACAAGGGAGGCAGAGAAGATAATTGATGCCTTGGTCAATGAAGAGTTGGGGCACGGCAGCGAGATCTCATGCTCGGCGAGTTCAAGAAGAAGTATAGGGAGAAGAGTGGAAGTAGCATGAAATACCCAACTCTCTCAAGTATTTCTTCCCAAGGGCATGCACATGGGAAGTAAACACGCGGAAGGGGGAAGAAAAATGATGAGTTATATTTATTACCCCAACAAATTTTTACTCGCGCATTTCCAAAGTACCGTGCCCACCAAGGAGCTCACCACCATGGAGTCTTTTGATCCTGAGGGAGGATACCTGCAAACGAGGAAGATGCTATCTTGGGCATTCGACTCCCATCTCAATGAGCCTAAATTTGAGATTAACTAAGGAGTGGTATTGAAGCTGTCTGAAGGAAAGGGGGACAAACCCATTATAAACATGCATAAACTATTAGGACGAGAAAGTGTGCAACGTGTTAAATAAAGTCTTAGTGGAAATCGAGGCTAGGCTCTTTGGTAGAAATGATAGGGTTAGAGTCCTGGAGGACCTATTGGAGAAGAGGAAGGAAGAAGTGGTGAAGCTAACGAAGGATCTCAACCTAGAGAACTTAATCGGTGCTCGGCTATAGAGGGAGCTTCGGGAGGAAAAGGCTAGGGTATGTGAGGTTTCTAATAAGGTGGAGCTCATCTCGCAATCGATTATCACAAAGCACCCAGACCTTAACCCTCATGTGCAAAAGTATAGATCCTCCCTTGAGTGCCTAGAGGAATTGACTCAGATCCTCACCATGCAGAGGCAGCCCTTGGCATAGAGTCGGTAGAAGAGGTTGCGATGCGCTTGGAGAAAGAAGACAAGTTGAAGGTCACCGCACTCATGGACGAATACAACAAGGTTCTCACCGATGTAAGAACAGCTACACAAACCATGGGGGTTTCTTACGACCCTTTATGTGAGATCAAGACAAAGTGAAAAGCATACTTCTTGCCAGTGACGAGGCCAAGTTGAAGGAATTTAGAGACAAGAATAAGGGCAATAGAGCTGAGCAGGAAAGGATTATGGATGAAGTAGAAAATAAATCTGAAGCCATTGAGAACCAACAAGTCTCAATAAAAACATGGCTAAAAGAGCTCTACAAGGTCATAAAAAGGAAGATGGATGCCCTGGAAGATCACGCTAAAGAACTGGAGACTGTTGTGGAAACCACTACCACATAAGGGGAGGGGCTAACTTAAGATGAGGTGAGCACCTTGGTTGGTGACATCTGCACTAAAGCGTAGAAGGAAGTCAGTGCTTGGAGTACACTGGAGGACAATCTCTAGCAAAACTATCCTCTCCTCCTTCTTTAGGAAAATTTACCCCTATTCTTTCTCTTCCCCTTTCTTTATTCTTTCCCCATTCTTTTCAAGGCAAGGCCTTGCATTCTATTGTACTACATTCTTTGACAAGGTTCGAGGGCGGAGAATAGGTGAAGTATTGGGTAATGTTGGGACCCTAATTTAGCTTCAAAATATTAAGGGCGCATAGGCACGCATGGCGGAGGAAGCACGCATGAGTGTGCGTGCACGCAAGGCAGAGTTAAAAAGGCTTCTTGAAGAACCCAGGATGCACACACTACGTGAAGAACAATTCGGGACTTAGCCATTTTTGGCCTTTAGGATAGAACACATGAAGAACATGTTCCATTTGGATAAGGTTCCAGCCTAGCGACAGGGTGTCTTGGAGGAATATACCTTACGATAGAAAGATCCAAAAAGTTAATCATGACATGGAGAGGCATGCACCTAGGGTGACCCACACCTTGACACTTGGGGCCAAATCTGAGGCTGTAGAGGAGTTTGTTAGAACTCAGAGGCCTATTTATATGCACGCCCTTGGGAAAGAAGAGGAGAAGAAAGTGAGGTAGTAGAGCTCTACATAATTACTATGAGAACTATGTGATGAAAATGGGTACATAATTCTAGTAAGGATGTAATGGGGAAATGGGGAATGAAATTTTTGTCTTATGAGAATACATGTATGGATCCACACATGGCGCATGACTACGGTCTACCTTCTGTAATATTTTATAAGTAAACACTATGAATGAATGTGATAAGGTTGCCATGACAAATGTATTAAGACTCTTTCTCTGTATTATCTGCATATTTCTATTGTACTTCTATTCTTATATAATCGTGAATCTTACTTAAATGGTTAAGTATAGTAGTAGATGTACAACTCTTAGTTCTATTATTTCATGTTGCACATTTTAGTTCTATTATTATGTGAAGGGGTGTAGAAGCCATTTTGAGCTCTATATCCCTTCATGTTTATTAAATCACTAAGTCAGAATCGTGAGTAATTCCTTCAACTAGACTCACATAAAAGAGAGACTCGGCTCCCTCTCGCATGCCTCGGGTGAGTGCCCGGTGCACATTGGGTGATAGGACAACACGCATGAGGTTCCCTTGTTCTTAGTGGGTGAAAAAGTTACTACGAGACGTTGGTATGTTCTAAGGCATAGGAGTGGGTTTAGTTGTGGGTAAAGGTTCGAGATGTAGGAAAGGGTGATGGAGAAACAACTATTTCAATGGGTG
Source organism: Taxus wallichiana var. yunnanensis (assembly GCA_018340775.1). Lineage (NCBI taxonomy): Eukaryota > Viridiplantae > Streptophyta > Pinopsida > Cupressales > Taxaceae > Taxus > Taxus wallichiana. The sequence continues at coordinate 521,597,827 of CM031238.1, forward strand.
CATTTATGATTGATTTGGTTTCTTGAAACACCTTTGGATAGATCATGGAGGTATCAGTGAGAGAAAATTGCATTTGGGTTAAATAGGGGAGTTGAAGGCAACTCCAAAGCATGGAAGTATCAATGTAATCCAAGCACCTTGCTAAGCGTGAAAATGGTACCCATGTAAGAGGAACCAGTGTTGATTTAGTGGAAATACCTGTAAAGTAAGTTTGTGAGATAGGGAATTTGTTGGGCTCGGAATCTATAGGTAAGAGAGCCAAGAGAAGCTCAACTAGGTCCTATAAGGCTCGGGGGAATGGTCACCAACTAGTAGTGGTGCTTCTAAAGGATCCCATATGGGTAGGGGAGGTTATGTGTGAGATGTGGTAGGTTCCTCTTTAGGTGGAGAGGAAGGCACACATAAATCCTCTATGGATAGGAGAGTTAATACCATCAATTTCTTTGGGTGGAGAAGTGATTGGTGAAATTACATTAGCGGGAATGGTGGAATCCTCTATAGGTGAGGAAAGAGATGAAGGGGAATCCTATGTGGGTGAAGGAGTAGATGGGGTACGTTCCTTTATAGGTAGAGGAGCCTGCGCTAGGATTTCCTCGATGGAAGAAACATGAGGAAATTGGGAAATAATGGGTATATTATCAAATATAGCATGGAATTCATGAGTATTATTGTCATTTCTTTGAAGGTTCGTCAATCAGATTAGAGGATGGGTTGTGATTAGGAAATGGATTTTTGAAGATATGTAGGTTTTGGTTAGTTGGTGCATTTGGGTTTTGCAAGACTAGATATACCTTATCTAACATTTCACTCATGATTTTTTTAAGGTGATACAATTACCGTCGCTATGGCCTTTAACATGATTATAATTGCAGAAGTCGTGTTCTTTATACCATGCATGCATAGGATGAGCAAGGTCGAAGTTAGTGTGTGGTTTTATGGGTGGAAGAGTAATGACTCCAAATTTAAGAAGATTTTGAGGACTGAAGAGTGTTGATAAATGAACACTTAGAAAAACTCACACATAAAGTCCACGTGGGAGAGCGAGGCAGATTCAAGGGTGTGAAGGGACTGGAAGAACCCACGCACAGAGGGAAAGTTCAGCTTTTGGGACTTAGCTGATTTTTATCATGAAGTCTATTTTTAGAAGATGGTGTGCAGAACACACAAACTATGTAGAGACATACACACCACACATTTTCTATCCTTAGAGGATCGTATCAAAGCTCTTTTGTATGGAGATGAGCTAAGAATAGGTTTATCACTTGAGTTAACTATAAGAGATCTATAGATAGCACACTTACATGTGTGGTTATGCCTGTAAATAGCGTACGAGATATTAATAGCATGTAGCCTATTTTGGAATAGATAAGAGGTGAAGGAAAGTCCTCAACCTATATATATGTGATGAATTACATAATGGAGGATATATAGAGAGATAGACATATAATGTGTGTGTATGTAATACAAAGACATATGTGTGACTAGATTACTCTATCAGATCCATGTGCGCATAAGCATAGATTTTTGTATTGTAAGAAGCTTCTATGTTTTTGTGTTGATTAATAGATGCAAGTTATTGTCTAAATATAAGTGTCATACTTTTGTGCAATTTTTAGTGCATGTTCTTAATTTAATCATGATTATTTTTAGGCTTATTATTCCTTAGATCTGGATATGTCATGTACTTTATAATGATGAATTAGTTATGAATCTATATATGATTTTAGTCTTCATCATTCTAACATCCTACTATAGTAACCTTAAAGAGGGTCTTGTTACCTTTGCATGCTTTAGGTGAGTGCTCAATCTAGGTGAGTGATGTGCGAGCATGTCTAGGCTATCATCTAGTGAATTGTAGGCTGCATCATTGATTCCGTTGTTGAGACCTCTTTTTATTTGTTTCCAAGATGGTTCGTGATGAAGAAGAATCGAGTTAACTCTAGCAAGTGTTGAAGATTGGATATATGATCTAGAGGAAGAATACACACGAGTTCATCACTAGATATGAGTTTAACGTATTTTCTTGGGTGGAGCATAATTTGTATGAAAATTTATATGATAGATTCTTTGCTATATTTCTAGTAGAGCTATACAAATGCCTGATCGCATATGTGTCTAAACAGAATTAAGGATATCACACACTTATTTGGATGTAGGAAAAATTTCAAACTATGTATGATGTTGATCTGATCTGGACACGCATTGTGGATATGTGGTTTCATGGTGTTCTAAACTACTATATTCAAGACTATTCAATTTCTACGTATTATTTCTTGGAGGTAGCTGAATTTCAAGTTTGTTACGAGTATCCTAAAGGAACATATGTTCAAGGTATCCTACTAGAATTGAAGATCTTGATGGTAACTCTAACTTTATAAGACAGACCTATGGTTAGCTAAGCCCCACCACGCACGAGGGTAGGAACAGGATTGGTGAAAAATGGTAGACTTGGTGGTAGCAAGGAAGAGAGAAGAAAGGTGGCTCAAGTATAATGAGGCACATGAGAGGGAGATAGAGAAACAACATGATGTTGTAGAGTGGATGGCATACTGGAGAGAGATGGATTGTGAAGGATTTTAAGCTCACGTACAAGATATAGAGCTAGAGCATCAGGAACTCTCCAATCTGGGAAAGAATGAAAGGGAACCCTCCTCATCCTCACACGAGTGCATCTGCGCTAGCAGAGAAGACTTGGGCCATGGGGACAGATCTGAACCTACGATAACCTTGTGCTTGTGCTTTGTTTTCTAGTATCTAGTATGATAAACAATCAGTAAGTGAATTTGGGAAACATGAGAACCAAAGTAATTCAGAGAGTAAGTAAATCAATGGAAGGACAGACGGCTTCAATGTTATTTAGAGGGATATTCTTAGGTGCATCATCTACACATAATGTAAGCGTGCATAACATTGGATTCACCTCTGGAAGTGGAACTACTTCAAAAACTATAGGGGTTTAGTATAGTACTACTATTGGAGCATAGGGGAGTACATCTACGAGGTCCTATTCCGGCTACAAGTGGAGGATCAAGAGGAATAGCTGGATCTAGTTCCGGTGGATCTATTGGTTTTGAAGGTAGGGGAAACACAAGAGGTTTTGGATTAGATGGGAAAGCCCACAACAACCTCATAATATCTATATGGAGATGTCTCTTATTCTTCTAGAGTAAAGAGGCATAAAAGATGCTACTGAGCATGTGCAAATGTGTTAAATATTGTGGCATGTGAAATGGATCAAAAATTCAGAGTGCAAGGCAAGTCAATTTTCTACTACATTATAGGGACGTGTACATAGTTAGTACAAAAAGTTTTACCCTAATCAGACTTGCATAGATTATGTAGCCTTGAAGGATGCTTTCTTGAAGGAATTCTATATCCCAAAATTTGAGCAGAAGAGCATAAGTGCACTCAAATATATTAAGGCACTATTGAGAGCATATGTGAGCATGATGCCTAGTTTAAAACACTCCTATCCAAGATTTCTTATGATATTCATGCAAGCCATCATGCATAATGGTTCATTGGAGGATTGATTACACCATTTAGAAGGGCGTTATCACATAAGACATACACTGATCCATGTAAAGCACTAGAAGCATCTTTATGTGCTAAGCCGGTGGGGAGCATTGATACTAGCGTTAGTCCATTCTTAGAGGCACATATTATAGCTAAGGCTAAGAAGTTAGAGAAAATTCATCCCATAAAACGCACTCAAGGATTTGGTGTATGATTGTGAAGTAGAAGGTCATACTAAGGATAGTTTCTCTCGTAGTTCTATATGTTTATTTCTTCTAGATTGTGAGATATGTCACTTGAATCATGATGCTAGTCATTGTCCCTTGTTAAAACGCATCATAAGAAAGAATGTATCCTATTTTTGTAAGATTTTATAGTCCACGACCCATGACACTAAAGATTGCAGATTGATCAGGCTGATCCATAATTCTATAGACATTGGGGTATGCTAGACAAGTGTGTCGAGATAATTGTAAAGGCAAGAATGAGCACTAGGGTTGGGATCACAATCAAATGTGCTATGATAGGAATGATGGCGTCTTATATGGAGGTCATTGATAGCGAGGTGGATATGTAGGATGAGGCCGTGGTGGAGGAAGAGGTAAGTTTCCTCATGGCACATGTTATACATGTGGATATATTTATCACTATAGGTGTGAATGTCCTAAGAATATCACTTGCTTTTTTTTTTGAAAAAGAATCGTAGCTATGAGGAGTTCTGGATTTGTATGAGTATTTCAATAAATAGCATAAGCAAGAGAAAAAAGGAACATGGATGGTTAGAATCCAACATGTAGTAGGAGATCAATGGATTCCCAAGTTAGCACGAACCAAAGGCATTAATCGTGAAGATTACAACGGGAGTGAAGCGACACGCATAAGAGAAGGATTGCACCAAAATCCTACAATAACTAAGGAGGAGGTTTTTCATGCAAGGTACCTAGACCCTACTCATCATAAAGAATTATATCAAGAGACCATGGAGGTCCTCAGGAATTTGTAAGGTGAAATACAATGTTTAAAGGAGAAGTCAAGGAAGATGGAGTAGAAGAAAGAATAAGAAAGAGTTCCCTATGATATTGATGACATCAGAGAGGTATGTAGGATGTTGTGATGGGAGAATATTATTCCATTATTAGGGAATTGGTTGAAGGGGAATACTCCATGCGTAAGCACTAAAAATCAACAAAAGATCTTACATGTAAATATTCCCCCTGATAGTATTGATTATGATAAGGAGATCACTTTGAATGCTATTGTGGATGGTTGGTTCTTTGAGCAATATCTTGATTGATACAAGTGTAGAAGTAAATGTGCTTACATTAGATGCATGGGTACAAATGGGGAGACCTCCATTGTAGTCATCATCTAATGTGTTATTTATGGTAAATTAGAATAAGGCCACTCCCATAGGAGTTTTGAAGGATGCATCTATAACAATACAAGGGGTCAAGTTCATAAGGGATGTTGAGGTATCGGCGCTCATGAAGGAAGATATTTTTCCAGCTTTACTTGGGTGCCCTTAGTGTTATGCAAACAATGCTGACTTGAGGTTCAATAAGGGATACACCATCTTCGAGAATAAAGAGGAAAGGGTTTTAATCCCTTTAACAAATGGAAATTCTACACCATATGTTGAGTCGTTGAGTTAAGAGGACTTGAAAATAATCTATTTACGTGTTATTCGGGACCAGAGGTCACCGAGCCATCAAAGGAAGGCATCCTACGGTGGGAAGATTCTCAATGTATCGGTGATACTACAAGTATTGATTGTGACAATCAGGCTCATGGTACATATGAAATAGTTGGGCGCAAGGTTAAAAGCAAGGTTACATGCAAGAATGGACTTCACTCTATTAGATGGATAGGTATCTCAGTACCTTGGTATACTGAAACAGAAGATATTCAAGTATTCTTGCAAGCCATGGAAGAAAAGTAGATAGAATAGGTTAGGAGAAGAGACATGTTAGCATATACCTTGCGCAGGACAACAACATGATGGTGGGTAGTTCACGAGAGATAATCTTATGGAGTGGGCATAGGTCGAATCACACTATCTACTAGGTTTTTCAGAAGCAATGCACCTACATAGTTTTGTACTTATAATGGTGATCAATTGTTCAACATCACATTCAACTGTGTGAGAGACTCTAGATAGCAGGATAGGAAGCATTACCACCTTCACTCTAGCTGCATAAATTATATTCTACTCTACAAGGATGTGCACGCACTTGGTATGTATATGAAAAACTACATAGAGAGACTAGAAATTGGAAAAATTTGATGGCAGGAATGATCCGGACCTTTGACTACTTCTCGACCAAACCCCGAGTATAAGAAACATTAAAAAATTCAAGCACTTAACTATGGGAGATAGTGTAAAAGCGTAGGATATTATTTAGGAATTATTTGGTGAGGCAGAGCTAGGAGTGCGTTTTGAAGAAGCGAGAAGATATGGAATCTATAATACTTGAATGATCTTGCCTTGAAAAAGAAAAGGGAAAGATGATGCACATGGTGGATGACGAGGAATATGAGAACCTGGATATTGAGCATTCACAAGGGTGTAAAAAGTCTTGGATAGTAAAGACTAGGATACACATGCATATTATGAACCCATAAAGACAAAGAAGGTAAATATTTGATCACAGGATGAGCGAGAGGAGGTCATTATTATAGACTATTGGTCAAAATCAAAAGTGGAAAAGATCATCGAGTTACACATTGATTATCGGGACTTATTCCCTCAAGGGTACAATAAACTTAAAGGCATGCATGAATCACTTGGGAGATAAAGATAAATCTTAAACAAGGAGCATGCCAAGTTTGGAAGAGACCTTATAGAATGAATACCAATTTGTGTAAAAGGTAAAAGAGGTTATTGATAAAATGTTGAACTCGGAATTATTTGACCATTAGATGAGTCGAATGGGTTAGCCATATGGTGATAAGTATAAAAAAGGATGGTAGAATTTAAATTTGTGTAGATTAGAGGGAGCTAAATGTTGCATGTTTCATATATCCCTTCCTTACACCATTCCCTGAGGAAATACTAGAAGGTGTGGCGGGCGCAAAATATATTCATTTATAGATGGGTTTTTAAGGTATCATCGGGTTAGGATTTCTTAGGAGGATTAGGAAAATAACACCTTTACCACTGAATGAGGTAGCTTTGCCTATACCTTGATTCCTTTTGGATTTAAAAATGCGTTTGTTGTATTTTAATGGATAGTTTTTCGAGGGATTCAAAGATTTTATTCAAAACTTCTTGTAGGTGTATCTAGATGATTGAACATTATATGGGATTGTTAAAGATCATTTTGAAAAATCTATGCTTAATGTTTGAATGATGTAGGTAGTTGAGTCTCTCTTTTAACATCAAAAATTTCATATTTGCTACACCTTTTAGAATAATTTTAGGACACATAATCTCCAAGGAAGGATTGCTAGTTGATTGTGATAAGGTTGCCATCATTATAGGCCTCGAAGCGCCTACCATTCAAAGTGAGGTGCATGGATTTTTGGTCATACAAGCTATTATATATAATTTATCAAGGGATATGTAAAATTTTCCACACATTTGGAGGAATTATTAAAGGTAAAAGGTACATTCTATTAGGGAGAAGCAACAAAGCACGTGTTTGGGATGTTAAAAGAGAAACTTACTACTGTGTCCATTACGTATTTTCCTTCATGAGACAAACCATTTCATGTGCATGTGGATGCATTTGGCATGGCCATTGGCACATTGTTGGCTCAACCTAGAGAAGGTATTGTAGATCATCTAATTTATTTTTCTAGTATAAAGCTAACTCTGTTGAGCAAAATTATACAACTACAAAGCACAAAGCTTTGTTAATGATCTATGCATTGCACAAGTTTCGACAATATTTGTTAGCAACACCATTTTAATTTTATATGGATCACATGGCATTGAAGTATTTGGTGAAAAATCCCATCTTATAGGGGTGCATATGCGAGATGGGTACTCTTATTTCTAGAGTTTGATTTCACGGTTGTGGTTAAGCCGGGGAAAAGTAATTCGGACCGAGCACTTTTCTAGAATCCACTCGGGAGAAGAAGCATAGGAAATTGAAGAAACCATGCCAAATTTCCAACTATATAGGTTACAACGCACGCCATTAGAAGTCGAGGACATTGTTTTCTTCCTGACTGATGTGGCACCAGAAGGAATGAAGGCTTTGGAAAAGAAACAACTTGATATATGTGTAACACCATTCATGTTGATTAGTGGTGATCTATATAAGTTATGAAGGGATGAAGTATTACGCTGTTGTGTATTAGAGCATGAGCGTAAAGATATAATGGAGTAAGCACATGGTGGTATTGCAGGTGGCCACTATGCAGGTGATGCTTCATGCGCAAAATCCTACTTGTCGGATTATGGTGGTAGACATTGTATAAGGATTGTAAAGAGTATTGCAAGGTGTGTGATCATTGTCAATGTCTAAGAAATATAGGTAAAATAGATGAGATGCCTTTAAGATTGATTAATAGTTTATAACCATTTGAGAAATGGGCCATTGAATTTGTAGGACCTATCTCACCAGCCGCACGTAGGACTAGATCACGCTATATCATTACTTGTACAAATTATCTCACAAGGTGGGAAGAAGAAGTGAAGTCTTGTACAATAGCTACAATAGCTAGTTTTTAATGGGATAATGTCCTTACAAGGTGTGTATGTCCTTTAAGTTTGAATAGTGATAGGGGTACACACTTTTTGAATCTCTTGGATGAGTTTATGGCTGCACACGATAATACTACACCCTATCATCCTCATGCTAATGGAACTGCATTGAGGCTTTCAACAAAATTTTAATCCAAAAATTGAAAAATATTTGTGATGTTGGAAGGAAGGATTGGGATGATAAAGTTTCAGTTGTTCTTTAGGCATACAAAACAACTTATAAATGATTGAACAAGGCTACACCATTTCAGTTGGTGTTTGGATCCAAAGCCATTCTTCCTATAGAATTCATGTTAGCTTATTTACACATTACACATGTTGGAGGTCTAGCTTATGAGCAAGATTTATAAGAACAAATAGAGAAGATGATTCAGCTAGATGAGTGACACACCATAGCATGTTGGAGTCGAAGTAAGAAAAGGCACGGCGAGAAATCATGGCATGACAAACACGTAAGGGACAAGAAACTTGAGGTTGAACAAATGGTACTTCTTTATGACTATAAATTCTTGCACCATATAAGGATGCTTAAGGTACATTGCTTGGGTTCGTATGGCATCACTCACATACTTGGATCAGGTGCTTTCTAGTTAGAAGCACTTGATGGAACACAACTACCTGGTTACTTTAACAAAAGTAGGTTGAAGCCCTACTATAAATAGGTCTTCTTGGTGTTTGTAATAAGGTAGTATTGCCATTTAGATTAGTTTTCCATTTCTGTATTTCCTTCATAGTCATTATTCTTTGTCACTTTAGTTTTTGTTCTTTTGTAATAAGTGCACTTACGCGCATGAAGCTAACTATAATATAGAGCATGTTGATGCAAAACGATTGCACATACTTTTAGTGTGGGGTGGTTGGTGATATCCAGTGTACAATGTTTTGGAAATTAGAAGATGAAAGGAATAAGCTGCTAAGGGTGTTTTTCAAATTAAAAATATTTCTTCTCAAAAGTGACCAAGGATTGATAACTACCAAGAGAAGGCATAGTGACGAGGTCCTAGGGTGCAAGGGTGCACACTAAAGATAAGTCTTTGACCAGAGGGTAGGAAGGTATGCTAGAAGGTTATAGCTAGGGCATGAATATGTACCATGTGGAAAGAAAAATTTGGTCAATGAATGAGAGGATATTTGGTAGGTGGAGGAGTAATAAATGCATCAATATTTGAAAATCTATATAAGGATGGGATAAAAATTCATTTTACCATTGCGACTAAGATTATTTGAAAACGAGATAAGTGCAAATATCTGAAGTAATTGATTCAAGGTGCAAAGGAGGTGAAACCAAGCATGAGAAGAAGATATGTACATAGAAGAAGCTTGTATCCTAGGTGAAGAAGGGTTTGAACAAAGCGGGATGATAGAGAGGATCTAGGACATGATTTTTCACCCAGGGGATGGTTAAATCGGGTTAGGGTTTAATTTGGGCATTAGAGAGTTACAAAAGAAAGGGTGTATAGATGATTGTAAGCAGAAAATTCTCCCAAGAAGGGCAACAAGTAGGAGTAAAGGGAAAGAAGAATTTGGTTGTTAAGGAGGAAGAGGAGATGACCCCAAAAGTAATTTTTGGAAATGTAATATCCAAAGGGCATCATTGTCACCAAGAGTGGGATTCACATATCGAAAGAGAAAAGTGAGAAATTATAATCATAGAACCTCGAGATAACAAAAATGAACTCAATGCCTTGCTCACTACAAGGACAAACAAACACACGGTAGATGACATGCCGGTTTATTATGATGCAGTGAGAAGTTCTGAAGAGAATTTGAATATACCAATTATATGAGCTTCCATATTTCGGGAAGTATGAGCCTTTATATATATGGCTCATGAGTAGAGTGCATGAGGACTTTTTTACTTTACATAATGTAGGGTCGAATATCATCCACACCGATATCCACCATAATAGGTCTAAAGGCCACTAGAGAGGATATAAACAATGGCTCGAGTAGATAAAGCTATGATCTTAGATACTAGAAAGGAGATGAGGTACATGAAGGGTCCGTGTGTAGGATGGACATTGACAAATTAAAGAAATATCCGATTGTAAAAGCAAAGTAACACACCTCGTCAAAAATTTGAATGACCAGGAGTGGTGGTCATAGGTAAACACTATGTGGCTGCATGTTGCAAAGTGCATGTCAGAGGGAGTAATATATAACATTGTAGGCTATATTGTAGAATAGATAGTTGAGGAAGTGCACACTAGAGGAATGATCAGCTTTGGATTTGTTCTACTATCACTGGTATTCATGGAGATAGGGGTACCAGACAAGCCAAAGGAGACGATATGGGAGTACCCCATGGAAAATAAATCACCCGGTGAGAGTTTCAAAAATATCTATGCAAAGGGTCCATGAAAAATATGTCAAGCAAAGAACGGAGAAGTGGTACCTTAGGCTCCGCGTGGCCTTTGAGGAAATATGGTGCATCCCAAAGGACTTACCTTTGGTAGTAGGAAAATAAGTTCGGATTTGCTTTCTATCAGTATTTTTGCATCGCACACTTCCTAATGAAGGATTGATCATGGATCCATTAGAGAAAACTATCATATGCCTTCACGAAAGGTACTTATAGCTAGCGAGTTCATAGGTTTACAAATACATTCCGCTTGGCCTTCAATAAAAATAAGGTAGAATGTGACTACCACACTCGAGAAAGAAATATGTGTATCCGGGGTGGAGCGTGTACATTGAAAGGCTCATTTTGGAGGTGTTGAGCATAAATCGATGATTCTTGCTCTTGGAGATATTAGGGTAACACTAGTATACCTTCTGCTGAAGCCCAATATGGAGAATATAAAGTATGTGGAGAATGAGTTTGCACTCCCGGGGACGCCAAAGGGTGTGCATACAATGGAAAAAATTTCTACAAAAAGGCCCTAAGAGACCATAGAAGTAGAAGATGAAGAACGGGAGCATGAAGATAGTGGTGGCTTAGGGCGTAGAAGAAAGAAACCATCTAACAGGAAGGAATTAGAGTGTGGAACTACTCCACTACAAGGACAAGATGAGGAAGAAGATACAAGGGTAGTGTAAGGAGAGCAAAGGTTCAAGAAGGTGTTCAGACATATAAGGACATAAGGTGGAACCCCAAAGACGGTAAGTAAATCACCTTGTCTCTCGCCACAAAAGGATCCTACCAAGCCAAAGAGGAGAAGAAATTTGAAGTTGGATGAAGAGGCCAAAGGATCTGGAGAGAGACCGTGGGCATCCCCTACACCACATGAGCTAGGATATAAGCCACAAAAGAAAGAGGAGAAAATAGAAGAACCAAATGATGAAGAGATGAAGGACGGGGAAGAAGGGGAGAAGGAAAAATCAGAGGCTACACATGACACTACTCAGGATACAATGCGAGACTCCTAACCTTGATGCTACAGTTCCAAATGGTATTAGGTCAAAGAGGATGAGTGGAGAACATAGTGAAACCATCATGGGTTATGCTGAGGACACAAGGAAGATCATCTATGCCTGCTTCTAGAGAAAAATCAAACAAAAGGAATCATTCGACCGGGAGCTTATGGATGAGGACATGAAAATAGTGCACACCAGAAAGCAACTATCATGGTCTATGCACACCCATGTAAATGAGCCCTATTTTTATGTGTGTGAGGAATCATCCATGTTGAGATAGTTGAAGAAGACACCGCAAGCCAGAACATAACAGTTAAACTGATTGTTATGTCATATGAAACAGTTAGCAATGCATTGGTAAAGGTTTCGTTGAGGTTGTAAGAAGGAACATGGACAAGGCTGCAACAATAAGAGCACTATGTGAGGAACCAAGGATAGAGGATGTAGATATAACATGCCTAATGCAGGAGAAGGACCTAGAGTAGAAAAAGTATTCTACGTTCATTAGCATGGCAGAGGCTATTGGAGATCATGTGCTCAAAGCACGCCTACATCTGGAGTCCAAAGTACCGAGTAGTTCTCCTCATAAATGCACTATGTTTGAACTTTGGTGGACTTGGTATTAAATGATGACACCATCAAAATTCCAAAACCAAAGAATCCTAAGGAAGAGGCGGAAAAGCATGACTAAGGCTTTAGCAAAGAAGAAATATTGCATCTTATGAAGGCCTACTACAAGCACTTCAAGAATAACTAAAGAAGGCCGATCATGCCTTAAACATAAGCATATATCCTAAAGTGCTGATCAAGGTGAATACTCTAGTAGAAGACAAAGAAGTCTAGAAGGCCATGAAAGATGATACCTTGGGCCATGCAGAGAGGTTAACCATTGTAAAACAAAAATGTGAAGCCCTGGCAAGATATCACAAGAGATACACAAGGAGAGATTATATGAGCTTAGAAAAATCATCGCACGAAGATGGATGTCTTTGGAAGGAAGACATACTAAAATTTCCAAAATTATGTTGGTGTTGTAGAATGAAAAGGGAGAGATAACACAAGATGAATTGGAATCTATTATTATTGTGGACATACTAGAGCAAGCGAGAGAAGGAGCTCATCGAGTGATAGGCCTTAGAGGCTGAAATAAAGGGGAGTTTCAGATTTGATCCTTGAGGATGGGATATAGGAACCTACCACATGAAGCATTATTTTATTCATTCATATTCTTTCGATTCTTTCAATTCAAACATTATGTACTTTAGTTTTGGAGATAGCCATTTTTGGGATGACAATGAGATTTGTATGGGGTAATGTTGATCGGTGAACACTTAGAAAAACTCACACATAAAGTCCATGTGAGAGAGAAGGCCAAATTCAAAGGGTGCAAAGGGACCAAAAGAACCTACACATGGACGGAAAGTTCAACTTTTGGGACTTAGCTGACTTTTATCATGAAGTATATTTTTAGAAGATGGCATCCATAACACACAAACGATGCAGAGACGTATGCGCCACACATTGTCTATACATAGAGGATCAAGTCAAATCTCTTTTCTATGGGGATGAGATAAGAATAGGTTTATCACTTTAGTTAACTATAAGAGATCTATAGATAGAACACTTACATGTGTGGCTATTCCTGTAAATGGTGTGTGGCTATAAATAGCATGTGGCCTATTTTTGGAATAGATAAGTAGTGAAGGGAAAGTCCCCACCCCATATATATGTGATGAATTACATAGTGGAGGATATATAGAGAGATAGACATACAATGTGTGTGTATGTATATAGAGATGTGTATGTGACTAGATTATTGTATCATATCCATGCTTGCATAAGCATAGATTTCTATATTGTAAGAAGCATCTATGTTGTTGTCTTGATTAATAGATGGAAGTTATTGTCTGAATCTAAGTGTCATACTTGTGTGTAATTTTGTAGTGCATGTTCTTAATTTAATCGGGATTATTGTTTAGGCTTATTCTTCCTTAGATCTCGGATCTGTCATGCATCTTTGTATAATGATGAACTACTTATGGATCTATATATGATTTTAGTCTTCATCATGCTAACATCCTACTACAACAACCCTAAAGAGGGGCTGGTACCTTTTTGTGCTTGGTGAGTTCTCATTCTAGGTTGAGTGATGTGTCGATCTGTCTAGGGTATTATTTGGTGAATTCTAGGCTACATCAAAGACTATGGCTCTCCTACATGAGTGTACTTATGTTATTCCCATCTAAATTTAAGATTTTGCATGAGTGAAAGATTGGAAGATGGTTTTTCTTTATTAGATGGGTGGAATGGACCAGCTTTGAGAACTACTGTGTTGGCAGATCCCTTTGCTTTTAAATATATTTTTTGGTCTTGGAATACGAAGAAGAATCATTTTATTTGAATGTTGTATTTTTTTATGCAACTTAATTTTCTTCTCTTTGATGGCACAAATATTTAGTTTTCACACCATGGTAAAGGCCTCGTCAAAGATATAGAAGGTTTGCACTTGCAGAGTTGGTGAGATGTGTCTGACACAAGATCTAGTGAACAACTCTATAAGATTGGTTTGAGGTAATTGGAATGTCAATTGGTTGATGAGGCTACGCCAATGAGAGAAAAAATTTACAATAGATTTTTCATAAATCTTGTTGGGTTTAATAAAGATCGGTCATGGTGACTTTCTTGAAAACATTGATTGAAAAATGGTCTAGGAAAGCTTGGGCCACTTAATTAAATGAATAAATGGAATGTATGGGTAGTATAATGTACCAATATAACACTAGTCTTGTCAAGGACATTGAAAGGTTTGTAGGAGAAAAGCATCATTGTGGGCGATTAGGTAGCACCCACATTTGAATGACCACAAATGTTGTTGTGGTTCCTCTTTAATGTTGAAACGATTGAAATTAGGAATTTCCCAATGCTAAGGGTATGGGCAGATGGGAATAGATGGATGGATAGGCTCATTACAAATTTCATCATAAGTTCAAGAATTATAGGAGCCATGAACTGATGCTTCTAATTTCTCCATCTTTTCCATCATCATCTTAATTAGGTCATTCGTGGGTTATGATGAATGGGAACCCCTGCATTAAAAGGTGGTTGATGTTGAGCGTTTGAGGTGGGTGGTATCTCGGTATATGGTGGTGCCAAGTATGATAACTATGAAGGGGGATAGATGTAGGCAACACATATCCGAGAATAAGCGGTAGATGAGATTGGGGTTTTTGGTGATAAGTAGGTGAGGTATTCGTAATAACTCTAGTGGTGAGTGGGTTAAGGACCGTGTGGGATAGAAAGGATGAGGTTTTGGAATGGGGTGTGGGCTGCCAACACCATAGTTTTTGTGATGTAATAGGTACATATGAGGTAGTGGGTGCGAGATGGGGCTACACTTAAGGCAACTATTAAAAGAACAATTAACGTCATGGGTGTGATAGATGACGTAGATGTACTGTGATTATAGTGGTTGTGGGACCTATTTGAGACACCACAAGTGGTAAACTAGATGAAGGTAATATTGAGCTAGTGCTAGATGATGTAGAAGTGGTGGCGAGCGAAGGAGGGATAGATCTTTGGAATGTCATATACTAAATAACCCGAGGAGTCTGGGTGGAGGAATGGGAAAGGTAGTACGGGAGGGCAACAATATTCGATCCAAGAGTCTTGTGAACTCCTCATCTCTCGGTACTAATGGTGATGGCCTGAGTTAGATCCATGGGTGATAAGATAGAAGGAGGTGATGGGCTAGGTGGAAGAAGCTAGAGGTGGTGTGGAACACAAGGGCATTGGATTGGCTACGAGTCAACACCATGTGAATTATCATAGACAAGGTAATTTGTTTCTTTGTAAATGATATACGAAAGCATCATGGATGGATTGAAATAGGTTTTGGGGGATAAAAAGGGTTTTTGTCGATTAAAAATCAAACAGAGGAACTGATGATGGTCGGGGCTGACCGATGACGGTGACAGGTGGCGATGATAGTTAAGGTGATCGACACACAGTTATTGTGGGAAAGCGCGATTCTATAGATGAGGAAAAAAGCTGATAAAAATGAAGAAGAGAAATTGTTTCGACTATGATTTTAAAGGTGCTGGGGGTATCATGATTTCTAGGGGACTTGAGATAGAATAGAAGATGAGATAAAATGCTCCTTTGGGTAAGATGACCAAAATAGCGTGTAATCGACACCGGTTTGGTAAACATATGATGGTCAGATGGGAATTGATGATGGTCGCTAGAATGACTCCACTCTTGTGAAATCAGTAGAAGTGAAGGAAAAGTGGATTTTATGAATTAAATTAGATGAAGAGTCAACCCAAAAATCTTAGAATGATAATATGATGCCCTGAAACACTCATAAATAGTCAAAATACTCCAACTATGATAGTGGATTGTGAAAGGAAGAATAAAATGAAGAAACATGACCTCACAACTCAAAAGGAAAGTCAAGAACAAAGGTAAGAAAAACACACAATCCTACAAGTGAATTTTATGATATTTTATCTTATGCTATTTAATACTAACTTGTGAATTTAGAACATATTTTCTTTGTTAGGAAGGCATCCTATGAAAAGGAAAATTCAAAAAGAGGAGTTTTCCTATTATGTTTTGGTAGGGGTGGTCCTTTCTCAAATAATGACTAGTCGGAGAAACCAACTAGGTGCCCACTATCAATCCTTTGATCATTAAGAGTCTCTTCTAGGTAAGGTATAGTTTGAGAAGATGTGTAAATTCAGATTTGTACAATTTTTCAAAGAGAGAGAAGAAAGAAACTACTTTCTACGATTCAATTATGTCAACCATCAGTTGGGCATGACTTCCAACGTATATGTTTCCCTCATTTTTAATGCGAGCTATAATGTAGCATACAAGGATGAAATGTAATATATTTTAGAATCCAAATTGATAGTTATATTCAATGTATCAAATGATGAATAGGAGAGAGGATGATTTTCACTAATACGAGAAAGAAAGAAGAATGATTCTTTTTAAATGCACAAAAAAAATTTCATTTAGAGTAAGTAGAAAGAAGGAGCAGATTACGAGAGAAGAAGATTTAGTGAATAATGATCTAGAAATAAAACACAAAAATGTAACCTATATGAATATAAAGGAACCCATAATTGAGGGTCCCATTAGGCATGTCAAAAATTTTCAGCATGTTCTAGATAGATTTGAAAAAATAGATAGAGGTAATAGGCCAAGGAGGAATACCTATTGTGATGGTCGGTTGAATGGTTTTAGTGCATTCTAACTTCCCGATCCAATGCTGATTGTGAGAGCTTCCTTTTGGCTAGGAGGGACTACCTATAATGCAAAAACAAGACCATAAAAGAGAGTTAAGAAATACATTCTAGTGGACTTCCTAGCATGTGCTAGATCCTAGATGTGTGATACTTCATCGACGGTCTGTCAATCCATTGTTTTATACAATTTAATGCTAGAAATAACGTAAAACAATAACATCCTACAATAGTTGATATGAATTAGGCATCTCATTCAACTATAATAAGTAAATCTAATCTAAAGGCTAGGTTATAATCATATCTAAAGTTAGGTAGGTGAATAAGGTGGTTGGGATATGTAATGGTCAAGTTTTGAGAGGTTTTGGTTATTTAGGTTGAATTTATTAGGTCACTGTTATGAGTAACATTACCAATTACAAGAGACCGATTTCAATGTGGGTATGACCAAAAAGGTTCGAGAGGAAAACCGATGATGGTTAGGGGTGACCGACATCGGCTGAGGTGGGAAGGTAGAAACTCAATAAAATAGGTTTTGGAGGTTCTTGGTGATTGCATAGAGAATGGAAGGATAATGTTTAGGTTGACAACAATCTTTGGGGATATGGAGAGATAGGAGGTCTTGTGTGGTTAGATGGATGGATTTGGTAAGAAGGTAGGAATTTTGAATGCCATAAAGTCTAGAATATAATAGGAAGAAATAAAGAAACTAATATAAATGAGTGTGTAATGATATAACTCAAGGCTCACTTGTATCTACAAGTTTGGTGGTTGGATGGTGGCGATGGTTGATTTATGAAACTAGTGGCTTAGTTTCATGGAAGTACTTTCAGAATGCTACCATGAATGCAAATCATTTAGATCAAACTTGATTTTGGTTAGGGATGTATGGATGTGTGAGAGGGATTTCATTCGTACTTCCATGCAGCTCTCTTTCTCTCCAAACTCAAAAATATTTCCAAACCCTAATCAAAGGTTACCAAAATTAATATATGGTAGCGATTATGGTTAGGGTGATCGGAATCAGTTTAGGGTTATCAAACGTCGATTAATGTGAGAAATCCTAGGTTGCCAAAATGGCAGATTTTGGCTATCTTTTGGCTGATTACGCCCATTGGTGTGGATCTAAAATGGTATTTTGCACTTAGATAAGAAATCATAATGTTAGAGGAAGAATAGGCATGTGATTTTATGGTTGAACTAAGTCTTAGTTAGTTTAGGTAAGTAGAACCGAGACTTAGTTAAGAGGAAACATGCTAAGAATAGGTCCATAGTGAGGTGGCGGTGTGGTGGGTGAGGTGTAAATTAATTTAATTAATGTAATTTGATTAATAAATATTGTGAGGATGGGAATTAATTTAATTGTGGGTAATTAAATTAATATACATGTGGGGTAAAGGGAGCATGGTTAGGTAACACTTTTATATTAATTGATCGGAAGCGAAATAAGGGTAGTATGACCCAATTTTGGTGTTTACAACATGATGATACAGATGGATATCATAAGATAGTTTTGAAAAGAGAGTTTTGAAATGCGCATTGTGTTCCCACACATTATCTATCATTCCTTGTTATATCTCCTTTAGAACGATGATGCTCTTATGTTCAAACTTAGGGATATGAAAAATAGCCAAGAAGGCATTCCATAGCATGGTGTAATCTACCATCATCTAATGGGGGTCATATTTCAAATACAAAATATACATGCATCCTTTTACTTTCATTACAAATTTACTTTCCTTATTCTCTAGGGTAGTGATCCCCTTCACACGCCCATAGCAACTCACACTTGTGTACATGATCTCGTAACATCCTTATCACCCTTGTAATCTAAATATTATGAGGATGGGAATTAATTTAATTGTGGGTAGTTAAATTAATATACATGTGGGATAAATGGAGCATGGTTAGGTAAAACTTTTATATTAATTGATCAGAAGTGGAATAAGGGGAGTATGACCCAATTTTGGTGTTTACAACATCTTTGATATAGATGAATATCATAAGATAGTTTTGAAAAGAGATTTTTGAAATGCGCATTGTATTCCCACACATTATCTATAATTCCTTGTTATATCTCCTTTAGTGTGATGATGCTCTTATGTTCAAACTTAGGGATATGAAAATTAGCCAAGAAGGCATTCTACAGCATGGTGTAAACTACCATCATCGATGGGGGTCATATTTCAAATACGAAATATACATGCATCCTTGTACTTTCATTACAAATTAAATTTTCTTTTCCTTTATGGTAGTGATCCCCTTCACACACCATAACAACTCACACTTGTGTACATGATCTATAACATCCTTATCACCCTTGTAATCTAGTAGATGTAAAGACATCTCAAAAAATACTTGTTGAGGTGGATGAGTCCCTTGTCCACCTGATCGAGAACATTTATTCCCTCTAGTGTTACCTACACCACCAAATCCACTAGATCTACCAGGTCCCTTACCTCCTGATCCACGAGATCCGCCTCTTGTAGTTGGTAAGAGTCCTAAAGAGGTCATGCCTAGCATTACCAACATCTCATTGAACTGCACACAAATGGTTTGTGATATTGCACCGCTACCAGGTGTGTATCCCATGCCAATTCCAGATGCGATACCCAAGATTTGTGTACTCACACTTTTCCCAAACATTGTTCCAGAAAATATTCCTTAAAACATAGGGAATGATTATGCAGCCATAGATGTCCCAAATGAGAAGTTATATCTCCTAGGTGTAGATCGATCACTTTCACCAATACCAATTGGGTTAGTAATACTTGTTTCTTGATTTGGAAAACTAAGCATCAGGGGTTGGTCACCAAGTGGGTTTAGATGTGTGCCAATGGCTCTCCTTTCTTCAAACGATGAAATCTCATCAAAAGCTTAAGGGGTCTTTCTCCTATGCTTGCTAAGATGGAGTAGCATAGACTTCTCAGGATCCATGTCCTCTACATGAACCTTAATTCCTTCTCGCAATGTCTACCCCCATAGATCCATCACACTTGTAACCTCAAACTTTCTAGCCAACTTCCTTTCATGTACTTCACTATACTCGAGTTGTTTGTCTTCCCTCTCTTTTCACCGCAAGGTCTACCATCTTCCGCCAACCTAGCTTCCTCACCCAACACTTAAAAGAATCTTAGTGGCCATAGGAAATGCTTCCCGGACTTAGTGTAATGATCAATATCTTCATAGCTAAAGGGATATAACACAAAAATGATCCTCTAGGTTCCCTTAAGAATTCAAAGTCAATAACCTCTAGACAATAATATGTGGAAATAACATATTTCAGGGTATAAATGGTTAACACTCTTCTCCACTAATGTTCAACAACATGTTTACAAGTCATATCAGCAACCTACAACCTCTCGATATTCATATTGGGTCCACACGTGAGATCTATAGTACCAGCTTGATCTAGATGCATACCCTAAAATACATTCATACAACTCTACTAGAAAAAAAAAAAAGGTCTCATACAACTCATGATACAGGTGTTCTTCTACCCATTTACATGCATTAAATTCAGGTCTAGTTCTAAATCTTTGAGAAAAATCATCCTCCATGCTCTTAAGCCATGCTTCAACACTTTCCAAGGTCAATCACTCTGTCATTACACATCATTATCACAACAACTTCAAAAAATAGGTCCCGACAATGAGAACCAAGATGTAGTCATTTTTTGTACCACGAATACAACTCCCTAATCCCATGTGTGTCATCCTGTCACCCGGTGGGTGATGGAGACTCACCCAAGGCATGTGTGGGTGTCGATCCCCTCCTTTATGTGAACATTGTGAGAATATATTGCCATTTGATAGAAGATTAGATGCAAAAAAGTAAATTTTCATGGACTCACTACGAAAGCATATGATGAGATATTACATCTATATATCTATGTAAATAACAATATAAAAATCATACAAAGAATATATATGATTCATAACATGAAGAAAAGACACTAGGGTTTGCACCCATGAACCAAATATTTAGAATAGAACCATATATTTATATTGATCATAGTATTAGTAACCACATTACATCCAAAGGGGTCATAATAGACCAAATGTATCAATATCGATATCTAACTCATGTATCGAAGTTCTAGTTATGCTTCCCTTATTAAAAATTTGTGTAGACACATCCCTTAGACATGATAAAATTCCTACATTCCTTTAATGAGAACCCCAGATCCTAGAATCTCCGATATATTCTACAAAGATTCACTTTCAATCCTCTCTGTCTTGGTCTATATCCCACCTTTTTTCTCTCTTGATCCTTTCTTCTTCTCCCCGAGCATCTCTATATATAGGTTTAGCACCCACCACAATGCCTCCCTTTAGAATCAGATCACTTTCCAAGTGTCCATGTGGTCCTCCAATGGAGTATGATTATTATGTTTTGATCTCTCCACTTTCTGCAATGATGTCTTCCTTAGAATATTCCATGCGTGGAATATTATTTCCTTGACCACCAATTCTCCAAGATGGAACCTTATCCACTCAAAGCATGCCTAGTCGGGTCACGTTTTTCCTAAAGTTCCTCTTGGAATGCCAAATATGTCTAAATCCTTGTATCTTTGTTCTACCTTGCGCACATGCCGTGGTTTCTCATAAAACCTTCTAAAACCCTTGTCCTATGTTCTTTTCCTCGGATGCCCTTCTCTTCTCTTGTTCTATGAATGCATGTGCCCTTTGGCACTTAGCCAATATTTTGAGGCCAACAAGGAATAACATCAAGTTAAAAATGGTCACCTTTCTTAGGAAATTCTAGATGAATACTTTGTTTTTCATATTGAAACTTAGTATAATGTGAAAATACGGATTTTCCTACCATGTCCTATCATATATCTAGCTTTGTTGGAGCTAGAATCAAATTTTCCATAACCAATCATGTTCTCTTCCAAACATGAGGATGAATTTTATAGTACCAAGGATAAGCTATACGAGCTACAAAACCTCTAAGATACCCTTGTAAATCATTCCGAGGAGGAATTTTCTTTGTTTCCAATTGATACCTTGATCATTTGGGTGGAAAGTTATTTCTACATTAATTTTGTACTCATATAAATAGTCATGTCCAGTATTAAATTATTTGCATGGTTGCCTATTGTAAGAAGGGGAAGCTACTTCTCATCACCAGTATCAGGGATTTTTTGAAGACTCCTCTTTCTCATGTTATTATAGGGTTGTAGTAGATTACTTTCTACATAATGAGTGCTATCGCACATTCTACATGTATCATTCAAGCATGTATGCATTCTTATTTTTACATAGTTTTATTTATGTTTTCTCTAGCACATTTCATCATGTTTCAAGTATGCATGCCACATGTATTGTTAGGTTGTGGAGCATGTTTTCATGTGTGAAAGTGTTGAATCTTGTACAATTTTCATGTATCCTTACTTAGGGGTTCGGGGCACAACCTCCATATTTTTTTTTTTGGGGGCCTTAAACATGCACGATATATTGGGAAACATGATTTTCTCATATGGGCAGGATTTTGGACCATAGGTTTATGGGATGGATTTTTCCCATGGTTTTGTAAAACTGCTTAAGTAGTTGTCTATTTATATGGTTTTATGCATATGATAGATGCACAAAAACATTGCAGATGTGCTTTGAATTCGGGTGTGAATTCTATAGATTTTGTTGAGCATAGCTCCAAATATATATGGGTATTGTATTGAGAGAGTGGTGGTTTGTAATAAAATTTGAGCAAGTGATTCTTGGTGGACATAGCCCAAATTGGGTGAACCACGTTAAATATTGTTTCTTTGTGTTGTGTTATTTTATTCTGCACTTTTATTTGAGACTGTAATATTTTTACGCATATTAGTTTCTACTATTTTGATTTTGTGAGGATTATTCCACATATTTTATCCCTTATTCCCTAACATGCATTAATACATGGATGAATCTCACAATTCCGGAAGATAGTTGAAGTTCTCAAAATGATCCAAATAGAGAGCAACTAAATTTGATAATGGAAAATATTTTATTATATTCCATCTTCTTGTTCCTACAAATAGACTACAATTAAGCTTCTAAGTGCCTTTGCAAGATTGAAAAATAAGACCCATGTAAAGTTGTTGCATGGAAAATGATAGGTTTCATAAGAGAAACATGTCTACGTTTCAGAATATCCCACTAATCATTCAAAATTTTCCCATGATTTAGAGAAGAAGATCAACCTAAAATCCTTGCATAATCATTTTAGTTCAATATATTATGGTTTTTAGGTAGTCTTTCACTACTGTTCCAAGGAGCGAGTCGAAATGGAAATTTCAAAAGAATGAAGAAATTCAAAATTTAATAGAGTTCCATGATGTCCCAACTTAATTAAATTTTTACTTACAACTCTGCATATGTCATGCATGCTAAGAAATTATTCGATTCAAAGCATGCTCATACTTGGAAAAATTAGGTTTCGAGATAGTTCGAAATTCGGTCTTTCGATCCCACATGTCACGATTACAAATAGAAAAAGGTGAAAATCCCAAGTTCAGACAATTTTCCACTCTCATAATTTTAACTTCAATATTTTCTTATAAATATTGGGAGTATGAGTAGCAGACTTTTCAAGGTATTAGTTTTAAAGCGGTTTTGGGGAAAGTTCAAATGGTGAGATCAATATCATGCTATTAGTTTTGACTCTATGCCCAATGGAGGCATCAAGATATTGGTCTAAAACATCTACCAAGTAGATGTCCCAGGAAGCACCTAAATTGTTATCATCAAATTTTCCCTTAGGTAAAATGGAAAATACGAGACCTAACAAGACCTAGGCGGTGGAAAGGCCTTCATTAGCCAATTTGGAGGTTACAAATAGATATCATGATTTTAGGGGAATTTAGAAGCAATTTTAGGAAGGATTGGAATTATAGGAGGAATTTTTCCACTTTTGGTCTTAAAAGACCCAGACAACCATACTCATCAGAAACAAGCAAAAATGGAAGAAATCAATGAATCTTGTATCCAAGCATTTTAAATGTCACCATGGCCCACATCTCTTTGGAAATTTGAAAAAAACTAAAAATGTAATAAATTGACAAAAAAATTCCAAAGGGATTTCTTAAGGACCAAGCTAAAATTTATCCCACCATGATGCTCGACAAGTTGAGGGATGCATTGAGATGGACAATCTCTGAGTAGCTCGAACAAGCTAGTTTAGTGTTCTTTTATGGTTTAGAGAACTTGGTGAGTTCTATTATAGGGCAAAGAATTAGAGTGCAATCAGAGATCAAACCGAGCTTGGTGGAAAGCTCATGCATGGTTCAATGGATGAGTGCAAAATCAAACTCCTTAGGGAACTTGGTTTGTAACACAAGCTCATGGACATGGCATTAGGGAGTTTGCAAAGGAAGAAGAAAGAATGGCCAAGCCCCTTGAGCTCAAAAATGTAGAGATATAATTAAGTGTCTTGAACTAGGAGCTCACCATGGGGTCAATAGATATACAAGGTGAAGCTTTGAATCCGAAGCTACATGGTTTTTTGAGGTAATACATAAAATTTCAAGTATTAGAAATAATATCAAGGCTAGGTTTAAAGGCTTTAGCATGGGTCAAAAGAAATCATGGAATCAACTTGTTGAAATGGGTTTAACTTAGAATTAAGGAACCATGGAAACAGGGAACTTGGTAATGGGAGCCCAAGATAGCTCCACTTTGTGAATCAATTCGTGAGCATGGGATACATGTAAGGAATAAAGTAGAAGCATGAGGAGCTCCCGTAAAATTCATTGGGGTAAACTATTTGAGCTAGTCTTGGGACATGTTGTAAAGAAGGGAGAGCTTAATCCATAGACAAGTGGCTCAAAGGGTTGGCCCAAGGCATCAAATAAAATAGAATATCCCAAAGTGAGCGTATAAGAAAGGCGGGCTCAAATGGTGAAGTTGAGAAAACATAACACTTATAAAAAAACTAGTGATTTGGCTTGGGAGGTGGGAATCCATGGTGAACTCAAGCAAATGAGTATTTTGGCCATGGTCCAAGAAGGATTGTAGGGACATAGAGAGATGTATTGATCTTGGAGCTCGTATTGAAAATCCAAATCAGATTGGTGGCTATAAAGAATCGGTGGAACTACAAATGGAAAGTGACTAAGACATTATGGGAACATAACAAGCCAGAGAAAGCCGAGCTAACTCGAGAGAAAATTCGTGAAGGATCGGGAAAAAATGGATGAGTCGATCGATTCGGGGTTTTTTCAACTAGGGTGAGAAAGGAAAATGTGGCCCGATGCAAGTGGAATGGCCAAGGTGAATCAAGCTAAATTAGGCTCAAGGTTGAAGACATTATGAGTTGAAGTCAGCTCGGGAGGTAAAATGATGAATGCACAGTGAGGTCTATGATCTCAAGGCCAAGGGATTTAAAAGTTAATTTGGTATGGTGGCAAGAATCCAATCATGAATACATGGAAGGAGGGATCATTAGAGCATAACCACATGGCACAAAGGGAATATCTCACCATGGAATCTTGGGTTTGAGTTATAGGAAAATGAGATCACATTTTAGTTGAGAGTAATACAACAAAGGGCCTCAACTTTGAGACTTGTAAGGCATGACATAAAGAATCTCAATAGGAAATTTGGGGAAAATTTTAGGGAGAATGGAGTTCGGAGTTTGTAGAAATAGATGTCGAGAATGTTACAACACTTACATGAAAACCAAAGGAAAAATTCTAAAACTTGAACTCCAAATTTTAGGGTTTAGGATTTTGGAAATTCATATATTTCGAGGGCACGATTATATAAATAGTGTCGGGAAAAATATAGACAAATCTTGAAACCTAAAGTCTAAAATTAAGAATTCAGGATTTTGAATTTTTGGAGAAATAGGGTGGTTGGGTAGATGAATAGTGATAAGCTCTTTGAGAAAAAAATCAAAAACCACGACATAAAGAAGATTCTTAAAAGCAATGGTGGCTTAGTCAAAGTGGTTTTGAAATGTCATGGGATTAGTGTGAAGCTGGACAAGCAGAGTTAGCCACATAGAATCCTATGTGGAGCACCTACCAAGTAAGTGATGGGTGTATATTGAGGTAGTTCACAAGTCGATGTGGATCTCTATGAAATAATGTAAGGAAATTGACATGGCGAAAGGAATGGGGCCAAGTTTTTGGCCTATGTGTGTGATCTAAGGAATAATGCATTTGAATATAACATAGGCTATGGAACTCAACACAGTGCAAGTGGGAAGATTTTAGATATAGGCCGAGTCAGCCTCGGCATTTCTCGGTGATGGTGATTTGAATGTTAAGGAACATCAAGCTCAACTATGTGGAGCCAAGGAATCATTTCAAGGTACTCTGGTTGTGAAAAAAACATATATCCATGAATGAATATCTTGGAGGTGCAAGCAGTGTTTAAAGTTATGGTGATTATAAAAGGAGGAGCCAACATAAATCTATGCCACATAGAATCATGGGGAGCTCACTTGTTTATAAGTGAGCCAAATCATGAAGAAAATTCGACAAAGACATAGAGGAATGTAATAAAGGGTCTTACCATGAATGATAAAGTGGAGGCTACCACGAACATATAATGACCCCACCACCTAGCTCTTTGAGTAGCTCGATTAGCTACTTACCAATGTAAGAAAATTCATAGGCCCACAAAATTTGAAAACCCTCCTCCACTGAAAAATGTGATAACTTATTCGATTCAAGGCCATTTTTGCAAAAATGTAGTCGATGAAAAAAATGAAAAGAAGGGATTCATGATGGAGACATGAAAATGTGAATTTGTAGATATTTTAAAACCCCAATATTTGTAGACACCCCAAAAAACTTGAAATGACATATCGTGAGCACCAAATGTCCATTTTTGTAAAAAACCAATCATTGGAAAGATAAAGAGGAGATATAAAGCATAGTATTATCAAAAGTGGAATTTCAAAGGTTCTAGACTTCTGAAATTCATGAGTAGTGAACAATACACTTAATAGGTAGGTGAGATGTAGTTAATGAGGGTATGGGCTTTCCTTCTTCTCCAACAAGGTAAAGTACATGAAAACATAGGTTTTACAGGGTTTTCCCATCCTTTTGTAGGTATCATGATGGATTTTACATGTGGTTGGAAGAGATTTCATATTTCCTTTCTCTCGCTCTCTCTCTCGTCAATATTTTCCTCTATAAATGTAAAGGGGTTGCATTATTCAAGAAGTTGGTCATTTTTCTTCTCTTATGCACCCCTCTTCTTCTCATATCTGGGGCTTCAAGACTTCCTCAAAAATGTTGTAATGGCTTCATGCCTTCCCCTACTAGATAATGTGTTGTGCAAGTTTTAATGGATCAATAAAATCATGCTTATATTAATCTTCTAGCCTTTCATGGTTTGGTGTTTCTTCTTACCTCTCATTGTTAAATAAGTGGTTGTGTATTTTTCTTGTTCATTCTATATTTGGTGTGTTGTGTTTGTTTAGAAATGGTGCATCAAATGTGATCTATTATATGGTGCATGACCACCCTTTCTAGGTTTGTTCCTTCACTATTTTGTGGGCTAGGATCTATCTAACACTAATTTTTAAGTGTATCACCTCTCTTAGTGTAGGATTTATTTTATGCATCTCTTTCACTATCCCTTGGTATGTTAGAATAGGTTTATATAGGTATTTACTTGTATTAGGAGTAGTCATGGTAGGTAGGTTTAGGAGTAGGAACCGCTTGTTGGGCTTTAGAATATTTGTTAAGTACAAGAAGGTGCATGGGTATTGTTGATGGAAAATCACAGCACTCTGAATGTTTGCAACTTAATGGGTTGAGACTCTCAGTGCGATTGCATAACATGGAGCTTTACCCAAGTGTGGGGCCTTGTGAATCGGGAAAGCTCTCCGGATGAAGGCCAGTTCCTATTCCTCTATTCAGATGCACACATAAAAATGTAGAGGGTTTACTTAAAAACCTAATCTAACTTTCCAAGGAGATAGGGTAAGAAAATACATAAAAATAAACCTAAACTAACAAAGGTGATGCACTAAGGAATGAAGAACACCTGTCTTGCCAATAAACACAAACCATTAAAATGTAATGCAAGATCATGCATAAATAACCAAAATTGTAGTGAAAGATCAGGAGGATACTAATAAACACAGAGAGGGTTGAGAATCATCCACAGACATGCATTATCTGCTCCAAAGATTGATACAATACACTACAAAATGCTAAGAGGCAAAGTTGCATTACAGTTTTTAAATGGGAGGTTTGAACTCCACAAACTCACCTACTAAAGAGAAGAAGGGAGGGGCAAAACAAGAATGTCCAACCTTTAGAAAGAATCCCCTCCTTACAATTTATAGGAAGAATGAGAGAGGGAAGAGAGAGGAAATCCAAATCTACCCCAACCACCTCCAGGTTGTATTTAATTCATCTCATTATGGTGGTAGGTGAGAACCCTAGCAAACCCAAAAAGTGGCGAACTGTATTTTGCATTTTTAAGAATTTGTTCCCACCCAATTAAAGATATCCAGTTGTAGTTGGACAGAGGACCTCGTAAGATTTCTGAAAATTCCAACCTTGCATGAATCCGAGCTCCCTGTGAAAAGTTATGGCCATTTGAATATCTGCGCCAGGGTTTGCTTCCTGTCAGCGCTCAAAATGTTGTGCCTCCCGAAGATGCACCATAGGCGCTGAAAATTACATGTCGACACTCTTTTTCCTGTGCCTTGGCACATCCTTTTTCATGTCAACATCCTTTGCTATGTGCCCTTAACCTGCGCCTTGGTGCATCCATTTACATGTCGACACTCTTTTTCTGCGTGCCTTGGCGCATCCTTTTTCGTGTCGACATCTTTTGTTATGCGCCCTAACCTGCACCTTGGAGCATCCATTTACATGTCGACACTCTTTTTCTTGCACCTTGGTGCATCCTTTTTCGTGTCAACATCATTTTTTGTGTGCCCTTAACCTTCACCTTGGCGCATCCATTTACATGTCAACACTCCTTTGCCTGTGCCTTGGCGCAATAAACATCGGGCTTTGAGTTTCTTTGATTTCCATATTCTTTTGCTTGTCTATATCTACCTAGGGGGAAAGATATATACAACAATTTTGTGACTCAACAGGATCACCTTCCTGCTAGGTAGAAGATCAGTGGCCTTTTAGCAATCCATTGGGCATGGAGTCATAAGCAATAACTTGAAACCAACCTCGATATCGATCCCAAGCACGATACCGCAACTTCTTCTCCAACAAAGACGCCGAACTATAGAAATTCAACCTGAGAGGAAAAAACCTGTGCTGAGAGCACTTAGGGAAATTGAAACCTAACTACAACAAGACAATGTGCATACACACTTAGAGGAATTGAAATCTAGGCTAATATTTACAAGGGTAAACCTTTTCCTTTTAGTAGCAATGTTTAAGATAGATTCTGTTAACTAGAATCGGGAGTTCTTCTCCATCCAATGTAGACAATTGGAAGGAATTACTACTTTTACATCCTCGTGACCATGTAGGGGCCACTCCAAATGGCATCAAATTTGGAATGCCTTCCTAGTTTTATCCGATCTGCATCCCATTTCAAAACTAGGTCCCCTTCCTGGAAGGTCCTTGCTATTGCCTTCTTATCAAACCACCTTTTTACTAAGGCCTAGTCCTTTTCAATTATCTAAACTACATGCTCTCTTATTTCTTCCAATTCCATCAACTCTGCATATTTTGCCTCCATTGGTTTGAACTCGAGACAGCTCCAGCGCTTCATGAGCTCCAATGCTTGGCAATTCTAATGATATAGGCACATCTTGCCTCTTTCCCATAGACCAACTTGTAGGGAGAATTACCAATAGACCTCTTTGGTGTTATTGTCAGCCCACAATGCTGATTTTATCTTGGTATGCCATGTTCTTTGGTTTTCATCCAGAGTCCTTCTGATGATCCTTAGCAAATTCTTGTTCGTGGATCGGTGTGCTGTCCATTACCCCCGTGGGTAATAATTTGAAGAGGTGTTCAAATAGATTCCATTCTTAATAGCCCATTCAGTAATCTTGGAACCTATGAATGCCAATGCATTGTCGATATGATAGTGGTGTCACACCAAACTTGGTCACTATTCCTTCATAAAAGTCTAGTATGTTAGACTCATTTGCTTCTTTGAGCGCTATTGCTTCGGTCCACTTGGTGAAATAGTCTGTTGCCATGAGAATCCACTTGTGGCCTTGGCTTGCGTTTGGATTTATGACCCCAATGAAGTCCAATCCCCATTGCATAAATGTTTGGTCAACCAAAATTGGGTGCAATGGAAGTGCTGCTAGTCTTTCTTTTCCTGTGAAGAGTGCACATTTCTTACACTTTCTTATCCATGTATAGCAGTCGCTGAACACTGTGGGCCAATAATACCCTACCTTCATTATCTTGAGAGCTGTTATCCATGGGGAAAAATGTCCTCCAAAATATCCATCATGAAAATCTTGTAACACCCTCTCAATTTGACCTATCCCAATGCACCTCAATAGAATTCCATTGATGTCTTTCTTGAACAAAACACCATCAACAAGAACATATGGAATGGCTTGTAATCTGAAGTATCTCCTTTTTGCTTTTCTCAATTCTGGAGGGCATAGGCCTACCTGTAGGAAGTGTATCATATTCTGAGTCCAACAAGGAGTGGGTACATCATCATTTTCCTATTCTTGACCATCCTGTAGTACCAAGACAGTCTCTTTTTCATCACCTGCTTTAACTTGCCGACTCAAAGCTAGCTGTTCACATAGTCCTTTTCCATGTACTAGTTTTGTGACCTTGATCTCGATGTCATATTCCATGACACGGGTTATCCATCCTACACATTTCTCATTCAGATCCTTATTTAGAAGGAAGTCCTTGACTCCCGCATGAGAGACCAACAATTGGATCTTGTTGTTTGAGACTAGGTGCTTGAATTTCTTTAAGCTCTTGATCACTGCAAGGACATGCTTTTCAATGAAAGAGTACCTTGTTTTGTATTCCTCTAGGCCTTGACTGAAGAAAGCAACTGGTTGTTCTAATCCTTCTTTGTTTTGCTGTACCAAGATTGTAGAAATTGTGTCTCCACCACCGAAGGCATATAGCACGAAGTCCTTGGAGAATTCTGGATTGACGAGAGTCAGAGCTTGAGATATAGCCTCTTTTATTGCCTCAAAACTTGCCTTTCCTTTAGATGTCCACTTAAATGTCATGCTCTTTTTCAACATCAGCGTTATTGGCTTTACGAGAGCTGTAAAGTTTGGAACAAACCTACGAGACAAAATTGATCCTTCCCAAGAAGCTTTGAAGAGCCTTCTTGTGACTTGGCAATGGCAACGCTCGAATTGCTTCAACTCTTTCTAGGTCAATCGTCAACCCCTCCTTTGAAACAATATGGCCTAGAAGTTTTCCCTCGTGAGCCAAGAATATGCATTTTTTGGGATTTAATGATACCCCAAATCTTCTACACCTCTAAAACACCTGCCTCAAATGGAAGAGGTGATCCGCTACATTTTTTGAGAATACAGTGATGTCGTCAAGATATATTAGAACTATTTTATTGATCAATCCCTTGAATGCCATATCCATTTCCCTTTGGAAAGTGGCTCCAGCATTTGATAGTCCAAATGGCATCTTCTTGTAGGCATAGGTGCCCCATTTGGTGGTGAAAGCCGTCTTGAATTGGTCATCTTCTTTCACCATTACCTGATTATACCCTGAGTAGCCATCTAGGAGAGAGAATCTCTCCGAACCAGATACTACTTGCAATATTTGTTCCATTGAAGGAAGTGGGTAATGGTCTTTGAGAGATGCCCTGTTTAGGTCTCGAAAGTCCACACACAACCTGATTTCTCCGCTCTTCTTTTTGACTGGAACCAAGTTTGCAACCCAACTTGAGTGCTTGATCGGAAATATAATGCTTGCCTCTATTAGCTTGCTTAACTCTTTCTTCATTAGAGGCTCAATGTGAGGGTTGACTGGTCTCTGCTTCTACATGATGGGCTTAGCATCTGGATCCAATTCTATGGTATGTTGTGCCAACTTTGGATTAAAACCTCTTAAGTCTTCATAGCTCCAAGTGAAGACATCTAGAAATTCTTGGCAAAGTTGTATGAAATCTGATTTCTCCTGCTCAGTGGTCACTTTACCAATTTGAAGTGTTTTTCCTTCCCAACCGGAATTGGCTCTGAATCTTCTCTCTTGACCTGTATGTTAGCCTTTTCCTTATGGAATTAGTCATTAGGGTTGAAGATAGACTCCAATGTTACTAAACCCTTGGGAAGCTTGTTTTTCCGCAGCTGCACTACTTGATCTCCATACTGCTGCTCTAATATGTCTTGATTCCTAGCTGAGAATTCAGCCTCTTCTTATAAGAAATTGACGATCTGTTGATCATTCTCAAACACCTACCAGTTTGTGTTATTATCTGGAACTGCTGGCCTCACAATCACATAGATATGTGGTTGCATTTTTTCCCTTTTGATGTTTTCAACCACATCAAATGTTGCTCCAACTGCTGCGATCCTATCCACTGCTTCATTTTTCTTCCTAGGTATGGACACGATATTGAAAGATTGAAAATCCTCAACGAGCTCCCACACCCTGTTCTTGTAGTTCTTTAGCAGTTCATTCTTTGTAGCATGTTGTCCCCTGACTTGATTGATTGATGATTAGCAGTTCATTCTTTGTAGCAAGTTCTTTATGCCCTTTTTCCTGGCCCAATGAAGTCCATGAATCAAGGCCTCATATTCAGCTGTGTTGTTTGAACAGGAAAACTGGAAATAGAAAGCTGAATAATATTTGATGCCTTGAGGTGAAACAAGCATAGCTCCTCCTCCTGCACCTTGCCTACTCCTTGATCCATCAAAAAATAACTTCCATACCTCATTGTCATCCTTATGGTCTGGTTTGGTGATGCTAGGAATAGGCTGGTTTTCTTCATGTATGCAATAGACTCCTAGCTCAGATTCTTCTATTTCTTGGTAGGGATCAAAAGCATGTACCTTGCTTGCCCATTCATCTAGAGTCAAATCTGAGATGCTTCTAACTTTGGTGTCAGCTTCATCTGTGATTTGATAATCTTCTTGATCAAATGTTGAACAGTTGGCATTGATTTGGCTTGGAGTATGAGGCTCAATATGAAAGTTTGCAATTGGTTCAGATATGATTGTGACCTTAGTACCATATCTTTTTTTGAACAACATGTGTGACCAATCAGCAGATAAGTAGCCTCTAATTCTAGCTATGAAATCCCTTGATAAGCATAGGGCAAAGAGTGGTGGCAAATCTATCACTGACACATCTTGCAAAATGGTAACGTTGGGGCATGCATGCAAGGTAAGATTCAAACTTTTAATCACTCCCACCATTGCTCATTGCTGTCCCATCCAATTGCACTACCCCCTTTGATATGAATTCATATTGGAGACCCAGCTGATCAGCTATTTTCTTGGGCATGACAGAACTACTTGCCCTAGAATCAATCATGCAATTGTGTACTAGTTTATTGCCAATGATTAATGAAACATAGAATGGAGGGGGTTTCAAAACTTTACCTTGTTGTCCTCCATGATTCCCTTCAGGCTGAGTAGCATTTGTGAGGACATTCTCTTGCATATGGACTCTGCTGGTTCGAAGTTGACTAATTCTTCATGGCAGCTTGTAGAAGATCTCTTTGGCCTAGGATGGATAAAGATTCCCACATTGATATATTCACATTTGTCTTCTTCATTTGATCAATGATGCTAAATGGGGATGAAAGATCTCTTTTCTGTCCTTTAGGCTGCACATTCCTTTCTTGTGCATGGGCAGCAATAACTAGCATTTGAGTTGGTTTAGAAGGTGGTTTGGGTTGTCCTTGCGTGTTTGGAACTATATTTTACTTACCAACACCTTATGGAGTGATGGAAGGTTATATATCACTTGGTGCCAATGACTACCCTTCACCAATATTCCTCTTCTTTGATCTTGTGTTAGCTACTACACTCTGAGAAATTGTTTGATTCATGCCACAAAAATCCTCAGCTTGCCAATTTGCAAGTGCGGTATCATTTGGAGCTGTGTTTTGTTGAGATGTCCCTTGTTGCTGATTTGCTTCTTGACTCACTTCACCCTCTACGCCAGTAGTTGTCACCATCAAGGCTTGGTTCAAAGCACCATTGAAGCACATAGATTGGTTGTGAGGTTCATTGCATGGCAAACACCAATCATGCTCTTGAGCTATGTTGTTTTGCACTGGCACTAAGGATTTAGAAGTAGATGCAACATTGGGGTTATAGGGCTGAAATGGTCTATTGGTGGGAGGCCTTACTTGGCTTTGATTTGCAGCTGGATTGGGTGGCCTATTGGGCTAGTATGGTGGCCTAGCCTGGTACTACACTTGAGGCTGATACAGTCTAGCACTTTGAGATTTCTTTCTTTTGATAGTCACCAGCTCATTTCCAAGGTTCTACAATTGTTTCATAACCTCTTGGAGTTCATTTTAAGCACTAGAGGATGAAGTAGAACTTTCATTTGAACTTTGATTTCTAGGAGTGGGAATAGGAGCCAAAGTGGGTGCTTGACTAGTGCTTGGATTTTCTAAGTTTGGATACAAGGGCATGGGAGGCGTAGGAGCCAGCTTACGATCTTGAAGAAGATAGTTTTCAGCCCTAATGGAAATCTATAAGTAGCAGGTAAGGTTGTGCCTCCCATAAATTGAATTAACATAGAAATATCAGAATTTAAAGCCTTAAGATAGTATAGAAAAGCACCTTCAGCTGTTGGCCTAATGGCCACTGGAATTCTATCCCAAGACCTTTGAAATCTGAAGTTGAAGTCAGTCAACTGCTCATGGGGAGCTCTCTTGATAGTCATCAATTGTTCTAGTAGAGACAAATTATCTCCCTTTTCTCCGAACTTCTCATGGAGAACTATGCATAACTGATTCCAATTTTGGATAGAACCAGCTCCAAGGCTCCTAAACCATTGCAATTCCTTCCCTTTGAACAAAGATGCCAGCAATTTGATAGCAACATCCATTTCATTTATCTTGTGGATTACACAAATGTTAGCAATGTCTTTGACATGATCACCAGGAGTGGTATGATTTTCTTTAATGAAAAATGGAATGTTCTTCAATGTTGCAATTGGAACTGGATTTTGTGCATTGAGGGCAAGTGGGCTGCTACCAGTGAAATTGACAAAGGGATTCAATGGTAGATGTGCCATTATGATTGGCCTAATAACTCTGGTTGATGTGAGAAAAGGTCTACCAGGTGGAGGTGTAGACAAAGTCCTGTTAGGTGGAGATGGTGACCTTTGTGGTCTTCTTCCTCTCCTTCCTCTACTGGTGATAGCTGCAAGTGAACAAATAGCCCCTCTTCTCGAGTATCAGACCTGGTTCGAATTCTTCTCATGTACCTGGGCAACCTATGCTGCTATACCACTAAATTCTATCCCTTCGGAGTCGCCAGATGTGTTAGAAAGTGAGCCTCAAAAGGCTAGATTCTGCCAAGTTACACACCAAACTTGACAATATTAAAAAATAATTTAAAACTTTGAAGGACCCGAAAGATACAGTTCTTCAATTCAGTTATCGGGTATTGTTGTGCAGTTACTAATCCCCAAAAGGTACAGGTGAAACTCAGGTCATGCAAGGCAACTGGGAAAACCCGAAATACTAAAAACCATGAAATTTTGAAAGTCAAAATCTCAAAAATATAAGAATACCCTTTTGAATATTATCCCCCAATCTATCAACTGGTGAAATTTTGACTTGTTTTGAGTAAGTTAAGTCCTTGAAAATTGATTTCAAACTTTGAACTTGGAAGGTGAAAAATCTGAAATTGTAAAACCTGCAAATTTTTAGTCCAAATTTCTTGAAAATTCCTTCAAATCTTGTGGAATGACCTCTTGTCCCACCAGGCATGCCAAAACTATTGATGGTGAATCACAGCACCCCTGAATGTCTGCAACTCGATGGGTTGAGACTCTTAGTGTGATTGCATAACATGGAGCTTTTCCCAAGTGTGGGACCTTGTGAATCGGGAAAGCTCTCCGGATGAAGGTTGGTTCCTATTCCTCTGTTCAGATGCACACATAAAAATGCAGAGGGTTTACTCAAAAACCTAATCTAACTTGCCAAGGAGACAGGGTAAGAATATGCATAAAAATAAACCTAAACTAACAAAGGTGATGCACTGAGGAATGAAGAACACCTATCTTGCCAATAAACACAAACCATTAAAATGCAATGCAAGATCATGCACAAATAACCAAAATTGTAGTGAAAGATCAGGAGGATGCAAATAAACATAGAGAGGGTTGAGAATCATCCATATACATGCATTATCTACTCCAAAGATTGATACAAGTACACTACAAAATGCTAAGAGGAAAAGTATCATTATAGTTTTTAAATGGGAGGTTTGAACTCCACAAACTCACTGCCAAAGAGAAGAAGGGAGGGGAAAACAAGAATGTCCAACCTTTAGAAAGGAGCCCCTCCTTACAATTTATAGGAAGAAAGAGAGAGGGAAGAGAGAGGAAATCCAAATCTACCCCAACCACCTCCAGGTTGCATTTAATTCATCTCATTATGGTGGTAGGTGAGAACCCTAGCAAACCCAAAAAGTGGCGAACTGTATTTTGCATTTTTAAGATTTTATTCCCACCCAATTAAAGATATCCAGTCGCAGTTAGATGGAGGACCTCGTAAAATTTCCAAAAAGTCCAACCTTGCATGAATCGAGCTCCCTGTGAAAAGTTATGGCCATCTGAATATCTGTGCCAGGGTTTGCTTCTTGTCAGCGCTCAAAATGTTGCACCTCCCGAAGATGCGCCATAGGTGCTGAAAATTACATGTTGACACTCTTTTCCTATGCCTTGGTGCATCCTTTTTTGTGTCAACATCCTTTGTTGTGTGCCCTTAACCTACGCCTTGGCACATCCATTTACATGTCGACACTCTTTTTGCCTGTGCCTTGGCGCATCCTTTTTCATGTCGACATCCTTTGCTATGCGCCCTTAACCTGTGCCTTGGCGCATCCATTTACATGTCGACACTCTTTTGCCTACATCTAGGTGCATCCTTTTTTGTGTCAACATCCTTTGTTGTGCACCCTTAACCTGCGCCTTGGCACATCCATTTATATGTCGACACTCCTTTTCCTGCACCTTAGCGCAATAAACATTGGGCTTTGAGTTTCTTTGATTTCCATATTCTTCTGCTTGTCTATATCTACCCGGGGGGAAAGATATATACAACGGGTACACAAGACCTATTTCAAGAAGGAAATGTTGGGTAAAGGCACGTAGGACGGGGGGTTTTAGAAGGGTTTAGTAGAACCCATGACACGTGCCCAAGGAAACACAAAGGGTTTTGGCAATTATCCATATTCAACATTCTAGGGAGAACACAAGAAAAGTGTGTCCCGACTAAGCATGTGGAGTGGATATGGTGCCATCCTTGAAAATTCATGGTCAAGAAAGGAATATTTCATGCAATGGAAGGATCCAGAAAGAAATTACTGCATGAATTAGAGAGCTCGGATCAGAGAAATCATGCTCCATTGGAGGACCATATGGACACTTGGCAACTGATCTATTACTTCAGGAAGGCATGGTGGTGGATGATAGAGCTATATATAGAGATGCTTAGGTAGAAGAAAAGATATGCTATCGAGAAAGAGAAGTGATTGAAGAGGCAAATTTCTGTAGAAATAGTAGTGGGTTCTATGGGTTGGGGTTCTCACTAAGAGGAGTGAAGGAGTCATAGTTTATCTAGAGGGATGGGTCTGTGATCATTCTTGTAATATGAAATGCATAGTTAGGAATTATGATGCATGAGTCTTATCTACATGGATGCACTGGCCTCTTATGGCCTTAAGGAATGGAATGTGGTTACTAAACTAAGATCAATATGGAATATATGGTTAAGTTCTAAATATATATTGTTCATGGGTGTAAACCCTAGTGCATTTTCTTTATATTATGAATCAGATCTGTTATAAGTTTGATATTTCTCTTGTTATACGAATGGATACATTAATATAATAACTCATGCTAGTCTGTCATAATAAATTTATTCTCACAAGTCTCACATAAAGGAGGGCTCGATGCCCGTGTGTACCTCAGTGAGCACCCATCACCCACTTTGGGTGATAGGCCGGTGCACATGGGATCGAATGTTGTTCTAAGAGCATTAAAATGACTATAGTGCCTTTTCTAGAGATCAATCCCATTTCGTAAGGTCCCACACTTAGGATAGCTCCATGTTTGGCAATTACACCAAATGTTCCAATTTCACAAGCTAGCCATTCGGGGTTGTAATTTTTCATAAAATGACTTATTTATAGCTTGCCAAAAAGTTATGTATAGTGATAACTATCTTATTCACTTATTTCCATGGATTCTTGCAGCTCAATCTCTTGATTGGTTTCTTCACATTCCTAAAGGTTCTATTTTTATGTTTTCCAAGTTAGTGTAAAAGTTTATGCACTAATTTTCGTTCAATATGGAAAGTGACATTACTATGTTACATTTGTGTAATTCAAATAAAATAACAATGAAAACTTCCTTGAATACGGAAGAATCTATCAAAAACCTGCAATCTCTTCAAGTAGCACAAAAGAACCTATTTCTTGACCGAGGATTCGGTGGTTAAATGTAATGTTTTATTGAAAGAATTTGAATGTTGCGAGACTTGATACAAATATCAAGAGACATAAAATCAGCATGGTTACCATATATTTGAGGGATCTTCAAGAGAAGATTGAAAAAATCATTGTCATTATTCTCAGTGATCAATTAAAGAATGCTAAAGAGAGATATCTTGCCATGGAGAAAGAAATAAAGAAGATGAAGGAAGTTGTTATGCAGATTAGGGATGTCCACATTCTCAATGTTAAGAGTACCATCCATCATCTTAAACTCTTGGCTGAAATGATCCACTCTATGGAAATTTCTAAGCAAAAGGAAAAGGATGGAACTGGTCCTAAAGTTGAGTTTGTTGAACTTAATTATGAATACTGGAAATCCACCATTGTTAGCTTAGTTAAGGAATGGAACGAAATCATGTCCACTGTGGGAGATCTCATAAAATAATGAATGATGTTGTTTCTTTACTTCTTGGTGGAATGGACTCGCTTTTCTTTATGTTGTTAGTTTTCATACCTTTGTTGTTAGTTTGGTCTAGATGGACTTATAGTCTAGTTGGTATGGATACTAGCTTTCATATGCTTTTGATATAGTAGGGCTCCAATGGTTATAACCTTGGACTCATTGTTTGTATTTTTGGACCTTTGTATTATTTATGGGATAGGGTCCCCTCAACCTTTTTTTTACCTCTAATAATAAAACAATGAAAACTTTTTTTGGATTCATACAAAAGTGGCGAGGGTTACATATTTTCTTCCCTGCTCTATCCCTAAGAAATAGGTGGTTTGTATCTTTGTGAAAAATTAAATCCTAAAATAGCCTTCCACTTGCAAATGCATTGTGTGAGCACTTTTGAGGAAGTCATTGAAAAATAAGTTAAATTGAGTATTCTTTATTGGATAAAGCTATAAATCCCTTTCAAAGAGATCACCATGACTCCAAACCTACCGAAAAACCTAAATTCTTTAGTAAAAATTAGAACATCTAGGTGATGGAATCACAAATTCGAACATGTGCAAACCATCTAGAATAGTTCTCCTTTGAAACTTTCCAAAGGATTTGGTTACACTAGAGATAAAATATCGAGTGTTCACTCCCCTTTCAGATTCTTTTTCATCAATCCTAAAATAATTAGATATAGTGACCACGGTTAAGTTCCTAACCACTATTATTTTTTGATGATGTATAAAAAAATTCATGGTATAAAGAGCATAAGTATTGTGAGTTTCATCATGTTAAAGGCCATATCACATACAAATGTTTGAAGTTGAAAATCTTTATTCAAGACCTCATAGATAATGAAAATGTTGAAATCAATTCATAGGGACCCAATAAAACCTCTAAGAAATATTTATTAATATACAAAGAGTCATTAACCAAACATAAACATGCAAATAAAAATTAGGATCAAGTCCAATCATCACGAATAAAAATCCTACCCACGTTGTTCTTTGAAGAAAATTATTCTTTTGAATTTCCTTATTAGTTGTGTTCACCCTTATCTTTGAGCATGCGAATACTATTAAGATTAAAACATGATATTATGTTATGGAAATATGACATGTTCATCTTATTATCTCAGAACCTCCTTTTCTTACTCCTTTAGATATTCATTATGATCTCCTCAAGCAGCTTGAGAAGACTACTGCCAAGATTTCTATCTTGGATCTTATTAAGATATCAATGTTTATAAAAGAATCCTTTACAAAACCCTTCGGGGTAAAAATTTTATACGAAGATTGATCCTATGCATTTTCAAGCCTTGGTCACACTTGTTGCTCCTTCTGAACACATTACCTTCAACCAACATGATATTCCAATGGATGATCATACCCGCAATATCCATTTATACATTAAGGTAATAGTTACTCATGAAAATATTAAAAGGGTTCTTATGGACAATGGATTTGGCTTGAATATTTTTACCTTGAAACTAATCGGAGGGATAGGACAAACTGATGTGGAATTAGGTGTTGATGTTATTACACACGAGGCTTATGATAATGCAGAGCGAAATTCAGTTGACACAATAAATTTTCCTATGGATGTTGGGCCTACTATTAATGATACCCAATTTCTTTGGACTTGTAAACACCCTACAATATTATCCTTGGTCAACCATATATTCATACCATGCAGGTCGTGCCCTCAAATTTCCATCAATGTATAAAATTATACCATAAAGTACAAAAACTTACCATTCTTGGGGACCCACCTCCTTTGCACATTGTAGAGAACTACCTAGTTATTTCCCCACTATATATAAGGTTCCTTCTACTAAGATAGGTTTAAAAGTTCAATCTAGGGATATCGCCTCCCACATTGATATTTATACACCCTTCCGCATGATAATGGTGCTTCCACATCTATTTCCCAATTTTCTACATGGGATATGAAATTCCTTCCTACCGTCTATGAAGAATATAACATCCAATAGGCCCTCCTTATTTTTAATCTTCCCTATCACCAAAAACACATGGTAGGAAATTATCATCCTCAATGTTCCAAGGAACATTGCAACATTAACACTTTTCTTCTTAGTAACCTTTTGAAAAATGAAAAAAATAATAATACTTCCATATCCTGTCTCTTGATGATGTGATGGATTCTTTCTATTAATCTCCCAAGTATGCCATCCCTAATAATATGATGTAAACTATGGGATATTAAGGATATGGATGTGTTGTCGATGAAAATGGCATTTTAGAACCTCTTCCAACACCACACACAAAGATGGAAAAATACGGCATTGGCATTTGACCATATGGGTCCTATCCTCTGCAAGTCAAATCCACTTCTTTCCGAGTGTGATAATGGTTCTTCCAATTATGAAAATGAAACAAATTCCCAATATATTCTCTAAAAATTCCTTTCCTCTACAAACCTATTTCTTGAAACATTTATCTTCACTATATACCCTTCTAC
Organism: Taxus wallichiana var. yunnanensis; assembly: GCA_018340775.1. NCBI lineage: Eukaryota > Viridiplantae > Streptophyta > Pinopsida > Cupressales > Taxaceae > Taxus > Taxus wallichiana. The sequence continues at coordinate 521,639,159 of CM031238.1, forward strand.
TCTAGAGTTAAACCTTGTTCACACATCCCTTGTGAATAGTTACCAACAACAACACATACCAATTGAATTATTCTATCATGATGAATAAATTGGATAATTTATGGGTTTACGAGATGAAATTCCTTTTAACAACCATAAAAATGGATTCTCCTTTCATTTAGATGTATACGCATACTTTGGGGAGGAGGAAATGTTATATGGTTAGTAAAATCAGAAAGAGAAGAAGGGAAAAATAAATTCAAAAATCCTCTTCAAAAAAAAGAAATTCAGGTCTCATAGTGAGCACATCTTTAATGCACTATCAAACATGAAAATTGAAAAGACTAAAATGGATACAAACAGTGACCACTCTATGGGTGAAAATCTCATTGATATACACTTAGAACAAGATCTCAATATCCCCCCGATCTTACGTGTATGGAAGATGTATCAGATTAATTGTAAAGGGGGCTACGATGTAAATATTGTCAAATAATATGATCCTAAAATGGGTAATTTGGGAGATTCCCTCTCGGTGCAAAAAAGAAAAAAATCATTCTCCTTCATGAATTCTCAAATGTATTTTCTTGGTCATAAGCTAACATGTTTGTAATGGATCCTTCTCCGGAGTGTATAACCTAGTTTTACACAAAGATGTTGAACCAATCAAATAGAAATTATGGAAAATACCTCCTTGTAAGCCCCTTTTGGTCAAGGAGGATCTAGAAAAATTGTTGGTATTAGGGTTCATTAGACCTATTGACTACTTAGAATGGATCTCCAACATAATACATGTGTAAAAGAAACCTACTAGTCTCATAATTTGTATGGATTTTAGAGACATTAACAAAGCATGTCCAAAATATTATTTTCCTCTTCCTAACATCAAAATGATTGTTAATTCAGCTGTAGGCTATGAAATTCTATCTCCTATGGATGGATTTCCATGATATAATAAAATCAAAATTATGGAAGAGGATCAAATTAAGTCTACTTTCACTACCACTCTTGGTACATTCGATACCAAGTCATGCCCTTGACCTCAAGAATATAGGCATAGCTTATTAAAGGGGCATGAATATCATATTCCATAACATGCTACATGATATTATGGAATACTATGTTGATGATATCTTGGGTAATTCCAAGACTAGAGCCAAACATCTAGAGATCCTACGTGTATCTTTCCATGTCTAATATATTATAAGGTCGATTCATCCCAAAGAAGTGTGTCTTTGGCGTGCTTTCGGGAAAATTACTAGAATTCATTGTTTAGAGGAGAGGGATTGAAGTGGAATCAAAAAAGTTAATAGATAGTAAAGACATGCTTCCTCCCAATAACCTCAACTAGCTATGAAACATATAAGGTAAAATCCAATGTCTATAGACTCATCTCCCAACTTTTTGATAAATTCCACTCATTTACACATCTTCTCAAGAAATATGTTCAACTTCACTAGGGTCCTGAATGCCAAGAAGTTTTCTCCTTACTAAAGGATTATTTAACCAATCCTCATGTCCTTATACTACCTACACCTATAGACATAAAATCACACACTTATTATTGTTTACTATACCACAAAGTATGTTGTTTTTGTTATCCAAATAACTCCCTTGGTGATTAGGGTAACTTACATACACATTTTGTCTCTAAGTTGTTCGTTGCAAGTTTAAATGTGCTTCACGTGGCACATTCCCTTGGTCACATTTTCCCTACACCCCCTTTCTTTCCACTACTCCTTGCGCCCACCTTTTTCAAAGAATCTTCTTCATTCCCCTGCGCACCTCACACTTGATTTTATCAGCTAAGTCCTTGACCCTATTGCACGCAATGCCCATTATTATGTAATAATTGTGTCTTGACCATACATACTCTCTCCCCCACAAGTTTTCCTCATTTCCTCGTGTGCACATCCTATGTGCTATCTCCTTATTCCCTCCACGTCCATTCTTGTGCATTCTCCACGTGCCCTTCTTTGCCCTTTCTATGAGGTCATCTTCGACATACTTGAGTTCCACACATAACCAATTAGAGTGCACCAACAACATGTCGAATGCTTGTAATAATTCAATGGGTGACACATGGTAGAAAAGACAAAACATTTGCACAAGCTGGCCAACATTTCAGACAATCTACACTTTCCACACATCTTCATTGCTTGTGACTTTGTCAAAATTATGACAGGCATATCTTATGTTGAAAAGCTCCAATTGAGGTGTACTGTACTGTACTAGTCGGAGAGATGCTAGCATTAGCTATAGTTCCAAACATTCAAATTCAAATTCTTGGTAGAATAGGTAGGTGATAAATGGGAAAACATCTTTATGAGAATTGATGAGGAGATCTGATTGCTCCAACTGCCCAATTTAATTTGATTCACCTTCCTTCCTTCTTCAACACATCAAATAGGTTTTGGGAAGCACATATGATAGATTTTTAGGAATATTTGTAGGCATTTAATGCCTCTTTTTGTGGTTGTATTTTGAAATAAGATTTTCCCTCCTTTCTTGTCCTCCTCTTCAACGGATGCACCTATAAATGTAAGAGCTTGGCTCATTTGTTATGTTGGACACTCTAGATCCTTACACATTTTGCAAGGGATTACATAATTTATTTATTTTGAGTTACAGAGCTCTAGACATGGCTACTACATGTGGATATCAACCTCCTTCACCATTATAATAGCATTGAACATTTACGGAAGTACTAGGTGCATCATTTTGTGACTATTCTCTATCCTAGCGTGTTTTCTTTTCTTCCTCTTTCCTTTTCTTTATGTTGTGTGCTAGTTGTGCCATTTCACGTCCCTTGCAACTCCTTATTTAGTTTTGTTCCATGAATCTGATCTGGTAAATATGTTTTAAGTTGTGCTTTATATGTTCCTAGCCCTCTTTAATGCATTTCCTTTCATTTTCTCTCGAGCAGATAGTGTTCATCCCTCTTTTTCTGGTGCTATCACCATTTAGTGTAGTTTCCTTTCATGTTATCCTTCTATCCTTGGTCCTTTGGAATTATTAGCTTAGTCTCCCTTTTCATCATTAGGAGTAGCATTAGCAGTAGAAATAAATAGAGGAACCAGCCTTCTCTGGAGATCTGTCCCAAATGCACAAGGTCCCATAACTTCGGGATGGTTCCATTATGGTCTTAAACAAATTGATCCTTGCAGATATGAGATGTGGGTAAATTTTTGAGAAACCAATAGTTTATAGCATGCTCGGTGGGACTCGCATTGAAAGCTTAAATTTCTTATTGCTAAGCTCTAGTGTGTGGACTTAGTATTTTATCCTTTGGAGGCTCATTTTAACACATCTAGTGACTCCCAAAATTTGTAAATATTTGTTTTAGAAATTTTGAGAACATTTCATGAGAAAAGTGCACACAAGGAGAAGTGCAACAACTAAATATTATTTTCAGTACCTCCAATTATCCCCAAGGATATTTTATTCTAGGAAACTTGCACACACATATCCATCTCGACACGTTGCACCCATTCAAATCCTTCTCAAAATAGACAACATGAGTACCTGTAATGGCACATCAACAAACTTCTTCACTTTTAAACTTTTCTAACTTCAATGGAGGAATACCCTTGATTCGGCTATGCGAGAATGATATTCCAAATGGCACACTCAAAAGTATTCCATACTTTACTAGTGAGAATCAAGTCACCCCTCAAGAGCATATTCAAGATATATAAAATGTGTGTTCACTCTATCTAATCACACATGATGATGTAGTAGTTAGGCTTCTTGTAGCCTCCCTCAAAGTCAAAGCATTTTAGTTGTATAGAGGCTTGAGACTCAGATCCATAGCCACCTAGGATGAGTGGGAATAACTCTATGAAGTATTTTGAAGACAAGTCGGATCACCTATCTCTAGTGGAGAAAATGAAAACAACTAGGAGGGCACCCAACAAGAAGATGACTGATTTCAACATCATATTTGGAAGACTCGAGAATAGAATCCCTCTTGTCGTAAGTCCTATACCCCAGACATGATTTTCTATACTATCTAAAGCAACTAAACAAAGTGACATCTCAGTCATGATTCAATCCATGGGAGGTAGGACTTTACCAGTTGCTTATAACATTTCATTAAAGGTAGAAAATAGTCTTATTCGGTGGGAAAGATAGCTCCTAGACCACCTATGCTCCTACTCCCGAAATGTCACGAGGCACAAAAGTCTTATGTGGCCCCTGTTCTTGTCCCCGAGAAACTCCCACAACTAGTTGCATCAACATCCTACTCTCCAATGCAACAAAAAGAAGATGAAGAATTAAAGGCCTTGATTAGAAATTTGTCAAACAAGGTCATATCACTAGAGAAATAATAGGTGCAAGCCTATAGAGGTAAATCTAATTAGGTGCACATGCCAAAGAAATTAGCCTTGGCAAAATCAATGTGGAAATAAAAGGTATGTTCCTAATCAATAGAATGATAGATGGCATGCCAATACACATATGCCCTTGAAATTTATGCCTCCTACACCCTCTCTTCCAGCACCAAAGGTGCAATTCGGGAACTTGTCCTAGTTTAAAACAACTTGGATCAAGACTAAGAATGGTGCTTCCCATATAACATGCCTCATAGTCAATACCTTTGTGCTAATGATGTGTACGTACAAGCCTTCATGATCGAATGATTCATCCTATCAACCTTCAACAAGTGCTCTTGAAGTAGATGATCAAGGAATGCCGAATCTCCTCTAGAGAAATTTTATGTTCTTTTACACTAAGGAATTATATACAATAAACATAGCTATAGATGAATTAAAAAAACCACACGCCCAAGTTGCAAACAACACAAAATATAAGAAAAGAATGATAGATTCAAGCACCTAAGCCACAATTCAACTAACTCAACCAGATCCTCAAAAACAAAAAGATGTAGCTAAGGCTGCATTTGCAAAAACACTCCAGTCCCTACAAAAGAGGTCTCATGTAAAGATCCAGAAGTGGTGCATGCCCCTCTTTTGGTAGGTTAATCCTATGCTTTGGCTAACATCCATGCTTCCGTGCCTTAGTAGTCAAGGAGGGATATTGTTCTCTAAATACGCAAGTTAGCAGCTCTTCCACTTAGCATTGTGGAAAAGATGAAGATGACAAACATAAATGTCACAATGTGGGATTTCTTTGACCATCCCTTCTCAACGGGATCTACTGCATGAGGCCCTGTCCCAACTTCCGTGCTTTGATCCTACTATTCACGAGCTGCACACTACTATAAACATCTACCAAGGAGAGGAGAATCAAGTAAGTAAAGTTGTCAAAAACCCAATATTCTACATGTCCTTGATCATAGGAAAACACCTAGTACATAATTGCATGATATATTCTGGTGCTAGTACCTCTATTATGCCCAAGAATATTGTTGATGTCCTAGGTATTAGGTATATCCTCTTGTCCAAAGGAGTCTTCCAACTTGATGGCTCAACTGTCACTACCCTAGGAGTCATCAAGGATCTTGAGTTAACCATCCATGCATGTCCAATCATCACCATAACTCAAGATGTGTCCACAATTAACCTATCTCCTTTGTTTTCCATATATCTATCAAGAGACTTTATAGATAAAGTGGGTGGTTAATTTTCTTACGATTAGTCTCATATGTTACTCAAGATAAGGTATGGTACTTGGTTTACCATTTAAGATGAGCCTATAGTTTCTTATCATGTAGAGTCATGTGTCCCATCCCTCTCTAAGCCAATTGTTATATCCAAGAACAAGCTTCAATTCTGAAGAGCACCTCTTCCACCCCATGTTCCTAATCTAGTACTTGATGAATGGGAAAGGATGCACCATAAATTTGACCCATATCTTTGAAGAACTAGAAGCCTATGAAACTAGGCTTAGTATTTACTATATTATTGAAGAAGAAGTTATGATACCGTCCACGCTCAAGAAATATAAATCTAAACACAGTCTGTCGAAGTTATACTTTGATGGATCTAGAAGTAGAAATGGTCTTTGGAGTAGAATTGGTTCTCATTTCCTCGAAAGATGATATATTCTTCTTTACACACAAAGTTGCATTTCATATGTTCTAACAATGTGGCAGAATATGAAGCATTGGTGCATGACCTTATCATCACTTAAAATAAGAATATTAAGTTATTATAGGTATTTGGGGACACATAATTGGTTATCCACTAGGTTACCAAAATATTTCATACAAATAAAAAGCTTCTCAACAATTCATTGACGTTGATCCTGGTATCAAGCCCATCATACAAAAGTAGCAACCAATCAATCTAAAGATATAGCCTCACGATGAGAAATGAATTGTCCAAACTCATTGAGGCAAAGGTTATTTTTCCCATTAAGTACTCGACTTGGGTACCAAATCTAGTTCCAGTATGCAAAAATAATGGTGAAATCAGACTCTATGTTGATTTCAAAGATTTGAACAAGGCATCTCTCGAAGGATCATTATCCTTTTCCTTCAATGCACAAGATTTTACAGACTATGGCTGTTGCACAAAGCTTTTTAATGTTGGATGGGTATTCGGGCTTCAATCGGATCTGGTCAAGGAAGAGGATTGATTCAAAATAGCATTCGCAACCAAGTGGGGAACGTATTCATATCAAAAATTCACTTTGGTGCATCAAACGTGGGTGCCACATTTCAGCATGCCATGGATATTTCTTTCAAAGGTTACATCAATGAGTTCATCTTGGTTACCTTGATGACATAAAAGTCTACTCAAAGCAAAGCATGGATCATGTGGCGCACATGGAGAAATTCTTTGAGATATGTAGAAAGTATGGGTTATCTCTTAACCCCAAGAAGTGCTATTTAGCGGTGATATAGGGAAAGCTTCTAGGACATGTGGTTTCAAAGGATGGCATTTCCATTGAACCTAAGTGTGTCTCATCCATCTCTCTCTTTTCCTACCAAAGCACATAAGAAGGCCTTACTGATCCTTCCTTAGCAAAATAAAATTTGTTAGAAATTTTATCCCTAACTTTGAAGGATTGATTCGGCCCATCACCCCGATACACAATAAGGACATAGAATTGGATAGATAGCAAAAGAAAAAGAAAGCTTCAACAAGATCAAGTAATAAATTTCTTGCACGCTAACAATCATCAATCCAAATTATTCCAAGGATTTCATCCTTTATTCTTATATAGCATGATGAAATTTTTGTTGTTGTCCTAACATACGAAAATGAACAAGGGATAGAACAACCAATTGCCTTCTTTATCTAGACACTGAAGGATTATGAAAGAAAGTATAGTCACATGGAGAATAATGTCTTCACCATCATGCACATGCTCAAGAAATTCAAGAGCATGCTCACCAAAAATAATATCAAGGTGTTAATATCCCTCTCTTTTGTCAAAGACTTCATCATGGGAGAAGAAATCAGTGAGGAAAGAGTGCGATGGGTGAGCAAAATCATGGATTATGATGTGACTATCAAGGCCACAAATATGGTAAGAGGTAGCATGCTCTACAAGCATATTGATGAGGATGTGCACAATGAACATAAGTCTTCATTATTTCTTGATGAGGACCACCCACGTGCAAAACTTTAATAGAATGCAGATCATAGTGCACATGACTGGATGAAGGAAATGATCACATTCCTTTCAAAGGGTGCATACCTTGTGGGTTTGAACAAAGAAAAGAGAAGAAATATGATGTTATAATCTATCCCTTATGTTTTGATCGATGGACTTCTCTTCAGGAAAATCCTTGATGGAGTGCATTTAAGATGTATCAATGGTGCACAAACTAAAAAAGTGTTAGAAAAATTTCATGATGGATTCTCTGGTGGAGCCTTCTCTGCCAAAACTATAACAATGAATACCATAATGGTAGATATCTTTTGGCCAACTCTATTTACATATTTACACAAGTGGGTCATAAAATTCAAATAATTTTCTTTCTTTGCGGGTAAGAAAAGAGTGGTAGTGCTTCCCCTCCAACCAATCTAGGTAGATCATCCTTTTGTGTAATGGGGTATCGACCTCATAGGCATGATCAATCTTCCTTCAAGTGTTGGGAACAAGTGGGTGTTGATAGATGTAGATTACTTTACCATATGGATATAAGCTATCGTGCTTAGGGAATCAATTGAGTCATTCATCCTTGACTTTCTCAAAGGTATAGTCATAAGGTTTGGCATTCCTCAAACCATTATCTTTGATAAATGAAAAAACCTTCCTTGGGACCAAAATCACTAATTGGGCTCTAAATTTGGGTATCTATCTAAAGAATTCTTCCAACTATTACCCCCAAGGTAATGGTCTGGTAGAATCAACAAATAAGAACCTGATCAAGATCATGAAGTGCACAATGAATACTAGCCAAAGAAAGTGGCATACAAAGGCCTCACCTACGCTCTGGGTAGATATAATCACGGTGAAAAAGGAAATAATAACTTATCCTTATAATCTTCTCTATGGCTCAGAGGCTACCCTTCCTTTGAGGCTTAAGTTTAACTCATTAGCACTCACCCAAGTGGTTGGAACTTGAAGGTGCAAACTAGAGAGAAATCGAATAGAGAGCTAGTTAATCTTTAAGAGTCAAGGAATTCTATCATGATCAAGCTAGAACAACATTAGGAAACAAAAAATAAATGGTTTAAGGAAATGGCTAGGCCTCAAGCTTTTGAAATTGGGGACTTGGTTTTAAAATGGGATGTTGAAAGAGCTAAACTAAGATGCCATTCAAATTTTGATGCACTTTGGAGTGGCCCATATATCAACAATTAATGCAAAGAAGCTAACTATTATAAGTTAACTCATATTGATGGAGGCATGCTAGAAATCCCAAGTAAAAGGGATCTATTTTAAACACTTCCATTAAATGTTTTACATCATCTTGTAAATAATAGAGTGGTTTTCAATTCCTCTAAGTGTTTTATGTGCACACTTTGTCTATTTGTATATATTTATTTCTTCTTGCACGCTTCCTACACACGCTCTTGTTACTTCCAAGATATAGAGCTTCACATTAATAGTTACAGGATTCAAAATAAGAGTCGGGGAGATGATCCTCAAGTGACTATAGGGGAAATTTCATGATTAAATAGTAGAATCCATGACCAATGGATGTCATAGGCTATTGGTATCCTTCATCTAGCAAGAAGATGGCCTGAAATTCACCAAAAATGTTATCTAAATAACTATCCTAGTGATTTGGGTAACTTACATACACATTCTAGCTCTAAGTTATTAATTACAAGGTTAAACGCACTCAAGATCACTTGTCACATTCCCTTGGTCACATTTTTCTAGTGCACCCCTTTCTTTCCACTCCTCCCTTACACTCACCTTCTATGTATTCATCTTATTTTTAAGCATCTTTTTCATTCCATGTGCATGCATCGTACTTTCTTCAATCAGCTAATTCCCTTTCCCTATCATGTGCTACATCCATTATTCTGTAATAATTATGCCTTGACCATATGTTCTCTCCTTACTAGTTTTCCTCATTTCCTCATGTGTGCATCTTTCACACTATCTCCTACTTTCTTTCTACACCCATTCTTCCACGCATGCTCTGCGTGCCCTTCTTCATGTTTTCTATGCCAGTCATCTTTTGACATACTTGAGTGCCACACACAACCAATCGAGCACGTTAATAGGGTGTTTAATCCTTGTAATAAATTAATGGGTGACACATGGTAGAAAAGATAAAACATCTACACAATTTTCCAAAATTTCAGCCAATCCGCACGTGCCACACATCTTACGCGCACTTACGGCTCTAAATTTTTTTTTACAAGTGTATCTTCTACTACAGATCTCTAATTAAGGTGCTCCTCAAATTTTTTGAGATATTTTGACATCAGCTACAGTGCCAAACATTCAAATTCTATTTCATGGTGGAATTGGTAGGAAAGAAATGGGAAAACATCGTTCTAAGCATTTATGAGGAGATCGATTGCTCCAACCACCCGATTTAATATGATTTTCCTTCCTTCCTTCTTCAAAACATCAAATAAGTTTTAGAAAGCGCATTTGACATATTTACAGGTAGATTTGTAAGCATTGAATGCCTCTTGTTTGTGGTTGTATTTTGAAATTAGATTTTTCCTCCTTTCTTGTCCTCCTCTTCCACCGATTCATCTATAAATGTAAGATCTTGGCTCATTTGTTATGTTGGACATTGTGGATCCTTATGCATTTTGCAAAGGATTCCATATTTTCTTTATTTTGAGTTGCATACCTTTAGACACAGCTCTGCATGTGGATATCAGCCTCCTTCGCCATTGTAACTACTTTGTGCATTTCTAGAAGTAATATGAGCATCGTTTTGTGACTATTCTCTTTTCTAGCATGTTTTGTTTTCTTCCTCTTTCCTTTTCTTTATTTTGTGTGCTGGTTGTGCCATTTCATGGCCCTTACAACTCCTTATATAGTTGTGTTCCATGAATCGATATGGTAAATATGTTTTAAGTCGTCTTACTACATGTGCCTAGCCCTCTTTCACGCATTTCCTTTCATTTTTCTTAGAATAGATAGTGTTCATCCCTCCTTTTTTGGTGATATCACATTTTAGTGTAGTTTCCTTTCATGTTATCCTTCTATCCATGGTCCCTTGGAAATATTATCTTAGTTTCCCTTTACTGACATTAGGAGTAGCATGTAGAAGTAGTAGTAGAAATAGATAGAGGAATCGGCCTTCTCCGGAGATCCATCCCAAGTGCGCAAGGTCCCACAACTTGGGGATAGTTCCATTGTGGTCTCAAATAACTCGATCCTTTCAGATCTAAGACACGAGTGCACATTTGAGAAACCAATAGTTTTATATATAGATCTTGCGTAAGAAAATAATTCAACGATGAGATATTGCCTAGTCATTCTTCCTTATTTGAGTGTCTTTATTATTTTTATTTGTCACTTCACTCTTTTCTACACCTAATTTTGGTCAAGTCCAAGGGATTCTTCTCTATTGTTATTTTTATATTTTTCATCAGTTATCTCACGGACACTAGTGCCTAGGCCTAGACACTAGTTCCCAAGTGCTCCTCTCTAGTTTGGGTACTCTGTCATGTTTCTCTTGATATTATTTTTCACATTAGTAGTAAAAAAATTTGTTTCCTTACTCCTATCCTAAGGTACTAGTCAACATGTCATGTCATTAGTGTCAAAATTCAAGAAATATATCCCTATATAAACACAACATACATACCATTATAAGGACATGAAATTTTTATCAAGGGATTATTGGTGGTTCAAACTTACACCCTGAATCTCGGATCTTGAAGAACCGAGCTGTTTGAGACAATAATGGAACAATATCCAAGTTATGGGACCTTGTGCACTTGAGATGAATCTTTAAAGAAGGCCATTTCCTCTATCTCTGTTTCTACGGTTACTACTACTCCTAGTCTTTGAAAGGGAAAACTAGGCTAATAACGTCAAGGGACCAAGGATATAAGGAAAACATGAAAGGAAATGCACTAAAAGGTGATAGAATCAGAAAAGAGGGATGAAAACTATCTATTTAGAGTGAAAATAAAAGGAAATGTGTGAAAGAAGGCTAGGCACTGTAGCATGACTAAAACATATTTACCAAACCAGTTTCATGGAACATAACTAAAAAGGAGTTGCAAGGGACGTAAAATGACACAACAAGCATGCAATGTAAAAGAAATGCAATAAGAAGAAATAAAAACATGTTAGGACATGAAATATTCACAAAATTATGTTTCCATTACTTCCATAAATGCATGAGCTATTACAATGATGAAAGAGATCAATATCCCTATGCATGAGCCAAATCTAGAGGTTTGTGACTCAAAATACATAAGATATGAGTTTTTACAAAAATATGTAAGAATCCAAAGTGTTTAACATTAATAAAGAGCCCATCTCTTGTATTTATAGATGAATCCATTAAGAAGAAGAGAAGGAGCAAAATCCAAATTTGAAATATAACCACCGATAAGAAGCATTCAATGCCTATAAATCCTCTTGAAGATCTATCGACGCAATTCCCCAAGTCTTTTTGGCATGTTGGAGAAGGAAGGAGGGTGAATCAGATCAAATTGGGTGGTTGGAGTAGTTAGATCTACTCATTAATGTCCGAACATAATTTTTCCATTTCTCACCTATAAAATCTACCAAGAGCACTATAGCTTATGTCGGATACTCTTGATTGATACTAGGCGCACACTTATTGGAGATGTGTAGCAAAATATATTGTTGTCGAAGTTTTTAAGAGTCTTCATGTACATGTATGACACATGACGTGTGTGTATTGGCTGAAAGGACAACCAACTATGACAAAAAAATCGTCTCTACCACATGTCACTAATTGATTTGTTGTAAGGATTTGGCACCCTATTGGTGCGCTTTTCTTTGGTTTCGTGTGGCACACTCAAACATGTTAGAGAATGACCTGGAATGGAAAGGCACAAAGGAGGGTGAAAATATGTTCATGCAGAAGAATGAGGTGTGGGAAGAAATAATAAGGGAGGTGTGCATGACGTGCATGAGGGAATGAGGGAAAATGGTGAGTAGAGAATGCATGGTCAAGGTGTAACTATTACAAGATAATGTGTGGGGGATGCGAGAGGGCTTGGGACTCGGCTAGCTGAAGAAAATGTTAAGCATGCATAGGATGAATAGTTCCTAGGAAGAAGGAAAATGCACAGGAGATGCACGCTTGATGGGAAGATAGAACAAAGAGGAAAGGGAAAATGAAAGGAATAAGGGGAAGCATGCAAGGGCACGCAAGGAAAATAAGGGAGGCTCATGAGGAATCTGTAGCCAAGGGGATGTGCCAAGTGAATTTGAGTGGGTGTAACCTTGCAATGAAGAGCTCAAAGCCATAATATGTATACAAGTTACCCAAATAACTAGGAGAGTTATTTGGATAATAGGGATATCTATCTACATATCTCAAGGAACTACATTTGAGTGCATTTTTATAAATACACTACATATGAAAGGGAATTTCTAAATTCTATCCACTTATTTACATTTTATCTAGCTACTTCCCACTATCTCGACATCATCAACTTGAGGGAATCCTAGGAGCACTATTTCACACACAATCACATAGAATTACATTGGGTTTGAGATGTAGTGCAATGCTCAGTTGTAAGTTCAATAGTTTGACAGTTGAGGATAGTTTGACCCCTTATTTTGCATCTTACCTTTTTAGGATTTGATATTTTTTCAAGTTTTTGTAGGGGAATTTTGTATTGCATATTTACGGGAACTCTTGCAGGAAAAGTGTGACTTTCAGGTGATCATTGGTGAACAAGTTTAAATCCTTAAGAACAATGTCAAAACAATATACCAAGCTTATATGTAGATTATAGTGCCCACCATAGGTCTGAGGTACCCACAGGCACCCATGACCCTATCTAGGAACTAGTTTCTAGTTTGTTTCAAGTACTTCTACATATTTTTGAGTGGGATTGAGACTATATATATTCCTATTCCATCACATTTCCTAGTCGAGACACACTTTGGGATAAGTGAAATCAAGGTAAGTTCCCTATCTCTTCCATTTGATTTCATAATTAAATCAAATAAATTTCCTAACATCTGTATTTCATTATATATCATTTGTAGCAATCATTGCTTTTAGATTTTAATAAAATAATTCAGATTTTATTAAATCATTTTGGTGAGCCCATAGCTTATAACTCCTTTCCTAGGATCCATAAAAACCCTAATGACTAAGAATATATTTTCTCCTCCTAGGAAATCCATGCCTCATATGAGTGTTAATCCTATTTATGATGAAGAAACTATAGCTAAAATTAGCACTATCTATCACAATACTATTATTTCATATGAAAATCAAAGACAACTATTAGCACATGAATGTAATATTCCTACCAGCTTTGATCACTCTCTTGTTAGAATTATTTTTGATCTTGCAAGCTTCTCTGGTTGTAGACCTTGCTATTTAGTAATCCATACTCCACCATATTCTATTTCTATTGATACTATAGATGAAATTAATATCCATTTTATGCTTAGTATTGATGTTTATAATTCAAATAAAAATAATGATCAAAACGTACATGTGCATGATGTTGTTTCCAATACTATTCTATGATTCTATAGTTGCATCTCATACCGCTTGCATGTCTGAAAATGTCTCCAATGATTTTCATACTAGTTCTCCCCCTCATTTATTATATGTTGATTATACGCTTAATGAAATCCTTCATTCCAACTATTTGTCGAGATATTGATGATACACATGTTAGTACTGATTCTAATTCCTTACATAATGCTAAATTGGAATTCTCTACTCTGATTTCAAATTCTTCTAAGATAATATCTAGTAACATGCATGTTGATTCATATTCTTCTATTACTTCATCTCCTAATAAATTTTCGATGTTATTTCTACTACTTCTACCGACACTACTTGTTCTTCACCACCTATTACTTCTTCGACACCTACATCTAGTGTTCCCATAACATTTCCATCTTCCACTTCTTATTTTAACATCCCTATGATCACTCATAATAGAAATATCAAACCACTTAATACATCATTCACATCTTTTACCATTCCTTCAAATGAAATCTTATCACTCATGCATGATGTTAGTCGATTACAATCTCAGTCCAATATCTCACACTTGAAAGTAAATCCTACTATGCTTCTATCGATAAAAATATTTACATGGAAATCATGTTCCAAATAATATTCACAATTCAAAATTCCTTAAGGATTTCATTATTCCTACACTTCCATTATTTGATGATACAGAATTCCATATTTAAATCTCAAGAATCGTCATCAAACCATAGATTATTAGTCTAATGAGTGATTATTACTTAAAGATTTTCACCACAGTCTTACTTAAGAATCTCTCTAATAGTACACACATTTACCCTTTAGATCTATTAGTAAATATTGTGAGATGAAAGAGGCCTTCCTTGATGATCAATACTTAACAATGGCCCTAGAGTCACACATGACCACTTACCTAGCTTATATCAATGTAAGATATAACCTATTATTGATTACATTTTTAATTTCAATGTTTGTATACATTTTTGTTGTCATATAAATGTGCAACATGGGAATTGACAATTTCTAAGCACAAAAATGATACTTGTGGAAAAATTTTCATGTCTTATCATCTCGAGGAACCTTAGGTCTCACAAGTCAGTTCAAGTGACCTCTCAATTAATTTTATCTCACCCCTAGGTGATTGAGGAAATTCCATTCATTCCCCCTAGGTGATTTTAGGAGTTCACTAAAAGTTAAGCTATAGGGAATTATGGGAAGGGTTATCATTGGCCTTCTTAGAGATGGAGCAGCCCCATAGAGCCGAGAAGAAGACCCTATGTGGACATATAGGTGATTCAAATTTCTTGGGACATCATGGAAATTATTCAGGAATATTTTGGAAGGGCTCAAACAAGTTGGGAAGTTTCACAAAAATTTGGGTTCTGAGGCCTAGTTAGTACACAAGCAAAAATAGCCACCGAGCTTCGGAAGGTGATTCCGGAGCTCCGGATGGAGTTAGGAGAAAAAAACATCTCTTGAAATATAATTCCAATCCCTATAATATGGTGAAATCATTTCTTTCACAAAACATTGGTGCATTAGGTCTGCATGAATTTGTTTTCGGGAATATGTGGGGTACCAAATCAAAAATATGATGTTTAACAAATAAAATGGAAGAATAAATACATGAGACTAAAACCATTTGATTCAAAATGATATTTCCATTGAGGATCATATAAAATATTTCTAGAAACATCCATCAGGAGCTCAAGTTATCATTGTCACAAGTTGCACTCTTAGAACAAGTTTGGGAGTTAGCCAATTTTTTAGAGGATATGTGTCGGCTCGAGGAGCCTAGTGGGATTTTTCGTCCCCAACATCCCCGAGGATTAGGGACATCAACCTTGGAAAAATTCACCCAGCCCTTATGTGACCTCTTGAATCTCATAAGACCATTAGGATTTCCGATTCAACACCTGGGTGCGATTTGGAGCTCAAATTTCCCTGTCATCAGATCTTCACCATGTGTAAGCTATAGGATCTCCATGGAATTTTATGTCCCTCACGTCCCTCACATGTCAGGGACATAAAACCTTTTAAAATGTTTCCAACCCTCTAAGGGAGACTTTTGGTCACCCATGTGACCCACTTCTAGCCCCTCAATGTTGATTTTCTATCTCTCACTCCTTGCCGTTAGATTGATGCCTCATGTCACCTTATTTCTCACCAAGGAAAATGATGTCCCTCGTGTCCCTTTAATTTGAGTGACATCAAGGACATAAAATGCACCCAACCCCTTTTGTGCATTTTTTCAATGTTTTAAATCTGGCACTTAGCCATTTTTCCCCCAGATGTCTTCTTCACAACTTCATACCTTATCATGGCTTTATTCATGATTTTCTAGACACCCGGTCCACCATTGTTACTCCAAACTAGCTCTACCATGGCCAAAGAAACCATCCTCTCCATGAAAATGCATAGGTTTTAGAGATAATATGGGTTGAAAAATGAAAACGATAGAGAAATGAATAAAAATGAATATTTTTCGTCGGATAACCATGAACTCACCGAATAAACAAATGTTCATATCTTGCAAAATAGAAGTTGGATTGAGGTTCCGTCTTTTGAAAAGTTTCAAATTTTTCAATATGATCAATATGCAATAAATGGGTGGTCAAATGGTGTCCTAAAACATTTTTTCCAACAAAATCCCCATTTCGAGCATCGACTCACATTTGTTAGATTTCCCATCAATCTGGAAATAGAAACAAGCTAAAAACTTACACATGGGATCTAAATGAAAAGCCTATTGCAATGGAGTTGTTTTTTTCATGAATGGAGACAAAAACTAGACCTTCAAATTTTGATCTCCATTAATGGCCACCATGGCGCTCTCGTGCTCGAAGCCACTTTGCCGGTGAAAATTTTAAATTCTATTTCTAAGAATTTTAGTTAGATAAATCATGTTAAATTTGGAGGATGTGATCATGACGATGAGCTAATTCAATAAAAATATGTTCCATCGCAAACCGAGTAGTGGAAGTCCACTTTCTAAAAATAGTAATTTTTCCTATACAAACTCGCTATGTTTGGAAAGTTGTCATCAAAAGTGGCTATGAAAAAGGTAGTGTGCATTGAAGATTACCAAGAAGCCAAAATGATTGTCGGACAGAAAACAATGAAAATGACTAATTACTAAAAATAGTAAGTCCCCTATATGGGTGCTTACTAAAAATAGTAAGTCAACCCAAGAAGTGGCTAAGGCAAAGGTAGTGTGCACATGATTGAATGAGGGAGTTCATCACATCACGATGGTCAAGAAGAGGAAAAAATCACCTCTCACTAAAAATAGTAAGCCTTCCATCTAGACACTTACTATTAATAGTAAGTTACACTCAAAGGGTAGTTTTGGCACAATGGGACATAGAGGGATGATCATTCAAGTCAACACCATCATTTAGGATCATCCATGGGAATTTCTCATAAGGAATTCGAGACTCATCTCAAGGAATTCAATAGTGTCTTTTGACACTCACTAGATGGTTCAGGTCACAGGTATATCATACGCAGGGTTGGAATTGTGGTCATCAGAAAAACAATTCATTCAACTCGATAAGTGTTTGTGAGTGAAGATGAAGGAATTTCTCAGGGTATAAAGAGTTTGGAGATGTAGAGTTCACTACAATGGAACACCTCATCGAATCATCTAGAAGGAGATGCGGAATTCATCGAAGGCAAATTATTCATCACCAGTGTTTCTTCCCCCTTTTTCTTCCTTATTTCTCTCCTCTCTTCTCTCCCCCTACTTTATTTCTCCTCTATGTTCTAATTCTTCATTGGGGGGTACAATTTTAAATATCCTTTAATGAAATTAGAAAAGGATATGTTATGCTTCTAATGTAAAAGTCACCTTTATGTTATAAAAAGGAGACTTAATATTCTCCTAGGAAGTTGAAAAGTTTTAAGTTATTCGAGGACATATGAAAGTCATTAGGGGGTAGATGATGAGTCATCTCTCATTCTATAAATTTTAAATCCATTCTCTTTGTAGAGTGTTGGAAATTGATCTTGTAAACTCAAGAGTGCATTTTACTTAGAGAAAGCAAAGGAGATAACCATTTTCTTCTAATTTCCTTTACTTTCAAATTTCTTCCATTCCCACACTATGTACAAATTTTGTTTTAGAAATCAATACAAGAAGGATTTTCTATATTTATTTGACTAAGGGGTTTATTGATACTTTGTGATCAAGAAATTCTATTTTCTCTTTTTTTGTAGAGTTATTTCTTCTCATGAATGCATGTGTTAAATTTCGACTAGTGTGTGCAGGAATATGATTTTCTACCTACAACATTAGTTATCCTACCTATTTTGTCACCCTCGTTTCCCACTCTTCGAAAAATTCTTCCCTAGCAAGATATTTCTAGCTTTTCCATAGGGTCAATGAAGTGCCCTGTTAGATCCCCTACCACAAGGCCACTAGGAAAATCCACCTTTACTTGAGAATGCACATATACAGTACACCTTTGGATAAGTAGAGGGACATAGATTCCTAGAGCATTGGAAATAAACCCACAAGTTTTTCCACCCAAAAAAATTTCTCGACAACAGAGTTTTCACACCCATCATGGGGTATATTAAGTATCATCTACACCCAAAAAAACCACAAGGTCCAAAAATTCAAAAACAGAATCAAATATTAAAAAAATATAAAAATGAGTTCATGAAAATTCATTGCTAAAACATACACTATCAAATTCCTACACATGACCCTTCATATTCCATAGTTTCCTTTCGTGTTCCCACTACAAAAGTTTCCAAAAGCTGGTTGAAGGAAGATACACTAGGTTGATCAGGTTGAGAGGTGTTGTTGATACCAATTTTGAGGCTTTGCAAAATCATAAAGAATGAATTAGAGATAATCCATAATTCATCTCTTAAGCCTCATCTTCATCTAGATCTTCAAGAATTTCACTGGAAATCCTATCCAAACTCATATTGATACTCCCCTTCAAATTATCCCATTTTTCAATCACCCTTGAGCATTGAGTTCCCAAAGGAAGAAGAATTTGAAGAAGAATTTGTAGAAGTAAGAGTTGAAGAAGAAGTAGAAATGAAAATGGAAGATGAAGTAGAAAGACCCCAACCCATTGTTCCATGGGGAAGAAATACAGGCCCACTTTCTCTTGAACCTCCTCTTCATGATCTACTAACAAGTTCCTACAATAACTTTCCAAAGTTCAAAGGTGATGGCACACAACTCCCTAAAGATCACATATCAGCCTTCACCACATCATGTGGGATTCTTGGTATACTACATGAAGATGTCATTTGTAAGATTTTTCATGGAGTCTCTCCAAGAAAAATCAGCATAATGGTTATACCTCCTACCTTCGTGATCCATCACTTGCTGGAATGAAATCAAAGGGAAGTTCGAGAAAATATTTAAATCAACTGAATATTGTCAAGACTTCTTGGTATAGATTGGCTTAAATGAAGATAGGATAAAATGAAACTATGAGAGACTTCATGGCTTGTATCGATTAGTTGCTTCACGGGATACCAAGAGGATTCACCATCTTAAAAAAATGTCAAGAGATTCTTCATCAATGCTCAATCACCGAGAGGTAGGACTTATCCTACGAAAAGTTCAACCAAGGAACATTTTAGAAGAAAAAGGATGGAAATTGAACTTGATGAAGATCTCATCCTCTCTGGAAATATCAAGAATCATCAAAGGGAAAAAAAAAAATCATAGAGATGAGATAAAAGATCCATTACTACAAAATTTGGTGAATGAGATGATGTCATTGAAGAGTGAAATATTTGAATCAGTTTCTTCTCAAAGAAGCAATAGAAATCAAATTATAGGAGCACCCAAAGGCTTTCCTTGGAGGCCCTACCTATTAATGAAAATTATAGGAGGAAATAAAATGAAGAGGAGCTTGAACAAGAAAGTGAAGGTGGTTATTTCCTAGAAAGTGATGATTTTAAGAGTGTATGTAGTCATTTTTACACCCACTAAAGAACAAGGGAATCCCATGCTTTTGGCCTATCACCCAACGGGTTTGGGCACTCTCGTGTGGGTCTTGAGTCTCTCTTTTATGTGAGTTAAGTGGGAAAACATCATTGATGATAGTGCCTTAATGGATCGAGTGAAAAAATGACATACATTCATCATAGATATCATAACATCTTCTAGAAAAATGTAGTCACTCCGAGATAGAAAGATACTTAACAATTTATAGAAATGGTGAAAGGAAAATGCGTAGAAGTCACATTCATCCATATAACACATGAAACAAAACTATGATATATGTGTAAACCAGAGTCTACTATATTAATATTCAAATAAGTTGGTAACCTTATCACATCCATTGGGTCCATTAGAACATCACAATATGGCATACCAGAAGTCATACATCATAATTGGATTTATATCCCTTAGCTCTCAAAAATAAAATTTATAAACCCAAACCCCTTGATACATCATGCTCCTATAGTTTATCTACCCAACCCAACAGAGTTCCTCGTATCATTTCGCATAGCTCCACTCTCTATTGATCTTCTACCATATTCTTCTATAGGTGCTTGTATTTATAGGCCTCTTGAATTGCCAACTCATCCTTCTACGACCTCATATCGGGCACCAAATGTTTAAATTTGGTCCTTCACGGAGCATACTCTTCCATGCCTAAGTTATCCACTCCTTTCCATGATGGTTTTCTAGAAGCATCCATCGCAGGTATATTCCTTTCTAGGCCAACTGTTGTGAGGATGACACCTTATCGATTCAACATGTGCGATCTGGTCATGTTTTTCTCGTCTCTTTCCTAATACACTAAATACGGATAAGTCTCGATACCTTTCTCTATTGACGTACATCCCGGGTTCTTCTAAAACCCTCCTAGAACCTTTCCTTGCACGCCTTCTCCTCATACGCCCATTCTTCAACTTAGGCCTTGTGTGCCCATGTGCCCTTTTGTACTTAGCCAATATTTTAGGGTCCCAATATCACCCCACACTTTACCTATTCTCCGCCCTTAGAAACCTATTCAAAGGATAAAGGATTACAATAGACTTGACGCGTCTTGAAAAAATAATATAGGTATAAAGAATTGGTAAAGATGGAAGAATGGGGAAGTGTTGTTACTACTACAACAAGAGAGGAAAATCACTCTGCAAGTTAGCCTCCAACTTGTTCCAGGCATTAACTTCATTTTGTGCTCTCTAGCGAGAGGACTCTAACCGGGGCTCTCACCTCCTAAAAGCCCAGTCCATCTCCTTGATTATTCATAGTTTCAACAATTCCTTCCAATTGCTTGCTTATGTCTTCAAGCGCATCCATCCTTATTGTAATTTGTGGGTATAATTCCTTCAGCTATTTTTAATTGAACCTCACAAGGATTCAATAGATTCAGACTTCCTCTCAACCTCGGCTAGGATCTCTCCCACTCCTCTCTGTTTCCTTTGTTTTTCACTTGGAATTATGTTAGCTCTGCCTTGTGAGTGATGACTAGAACACTCGACACTCTATCTATGTCTACGTAATTATCATACATGGCATCAACAAGAATTTTACTATACTCGACAATGATTGCCATTACTATCAATTTTTCCTCCTTCTCCAAGCATATCTGCTACTTCTTCCACGGGCTCTAAGGCGGTGGTTTCCTCTCCATGGTGAGGATGCACGTTAAGTCCTCCAAGAATTCGGGGTAGATCCATACTTCTATGTGGGTGGTGCTAGGTTGGGATGCTTCAACATAATGACATCTATGATAAATGATTCAACATAAACCTCGAACACCTTTTCCTTATCATCCTTCAGCTCACACTTTAGTTGGGCACTAGCCAACTCTTCTTGCTTCAGATCTTTTGTCCTCTTGGTTAGTTCTTATTTTTTCTAGCTCTACCTCTAGAAATTTTACCTTGTCATTTCTCCCAAAGAGTATAGCTTCAACCTCATCTCGAGAACTTGTTGAGCACATTGCATATATGCTCATCTGAAATTTGTTGGGCATTCACCAAGGGTTGTATCCTTTTGACTCCAACACTTTTATTATTTTCCCTCGGATTACTTTGAATTCAGTACATCTAGGTGGGACTCAAATGCCCACGAGAGCATCTTCCTAGTCCACAGGATGCACCTTTCACATCAAAAGAGGTCATGGCTAGAAGTTGTTCTATTAGAACTATACTCTAGAATCACGTGCACAACACCTTGTTGGGATCATCAATATAACCCATTTTTTCCCTTGGGTCTCTATGCACATTCCTCCCATGCACATGACCTTGGGAACAATAACCATTAAAGCTGGGGCCTCTAGTGTTTCTATGGTCCTTTCCCACTCTTTCTTATTTTTCTTCACTCATTATTACCTCTGCGTTGCACTCCAACTCTTCCATGACCAAGGTCTTAATGATCTTCTCTACTTCTTTCTCTTCTTCCTTGTTTGCTTCATCCTTTGTGAGGCTTGGATTCCTCGATTGTTCGAGCTAACCTATTCACTTCCTTCCATGTCCTAGGAACCCTTCTACTCTCAGCTACTCTTCCTCCATGTGAAATTATATTCAATTTTATCACCTCGCCTTCTCCTTCTTAATCATGCACACTTAAAACAAGAGGTTCCTAGTCTCCTTTGGGTTCATATTTCTCATCATCATTTATCTCACCCTTGTAGGCTCCCAAACTCTTTGTGTCCTCTAAATCCATATCCTCCATCATATTCTTCTTATTCCTAATTGGGGATTGTAGTATAGGAGACTCTACCTTTTCTTCCTCCTCGATGAATCCTCTTTAGTTGCAGGATTTTACGGTTCTAGTTTCTTTTCTTTGACTTAAGACTTCTTCTTGCACGTGTAGATACTTGTCCTAGCACTTGTTTTTTGGGGTGCCCACTATTTTTGTACCTTAGACACTTGGTGAATTTTTCTATGTCTCTACCCTCTCCTCCTACTTGGGTGCAGTCTTCTTCCTACCGGTGGGATCATCGGTATGGATACATCATTTTCTAGATATGTACCCTTTTCAAACTTAGGCCCTATATGAAGATATATGCGCATCATGGTCCTTCCTACATAGGCGAGTTTTGGGTCTCATCATATGAAATTCATGTGATACGTATTTTCCATGTACATGCGCTTCTTGGGGTAGATTAGTTATTTGTGCATCTTCCTATGGTACTCGATCCACATTTCCAAGGTCAAACTTTAATTTCTAGGATTCCTTAAATCATTTACTCTGCCTCGAAGTATTGAGTTGTGAAGGAAAATGGGAGCTTACACCATGTCTCATGGTTTCATCAATCAACTTGAACCTGCCAATGTAGAAGTTTTGGTACACAAAAATTTAGCTTCTCCCACTCTAAGCATTGGAATTTATTCTAGGATCCTCCATTCTTCCTTGAACGCATTCCTCTAGCACATATACCACTTCTCAAGATGCACCTTGTGAACAACTGTCATGTTATCACAAGCGTATTTTAAATATCTTATGCGGGTGCGGGGTCTTCTTCTGGTTACTCCTAGATGAACTTATCTCTGCTGCATCTAGCACTCCAATATCGAAACACAATAGTTAAGAGTAAATTACCAAATAGTATCTTATCTCCTTCCTACACACTATTGATAATCTCATCTATAATGTATGTAGACAAATTGTAGATGGTGCCTTCGATATCCTTTCAGTAAACATTTAACTAGGACTTGTTTACTTGAGTCCATGTTTCTTATGTGTTAAGTTTTGTCACGGTGCATGGCCATTCTCATCACCGAGTTCTTGGATGTCAAAGTATCATGACCCTTTCTTATAAGCATATGTGGCCATTGTTTCTTTAATGGCTTCCTTTTCACATAGGCCGTCCCTCATACTCTCTACTTTATAGATGACACCTATGAATTTTGAAATAATATGAGGGGTTATGTGCATCTTACGCCCCATGAAGTAGAATTTGTCCGCATGTATGCACGACATCAGCCACCGATAGAGGCACTTAGGATTTCCAAAATATGGAAACTCATAGAGCTACAACAATCCATCCTTCTCCAACTTCACTTTTACTTCGTCGATATAAATTGGTAACCCCTCTAGTGTCCTCTTATTAGTTGGGTGCACTAACTCTAACGCTATTTCATTTTCAGTCACATTTGTGCGATGGTTATAATTGGTTATTGTAATTTTTATTAAATGGGACTCCCATTCCATCCCGAGAAAAACCCCATCTTGGTATTACATTTCGTATACCATTCTTCATTGGTAAATGCGGTAGTTTCTTGTTGTTTTCCTTTCCCTTTCCCTTCTTATGTGTTACATCTAGTTTTTGGGTGCCATATTGTACGTTATCACTTCAAATTCTCTTACTTGTTCTACTTTTCTATCCTTTCCAGATTTGTATCTAAACTTGTGAAGAAAATCCTTTTCAATGCTGTGCCCAGCTACCAAACCCTAAGCTGGAATATCTCTTTCACAAGACAAAGTGCTTCTTCATGACTCTCTCCATGCCCATGGGTTACTTCCCTTTTGGTTTGAAAATCCAAACTAGTCACTCACGATTAAATTTTTCCAATTTTCCTTCACACGGATCAACTCTAGAAACCATAGTTAACAAAATATCTTCCTTCTTTGTATTCAAAAAGTAAATAATAAAGTGTCCAACCTTCTATTTATAGTTTATCTAGATGTTTAGCATTAAATTCTACTTTACCTACCACCATACTTCAACACTTAATGAAATTTTTTCCACTAAGCCAAACTCTAGCACCTTAACTCATACGCCCAACCTTGCATAGATAATCCTCCAACCTTCGATGCGCGACAATCCATCTTGACAAGAGACTCTTGCACACACTCTACCCGCACCAAAGATACATCTTGTCCTCATGATTTTTCTCTTCCCTACCTCATGTTGTTCTTTCTCTTCTTCCTCCCTTGTACATGGATCCAAAAATGTAGCCTTATCCTAACACCAACAATCCTTGTTCACCTTTCCTTCCATGCACTTCCTTCTATAGGGCCATTCAACTGAAATTTCCAATGTAATCCTCCTGGCACTCATCTTGTACATTCTTTAAAATTATTCCACCCCATACTAAAATGATGAGACGTCGTCTACGCATTTACAACCTTCAACAAGTAATTGAAGTTACTTTGGTGCCAAAGGTGCGAAAAAAAAATAGAAATGCAAAAAGGGAAACATAAGAAAAGAAAATGCAATAAAGGAAATCCTAAACTATCGGCAATCTTGCCTTATTTAAAAACACCAAGAAGACTTATTTATAGTAGGGCTTCACCTTACCGCCATGGAAGTTTCTAGGAAATTTTGTCCCATTGAGTGCGTGTAAGCTGGAATGCACCTAAGTCAAGGATGTACGAGATGATGTAGTGACCCAACCAATGTAATTTTAACTTCCCAAGATGTCATAGAAAATTGGAATCATATAGTAACACCCAACCCCCAACCTCAAACTTCTTGTTCCTAATGTGGCAATCATGTCATGCCTTTTGTTTTGCTTTCTCGGTTGTTTGGCTCCACCGGATAATGATCGTCTCTCATCCAACTACATTAACTTGTCTATTCTTATCTCCATTTCTTGTTCATCATCTAATCCTCTTGTGCACATTATACACAAAGAAGGTAACATAAATTCAACCAGGTAGGACAACCTTCGTGCCAAACACCAATTGAAATGGTGTGGCCTTATTCAACCTCTTATAGGTTTTCTGTATGCCCAAAGAATAGCTGATACTTTATCATCCCAATCCTACGTACCAACATCACATATCTTAGTCAATGTGTGACTAAGTGTTTTGTTAAACGCGAGTGGTTCCATTTTTCTTAGGGTGATAAGGGGTAGTATTTTGATGAGCCACCATGAATTTTTCTAACATAATCCTTATTGTCTCATTTAATAAGTGTGTACCCTGTCACTAGTCAAAATCAAAGGGCATCCATACCTTGTAATGATGTTCTCCCATAGAAACTTTGTTTCTATAGTTTATGTACATTCCTTAGTGGGTGTTTCCTCTTCCCATCGTGTCAAATAATCGGTGCAAGTGATGATATATCGTGAACTGGGTCCTTTCAGCTTGCTAGCAAGATTGGTCCAAAAAAATTTGATAGCCCACTTCTCAAATAGTTCCATGCTAGCTATTGGTCGTAAGGGAATTTCATCCCTTTTTTCCTATTTTTCCAAGGCATTGGAAATGGTCATAGGCCTTGCAAAACTCAATGCAATCTTGATAAAGGGTCTCCCAACAAATCCCTACGAGTAGAATCATCTATGCGGTTGCATTTCCCACATAGTTTCCTCCTGCAATCCCACCATGTGCCTCTTCCATGATTGTAATGCATTCATGTTCTAGCATGTATTGGCACAAAACCTCATCATGGCCCATTTTGTACAAATCTCTATTAATTAGCATGTAGGGCACGATGTGAATGGACAACTTACTCTTCTCAAAGGCCTTCATTCTATCTGACACCAAACCTATCTTTAGAAATACCACAATGTCCTCCAAATCGAGGGTGTGCATCATAACCTAAACAATTGCGTGTTTAGCATAGTCTCTTCAATGCTTTGCGCATCCTCCCTAAATCAATCCTAGACAGATAAAGATGATGATTTCTACAATTACTCTTCCCGGTTTCACAACTACCGTGAACTCAAATTCTTAGAATAATAGTACCAATCAAAATATGTGCCCTTGCAGAATGGGCTTCTTCACTAATTACTTCAATTCCATATGGTTAGTGTAAAATATAAAAGGGGTTGCCAACAGATACTTTCTGAACTTATGAAGTGCGTATATCATTGAAAATTCCTCGCACTCGCCGTAAGTAGTATAATTATGCTCGACAATGTCAACTTCATGCTTGCAAAGAACATAGGATGATCAACAATCCCTTCACAAGGATTTACAAGTACTTCTCCAATTATTGTCCCTAATGCATCCACATGAAAATGGAAAGGCTTATCCCGGGGAAGGAAACTATACAATGAGCACGGTGATAAGTCTATCCTTCAAAGTGTCGAATACCTTTTGCTATGCCTCTCCCTAATAAAAGGAACTTTTATGTCTAGTAAAATATTCTAAAGGAGTGGAGATCTTAGAATATCCTTTAATGAACTTCATGTGGTACCCTATATGCCCAAGAAATACGTGCACCATGCTTTGGCTAGTAGGCTCCCCCAATCCCACAATGAATATAACTTTGGCAGGATCTACTTGCAATCCATCCCTACATATGATATGTCCCAAGTAGGGTTCCAAATGGAGTAGTAAAGACACACTTCTTAATTTTGAGGGATATCCTCAACTTCGACACCTCTCAAACATCAACCTCAAGTTGTCATAATGGTCCTTGACTAGCCCATATCTTGTCTAATCATCCAAATAGACCTAAAGACATTTTTGGATGAAGTTTGGAATTCTTGTACTACTATGCGAGAGAAAATAGTAGGCACATTCTTCAACCCAAAAGGCATGACCGTATATGCAAAAATTCCCCACTAAGTGGAAAAATTTGTCTTCTCTGGTCTTCTTGGCAATCCAGGACTTGGTAGTACCCGAAAACCCATCCATAAAGGAATATATTTTACACCCAATTACTCCCTCCATAATTTCTTTAGTGAACGGGGTTAAAAAGGATTGATGACACAAACCACATTCAACTCCCTATAGTCCACGTAGATCCTAATCCTTCCATCCTTCTTGATCACGATTACCATTAGACTTATCCACTTTGAATCTTCAATAGCTTCAATGATACATGAAACTATCATTTTGTCTAATTCCTCCTTGAACTTCATGCGTAGGTTATGATTCATTCGGTATGGTCTCTTCGTAATTGGGAGCACACCTTCCTTTAGTTTTATCCTCATATCCCCCAAAGAATGGTGGAAACCATTAACCTCATGGTACCTGTGTGGGAATAAATCCTCAAACTCATGTAATAGATCAATGATCTTAAAGAATTCCTTCTCCAACCAATAGTCTCCAATGATAGCCTCCTTAGGTTCTTCTTATGAGCTAATGTTAACCTTCTTTATCTTTAATGGTTCATGGTAGGCACGTGCCCATGCATCAATATTGTCTATCATTTTGCATGTCCCTATAGAATGGTTAACATCCAAACTTTCTACTTCTTGCCCATCAATCACATACACCATTTTACCTTTTTATTTCTCTACGCATGTGTGCTCAAGTTGTATTTCTTGGTTCATCTTCTTCAAAGAGCACCTCCAAACCAGGTTCACTAAGAAAGTCCAGTAGTTTTTCTTACGCCATGGCACTATCCCCATAGTAATGTGCTTGGTAACCTGCAACGCCTTATCCACCGATGAATTTGTACTCCGATACTCAAATGTTTGAATGAGATCAACCGCTAACTCTTGCCAATTCTCTCTGTCTATTAGCGTGTCTCAAAATGTATGTACCATACGTGTGTACAACCTTATAATGTAGAATACGGTTTGTGTACCCATACGGACGGTGGTAAAGCTTTTGCGCCCTCCCTCCAAACATCTCATAATCTTGGATATGGAATGAGGTGGGTTCCTTACCATGATAGTCTTTGATAGATATGGGCGCATTGCTTCTAGAGAAATGGACGGAGAGGGAAACTCTCACCTCGTGCCATTCCAAGAGGTTCTCACGGTGTTTTTCCCACCACCTTGCTATTGTGCCAAGAAATAAATAAATTAACATCCTACGTTGTTCATCCTTCTTCTTCCACTAAGCCTCCATCTCCAACAAAAATATCTTAGGGTAGGCCTCTCTGGAGTACTTAAGTACTTTCTTTCCACCAAGGTGCTGAACTATACATGCCTTTGTCACCTTGGTCACCAATCCTCTTAAATGTTGTCTGATCAAATCTTAGGCCCCATGAGCCCAATTATCGCACACTATACTAGTGGTTTCACTTAAGGACTGAGCATCCTCAAACTGTATAACTCCCTCTATGGGATGAATTATCTCTAGATCCCTGATTGAGCACACATATAACCTATCAAGGACCTCTTCTTCCAAGGGTTCAATATAGGGTATTGATTTTCCATCAGCCAAGGGTATAGTGACTCACTCCTTATTTTCAAAACTTATGTATTCTTTTTTGAATTGAAGATCTACATTATTCTTAGAGCACCAAGGGTGCCCAAGTAATGCTTTGAAATTGTCCGCCTCAATGAGTGCCAAGACCTCTAAGTTTCTAGTAAACTGGCCCCCTTAATGGTGATAGACACATCCTTTAAGACACCAATGGGCATTTCCTTCATTTTGTTAGCCATATACATCACATTCAAATATGGTGTAATGTAGGTCTTCCCATCTAATGCCATGAATCCAAGGTGAGAACTTTGACCTACACACCTATGTCAATGAGGATATTTCGAGAAACCATCCATCCAAAACTTCATTTAACGTGATCTCATTATCATAATCAAGGTTGTGAGGGGGAAGTTTTACATGTAATACTTTCCTTTCACACACTCTTCTTCGGTGCTTGGTACCTTCTCTCTCAACCATGCTCCTATCAAGGGAATAATATTCTCTTTCCTTAGCATCTTACATACTTTCTTGACATCATCCAGGTCATCTTTTAGTGCATCCATATTTCTTCTTTGCTCCTCCTTTCTGGATCGATTTGCTCTCTTAGACATTGGATCTCTCCTTGCAAGCTCCGAATGACATCCATGGTTTCTTGATATACCTCTTTCGATGAGCAGGGTTTGGGTACTTCCCATGTACCACTTCTTCACTTGAAACTAGGGTCCTCTACCTTGGTATTTCCTTTTTGTGTGTGGCCTTCACCCTTGTTCTTACCATAATAGGTTCCAGGCCTGCATCATGCATCACCTGTGGCATCCACTTTGTATTATACTTCTTTATACTTACCATGGCATCGCTCTTGTCTTTCTAGTGTTGTTGAATCATGTGCTCAAATAAATAAAATAACTCCTCATACTTGTTCCTTTTCCAACACCATGGGCATTGTAATAGCTCTGGGAACTCACACATGTAGTGGTCCATAGATCCAAAATTAAAATAGGTTCCACGTGGGAATGTACTTCTTCCTCCATGGTTACCACGACCAAAGAATCCTCTTCAAAATTCCCTTTTGTATGTTCCTCAATCTACACGCTCCCCATAACGACACTCATCACCCTTAGAGACAATTGCAAGGCTAGTTTGGCAAACACCAAGATAAATAACATCATGAATCTGATCAATCAACCTATATTCTTTGGT
The DNA here is from genome assembly GCA_018340775.1 of Taxus wallichiana var. yunnanensis. Classification (NCBI taxonomy): domain Eukaryota; kingdom Viridiplantae; phylum Streptophyta; class Pinopsida; order Cupressales; family Taxaceae; genus Taxus; species Taxus wallichiana. The sequence continues at coordinate 521,669,338 of CM031238.1, forward strand.
GTTATGTGATGTGGATGAACAAATCTCGCAATGACAAGATACATTCTTGTGGATTGTGTGTTGTAGTAGGGGGGGCCTACTTACATCATGGTCCCCATGAAATTTTTTGCAGTCCACTACTATGGCACGTCATAGAATTTCCAAAGTGCATATTCCACCACTATCCTTTGTATGCCCTTCCAAATAATAGTCCATACACCAAATTCCACTTTGAGTCTCTCGGAGATGAGCTTGTAGATAACTTCTCTAGCCGCTTAGCCATGGCGATTATTTGAGCCTCAAAAACATGCTAACACCAAGTATAAATGATTCTAATAGATTTAATGTGTATAACATCTTCCAACGCCTCATGCAGGTCTATGAAAGTATTATGAGATAATTCTCTTCTAAAAGGTGTTATTAACCCTCTTAAAAACCATTGAGCATGTTATGAAGGGTGAATGTCATATGAAAACTTTGGATGAAGTGTTTTTAACCATGCATCATACTCCCACACACTTTCTTCCATTCCTGTTGGATCTCCTTGAGTGTGTTGATGCTCTTTTACTCAAACTCAGGGATGTGTAATTTTTCTAGGAAGACATTTTTAACGTTGTGTAATCCACAACCATCGATGAGGGTCATCTTTCCTATACCAAATATGTGTGTGCCCTTTAAAAGTCATTGAAAATTACCTAGCCTTCTACTCTAGGGTTGTGATCCCCTTCACGTGCCAAACCAACTCACATTTATGCACATGCTCCATAGCATCTTTTATACGTTAGTAATCCGACAAGTGTAAAGACATTTCAAAGAATACTCGAGGAGGTGGTTGGGGTACTTGTCCTCTGATCTAATTCCTTGATTCCCTCCATATTTTCCTCCTCTAGATCTACTAGATCCACCTGGGTCTTGTGCCCCAGGTCCCAGCAGTTCCACCTCTAGATCCTCCCACAACAAACAATGGGCATGAAGTGGTCACACCTAGTGCTCCCAATGTCCCACTAAACCGTGCACTAATGTTCTATGAGATTTTTCCACTACCATATGTGTGCCTCATGCTACTCACGATGTGTTACTTTGAAACCTTATGTATTTAATCCTTATCAAAAATTCCTCAAAACACTAGGATATTGTGTGCATCCATAGAAGTAGAAAATGAAAAATTGTATCTCCCGGGAACAGATCGGTCACTTCCATCGATACCAACAAGGTTAATAATACTTCTCCTTAGATATGGAAAACCAAGTGCCAAGGTTTGGTTCATTAGGTGGGTTTAGATGTGCACCAATGACTCTTATTTCTCCATGCGATGAACTCTCATTAGAAGCTGAAGGGGTCTCTCTTCTATGCTTTCCAAGATGGGGTAGCACAAACTGTTCCAGTTCCACGTCCTCCGCATGAACCTCAACTCCTCACAACTTTTACCTCCATAGATCCATCAAACTTGCAACCTCATGTTGTCTAGTAATCTCCCTTTCATGTGCTTTGATATACTTGATTCACCTCTCCTCCCTTTTTTTTTTAATCGTAATGTCTTCCATATTCCTCCACTCTAGCTTCTTTACCCAATGCTCATAAGGGTTTATCCGAGCATCAAAAATGCCTCTAAACTCATGGTAATGATCAAAATCTTCATTTCTAGGGGAATAACATGTATAAATGATCCTCTAGGCTCCCTTATAAATTCAAACTTAGCAACCTCCAAAAATAATACGTAGAGATAACATATTCTAGGGTGTATCTATCCAGCACCCCTTTCCACCAATGTTCCACAACACGAGTCCATGTCATATATGCATCTTTTAGCCTCTAGTACTCATCTTGGTTCCATGGTCATGATCTATATTACCGACTTGATCTGGGCGCATATGCAGAGATCCATTCATACAAATATATTGGGAAGTAAAAGAAGAAATTTTCATATAAATAATGGTAAAGGTTCTCTTCTACCCATCTATGTGCATCAAACTTAGGTCTAGTGTTGAATCTGTGAGAAAATTATTCCTCGGTGCTTTTAAACCATGATTCAATACATCCTAGCATTAAACATTATGTCATCACTCATTGCATAGATCATGATGTATGTCATTTCCCACCATAACTTTGAAAAGAGGTCCGGTAATGAAACTAATATGTAGTCATTTTTACACCCACCAAAGAACAAGGGAATCCCATATGCACCAACCTATCACCCAATGGGCACCTGGGCACTCACTCGAAGCATGCATGGGCACCAAATTTCTCTTTTATGTGATTTAAGTGGGAAAAAATCATTGATGATAGTTCTTTAATGGAACAGAGTGAAACCATGACATATATTCATAATAAAACTCGAAATGACTTCTAGACCAATGCGGTCACTCCAGACAGAAAGATACTTAACAATTTATAGAACTAAACCGAAAGGGAAATGCATAGAAGTCACATTTATCCATATAACACATGAAACAGAACTATAAAGATATATGTGTAAACCAATGTCTACTATATTTATAGTCAAATAAGTTGGTAACATTATTACATCCATTAGATCCATTAAATAACTTCATAGTATGATAGACCGAAGTCATACATCATAACTAGATTTATATCCCTTAGCTCTCAAAAAGAAAATTTATAAACCAAAACCCCTTGATACATCCTACTCCTATAGTTTATCTACCTAGCCCAACAGATCTCCTCACAAGCATTTCGCAGAGCTCTTCTCTCTATTGATCTTCTACTATATTCTTTTGTGGGTTCTTGTATTTATAGGCCTCTTGAACTGCCAACTCATCCTTCTATGGCCTCAAATTTGGAACCAAGTGTATGAATGTGTTCCTCCATGGGATCATGCTCCTCCATGCCTAAGCTCTCCACTCCTTGCCATGATGGTCTTCTAGAAGCATCCATCATAAGATATATTCCATTCGGCAAACCTTATCGATTCAGCATGCACACAATCGGGTGACATTTTTCTCGTGTCCTACCCGATATGCTAAATAGGGCTAAGTCACAAAACTTTTTCTCGATGGCGTGCATTACGGGATCTACTAAAACCCTCCTAAAACCCTTCCTTGCATGCCCATTCTTCAACTTAGGCCTTGCACACCCATGTGCCCTTTTGTACTTAGCCAATATTTTAGGGGCCCAACAACGTGTAAAAATCAGATTCTCTAAGTATTCTAGTTGTGATGAAGAAGAAAAAGAATATGCACCCATTTTCTCATGCATGCGGTATTCACTCCTCATTTCGAGAAAGGAACATCTCCCTCCATTGATATATAGAAAAAAAGACTAAATATCCTTCTATGGAGAATCTGTAAAAAAGAAAACTCAATGGAGGATCTCCGCTCCCACCCTCCATGGATCCCTGCATTGTTTAATCCTAATCCTATAGCAAGTAAGAAGGATCTCTCAATCCCAATTAATTATTTTTATGCCTCTTCCAAGTCTATATCTAAATATGCCCCTATAAAATATAGTAATTTGAAATATCCTAGTGTACCTTTCAAAATACCCTCCATTCCCCAAATATTTACTCCTTCTTCCAAACCTTCCTAAATCCAAAAGCAATCCCTTCATCACCTTCACCCACATCTTCTCTTTTTTATTTCATAGAATATGTGAACAAAGCCAAATTCCAAATCACTGAAACTGAATATTTGCGGACTCATCCTGAACAATTTGAGAGGTTCATCGATATATTAGGAGTGGTATTCTAATACCAAATGATGTAACTTATACTCCCAAAGGCATGTTTTCAAACCCACCTATGCCTCCCTCATATAAAATTCTTTCCTTAAGTGCATCTAAGGATGACAAGTTTGATCCTTTCTATGTCTCCTTCTTATTGGAAAATATGTCTTGAACAATTGCATAACATATTCGGTGCCTCGACAATGTGATGCCTTTGAAGGTAACCAAGGATCTAAAACTTACCTTGACTCCAATGGGTGGCTCTTATTACTCTATGGAGTCAAAAGAGCTCCCACTTGTAGGCAAGGTCAAAGATGCATGGGAGTCTCTTGCTAGATTTACAGAGACAAGAAAGTTTTATCGATGATTCGGTAGAAGACATCCCGACCTCATTCGGAATGTTCTTTGAGTAGAAGTTTCTACCAAGATTTAGGAGGAAAAATTCAAATTAATTGGTCATCCAAAACCATACCATTGAAGGATACATGGATAAATTTATTCTCGAGAATAAGATGAGGTACACGGTACAAAATTTTGGAATCCCATAAGCTAAAATTGAATACCAAGATAATAGGCATATGAATCACTTTATGAAAAATGAGGAGGAAGATGATATTCCCATCTTGATAGGGACAGAAATGCCTTCCCAGAGAGGCATGGACCTTGAAGAATAATTGAGAACATTTGAGTTACAAGAGGGCATCCCCTGAATTGCCAAATGATGTAAACCACGAAGAAGAGGAAAATTTTCTTGATGATTTTCAAACAGAAAAATTAGCTTATGCGTTTATTCATGATAAAGATATATTTTCATTCCCATTTTGAGAAAAAGATGATCTCATCCATGCCATATATGGAGGGAAAATACAAGATTATGATGAACCCGTGAAAGGTTTGAAAGAAGCTGTCTATATAAGAACTACTTAGTGCCATGAAAAAAATGAATATCCTAAGCCAATGGTTTATGGACACAATGATGAAATCAAGATTTTTATTTCCTATTCAAAGAGGAAGAAATTTTCTGTGGTGAAGAAATTGAAACAAGGAGTTTTAAGGTTTGAAGCTAAAGCTCCTCTTGATGAAGGATTGATAGAATGTAGTGGTTCCAAATATAATGAAGTAATCCTTCTAGATAGTTTCCTTGAGATGCAAAATAATATTCTTCTAAGGCATACAAATATGAGATGTAGAAAGTAACAAAGGAGATATTTGTGCAAGAACTATTGGATGTAGTGGAAGTTGTAGAATACCCCGAGCTGATTCTTGATCTCTTAACTTGTGTCATTCCCATACAATACAATTATGAGGTCACTTCCAATCCATCTGTCAGTACTCAAGCACCTCACAATGGATTAGAGAAAATGGATAAGTATGAGGTTTCTCATGGAAAAGAGGTCAATGAGCATAGACATGGGAAAGAAAATAATCCGTAATTTTCAATTAATTTGAATGAAAAGCAGCCCTAGGGCAGTAATAGCATGCTCAATAGAGAATTATCTATGTGGATAAATATGGAAGGAAACTAGCACTATGAAACCAATTTCAAATAACGTGAACGAAATGGAATTTCTAAGCAAAGGCCTAAGCATCAATAAACTCATGTAGGCTCACTCCTACAAAGTCTACATATAAATGTGAATTCACCTGGATTTTATAAGTAGGTGAGGAGAGGAAGATACTTTTTGGAACTAATCAAAAACTTTGTAGAACATCATTATTCGGTGTTTCCTCTTCGGGGTAACTTTTGAGGACTAAAAATGCTTCGGTGAAAGCGGGTTATCCTCGCCTTATACCATAGGTGATTTCTAGGTGTTTTCCTATTTCTCGGTGTGTTTCCCTTTCGTTGTGTGTTGTGTGTTTCCTTTTTGTCATTTTGTGTGTGTATTTTCCTTCTTCACTCTCTCTCTCTCTCTCTTGTTGTAATTTTTACATGACTCCGTTGTGCCCAATGGATAAGGCATTGGTAAATGGATTATACGGTCTAATGTTGAGATTCTAGATTCTCCATGTCATTTCTTCATTGCGCTTAGTCCATGTCATGTCCCCAAGCTAGATCTAGTTGTTTTTGTGTAAATGTTAGCAAGGTAAATTAACAATTTCTAAGCACAAAAATGATACCCCTGTTGTAACGTCTTTGGCATGACTATTACTATGATGAATTCCACTTTTAACATTGCAAATTTTGACATGTGATTTTTCTTAGGAAGGTGTATTATTTTGAATTGTAGAAATCATGTTTTGCAATATATAAGTTATTCTTTGTACTAGATTCATACTTGCTGTAATTTTGTTTACTTGGAAATGAAGTCATTCTGCTCTGTGATATGTAAGTTGTGAACATGTACTATTGTTTTCATACTTACCATATGTTAACAATAACACCTTGAATCAATTCCATTGATCCAACATATGCTTTAGTTCTTCTTTATTATCATCTTGATAAACTGACATTCTGAAATGAAAAGGTAATGAGGAACTAAGTCTTGTTTTGGTTATGATTACGAGGAACCTTCTTGGTGTCCTTACTTTGCATCATGTTGTAAATGGTGAACTTATACCTCCTTGATAAATATTTTATAATGCTGAATAACATGAGAGGACTAACGATCTACTACGGGAATAATAAGGTAAATACCTTAACCTAAGTTGTAATGTCCTATCCTATATGGATTCTAATCTAAGGTAATTCAGACCTACCTTAGACCTATTTCTAAACTACTAAGGGTTATAACCTAACCTAAGATAGTATGCTTTATGGTTATGGAGTTTTGAACTAACCTAAGGTAAATACTAATGACCTAATAACTAAGGTGGAATCCTAGCTAATGTTAATCTACCCTAAACTATTACCAAGCAAAAATGGGAACCTAAGGGTTATGTTGGTACCACGATTTACTCTCCTTCAAAGGACAAGAAACATCAAGAGAATGAACAAGAAAATCATAGGCAAATAATCAATTGTGTGTCATTTTGTAGTTGGGAAAGAAATTTATCGACCTCTCTAGCACTTAGGCCTTGGAGGAGTGGGTAGCACCTTAAAAGGATTTGATCTTATCCTAACTATTTTAAGTTGTGCCTTTCAGCCAAGGTAAGAGAACCTATTCTCAGTAACCTCTGTTTTTGAAAGAATACTAGTAGATCCTTCTTTTGTACAAATTGTATAAAGAAAACATAGGAGAAAATATGATCAACACACCTTTGAATATGACTCACACAAGTTGTCACTTCTCGAATATGGAGATATTTTCAAAACAAGGCAAAGGTTACTAAAGACATTTAAAATCTTGATTTCTTCGCATATTTTGGACAATGGGGTTTTGCATTTGATCATTTATAGTACAAAACATGGGTAGTGTGGGTAGGATTCAATGTTTTTGAATTATTTGGTGGGGATTAATGAGATAAACCGAACTTTTCTAGATCCTTGAGAAACTTCACAAAAATGGAAACATCATCACAGAAAACTTAAAAATACTTTAAATCATTCCTTTAACCAAAAGATGTGCATCAATAGAGGCCCAGATTTGCACATTTCCACACATCTTTGAGTATCTAGCATGAAGGCTCAAGTAAGAATACTCAATTGAACATTATCAATCTCTGTTTAACCATGCCTAAGGTACACCCAAAAGCTTACAAGTAATCTCTATCAACAAATGAAGGAAAAGTGTTTTTAAATCTGTTTATTTCACCATCAGATGAAGGATCTTCTGATAAATGAGATTGTAGATGCCACTAAACCATCAGAGGGATTGAGATCTAACTGATTCACAAAGATTCTAATGTAAGATTGCAATAGGAACAAGATAAACTACTTGCAGACATTATGAAATGAAATAAACAAAATATTTCTAGAGATTCAACACATATTAACTCAGAATTAATAAGATTCATCAGCATGGGAGAGTTATTTAAACAATATAAGAGCTTTTTGATGGCTATACACTTGTAACCAACTCAACATGAATGAAAATATGACACAAAAGAAGATAACCAGGCTTCTCAGAAGGGTTTCTCAGAAGATGAGATTTTCTCAAAATTTTCTCGTGAAAATGAACTCCCGACCATTTGCATTTCTCAAAAATGCATTATATATCATTTTTTACATTAAAACCTTCTTTCCCAAGAAAAGAATATGCCCAACATCAAGTTTATTTCAAAAATTCCATCATGATTCACAGAAAGGGACGTTTAACAAATTTGCAACCAAAATTGCCAAGTGTTTCAAAAAGCCAAATCATTACAAATATTTGGATCATTATTCTATGTGGAGGCACGTTTTTCATCCTCAAGGCATACATGCCCCCTTTCCTTCTCATTTCACCTTTTCCCTTTCCAAATTCACCTCTACAACTTTTAGATCTGATACTTCACATTTTTGCATGAGCCTGAGCAAAAAATCCTCTTCAAATATACCTCAGATATACAAATTGAACCATGAAATTGATTCCATTGATCTTTAAGGACCAAAACGACATGAATTCCATCAAAATTTTATGAAAATTTATTGAAAAATTACATCTCCAAACATCCTGGAGCTCAATGGTGGCAAAATCAAATACAATGCACAATAACTATTGATTTTCCTTAAACTTTTAATCCGAGCCATCCACGTGGGAAAAATTGATTTAAATTAAGCTTGGACCACTTTTACAACTTTTAAATAGAGCTGCGATGTGGTGAAATGTGATTGGAAATGGGTCCAGGGGTAAATTTTATCACTTCATAACCTTTGGAAAAAGTTGGAAAATATTTTGGAAATGTGCCAATGTGGGTCCCAGCGGAATCACGGATCGATTTTTCTATTTTACCTCTTTTTCAGAAAAAGGAAAAATTTCAAAAATTTCCCGTAGCTCTACCCTTCCACCTTTAGCCTCTGATGTGGGTCCCATTGGACCCACACTTCATTTCTTCACTTTATACCTATTTTTCCAAAAAGGAAAAATTTCAACAATTTCTCCATGGGTGCATTTTTGCCTCTGACCTTGCCACGTGTTTGTTTGTGATTCACTATGGGATGATGATTCCTTTTAGAACTTTACCCCATTTTGACAAAAAGGCTAAATTTCCAACTTGCCTCCAAAGGCCCATATGTCCGCTTCTACATTTTCCAAGGTGACGTGTCCTTCTTTGATTAGCTATGGGGCCACACTTCAATTTACCATTTTAACTCATTTTTCCAAAAATGAAAAGTTTTCATTTTCCCCCCGCCGGCCAGCCCACGCTCCCACAAAACTTTCAAACATCCTCTTTGGTGAGGCCACACTCATTTTTAGAACTCAAGCAATTTCACAAAAAGGCAAAATATTAAACTTTCCTTCAAAGGCTGCATTCCCTCCATATCAAAATTCCACATGTCTGCATTTGATTACATTTGCCAAATTTCAGTTGAATTCTTCATTTTAATAATTTTTGCTCAAAAAGGAAAAAAATCTCTAAGTCCACCATTGATCCGCATCCCCTCAGCCCTCAATCCTACCACGTGTCTGCTCTCCGATTGGTTGCGGGCCTAAGCTTCAGTTTTTTCACTTTACAATTTTATAAAGCAATAAATATTCTAAGTATCCCGCCAATCCAAAATTATACCCTTTGACTATTCAAACCTAACACATGTCTCCCTCTCGATTAGTTCTGCAAGCCCTTGGCATTTTTTCAACATTTTATCTTTTTCCATAATGCCTTAGAAAACAAAAAAGGTCCACCTTTCCTCAATCATTCAAGATGTGACACATGTACCCCCTCGGGAAAATTTAAGAAATTTTCTCCACCATTTTAAATTCAGCCAATCGAACTTGGTGGACCCATGGGGAAATTTATGATTTTTAGCCAAAATAGATAAAAATAATAATTCCTCAAAAGGATCATCACCCCTCATCCAATCAAAAGAAGAGACGTAAGCATTATTAGATCCAATAAGAATGTAGTGGAACCACGTGATGAAAATAGCCATTTTTCCAAAGAAGAAAAAAGTGATAAGTTAAAACATTCATCCTCCATTCCTTGACCAATTAGAAGATGCCATGTAGCCACCTAATGTTGAGGAATAATTTTGAATGTAAACGACGCCGTCAAACAATCAAAAACTGAAATTGCCGGTGATGCCCTAAATCCAATTTTTTCACATGAAACTAGGTTTCAAGTAGATTTACAACCATGGATTTATATTTTCAAAGGCATATAAGTACAAATCAATCTTTTTTGAGCTTCCATGATCAGAAATAATGGAAAAAATACAGAGCCCGTGGATTTGAAAAATTAGGGCACAAAACAGGGCAAGCTTGGAGATTTCTTCAAAATAGGGCATAACAAATAACTTGTAAGAAAATCAAGGCATTAAAATGGTGGTAGAAACTTTAGATCACCCATTCAAGATTTAGAAAATGTTTCAAAAATGTAGAGTGAATGAAAATTAGGGTAAAACGGTGTAAGATCAAAATGGACACCAACATAGGCTCCTGCTCAAGGATGGGCACTCCTAGTGAGTGCCACAAGAACACAAGTAGAGTAAGTGCCAAAGAAAACCATTGGGAAATGGATTCAAAATGTAAAGAAGAGAAAACTAGAAACAACTCCCAAAAATGAATCAAGAAACCAAAAAAACTATGTCACCAAGGACAAAACGAACCGAAGCACAAAACAAAACAAAAACTAAGAACTATACACTATAAAAATGGTGCTCACCTTGATTCTAGAAAATCAATCAAGAAAGTGTTTCAAATTCCTTCCATTAATAGGCTATTCAAGCCATTCCCCATCTAAGTATTTCAAGAAGAAGGTATGTTCACCAATTCAAATAGCAATGGAATAAGGGCCCATCTACAATGCATAAAACATACCATTCTTGCCCTTATCCTCATGCCTGCTATTCCATAACAACACCAAATATCCAACATTAAAATCTCTTGGAGTGACCTTCTTATCAAACAACTTCTTTAACTTTTCTCCGAACTTTACATGCCTTTAGTGGGATGCCCTTGTTTTTCACCTAGCTCAACAATCTAATTGATTTGAGCTTAATATGGGACTAACTTCTTGATCTTTAAGTTCTTCAACAAATTGAAATGAAGATAATTGCAAATGGAGGGGCAACAGAGCTTGTGTTCCATATACCAACTCAAATGGGATTTTACCAGTAGCTTTTTTGGTAGTGATCCTATCAGTCCAAATAGCTAATTTCAGTTGCTCATCCCACTTCTTCTTTTTCAGCTCCAAAGTTCTCCTAATGATCTTCAACAAGTTTTTATTGCTGGAATTAGCTTTTTCACTTCCTTGGGGTTATAGTTATAAGCATATGTAAAATTGATTCCATAATCCTTGCACATTGCCATCAAGGGTTTATCTCTAAAACACATGGTATTATCAACAACAATTTTGACTGGCAGCCCAAATCTGCAGATTATATGATTCAAGATGAAGTCCATAGCAACTTGGTGTGTTGCCCTCTTTTTGGGGATTGCCTCCACCCATTTAGTGAAGTAATCTGTGGCTACAAGAATCCACTTATGGCCAGTAGTGGAAGGGTCTGAAATCTCACCAATGAAGTCCATTCCCCATTGTTTGAAAGGAGTTTCAATTGAACAAGTTTGTAAAGGAAGGGATCTTGAAGCTTTCATTCTTCCGAAAAATGCTAGAAAATTTCACATCTTCTTACCAATAGAGTTGTATCTTTGAAGAGATTTGACCACCAATAACAAGCCCTTAAGATCTTTTTGTTGTAACTCTTCTAGAAAAATGTCCCACACAAAATCCTCCATGGAGATATACAATTATCTTGGGGATTCATCTTCAATTATACATCTTAAGAGCGCTCCTCCGGGTTCTTCCAAGCTAATCCAAAATCAGTGATAACATACTTTTGAGAGGCTAACTTAAGAGCTCTTTTCTGATTTTTACTCAAATGATCAGGGAAAGATAGATGTCCGAGATAAAATATTATATCCTTATACCATTCAGAACTTTAAAAATTTTCAAGCACATGCAACCTTTCTTCTTGTACTTCATTCACTTCAATGGTTTGCATATTTCTCTCAACCATAAGCTTAGTTAAGCCCAAACCTATTACTAACTTTTTGGTTTGGATATCCATGTCATACTCTTGCAACCTATTCACCCATCTACATCTCTTTCTTGACACCTCCATCTACGATAAGATATATTTCACCATGATGTGAGGAACATAAGCAAAAACTTTAGAGATCAAGATATAAGGTCTGAAAACCTTTTTTCTTTCAATAAGGTAAATTCTTGCTTCTCCATGATGGTGTACTTCAACTCAGCTATTTGCAATGCCTTACTAAAGAAGGAAATTGGTCTCTCAGCCCCTTCATCATCCTTCTACAAAAACAGTGCAATGGTGTTTTCTCAAGAAAAAAAGAACATTTGAAAAGGATTTTTATAAGTTGGAGCTGCCAAAACAAGTGCATGCTTTAATGCTTCCTTGATTCCCTCAAAATCCTAAATAGCATCCTCTTCCCATTTGATAACTTGGTCCTTCTTTAACATGCAAGTAATAGGAAGAGTCAACTCAAAAAAATTAAACACAAACCTTCTAATGAAATTTATCTTCCCAATGAAGGATTGGATGCCCTTCTTTGTTCTTGGAATTGGAACCTTGTCAATTGTTTCTACCCTCTTGAGGTCAATCATGACACCATCCTTTGATACAATGTGACCAAGAAACTTGGAATTTTTCACTCCAAAATGGAAATTCTTTGGATTCAAGGAGATAGAAAATTATATGCATCATCGATCAACATCTTTTCCAAGTACTTCAAGTGATCACTTCTCTTCCTAGAAAATACAGTCACATCATCTTGATAAAAACAATGAATTCAGTAATGTAACCAACAAAAGCAACAACCATTGCTCTTTGAAAGGTTTCTCCAACATTCATCAATCCAAAAGGCATCCTTACATAGACATAAGTTCCCGGAGGAGTAGTAAACGTTGTCTTAATCCTTTCTAATTATTTCACAACTTGATTATAGCTAGAGAATCCATCCAAGGTAGATAGATACTCAAATCCAGTCACTAACTGCAACATATTTTCCATATTTGGCAAAGGATAATTATCTTTCACTGATGCTCTATTTATATTTCTACAATCTAGACACAACTTGATATCACCATTTGTTTTTCTAACTCGGCACTAGGTTTGAAACCCAAGAAGCATACCTTGTTGGTTGAATGATCCCTCCATCCCTTAGCTTATTCAATTCATCTTTCATATTCATTGAGAGGAGTGGATTAATTAGCCTTTTATTTTGTCTGAATGGTTTGGCATTTGTTTCAAGAGGAATTTCATGCTGAAACAAGTCTTCTTTGTATGCTATCAACTCGAATAATACCAAGCAAGGCAATCCCGATACTTCTTTAACAATTAGACATAGGACTATTTTTCTTCCTTACTAAGATTACTTCCCAACCAGATATTTCTTGGTTTTTCCTTTGTGCCAAGGTCATGCTCCTCAACATCCCTTAAGGCTGCCATATGCCTATTAATAATGTAATCAATGATATACAAATTTGATTCAAGAGAAACCAACCCTCTAGGAATGGTATTATTTTTCAGTTAGATGATGTCTTTGCCAAACAAATTTTCTTTTCCTTGTTTTGTACACACCATTGGATTCCATTCAATACTTTGATCAACAAAATCCACTTTGTTAGGTAGAAATAATTTGACTTGCGCATCATCATCAAACACTTGCTAGTTTTTAACATTGTCGGGGATAGATGGTCTTGTTAGTACTTCAACATCATATTCACAATTGGGAGACATTTAACCAATATCATATTTGGATCCCAATATTGCAAGCTGGTCTGCAACAACATTGAACTTCCTATCATGATGCATAATATTAAAAGAGTCAAACATTTCAATCAAATCCCAAGTCGCATGATTGTATTTTTCATTCTTTGATTTTTGGTAGCATACAATTTTCTGATTTAGTTAACAATCAATTTTGAATCTCCTTTGACACTAATATCCTTAATATAATACTTCCATGTAATTATCAAACCTAACAACAATGCTTCATACTCATCTATGTTATTAGTACACTCAAAGGTAAGTTTGAAATAAAAAACAAACTCTTCTAAGATTGGAGAAATCAGAACTACACCAGCACCATTTCCAAATTTGGAACAAGCCCCATAAAATAACAAGGTATAAGGAGAACCAACTTGTTCAAGGCACTTACATTGATCCATTTTGTTCTCCTTACCATCAGTAAATCCATCAAAATTATCAGCATCAACAACAATATAAAACACTTCATAAGATGCATTGTTGGGATCTTCAATGAGGTGCAACATCTTCTTTTCTCCATATAACTTGACAATACTGCCCTCAATTAGAATAGTGGCATAAGAAATATCCATTTGAACACTTCCACCAAAACTTACAACCCACTTTCTAGATAACAACATACCCCATTTGGCAGGGCAATCAAAAATAACAACATCAAGTTTTAAGTTCTTACCTGGGTATGCTGCAAGTTGTACCACCAATCCCTTAAAACATCCCACAACTGGAACTTCTCTAGAGTCCATGGAAGTACATCTTCCATATGAATCTTTCACTTGATATCCAAATTATTAATGACCTCAAAAGGCATGACATTACATGATGCACCAGAATCAAACATACAATTGTGAATCAATCTATCCTTGATGATCAAAGTTGTAAAGAATGGATCAACATTTAATTGAGATTCAACTAAATATGTACCCAAGAAAACCCAGGTGCTTCTCCAAGATATTCTAATGTTGGTGGTGTTTCAAGGTCTACAATGGTTGGGGGAGGAGTTTCTACAATGTTTACATTTCTACCTAGGGTACTCTTCTCCTCTTTCAATCCCGAGTACTCAAATTCTCTCTTCTTGTGCTCGTGAATCCTAAGAAACTCAAAATTGGAACACCGATCTTAATCGACTCAAAAATTGGGCTATGTCATATAGAACACTCTTTGCAAAGAAACATTGGAAAGGAGATTAGAAAACTCATCGATGGCATGGGATTCTTGGTAGTCCTGGGCATGAGGAGGACTATAATTTTTCTTGGGACATTAGAACCTTTGGTAGGTGTATCTCTCCTAGGAGATTCTTTAGGAATACTTGTAAGAAATTGAGTCTTAGGTTTGGTTTGAGGCCCTACTCCTTGAATAACTTTACTTCTAGTGTTATAATCTTTTTCTTGAGAAACAACAACATTCATCAACAACCGCCTATCTTCCTCGAAGGTATTCCTTCATCATACTTTTTATCATTAAAGATATTAAGTATTCAAAGTCATTATTAGGTATTTCAAAATATTGTACAACATCTATTTCACAAGTATGAGAAGGAGGGAGAAGTTGTACTGGTGGATGCAATCCCAAAACTTGTAGTAGTTCAAACACTATCACTTGAGTTGATGTTGCTCCTTGTTGTGAGCTTGGAGAGAAACCCATCATAAAAACATCATCATCACTACCATCATCATGATCAGCCTCATCAACTTGCTGATTTACTTCACATGGAGGATGTGGAAGAAAACACCTATCACACAAATCAATCCCAATAACCTCTTTAACAATAACAACCCTAACAATCAGAGGGTCAGGCACAAATCTATTTTCACGTGCTTGAGGTTTTCTATTTCCTCATCCCATAGGTTCTTTACCTCTTTCATCTGACCTCTGATCACCCATAGGATGATTGCCAAATCTATCATGGTTTTGTGCTTTTTGCTAACCTTGTGAACTCTACCCAATTCCCTTCTCTGCGAGGATAACTTGTAAGAGATCTTCTTGAATTCCCCTTCCAAAGTCTTCATAACTTCCTCAAGATCCAAAATCTTACTTGCTTGAGGTTTTTCTTGGTTAATCAACTTTACACCTTCCCTCTTAGGAGGTTTTCCAGTTTTTATTTTTTTTTCTCTATCTCGCAGTGCCATGGTAAAGGCCTCCTCAAATTACCTGTGTTTTTATCCGTCAAGTAGTATGCAACATTCTTATCAAATACATATGAGTACTTGATTAAACAATATTCATCACATGGCCTCAAATTCATAGGAAATCTTCTCAATGTCTTGTTAAATCTAGTGTTGAAGTCATGAACTCGATTCATTGGGGTTATTCTTCATATTCTAAAATTCTAAAAAAGGAAACCTAGGGTCTGTTTTGTCACCATACTTAAATCTAAATGCATTCTTCATCTCATTCCATGAATCAATAGAATTATCAAGAAAAGACTTATACCAATCCCTTACATCCTCCTCTAATGTATGAATAAACAGTTTGAGATACACATCGAAAGAGGGTTTAAAACCTACAAGTGAAAATCATGAGGGACGATGTGCACATCAATAGACGTGCGAATGATAGCGTGAAGAGATCTCGGGAGGAGCGAGCATCAACCAAATTTCCATGTAAAGATTTGAAACACGGGTAGAACTGGTTAAGCCATAAAAATATCCTTTATCTCATAGATCAAATGGGGTGTACATATAGGAGGTGTTGAGTAAGCTGTTGTATATATCTTTTCCTCGGGTAGATATAGACAAGGGAGAATGGAGAAATCAAAGAAGCTCAAATCCTTAACATGCCCAAGGCACACGAGAATGGGTGCATGAGACAGAGTGTCGATAGAGTTAATGGTGTGCCCAAGGTGCATAGAATGGGTGCATGACACAGAGTTTCGATAGAGGAAATGGTGCGCCCAAGGTGCAGAATGGGCGCACGACACAAATTTTCGATAGAGGAAATGAAAGCGCCCAAGGCGCACAGAATGGTCACACGACACGAGTGTCGATAGAGGAAATGGTGCCAAGGCACATAGAATGGGTGCATGACATGGAGTGTCGACAAGGTAAATGGTGCGCCAAGGCGCACAACACAAAGTGTCGATAGGAAATGGTGCGCCTAAGACGCATTGAGCGGGCACACGACACGGAGTGTCGACAGAGGAAATGGTGCGCCCAAGGCACACAGAATGGGTGCACGACACGGAGTGTCAAAAGGTAAATGGTGCACCCTTGGCGCATGGAAGAGGATGACGACACACACATGAATGTGCCCTTGGCGCACCTTCAAGAGGCACAACATTTTGAGCGCTGACAAGAAGCAGACCCTGGCGCAGATATTCAGATGGCCATAACTTTTGACTGGGAGCTCGGATTCATGCAAGGTTGGACTTTTCGGAAAGCTTACAAGGTCCTCTATCCAACTACGACTGGATATATTTAATTGGGTGAGAAAAATTCTTAAAAATGCAAAATATAGTTCGCCACTTTTGGGTTCGCTGGGTTCTCACCTACCATCATTATGAGATGAGTTAAGTGCATTCTGGAGGTGGTTGGGGCAGATTTCAATTTTCTCTCTCTTTTCTCTCTCATTCTTCCTATAAATTGTAGGGAGGGGCTTCTTTCTAAAGGTTGGACATTCTTGTTTTGCCCCTCCCTTCTTCTCTTTGGCAGGTGAACTTGTGGAGTTAAAACCTCCCATTTGAAACTGTAATGCAACCTTGCCTCTTGGCATTTTGCAGTGTGTTGTATCAATCTTTGGAGAAAATTAATGCATGTCTATGGATAATTCTCAACCCTCTCTGTATTCATTTGCATCCCCCTGATCTTTCACTATGAATCTGGCTATCTGTGTATGATCTTGTATTGCATTTTAATGGTCTGTGTTTATTGGCAAGACAGGTGTTCTTCATTCCTCGGTGCATCACCTTTGTAGTTTAGGTTTTATTTTATGCATTTTCTTACCCCTGTCTCCTTGGCAAGTTAGATTAGGTTTTTAGTAAACCCTCTGCATCTTCTACGTGTGCATCTGAACAGAGGAATAGGAACCGGCCTTCATCCGGAGAGCTTTTCCGATTTCGCAAGGTCCCACACTTGGGAAAAGCTCCATGTTATGCAATCGCACTGAGAGTCTCAACCCATCGTGTTGCAGAGTCCCAGGGGTGCTGCGATTCGACATCAATAGTTTTGGCACGCCCGGTGGGACCAAGAGGTCATTCCATAGATTTGAAGGAACTTTCAAGAAATTCGGACTTAAAAAATTACAGGTTTTACAATTTCAGTATTTTCACCTTCTGGGCTGAACTTTGAAATCAATTTTCAAGGACTTAACTTGCTCGAAACAAGTCAAAATTTCACCAGTTGATAGATCGGGGGATAATCTTCAAAAGGGTATTCTTAGAATTTTGAGATTTTGACTTTCAAAATTTCATGGTTTTTTGATTTTCGGATTTGGGTTTTGTAAAGTCCGGCATTTTGGATTCTCGGGACTATCATTCCAAATCAAATTCCAATCTCTAAAATCTCAAAAATACAGGTCTTTTAAAATTCTATTTTTAAATATTGTCAGGTTTGGTGTGTAACTTGGCAGAAGTCTACCTTTTGAGGCTCATTTTTCTAACACATCTGGCAACTCCGAAGGGGTAGAATTCAGCGGTGTAGCAGCAAAGGTTGCCCAGGCATATGAGAAGAATTCAAACTAGGTCCAATACTTGAGAAGAGGGGCTATTTTTCCACTTGCAACTTTCACCAGGTAGAGGAAGGAGAGGAAGAAGACCACAAACATCACCATCTCCACCTAACAGGACTTTGTCTACACCTCCCCCTGGTAGGCCTTTTCTCGCATCGACTAGGGTTCTTAGACCAATCATAATGGCACATCTACCACCGAATCCCTTTGTCAATTTCACAGAAGTAGTCCACTTGCCCTAAATGCTCAGAATCAAATTCCAGTTGCAGCGCTAAAGAATATACCCTATTTCACAGGAGAAAATCATACTACTCCTATTGATCACATCCAGGATATTGCTAATGCATGTGCAATCCACGAAATAAATGAAATGGATGTTGCAGTCAAGCTGTTGGCTTCATCTTTCAAAGGAAAGGCCTTACAATGGTTTAGGAGCCTTACAGCAGGGTCTATTACGAATTGGAACCAACTTTTTCTAGCTCTTTGCAGCCAATTCGGGGAGAGGGCGGACAATTTATCTTTATTGGAACAACTGACAACAATCAAAAGGGCTCCTAACGAACAAATGGTAGATTTCAACTTCAGATTCCAACGGACATGGGACAGGATTCCAATAGCCGTTAGACCAACCGCCGAAGGAGCATTCCTTTATTTCTTAAAGGCTATAAATTCAGACATAGCCATGATGATCCAATCAATGGGAGGGACAACGCTGCTAGGGGCCTACGACACAACTATCAGAGTAGAGAACTATTTGATCCAAGCTGGTAAGCTTGCACCAAGGCCACCAATGCCTCTCTATCCAGATATGGGAAATCCTACAACCAGCCAAGCACCAGAGTTGAATCCCATTCCAACTCCTAGAAATCAAAGCAATAATGAGGCATCGACTTCTTCAAATACTTCAAAGGAATTGCAGGAGGTTATGAAACAATGACATGAGAACCTTGGAAATGAGCTTGTGACTATCAAAAGACAAGCAAGCTCAAAGTGCTAGACCGTATCAGCCTCAAGCACAGTACCAAGCTAGGCCCCCATACCAACAAAATAGACCACCACCTTAGGCTGCAAATCAAAACCAAAACCAAGGACAACCTCAAGCTGCCAGGCCGTTTCGACCGTATGATCCAAATGCAATGACGTCCTCAAGAGCCTTGGTCCCGGCACAAAATAACATGGCACAGGAGTATGACTGGTGTTACCCTTGCAATCTACCTCACAATCAGTCAACATGTTTCAATGGTGCACTAAATCAGGCCTTGATGGTGCAAACCATTGGTGTTGCTCAAGAACCAAGCCAGGAGGAGAATCAACAACAACAAACACGCAGAAGAAGGACCTCCAACAGAAACCACATTGGCAAATTGGCAAATGGAAGACTTACGTGGAGTTAACCAAATGACCTTTTAAAGGCGTGGCTGCCAACACACGGTCAAAGAAGAGAAATATAGAAGAGGGACAACCGTGTAATCCAGTTGTTTCTCAACCCACTCTTACACAACAAGGGGTCAGTAGACCAAACACAGCTCCAAATGTGCAAAATCAACCCAAGGTACTTGTTGTAGCAACACACGCACATGCTCAAGCTCCATAAAAGTTTACACCAAGTAAGGGATAGAAAAAGGACAATTCATCCCCTTTCACCATCATTGATCAAATGAAGAAGACGAACGTGAATATATCAATGTGGGAATCTTTATCCATCCTAGGACAAAGAGATCTTCTACAAGCTGCCATGAAGAATTGGTCAACTTCGAACCAACAGGCCCATATGCAAGAGAAGGTCCTCACGAATGCTGCTCAGCTTGAAGGGAATCATGGAGGACAACAAGGTAAAGTTTTGAAACCCCTCCATTCTATATTTCATTAATCATCGGGGATAAATTAGTACACAATTGCATGATTGATTAGGGGCAAGTAGTTCAGTGATGCCGAAGCAAATAGCGGATCAGCTGGGTTTGAAATATGAGCCAAGTCTTGAAAGGAGTAGTACAGCTAGATGGACCGCCATTGGAAACAGTTGGGGTCATCAAGGGTTAAGCCTAACACTACATTCATGTCCTAATGTTACAGTTCTGCAAGATGTGTCTATAATTGACCTTCCACCACTCTTTGCGTTGTGTCTATCAAGAGACTTCACTGCAAAACTCGGTGGATATTTATCTGCTGATTGGTCAAACATGATTTTTAGGACAAGGTATGAGCCAAAGCAACAATCAGGTTAGAACCAATTGCCAATTTCCATATTGAGCCTCATGTATCAAGTCCTATCAATGCAAATTGCTCAGCTTTTGATCAGGAGGAGTGTTCAAATGATCTAGAAGCAGGTACTAAGATCGAGGGAATTCTTGATTTAACTTTGGATGAATGGGAAAACAAGAGTCATGAATTTGACCCATATAAGGAAATTGAAGAATCTGAATTGGGCGTATATTGTATACACGAAGAAAATTCACCCATTCCCGACATCATTCAGCCTGAACAAAAGGATGAAAACAAAGTTTGGAAATTATTTTTGATGGTTCGAGAAGCAGACAAGGTGTTGGAGGTGGTGCAATGTTGATTTCACCACAAGACATCAAATATTTTTCAGCTTTTCGTTTCCAGTTTTCCTGTTCAAACAACACGGCTGAATACAAAGCATTGATTCATGGAATTCATTGGGCCAGGAAAAGGGGCATAAAGAACTTGCAGGTGTTTGGAGATAGTGAGCTAATCATCAACCAAGTTAGGGGACAACATGCTACAAAGAATGACCTGCTAAGGAGCTACAAGAATAGGGTATGGGACCTCATTGAGGATTTCGAAGCTTTCAACATTGTGTCCATACCCAGGAAGAAAAATGAAGTCGCAGATAGGCTTGCAGCAGTTGGAGCAATGTTTGATGTGGTTGACAACATCAGAAGGGGAAAAACACAGCCACATATTCATGTTATTGTGAGGCCAGTAGTTCCAGATAATAACACAAGTCGAGCGGTGTTTGAGAACGATCAGCCAGATTGTCAATTTCTTACAAGAAGAGGCTGAATTCTCAGCTAGGAATCAGGATAGATTAGAGCAGCAGTATGGGGATCAAGTAGTACAGTTGTGGACAAACAAGCTTCCTAAGGGTTTGGTAACATTGGATTCTATCTTCAAGCAAACATACAGGTCAAGAGAGAAGACTCAGAGCCGATTCCGGTTGGGGAAGGCAAAACACTTCAAATTGGTAAAGTGGCCACTGAGCAGGAGAAATCAGATTTCATACAACTTTGCCAAGAATTTCCAGATGTCTTCGCTTGGAGCTATGAAGACTTAAGAGGATTCGATCCAAATTTGGCACAACATACCATCGAATTGGATCCAGATGCTAAGCCTGTCAGGTAGAAACAGAGACCGGTCAACCCTCACATTGAGCCTCTAATGAAGAAAGAACTAAATAAGCTAATAGAGGCAAACATTATATTCCTGATCAAGAACTCAAGCTAGGTTGCAAACTTGGTTCCGGTCAGGAAGAAGAGTGGAGAAATCAGGTTGTGCATGGATTTCCGAGACCTAAACAGGGCATCTCTCAAAGATCATTGCCCACTTCCTTCAATGGAACAAATATTACAAGTAGTATCTGGTTCGAGAGATTCTCTCTCCTAGATGGCTACTCAGGGTACAATCAGGTGATGGTGAAAGAAGATGACCAATTCAAGACGACTTTCACCACCAAATGGGGGACCTATGCCTACAAAAAGATGCCATTTGGGCTATCAAATGTTGGGGCCAATTTCCAAAGGGCAATGGATATGGCATTTAAGGGGTTGATCAATAAAATAGTTTTGATATATCTTGACGACATCACTGTATTCTCAAAAAATGCAGTGGATCACCTCTGTCATTTGAGGCAAGTATTTCAGAGGTGTAGAAGATTTGGGGTATCATTGAATCCCAAAAAATGCATATTCTTGGCTCATGAGGGAAAACTTCTAGGCCATATTGTTTCAAAGGAGGGATTGATGATTGACCCAGAAAGAGTTGAAGCAATTCGAGCGTTGCCATTGCCAAGTCACAAGAAGGCTCTTCAAAGCTTCTTAGGAAGGATCAATTTTGTCCGCAGGTTTGTTCCAAACTTTACTGCTCTCGTGAAGCCAATAACACTGATGTTAAAGAAGAGCATGGAATTTAAGTGGACATCTGAAGGAAAGGAAAGTTTTGAGGCAATAAAAGAGGCTATATCCCAAGCCCCAACTCTCATCAATCCAGACTTCTCTAGGGACTTCGTGCTATATGCCTTCGGTGGTGGAGACACAATTTCTGCAATCCTAGTACAACAAAACAAAGGAGGATTAGAACAACCAGTTGCTTTCTTCAGTCAAGGCTTGGAGGAATACGAAACTAGGTACTCTTTCATTGAAAAGCATGTCCTTGCAATAATTAGGAGCTTAAAGAAATTCAAGCACCTAGTCTCAAACAACAAGATCCAATTATTGGTCTCTCATGTGGGAGTCAGGGACTTCCTCCTAAAAAAGGATCTAAATGAGAAATGTGTAGGATGGATAACTCGTGTCATGGAATATGACATCGAGATCAAGGTCACCAAACTAGTACGTCGGAAGGGACTATGTGAGCAGTGGCCTTGATTCAACAAGTTGAAAGTGTGTGAAAAAGAGGGTGTCTTGGTACTACATGATAAACAAGAACAAGAAAATGATGATGTGCCCACTCCCTGTTGGACTCAAAATGTGATACACTTCCTACAGATAGGCCTATGCCCTCTAGAAATGAGAAAAGAAAAGAGGAGATACTTCAGATTACAAGCCATTCCATATGTGCTTGTTGATGGTGTTTTGTTTAAGAAAGACATCAATGGAGTTCTATTGAGGTGCATTGGGACATGCCAAATTGAGAGGGTGTTACGAGATTTTCATGATGGAGATTCTAGAGGACATTTTTCCCCACGAGTAACAGCTCTCAAGATAATGAAGGCAGGGTATTATTGGCCGAAAGTCTTCAGTGATTGCTATACATGGATAAGAAAGTGTAGGAAATGTGCACTCTTCACAGGAAAAGAAAGACTAACAGTGCTTCCATTGCACCCAATTCTGGTTGACCAACCATTTATGTAATGGGGATTGGACTTCGTCGGGGTCATCAACCGAAACTCGAGCCAAGGCCACAAGTGGATCCTCACGGCAACGGACTATTTCACCAAGTGGACCGAAGCAGTAGCACTCAAAGAGGCAAATGAGTCTAGCATACTAGACTTTTATGAAGGAATAGTGACCAGGTTTGGTGTGCCGGCCACTATCATATCAGACAATGCATTGGCATTTATAGGTTCCAAGATTACAGAATGGGCTGTCAAGAATGGAATCTATTTGAGAACCTCTTCAAATTATTACCCGCAGGGTAATGGATAGGCAGAGTCCACGAACAAAAATTTGCTAAGAATCATCAGGAGGAATCTGGACGAAAATCAAAGAACATGGCATACCAAGCTAAAATCAGCATTATGGGCTGACAAAATAACACCAAAGAGGTCTACAGGTAATTCCCCTTACAAGTTGGTCTATGGAAAAGAGGCAAGATGTGCCTATATCATTAGAACTACCTACATTGGAATTCATGAAGCATTGGAGTTGGTTGAGTTCGAACCAATGGAGGTTAGGTATGCGAGTTGATGGAATTGAAAGAAATTAGAGAACATGCGGTTCAAACAATTGAGAAAGATCAGGCCTTGGTGAAAAGATGGTTTGATAAGAAAGCAAAAGCAAGGACCTTCCAGGAAGGAGACCTAGTTCGAAATGGGATGCAGATCGGGCAAAACCAGGAAGGCATTCCAAGTTTGATGCCATTTGGAGTGGCCCCTACATGGTCACGGGATGTAAAAGTAGTAATGCCTTCCAATTGTCTACTTTGGATGGAGGAGAATTCCCGATTCCGGTTAACGGAATCCATCTTAAACATTGCTACTAAAAGAAAAGGGTTTACCCTTGTAAATATTAGCCTAGATTTCAATTCCTCTAAGTGCGTATGCACATTGTCTTGTGGTAGTTAGGTTTCTGTTTCCCTAAGTGCTCCGGCATAGGTTTTGTTGCTCTCAGGTTGATTTCTACAATTCAGAATGCTGTCAGAGAAGAAGTTGCGGTATCAGGTTCGGGATCAGATATCAAGTTGGTTTCAGGTTATTGCTTATGACTCCATGCCCAATGGATTGCTAAAAGGCCACTGATCTTCTACCTAGCAGGCAGGTGATCCCATTGAGTCACCAAATTGTTGTATATATCTTTTCCCCGGGTAGATATAGACAAGCAGGAGAATGGAGAAATCAAAGAAGCTCAAATCCCTGACATGCCCAAGGCGCACAGAATGGGCACACGACACAGAGTGTCGACAGAGGAAATGGTGCACCCAAGGCACACAGAATGGGCACACGACACAGAGTGTCGACAGAGGAAATGGTGCGCCCAAGGTGCATAGAATGGGCACATGACATAGAGTGTCGATAGAGGAAATGGTGCGCCCAAGTGTGCTGAGAATGGGCGCACAACACAAAGTGTCGATAGAGGAAATGGTGCGCCCAAGGTGCATAGAATGGGTGCATGACACGAGTGTCGAAAAGGTAAATGGTGTGCCCAAGGTGTGCACGACACGAGTGTCGACAGAGGAAATGGTGCGCCTAAGGCGTACAGAATGGGCGCATGACACGGAGTGTCGACAGAGGAAATGGTGCGCCCAAGGCACACAGAATGGGTGCACGACACGGAGTGTCGACAAGGTAAATGGTGCACCCTTGGCGCATGGAAGAGGATGACGACACACATATGAATGCGCCTTTGCGTACCTTCAATAGGCGCAACATTTTGAGCACCGGCAGAAGTAGCACAGTGCGCAGATATTCAGATGGCCATAACTTTTGACTGGGAGCTCGGATTCATGCAAGGTTGGACTTTTCGGAAAGCTTACAAGGTCCTCTATCCAACTACAACTAGATATATTTAATTGGGTGAGAAAAAATTCTTAAAAATTAAAAATATAGTTCGCCACTTTTGGGTTCGCTGGGTTCTCACCTACCATCATTATGAGATGAGTTAAGTGCATTCTGGAGGTGGTTGGGGCAGATTTCAATTTTCTCTCTCTTTTCTTTCTCATTCTTCCTATAAATTATAGGGAGGGGCTTCTTTCTAAAGGTTGGACATTCTTGTTTTGCCCTCCCTTCTTCTCTTTGGCAAGTGAACTTGTCGAGTTAAAACCTCCCATTTGAAATCGTAATGCAACCTTGCCTCTTGGCATTTTGCAATGTCTTTGTATCAATCTTTGGATCAAATTAATGCATGTCACGTGGATAATTCTCAACCCTCTCTGTATTCATTTACATCCCCCTGATCTTTCACAGTGAATCTGGCTATCTATGTATGATCTTGTATTGCATTTTAATGGTTTGTGTTTATTGGCAAGATAGGTGTTCTTCATTTATTTTATGCATTTTTTTACCCCTGTCTCCTTGGAAAGTTAGATTAGGTTTTTAGTAAACCCTCTGCATCTTCTACGTGTGCATCTAAACAGAGGAATAGGAACCGACCTTCATCTGGAGAGCTTTTTCGATTTCGCAAGGTCCCACACTTGGGAAAAGCTCCATGTTATGCAATCATACTGAGAGTCTCAACCCATCGTGTTGCAGAGTCCTAGGGGTGCTACGATTCGACACCAATAAGAACCCCCGCTACAATCATGACAACTCAAGTAAAGATGGGGAGTTACATTCCCATAATAGAAGTGTAACTCCCAATGACACATATGGTGCACCGATGCACCGATGTGCTAATGCATAAGATAATCTCATAATGACTCCTAAATGACACATGGACCTACAATCTCACCTATGTGAGATGACTCACCTAATGATGTGGAAAATAACACACACCAACACCTCCCCTTAATCGTAACTTAGGATGAGACAGTAAGTTAGAAATGAGAAATGGATCTTGGTGTAAAGCCTGATGAGGTACCCACATACAAGAAAAAGGTCCCAAGTAGTGAAGGAAAACCTAGTGGGAAAAACATCCACCACAAGAGAAAAAAATCTCTAATCTAAGAAAGATGCCAAATATGGGTCCCAACTCTAGAAGAGCCTAAAAAGGTACCCATGTACAAAGAGGCAATCTCTTGAAAATAAGAAGAAGAGAGAAGAAGAGGGAGATGAGATGAATGCAGAAGATGCCATGGAAGGATCTAAACTCTGCAGCTCTAGGAGGTCTCCCAAAAGAATGTCGATGATGAGATCCTCTACCTTTGGACTGAAGAAGAGCCACCCATAACAAACTATGTGTCTACCCTTAGGAAGGACAGAAATGATGTGCTGGAAGTCTTCCCACTCCACAAAGGAAACCAAAGGCAATAGCACGAAGAACTTTGAGTTTGGTCCACAAAAGTGTGACATATGTCTAGCGAGTGAGTGCCAAGGAACCGAAGGTAATGCCACATGCATAGAACTATCAGAGTGAAAAAGAGGAACAACCACATAAAGGATGTCCAAGTGATGTGAAGGGAACAAAACATCCTCCACAACAAAAAAGGGATTCATAGCTGAGGGTGGATCAATGAAGGTCTCTGGAAATGTGGAAGTGACATGACTCCCGAAAGGGGCACTCCCAACAACAAAGATTATGAAATCCTCTGAAACACCTATAGATGGATGAGGTACCTGTAGTGCATGAAAATTGTACTCTGTGAAAAGATGACTAAGGTTAGGTAGATACTCGTCCCAATGACGGGGTTCAACAAAGAGAAGAGCGATGTCGAGTTAGGTATGCGTCATCTAATGAAGGTAGAGGAGTGAAATGGGCCTCACACATTGGAAGTGGAAAGGAGGCTAGTGTGATGATTGTATAAGATTGAATAGGATACTACTTGATATTTGATGAAATGTGGGAAGTGTCAACACTCTCTGGAATAGTGAGAGAAAGAGGAGAGAAGTCCTCTGTAGTACTCTCGACATCAGAACTAGATGCACAATCCTCTTCATCATAAGTAGAACCAAACAAGCTTGTGTCAGTGGAACTATGATCACATGAAGAAATAGAGGAGACAACTGAATCAACATAACAATAATGGCAGAAGTATGTGAAGGGTCTCCATAGAAGAACTGAAGAATGCTCTAGACATGGTGGGGTGGATCTGAGTCTGCCACATGAAACTAGAGAGATCGAGATACATGCATCATCATGTGACAAAATACATGGTCACAAGTGTCAAGGAATTCCTTCAGATGACAATGATCAGTGGGTGCATGAACTGGCCCAAGAAAGAAGGGTAAAAGACCCTTATGGGTGAAGTAACATTCCATGGAAGAATGCTAAGCTTAATAGTTCCCTCTCCAAGTGAGAAGTGGAAGAGGTCTGTAAGGAGATCCTATGACGCTCAATTCTAGAAAGAGCACTCTCTATGATGAAAAAGCAAGAAGTGCAAGATGCACAAAAGAAAGACATCGAACTTGGCCGATAATGCATCTGCGTGTGAAAACCCAAGAGTATAGTCAACCCCCCAGAATGTGGCACTTTATAAAGTAGTGTATTTACAAAAATGACAATTTCATCATGTAATTTGTTAGAAATCATGCAAACTTTGACTAAAGAAGCACTCAAAAACAACTGTGAGTCAAAATTTATGGCATTAAAATGATTCCCACAACTGATGGAAAATGCCACTAGATGTTGCAAATGCATTAAAAAAGTGCACAAAATGGGTGCAAAGGGTATCGTGTGGGTACTGTTGGAAATGGCATCAAATTTTAGGCATAGTTTTTTTTTCTTGCAAGGAGGGATTAGTTTCGCCAACCTCGGACCTCACCCTCCATCTTTGACACTCAAAGGAAGGAAATAATACAAGCAAAAATGCAGCCCCAAAATATTACAATGCCATGAATGTTTTTATTTATTTATTAATCTTAAAACATTAAAAAAAAAAGATAGGAGGGGGCCCATATTCGGGTGTGTGTGGAACATGACCATTGAAATGTGGACAACCCAGTGCCAAGGAGGGAATCCTTATTGAGCAAGCATGTGGGAGGTCGCTTTGGAAGCAACAAACAATGTCAATTGTCGTTACTAGTTTGGAGAGTGAAACGACCACATGCTTGAGTTAGTGGGGGTGGTCAACGGTCTGCAGAGCACGTGTGGAGGAGTAACCATTGGAAAGACCAGTCAAGGGCCAAAGAAAATGTCTAGGACATGGGAGCCCGATTTGGAAGGTGTAAAGCAGCCACGTGGAGGTTTGAAGGAGACGTTAGGCTATGCATGACATCGACCGGAGCTGGTGAGACTGCAGTCCATGAGTAGGTAGCAGGAGATGTGCTCACGAGTAGGAGAATGGAAGTGTAGGTGCTTTGGAGGAGGCTACGAATATGGTGGGAACCACTTAGAAAAGAATGATTCCTCACTGAGATGAAGCTCCAAATATCACAACTGAACTAAAGATTCTCATGAACAACACCATGGGAAAAGATAGGGAGTGGGATGTCTGACTACTAAAACTCAATGTAGAAACAACGAGTAAATGAAAACATTGAAACCAACCCACACCCAACCAATGACAGAGATACCAAACCACGTAACGATGAGCCAAAGGGTAAGTATCCCGAGAAAATCAAAAATACAAGGATGCAGAGGTAGGTGCAAAATGATGAGCCGTGCAATGAATCCATGAACCAGGCCGAGACTGGGATGCACACGTCCGAGCTTGGAAGAAACATGGGTTCAAGCCAAGACTGCAGCTATGGAACTCCAACTAGGCATGAGCAGCGAGAGGGCACAACTGTAAATCCTAAAGAAGAGCATGAAAAAAAAACCCATGAGTATGGTAATGAAAAAAACACGAAATGGAGAAATCACAAGTTATGTAGAACATGAAAGAGGGTTTAAAACCCACAAGAGAGGATCACAAGGGATGATTTGCACATCAACAGACATGTGAACAACATCATGAAGAGATCTCAAGAGGAGCGAGCATCAATCGAATGTGCATGCAAATATTTGAAACATGGGAAAAACCTGGTTAAGCCATAAAACTCTCCTCTATCTCATAGATCAAATGGGGTGTACATATAGGAGGTGTCTTTGAGTAACCCCAAAGTGTTGCAATCATGACAACTCGAGCAGAGAGAGGGGAGTTACATTCCCTGAGAATAGAAGTGTAACTCTCAATTATGCATATGATACGCTAACACACTAATGCACCGATGCATAAGAGAATCTCATAATGACCCCTAAATGACACATGGACCTATGATCTCACCTAAGTGAGACGACTCACCTAATGATGTGGAAAATAACACACACCAACAACATCTTCATACTCAATCTCAAAGTCCTCCATCATGTTAACAAAAATTCTTAGGTTTTGATCACCGGTTATAGCATTTTTACCTTGAAACTTAGGAAATATATTCCTCGCATCTTGTGGAACAACATTTGGATAACCATCCATTCCTCCAAATTTTATAGGACCAAAGGTGTTAACAACAAATGGAGGTCTGGGTGGAGGCTGAGCCAATTTTTTTTAAGGTGGTGAGCTTGGAGGAGAAATAGAATGATGAGGAGTGAGAGGTCTTTGGGGAATAGAAATGTAATCTTCAAAATGGATATCCCCTATAGGATCAACTTCTTGGCCAAATCAAAAATACAGGGCATATTTAGGAGCAAGCCTTTCAAATACAAATGAAGGTCCCTCTTTAGACAAAGAATGTAAATATATAAGAGGACTATCGATTGATTTAATTGAGGAGGGACTACAGTCCTCAATGATAGGTCGATCAATTTCAAGTTCAACAATGGGGACCTCTTTCCTTGAGATCCGATCTCCAACAACTTTCCAAACCCTTCTCCCTTCTAACTCGAGTTCCTTGAATCGAGAAACAAATTCCTAACAGAGTCTCTAATGAAGAGAGATCTGCTTCCTTCCATTTTTGCATAGATTAGCAACAAAAATTAAATGACAAAAAGCTAAGACAATGGTATTTATCAAAATCAAATTAGCATGGAGTCACCACTAAGGACTTTCACCCTAGTTGTGCAAATGCACCAAATAATCTGTCAAATTATCACAAGACTCTTTGAAAAATTGCAAAAATTTATAAATTGGGCCTTCATTTTCTTGGATCTCACAATCAAAATGCAAACAAAGTGCGACAATTGCTAGAAATTTGGAAAAAGTAGGTAGAACTTGAGACCTTGCTTTAAATGTTATAAATCGAATATAGAATGATACCTCAATAATGTATTTGCATGTAGCATTTGTAAAAAACATTACCAGAAATGTATCCAAATATCTCAAATATCTTCAAAAATTCCTCGAAACGGTGCCAGGAAGAGGTGTTGGTACTAGATATACTCTCCTTCAAAGGCCAAAGATCAAGAGAATGAACAAGACACTTAGAGGTAGATAATTAGTTTTGTGTCATTTTGTAGCCAAGGAATCAATTTATCGACCTCTCTAGCACTTAGGCCTTTGAGGAGTGTGTGGCACCTTAAAAGGATTTGATCTTATCCTAACTATTTTAGGTTATGCCTTTCTACCAAGGTAAGAGAACCTATTCGTAACCTCTGTTTTTGAAATAATACTAATAGATCCTTCTTTTACACAAATTATATAAAAGAAAACCTTGGAGAAAATATGATCAACACACCAAATTTGACTCTCACAAGTTGACAATTCCAAATTATGGAGATATTTTCAAAACAAGGCAAAGGTTACTAAAGAAATTTGAAATCCTGATTGCTTGTGCATATTTTTGATAGTGGGGTTTTGCATTTGTTCATATACAGGACAAAACAGGGGTAGTGTGGGTAGGATTCAATGTTTTTGAATGATTTCTTTGGTGGGGATTAATGAGATAAACTAAAATTTTCTATATCCTTGAGAAAATTTAGAATAATGGAAACATCATCAACAGAAAACTTTTAAAAAGTTTAAAGAATTCCTTCAACCAGAAGGTGTGCATCAATGGAGGCCTAGATTTACACATTGTCACATAGTCTTTGAGTATCTAGCATGAAGGCTCAAGTTAGAAGACTCAATTGAACATTATCAATCTCGTTTAATGATGCCTAAGGTAAACTCAAAATCTTACAAGCAATATTTGTCAACAAATGAAGGAAAAGGGTTTTCAAATGAAATTACAGATACCACTAAACCATTAGAGGGATTGAGATCTATGTGATTCACAAAGATTCTAATGTAAGATTGTAATAGGAACAATATAAACTACTTGCAGACATTTTGAAATGAAATAAACACAATATTTCCAGAGATTCAACATAGATTAACTCAAAATTCATCCGATTCATCAAGAAGGGAGAGTTATTTAAACAATCTTAGAGCTTGTTGATGGTTATGCACTTGTAACCAACTCAACATGAATGAAAATCTGACACAGAAGAAGATAACCCGGCTTCTCATAACGGTTTCTCAGAAGATGAGCTTTTCTCAAAATTTTCTCATGAAAATGAGCTCCCAACCCTTTGCATTTCTCAAAAATGCATTATATATCATTTTTTTACATGAAAACCTTCTTTCCTAAGAAAATAATGTGCCCATCATCAAATTTGTTACAAAAATTCCATCATGATTCACAGTAAAGGGATGTTTAATGATTTCCAACCAAAATTACCAATCTGTTTCAAAAATCCAAATCATTACAAATATTTGGATCATTATTCTATGTGGAGGCATGTTTTTCATCCTCAAGGCATACATGCCCCCTTTCCTTCATCATTTCACCTTTTCCCTTTCCAAATTCACCTCTGTAACTTTTGGATCTGGATATTTCACATTTTTACACGAGCCCGAGAAAAAATCCTCTTCAAATATACCTCAGATCTACAAATTGAACCATGAAATTGATTCCATTGATCTTTACAGACCAAAATGACATGAATTCCATTAAAATTCGATGAAAATTTATGCAAAAATCACATCTCCAAACATCCTGGAGCTCTAATGGTGGAAAATTCAAATACAATGCACAACAACCATTGATTTGCCTTCAACTTTTAATCCGAGCCCTCCACATTGAAAAAATTGATTTAAAAAAATCTTGGGACACTTTTACAACTTTTAAATAGAGCCAACCATGTGGCGAAATGTGATTGGAAATAGGCCCAGGGGTAAATTTTATCACTTCATAACCTTTGGAAAAAGTTGGAAAATATTGCTATTTTTCCCCACCCCTTTCGAGCCTAACACATGTCCCAATGTGGGTCCCAGCAGAATCACGAATAAATTATACTATTTTAGCTCTTTTTCAGAAAAAGGAAAAATTTCCAAAATTTCCGCGTAGCTCCACCCTTCTGCCTTTAGCCTCTGATGTGGGTCCCACTGGACCCACGCTTCATTTCTTCACTTTATACCTATTTTTCCAAAAAGGAAAAATTTCAACAATTTCTCCACGGGCCCGCATTTCCACCTCGACCTTGCCACGTGTTAGTTTTTGATTCATTGTAGGTGATGCTTCCTTTTAGAACATTACCCCATTTTTCCAAAAAGGCAAAATTTCCAATTTCTCTCTCCCGAAGGCCCGCACCTCTCGCTTCAAAGCATTTTCCAAGGTGATGTGCCCTTCTCTAATTGGCTACGAGGCCACACTTCAATTTACCATTTTAACTCATTTTACAAAAAAGGAAAAGTTTTCATTTTGCCCCTGCCAGCCCACGCTCCTGTGCAAGCTTTCAAACATCCTCCTTGGTGGGGCCATGCTCATTTTTTAGAACTTAAGCAATTTTAGCAAAAATGAAAAATCTCAAAATTTCCTCCAAATGCCCGAATCCCCGCCATCTCAAAATGCCACGCGATCTCGCTCCTCGATTGGGGTGTGGGTTGAATTCTTCATTTTAATACTTTTTTCCTAAAAAGGAAAAAATTCTCTAAGTCCACCACCGATCCACATCCCCTCAGCCCCTGATCCTACCACGTGTCCGCTCCCGATTGGCTATGGGGCTAAGCTTCAATTTTTCACTTTACAATTTTATAAAGCCGAAATATTCTTATTATCCCAAAGAATCCAAAATTCTTCCCTTTGACTATTCAAACTCCGACACATGTCTCCATCTCGATTGGATGTGGGCCCTAGGCATTTTTTCAACATTTTATGTTTTTACCATAATGCCTTAGAAAACAAAAAAGGGTGCCTTTCCTCAATCATTCAACATGCAACACATGTACCCCCTCTAGAAAAATTAAGAAAATTTTGTCCGCCATTTTGAATTTAGCTAATCAAAACTTCGGGGCCAAGGGGCAATTTATAACTTTGAGCCAAAATAGCTAAAAAGAACAAGTCCTCAAAAAGGACCCACCACTCCTCATCCACTCAAAAGAAGATGCGTAAGCATTATTAGATCGAATCAAAATGAAGTGGAGCCACGGGATCAAAATATCCATTTTGCGAAAGAAGTAAAAAGCGATAAGTTACAATATTCATCCATCATTCCTTGACCAATTAGAAGATGCCATGTAGCCACCGAATGCCTTTGATGAATAATTTGATGGGTAAAAGACACCCGTTAAAACCGTCAAAAACATAGAAATTGTGAGTGATGCCCTAAATCCATTTTTTTGCTAAGGATGGAAAATTGTTCACACAAAACCAGGTTTCAAGAAGATTTACGACCATGGATTTATATTTTCAAAGGCATATAAGTAAAAATTGATATTTTCGAGCTTCCATGATTGGGGAAAAATGGAAAAAATGGCAGAGCCACGAATTTGAAAAATTAGGGCATAAAATAGGCAAGCTTGGAGAATTCTTCAAAATAGGGCATAATAAATAACTTGCAAGCAAATCGGGGCATTAAAATGGCAAAGTAAAACCTTGTGATCACCCATTCAAGATTTAGAAAAAATATCAAAAAATGTAGAGTGGAGGAAAATTAGGGGAAAACGGTGTAAGATTAAAATGGACACCAACAGTTACATGGTAAGTGGGGAGTCAGTGGTGATGGTTCTTAAAGAATTTATGGGAATTGATTTTTGTTATTACATCTTTAAATCTGCCAAGTTTGGCGGAGGTATGGAGAGTTAGTGGGATGCCTAGCTAACATCATTACTAAATATAAAATGCATGTAAATTTTTGAAATAAATATCACCAAATTTGAATGGTGGTGGCATAAAGAAAGGGAGGAAATTTCATTCATCGCAATAATGAACTCAATCAGTAGTGAAATAAACCGACTAGAAGATTATGCAAATGGATTTTGGGGAAGTTGTTTGGTCATTTTTTTTTTTTGGTTTTTGCTCTGCATGAGGGTTTTGGTTCTTCAAACCAGCTATTCTATTTTCAATCCTTTATGATCTTTGGCATCTCGAGCTATTTCGAACTCGTTGAAGTATAAGGAAGTAGGAAGATTAGGTTTTGACACTATTTTGGAAAAAAGAGATTATGGAGGCTCAGATGGAAATATTCTAAAAATAAATAGGAAGCTCTATAAGGAATGATAAGATATTCTCATTAATTTGTTCTAATTTTTACTAAACATATTCATTAAAATAACTTTGATCTTGGAAGCAAATGGGTTTTTGTTTGAGATGTTTATTTTGCATTTATGCTTGTATATTTGTTGTATAATTCTTCTTAAAATTGTTGTCTGATAAAATGAGTTATGAGTTGGTGTCCTTGTTGTAAAAAGGTTTGAAAACCATTATCTTTTGTCAAATCTTGAGTGGTTTGAATGTTGATACGTCTATTTGAACTATGCTAGAATAAATAGATTGATTCAATGTTATGGGTTATCATCCTTATTGGAAATTACAATAAATAAGTTTTACTTCTTCTACGCTTAATACGTTTTGAATATGAGAACCCTGTTGGATTGTTAAGAAAGGAATTCATTTTGGAATCGTTCTTCCTTGCTCGAAATATGACAAAACGTGATTTAGCTTCTTCTGAGACTTTTGTGATGACATTGTTGTTTTCACACCTGCACGTTATGAAATGATTTGTTAATGGCTTACCTATTCTAGGTTTGAATGAATCTCCTTGTTAAAAATATGTTTGATGGAAGGGTTGGTAATTACCCTGTTGTTGTGATTTTGGAAGGACTTATTAAATGATATGTATCTTTCTGGAATGACATTTTTTTTTCAAGAGTGGCCTTATCGGTTCATCTTGTTGGATTATTAGTTCTTATCATTAGAATTTGATATTTAGGTGATGATGTAGGAATGAGGTAGCTATATCTAACTTTGGATTAAGCTCAATTTTGACTATCCTAAGTAAATGGCTGGAACGGTTTTGACTTGATATTCAACTTCTAATTTGACTTTGAACAATTGTCTTGGGGTTATGTCTTTTTCTATTCCTCTTTGTGTTTGAATCTGGTTGGATTCTTTCTTTCTTACTCATAGAATGTTCCTCGATTCTTGTAAAGTGGTTACATGTTTGGCTTGGATGTGATCTTGTATTAGTTTCCTTGGACATGTGATAATATTTATATTGTTTAAAGGTACTCTCTCTCTCTCCCTCTTGGATGTGAGAAGTAGAGGATTTTGCATACTTAAGCTACTAGCATTGGATGAATTAAAACGATTAGTTGTTGGTTGTTATCGCTGGAACTTTGCTAACTAAAGAAACATGAATTACTCCCTTTTGGGTAGTATCTTCCACTCTATTGTAAAAACACCTATTTGTAGATTGAGGGACCTTTATATTTTGGTTTCTGACTTATATATATGCATCAATTCATATTCGACTATGTCATTTTTGTTCTGAATGGTTGTTGAATTTGAATTTATCTAGGTAAGGATCTGTTTCAGCTTCTTTTGGGATATCCACTATGTTTTTCCTTTTCATTGGCTTTGGATTATTGAGACCCTCTCTCATCCTTGTTGTGGGCTTCCTTCTCTCTCTGCCTGAGTTGTATAATACAATGCTTTTTTTTTTTTAACTCGAAGGAAGACTTAAGTTGTTTCCTTTTTCATCTGTTCACTTTTCTCTCATCTGTATTACTCTTGTTGCGTTGAGTGGGTAATTAGAGGGAAAACCTATACTTCTTCTCCTTGAACTGATAATTGAAATTGGATTTGAAATTGGGTTAGTACTGGAAAGAAGGGAACTCTTGCTTTAGGATGTTGTTGGTTCATCCTAAATTCCATCCTTTAAGATTGAATGAATTTGGTCTTTGATATTATATGAAGAATTATGTTAAAGTTGCGTATTATGATTCATTGCTTCTTTAAAATAATTCTATTTTGGGAACTATTAGAGTTAGTAACTTTCTTTGAATTAGTTGCATGAATCAAGAATGAACTATAAATAACTATAGTAAGAATGAGATAAGTAATTATGATGAAATATTACTTATCTGATGTAATTTTCTTATGAAATCATTAGTTGAAGAGTGTTGATTAGATCTTGATCTTTACTTAATGTAATGTGGTTTCTCACTCTATTATTCCTTTTATGATCCTTATTTCTTTATGAGGTATCTATTTGTATTGCTTTACTGTTTCATAAAAGCAGAGTTCTTTTTATGAAATAGTTAGTTGAAAGCACATCGTTTTAATGCTTAGTGCTTATCATGCTCAGTTTGATGAATCGTCTTGCAGCAATTATTGCTGAGATGGAATTTGTAAGTGAGAAAAGAAGACAATTTATTTTATGATGCTTCTTATGTTTACCTAAGGGCTGGATATTTTATGAGGAATGATGATTCTTATTGAAATGTAATTGAAAAAGGGAAAATTTGTATTTCTTAATTGATTTTATTAATGCTGATTGGCATGAAAGATGTCTGGAATGATTAGATTTGTAAAATGTGTATTTTACTTTGATGAATGGAAAAAGGATTGAGTGTTATTTGTACTTGATGTGTCATTCTCTTTGGGAATTATGTAAAGAGAATTTGTAAAATTATCCTTATTCTCTCATGATCATGTCTATTTTGAACTTTTCAGTTGGACTTAAGATGAATAGGTGAAAAGGGAATTGATATTCTATTCCTTAATTAAATGCAACTTATCAAGTTGGAATTCATTGTTGATCATTTAACTAAGTCATTATAGATATTAAATGATGATTACAAAAGTAAAAACTCATTATGTTACCTTGTACAATGTAATAGTTTGCAATGATCCCTAACTAATATAAGTCAAAAGGAAAGACAATTATCCTATAGGGATAAGCATTCCATTAAGACCTTTTGGGAATCATACTCAAATGATATTCGAAAGAGGATAGTATACTTCTTCTTATTAAATTATAATCAGAATAAGGTAACTGAAAAAGAATAAATATATAAGCAATAAATAGACTTCATCTTAATGAAGTCTATTATTAAGGAATTTGAATCTGAATTCAATCATGTTTAAACTTGGTTAAGCTAAGTAAGTTAATCTTACTGTTGGTATGCTTATTTTTTTGTAAGTTAAAATCTTAAATTAAGATACCAAAGAATGAAACACAAACCTTTGGGAAAAGGGTTTGATCACGATTTATCTGCATGGAAATTGTAAATCATTTATGGCTAGCAACCTTAATGATCAAAGAAATTAGGGATTCAGTAGGGTTGCTGAAATTAAATCTTGATTAAGGAAATAAGTAAGTAATTAAATTCTTAGTTGGATATGTACCTCCAGATGAGTTGATTCCATATGATGTTAGTACACTCTAGATGCGTGACCGTGTCATCATGAAGACTTGGGTCTTCATGAGGGCACAGTGTTGTAGTTGACATGTCGTAACACCCTTCCAAATTGGATCATCTAGATCTACATAAACTTGGACTTGACCTTAGTTATACTCTAGGTCAGTTTAGGAGCATGATTTTGTATAGGGGTAACTCACGATGACTTAAGGTAACTAGACACATGCAATTGACCTATGTCAATTGAGTATGTCTATGTACCCTTAGTCAATGTGAGTGGTTCTCTATACCAATCTATGTTTGCTAACCTAGGTTAAGGTTAAAACTTGGACAAGTGGACTAACAGGAGTCAGTGAAGACCATTCTAGATAACAGATGAAGTGGGGTGAAGGATGTATTCCATTTGACGAGTATGTCGTCTAGGAATATGAACATGAACAACATGTGAAAATATTTGGCCAAAGTATCGCAAGTTGCTAGTTGCGTTGTCTTATGTCACCTAGTTTAAGAAGTAGGATTTAAGATGAATATTGGTAAAAATATTTAGATAGGCCTCTTAAGCAGAACACTTCAATACCCAAAAAGGTAAGAGAACTAAATATACTTAGTATAAAATTAATTAAGTTAACATGAGATATCACTAGGTAATCGAGTCATGAAATGAGAGATCGATGGAACTTCAAGTCATGAAATGAGAGATAGATAGTTCATCAAGCCATTACAACCGCATATGGTTATCTCTGTTATGAGATTGATTGGCATGGAATGTGTGTTCTAAACTATGATTATTTAGAACAAAGAACATTGTTCAAAAAAAAAAAAAAAAATCCCTTATTTCTAAAGTCTTGAAATGGGAATGTTACACTGTAGCAAAGTTTTCATGTCTTATCATCCCAAGGCACCCTGTGTCTATCCATTTAGTCCAACTTACCTCCTAACTAATGTTATCTCATCCCCTATATGATTTAGGAAATTCCATTCATTCCCCTCGGTGATTTTAGGAGTTCATTAAAAGTTCATGTAAGCTATAGGAAGTTGCAGGAATGGCTATCAATGGCCTTCCTAGGGATGGAGCAACACCATAGAGTGGAGAAGAAGATCCTAAGTAGATTTAGAGGTGATTAAAAGGTCATAGAACATCATGGAAATTATTCAGAATATTTTGGAAGGGATTACGAAGTTGGGGTAGTTTCACCAATTCAAGGGTTCACGGAGCCTAATTAGTACACATGCCAAAATATCCTCTAAGCTTTAGAAGGTGATTCTCGGGAGATCTGGATTGAGGTAGGAGAAAAAGAGCATAACCAGAAAGATAACTAAAATCCCTACAAGATGGTGAAATAATTTCTTTCAAAACACTTTGGTGCATTAGGTTTGTAGGCAATGTTTCTTAGGCGCATGTGGAGTACCAAATAAAAAATTCAATTTTTAAGGGATCAAATTAAAGAATCAAAACATAAGACCTAAACCATTAGATTAAAAAGAAAATTTCTAGTCACCATAATATAAATGTTTTCCATAAAATTCCATCGGGAGCTCAAGTTATCATCGTCTCAAATTTCCCTCTTGGAGCAAGTTCGGGAGTTAGCCAAATTTTGGGAGGACATGTGTCAGCTCCAGGAGCTTGGTGGGATTTTATGTCCCCGATGTCCCTAAGGGTTAGGGACATCAACCTTGGAAAAATGTTCCCAACCCCCATGTGACCTCTGGAACCCCATGTGACCATCAAGATTGCCAATTCAGCCCCTAGGTGTAATTTGGAGCTCAAATTCCCTGTTGTCGATCTCCGCCACATGTCAGCTCCAGGATCACCATGGAATTTTATGTCCCTTACATCCCTCACATGTCAGGGACATAAAAACTTAAAAAAATTTCCCATCCCTCTAAGGGAGATTTTGGTCACCCATGTGACCCACTTCCAGCCCCTCAGTGTTGATTTTCTAGCTCTCACTCCCTGTGGTCAGATTGATGCCACGTGTTGCCTTATTGCTCACAATGGAAACTAATTTCCCTCACATCCCTTTGAGGTGAGGGAAATCAGGGACATAAAAACATTCCCAGCCCCTTCTCTTTTTTTTTTTGAATATTTTAAATCTGGTACATAGTCGTTTTTCCCCATTTATTCTTCAGGTGTTCATACCTTGTCATGGCTTTGTTCATGATTGTCCAGACACCTAGTCCACCATTGTTACTCCAAACCAACTCCACCATGGAAAAATCACCATCCAATCTGTGAAAATGCATAGGTCTCAGAGAAAATATGGGTCAAAAATGAGAAATGAAGAAAATTGAGGATTTTTGCAACATAACCATGAAGTCACCAAATCAAAAATCTTCATATCTTGAAAAATACAAGTCACATTGAGGTGTCGTCTTTTGTAGATTTGAAAAATTTTCAGGACAATAAAGATGTAACAAATGGGAGTTCGAATGGTTCCCTGAAACATTTGTTCTAACAAAATCCCAATTTCATGCATCACTCACATATGTACGATTTCCCATCAATCCGTAAATATAAAAAGATAAAACTTGCACATGGGCTCCAAATGGAAAGCCTATTGCAATGGATTTGTTTTCTTTATGAACAGAGACAAAAAATAAACCTTTAAATTTCAATCTCTTTACTTGAAGCCACTACCAGATGAAAATTTTAAATTCTATTTCCAAGCATTCTAGTGACATAAATCATGTGAAATTTAGAGGACGTGATCATGACAATGATCCAATTCCAATATAATATTTTTGTCACAAACCGAATAGTGGAAGTACATTTTCTAAAAATAATAAGTTTTCCTATAAAACTCACTATGTTTACAAAGTTTTCATCAAAAGCGGTTATGGAAAAGGAAGTGTGCATTGAAGATTACCAATAAGCTAAAATGATTGTCCGGAGCAGAAAATAGTGAAAATGACCACTTACTAAAAATAGTAAGTTCCCTATATGGGTGGTTACTAAAAATAGTAAGTTAACCCAAGAATTGGTCGAGGAAAAGATAGTGTGCACATGATTGAATGAGGGAGTTCATCACACCACGATGGTCAAGAAGATTCTTATATCACCTCTCACTAAAAATAGTAATCATTACATCTGGACACTTACTATTAATAGTAAGTTACACTCAAAGGGCAGTTTTGGCACAAAGGGACATAGAGGGATGATCATTCAAGTCAACACCATCATTTGGGATCATCCATGGGCATTTCTCATAAGGAATCTGAGAATCATCTCAAGAAATTCAACAGTGTTTTTTGACACTCACTAGATGGTTCAGGTCATAGGTATATCATACGTAGGGTCAGAATTATGGTCAATGGAAAAACAATTCATTCAACTCGACAATTGTATATTAGCAAAGATGAAAGAATTTCTTAGGGTATAAAGATTTTGGAGATGCATAGTTCACTACAGTGGAACAACTCATCAAATCATCTAAAAGGAGATGTAGAATTCATCAAAGGAAGATTATTCGTCACCAGTGTTTCTTCCCCCTTCTTCTTCCTTATTTCTCTCCTCTCTTCTCTCCCCCTAATTTCTCTCTCCTCCATGTTCTAATTCTTTATTGGGGGTATAATTTTTAGATTTCCTTTAATGAAATTAATAAAAGAAAATTTATGCTTCTAATGTAAAATTCACCTTTATGTTATAAAAAGGGACTTAATATTCTCCTAGGAAGTTGAAAAGTTTTAAGTTGCACTAGGACATATGAAAAGTCATTTGGGGGTAGATGATGAGTCATATCTCATTCTATAAATTGTAAAGCCCTTCTCTTTTCATAATTTTGACAATTGATCTTGTAAACTCAAGAGGCCATTGTACTTAGAGAAAGTAAAGGAGATAGCCATCTTTTTCTACTTTCCTCCACTCTCAAATTTCTTCCATTCTAACACTATGTACAACTTTTGTTCAAGTAATCAATAAAATAATAAGGAGTTTATAGATTTCTTTGACTAAGGATTTTATTGATACTTTGTGATCAATAAATTGTATTTGGTCTTGTTGTTATTTGTTGTTTTTTTATTATCATGAATTCATGTGTTGATATTTCTGACTAGTGTGTGTAGGAATATTATTTTATACATGCAACATCAGTTCTTGTACTTCTTTTTCAATCCCATTTCCCACCCTTCGAGAAAAATTCTTTCCTAGAAAGAGATTGTTATCTTTGTCATAGGTCGGGTCGAATGCCCTTGTTGGATCCTCAATCACAAGGGCACAAAGAAAATACACCTTTACTCATCCATGCATATACGACATGCACAAGGTTAAGTAGAGGGACTTAGATTCCTAGAGCATTGGCAAGAAACCCACAAGTTTGTTCACCCAAAAAAATTCTCGCCAACAATCTATTATTTTTTCATCCCATTGATTTAGAAAATAAATTCATATTTTTTATGGATTTATTTGTTATTTAAAGTAATTATTGCAATATGGTACATTTGAATCATTCACACTCTTATACTATAAATTCATCAACTTAGAACAGAATCTCATTACTCCATTTATCATACTATCTCCTCCTAGTTCGTTATAACTCCATCTAGTTCTTCTCCTCTTCCATTTGTTGATTTTCCTCCTAGGTCTCCATCTCCTCCACCCCGCAATAAAGTTTAGTCTCTCTATCACATAAGAATCCTTTATTTCCTCCACCACATCAATCTCCACCTAAGACTTCTCCATATCCTCCACAGGATCCATTACAATTTTCACATGCTAATAAGCCTTATCATGTGCTACATTATTTAATTGATAAGCACATTGTTTGTGTCCATTTTGATCCTCCGTTATTTTCCCATCTTTCCCCTTTTTCTACATGCTCAAAAACATTTTTCTTCGAGTTTGGTGGTTTGCAAGTTTTCCCATCCAAATTGAATGCTTTAAATCACTCATAACCTATTATTTTTCCCCAACTTAAAAGAAAAATATATATGCAGCTCGTTTTATGCCCTAAATTTTCAAATCCATGGGCCTCTATCATTTTTTACATTTTTTCCGACTGTGGAGCTTGAATTTTCTCATTTTGTACTCATTTTCCCTCAAAAATCCTTCCCCATGGTTGAAAATTGCTTGAAACCACTTCCCATATGTTTTTTGACCAAAAAATCCTTCACACATGAAGAAAAAATTGAATTCGAGCGTACTTAGCAATTTCTATGTTTTTTTACGATCGTACGGGTGTCGGGTTGGATGTTAAAATTAAGCTCAAGTGACGTATCCTATGTGGTCACTTCTAGTTGGACAAGAATTAGTGGGGTTTCTTTGAAAAACTTAGTGTTTTTGGCTTCGGGAAAAAATTCAACATTACCCCCGCAATTCCACAGGAAGACACATGTCATGTTCTTATGCAAGGGCAGAATGGAAGGTAGGTGGGGAACTTAGGCATTTTTTTACATTTTTGGTGAAGGGAAAAAGGGTGTGGAAAGGCCCGCGGGTCCGCAATGGGAAGTGCGTGGACACGTGGTAGCGTGGGGACAGTGGGAAACTTAGGCATTTATTACCATTTTTGGCGAAGGGAAAAAGGGTGTGGAAAGGCCCATGGGTCCGCAATGGGAAGCGCGTGGACACATGGCAGCGTGGGGAAAAGTGAGGAACTTAGGAAATTTTTTCCTTTTTGGAAAAAAAGGAGAAAAGTTGAAGAAGAGGTCTCGGGTCCACAATGGAGCAAGGGATGGACACGTGGTAGGCATAGAAGGAAGTGCAAGCCATGGAAGAAAAGGAGAAAATTTTCCCTTTTGGTCAAAATGAGTTAAAGCAAACAATTAAGTTATGGGCCCGCAAATGAGCCACAAGGAGACACGTGGCAAAGGCAGAGCGGGTCGGGCCGACGGAGGTAAAGGGAATTTTTTCCCTTTTGCAAAAAGGACTTAGAATGGAAGATTTAAGGCATGGCTCCATGAAAAATCGGAACATGACATGTG
This sequence comes from Taxus wallichiana var. yunnanensis, assembly GCA_018340775.1. Lineage (NCBI taxonomy): Eukaryota > Viridiplantae > Streptophyta > Pinopsida > Cupressales > Taxaceae > Taxus > Taxus wallichiana. The sequence goes on from CM031238.1 coordinate 521,712,986, forward strand.
GCGAGTAGGAGATCAGAGGCGTAGACCCACAGGAGAAATGAGAAAAAATTTAGTTAAAACATGAAAATTTTCCCGCGAAAAAAAGGGGTTAAAACATGACACGTGTCAAGGAAAGAGGTGAAGGTGCGGGCCCATGGGGAAAAAAGTGAAATTTTTCCAAACTCCAAAAATGGGTCAAAATGCACAAAATTGAGCCGCGATCCCAATGGGACCCACCATATGCCATGTGTCATCACCAAATTTCAAGGGTAGAGGGGCAGAGAAAAAGGTCAATTTTTTCCATTTTTTCAAAAATGTTGAAATTTCAAAAAGTGAGCCCGAATTGATTCCCAATCATGGTTTGACACGTAGAGAGCCCAAATTGAAGGAGAAAGAGAAAATCAATGGTAACTGTACATTCTTCAATTTGGCCCATTTTTTGCTCCAGAAGTGTGGAAATGCGAATTTTGCATCAATTTTGATCGAATTTTTGGAAAATTTGTGTAGTTTTTCCTGCAAGGACCAATGCAAGTGGTTTTAGGGATTAATTTGCAGATTTGAGGTGTTTTTAAAATAATTTTTACTCAGGCCCGTGTAAAACATGAAATATCAAATTATAAAGTTATAGAATCAGATTTTGGAATGATAAGGATGAAATGATGAAATGAAAGGGGTCTGTATGCTTGGAGAATGAAAAATGTGCCTCCACAATGGATAATGATGAAATATTTGTAATGATTCACCATTTTTGAAACACCTGTCAACTTTGGTTTCAAACTTGTTAAATGTCCCTATTCATAATCATGTTGGAATTTTGTAACAAACTTGATGTTGGGCATATTATTTTCTTCGGAAAGAAGGATTAAATGTAATTGAAAGTTATATAATGCATGTTTTAAGACATGCAAAAGGTTAGAGAAAATTATAAATTTATGGGAAAATATAGGAAGAATCCCATTCTCTAAGAAACCTCCTGAGAACCATTTCTAATTCCTTTTTTCATCATATTTGTATCATGTTGAGTTTGTTTCAGTTGTAAAGCCATCAACAAGATCTAATATTGTTCTTATAACATTCCCCTACTAATAAATTTGGTCATTCTGGATTATTTTGTGTTGTCTCTTGGCAAAACTTTGCATGCACTTATGTTTCAGAATGTTTTCAATTTGTGTTTCTTGCTCCTGTTGCAGTCTTTTGTTTAAAATCTCTCTTGATCATACATGGTCTCATTTCTTGTTGATAGTTTAGTGGCATTTGCAGTCTCACATTCAGAAGAGATTTCATCTGATAAAGAGATAAAGAGATTTAAAATCACTTTACCTTCCTTGAATTCTGAGATTGTTTGTAAACCTTTGGGTGCACCTTAGGTCATGATAAAATAGAGATTTCTGAATACTTTTTTGGTTCATCTTCTTCAAGATTTTGTGGCAGGTTGTCAAATATTGTGTGGAAGAGTGAAGATCTGGGCCTCCATTTGGTGAACATATCCTTGTTGAAGGAGTACTTTAACCCCTTTGAAGCTTTCTATTGTTTAGGTGTTACAAATTTTTGCAAAGGTCCTCAAAGAATCTGCAAATTATGGTTAGTCTTGTCTAAAATTTCCCACCAAAAATTCATTCGAATAACTAATCCTAACCATACAGCCCTTGAATTACATTTTGTGTCAACAAAAGAATACAATCCATTTACAAAAATGCACAAAGCAAAACAAGATCATACCATGTCTCTAGCAGCATCAACCTTGTCTTGAAAGCATTTCCATCATTTAGTAGTGACAACTCTATTGATTTTGAATAATGGAAATTTGATCATGTTTTCCCAAGGCCATCTCCATAAAATATGCATAGTATAAGGATATCTCCACCTCCTTCAAAAAATAGAGGCTGCAATATAGGTTCTCTTACTTTGGTTGAAAGGAACAACCTAAAATAGTGAGGATTGGATCAAAATCCTTTCAAGGTGCTACCCACTTCTTCCAATCTTGAGTTCTAACAAGTTAGATAAATTGCTTCCCCAGCTACAAAATGACATATAAATCATTTATCTTCCTCTGAGTGTCTTGTGAAATCCATGATGCTACTCAAGTTGTAAAGGAGATTAAATCTAGGTACTAACACACGTGATTAACTTACCTTATAATCAACATCCTCCTCCTCATTGCTTACAACACCAAGTGTGATCTTCTTTACTATAATTATCATCGTATTAATGGTCATCAAAAAAATTCTTGTTTCACCCTTCATGATAGATTACAAAAATTATAAGACAAGGGTTTCATTGTATTTGGAACTCACTCTCATGAGTGGTCTATGCTTCCACGTCCATGCAATTTTTCTTCTATTTTGTTTTACCAAATTGGCTACCTAAGTCATCAAAAATTGTGCATCCCACTATTACATCATCCATCATTGTCACCATATCATCAGAATTCAGTTCGGTTCATATACTCATGTTGTTTCCACTCCATATGCTTCACTTAATTCATAGCCACTTATTTTTATGTTCCTTGGTTACTACCAAGCACATTACATCCCCCTATAGGGTATATTTTCAGCATAGTAATCGGTCCTCTTTTGGGCCATATACTCCTTCAATGATGTCACATGCATCTCAAATGAGGGGGCCATAATTTGCGTGAATTAGTCATCCTATACAAGTGTTATACATAGCATGGTATTTGGTACAACATAGTTTTTAGTTTCAAACAGGATCAAAATAAGACTTGGGTCCTTAAGACAACACTTTTTCCTAGATGCCTAAAACTAGGAAAATTACGTAATAATTGGTAGTTTATCACAGCCTAAAAACTCCATACATAGTGTATTTTATAGGTCAAATATTCCTTATCACATGCATTTATACACACCACCTAAATGGGGTTTCTAAATTACATGAAGTATTTAGAGGTTGGAGGATGACACCATACTATTCTCCCCACAATTCTTCCATTTCACTAGCATGAGATCGCCTAAAAACTCATGCGTCAACATCATCTAAAAGATCCTTTTCTACACCCTTTCTTCATCACATATCAAGTGCACATGTTCTTTTTTCACACTTTCAGTGATTTTACATACTCTCCTTACACACTTTTATACATATTTTGATTATATACATGTGTATTTGACTACTTGTCTAGCTTCTCTTTTATAGGTTCATTTGTATAGAAGCGTATTGAACATCAAAAATGAAAACATCACACACACTAATAATTACATTGAAATCGACAACAGGAACATCACAACATCTACACATGCATTTCCACCCTAGGTTCATTTTCATCACTTATTACACTTTCTCCTCTTTAGCATCCACACTTCACATTTTTATCATTCCACAATTTTTCCTTGTCACTTAGAATTCTTTTCATTAATGAACTACATGGTTATCAAGTATGCATATCTATCTACTTTATGTTACCAAGTGTTCCTATAACCAACAAAAAGTGGGGGAAATGTAGACACACAATAACACACTTTGGGTAATTATTTAGTCTGGTCACATACCACTATTCATATAATTCCTAAGAAAATTACTATTTAAACCATGTCTTTAGCCACCTTTATTTTATTTATGCTGCTACTTTAAGTCTTGCACCCTTATTTGTTATGTCTCTCTTTTTACTCTTTGGCATTTTTCATCCTAGACACTAGCTCCCAAAGAAGGTGTGTCGCAAGCTTGAGCACCCTTATCCCCTCCGGGTTCTCTTGTCCCCTTTATACTTTACTCACACTTTTTTGGGTCCTTTCTAGCCATTTGGTCATCATTATTTTTTGGTAATTGGCCTTTTCGAGGTTAATTAAAAAATTCAAGAAAAGGAATCATATAAATATAAAGTTATGTGATCATAATAAAGGACCAAGAACTTAGAATTATCTATAACCAACTAAGGTCATACATCAAGGCATCTAAGAGCTTCATTACGTCCATCTAGCTCTATCACAAGGGACACAAGGGATGTTTTTCTACATCACACTTCATAAGAGGGAATTTTATTCTATTTCATGCACATATTTTTTACATTTTATATCTAGTTACTTACTCATTATCTAAGTGTGACACACACAAGAAAACCTAGGGCAATTCCACACACACATATAGAACTACATTGGGTACTATATGTAGTGCATTTCTCATTATAAGTTCACCATTGTGACAACTAAGGATAGTCCGACCCTTCTTTTTGCATGTGTTTTTAGATTATGATGTTTTTTTGAGGGTTTTATAGGCTATACTTTATTCGAGATTTCCAACAACCTTAGAATTCTTGGTGTGACCTTAGAGTGATCAAAGGTGACTAAAGTTGAATACCTTGCGACACCTCTAAGGATTTTTTTCGAGCATTTCTGCAAACCCAAGCACCCAGAAATATGTCCAGTGGCACCCACTAGTGCTCTTGTCCCTCTCTAGGCACCCTGGTTCAAACTTAATCCTCTTGTTCTACATTTTCTATGGTTTTTTGTATGATGCTTATTCCTATTTTTTCATCCATTCAAATCCTCTATCTAGTCTAGGCTATATAACGAATCAGCTAAGGATATCTACTATCTCTTTGCAATTAGGATTTCATTATGTATAACTTATTTTCTAGGGTATTTATTTTGATACTTAATTATTTATTTATTTATAGATACAATAGCATTTAGATTAGGAACTTATTTACATTTTAGCTTAATCATTTTGGTGAACCTGACGTGATGCATTTATATTATGCTCTTATTTATATTTTAGATTAATAATTTTAGACAAAAATCACGCACTTACTACTATTTACTATACCGCAAAGTTTTTTGTGTTATATATGGATCTTTCATAAGAAAATTATTTATCGATGACCCATTCCATAATACATCCACTTGTCTTATTTGTCTTTATTACTTTTATCTTTCATACTTGTCACTCATACACATGGTTCTATTTAGGTCATAGGGATCCCTATATGTCAATTCTCACCGATAGTTCCTCACTTGTGTCTAGACACTAGGGCCTAGGGATGGACACTAGCACTAAGCGCTCCTATCTATCTTGGACACATGTTTTCTATTTATGTTTATTCTTATATTTAACATTTGAGGTTATTCTTTACGGTTTTCCTCTCATCTCCCAATGTACTAGTCACATGTCAGGTCATTAGTGTTCAAATTTGAACAAGAGATGCTAATATAAACACAACATACATACCATTATAAGGGTAGAAAATTATTATCAAGGTCTAGATATCTAGATACGTAAAGGGACTGCATTTGGGCATATTACTCTACATAAATGTCAGATAGAAGTGGATTTCATTTTATTCCATCCACACATTATCATTTTATCTAGCTACTTCCTTTTATCTTGGCTTCATTGGTATGAGGGAAAACTAGGATCAATATTACAAAAAAACACACAAAATTAAATTAGTTCTTAGATGTAGTGTAACACTTACCTATAAGTTCACCATTTTGAAAGTTGAGGATAGTCCAACCCATCATTTTTATCTTGATTTTTTAAGATTCGATCTCTATTTGAGGGTTTTGTAGGTGTATACTATCAGAGGTTTACATATACCTCGATGATCCAAATTTGACAAACAAGTGACCAAAATAAAGAAAGAGTGAATCTCTAACGACCATATCGGAACCGTGTTTTAACCTTTCGCTGACTCCAAGTACCAAGAAATAGGCCTAGGGTGCCCACATGCATCCCTATCCCTCTCCACATGCCCCATTCTAGCCATTTCCACCTATGTTTTTTTTTTTTGTGGTTTTTTGTGATGGTTTATGCTTTTGTTTCATCATATTGTCTAGTCCAAAATCATTGTGGGATAAGAAAAATTAATATAAGTACCTTGCCCCTCTTATTTCCTTTCATATTTAAAATTATATAAATTATTTAGCATTCATATTTCATTATATATCATTTATAGCAGATCTTTGCATTCATATTTTAATAAAATATACAAAAAAATTGAATGATTTTGGTGAACCCGACATATCTTAGAAATGTTTTCCCCGAGATCCAATAAACCCTAATGGATAAGGATAGATATTCTAATTCTCGACTAGTCATGCCTCGTGTGAGTATCAATCCTATCTATGATGAAACAACCATAGCTGAGCTTTCTACTCTATATCACAATGTAGTTCTTCCATATGATACTCAAAGACAACTCTTATCTAATGAATGCAATGTGTCTACTATATTTGATCATTTTACCATTTGCATCGTTTGAGATCCAACAATATTTTCTTGTTATACACCTTGTTATATGATTATCCACACTCCTTATATTATTTCGAATGATAACTTAGATAATGTTATTCTTATTTTCATGCTTAATATTGATGATAACACTTTAGCTAAAATACAAGAAGACAATAAACATGTGTATGAATTTGTTTCTCATACTAGTTTAGATGATTCTTTAGTAACAAATATTTCTCATGATGCATCACATACTAGTTCTCATCCTCCTTCATTATATGTTGATGATATGATTAATGAAATCCTTGGATTTGAATATTTATTCGATTTTGATGAGACATTTGATATCCATGATTCTACTTCCTTGCATACTACTAAGTGTGAATCCCCCTCTCTCCTTTCATCTTCTTATGAGATTGTCTCTAATAATATGCATGATTCATCTCCTTCTATTTAATCATCTCCTAATGATGATTCTGATGCTTATTCCTACTACTTATATTGATATTCCATGTTCTTCACCTCCTATTACTTCTTAATAACACATATCTAGTGTACCCTTAGCATAAGCATCTTCTATGTATCCTCTTGGCATTCCTCCGATAACTCATAATGGAAAAGTGTAACCACTCAATACAATATTACCATATTCTGTTATTCCTCTACAAGATATCTTATCACCCATGCATGTTGTTGGACACTTACAATATCAATTCTAATATATCACACTATAAAGTAAGGCTTATTATGCTTTTATCGATAAACAAACTATGTATGGCAATCCTATTCTAAAAATATTCACAATTCAGAATTCCCTAAGGATTTCATTATGCCTTCATTTACATGTGTTGATGGTACTGGTAATCCTCATCTACATCTCAAACATTACCGTATAGCTATTGCTTCATACTCAAATGATTACTTGTTTCTTAAAGCCTTTAACCATAGTATTATAGATGACGATCTCTAATGGTACACACATCTACCCTTTAGATATAATAGTACCTATTATGAGATGGAAGAAGAATTTCTTTGTCACTTTATACTCAACAACAGCCCTAGAGTCACATATTTTCATCTACCTGGCTTACACCAAGGAAAAAAAGAACCTATCATTTATAAAATTTTACGGTTCAATGCTTACATGCATTAGTTGGTCTTCCAACCCACTGACTTAGAAAAGTAATTCATCTTCTGTCATGGTTTGATTCCCACTTTAAAACAATGATTACAATATGACACATGTGAATCATTAATATTATTAAGTTATAAGTTCATTGATCTAGAACATGATCGCATTGCTACACATGTTATATATCATCTTCCTATCATTTTTACTATTGTATCATCTAGTTCTTCTCTACTTTCATCTATTAAGAATCCTCTATGGTATCCATCTCCTCAACCTTGCAAGCAAGTCTAATTTTCTCATTACATAAGAATCCTTCATCTCCTCCTCTGCATTAGGATACACCTCAAACTTCTACACCTATTTCATGGGAACCATTAAAATTTTCTAATTACACTAGACCTCATGATGTGTTATATACCTTACTTGATGAGGATTTGATTCATTTATCTTCTAATCAGAATCATCCACCTCATCGCTTGTAGCACTAGCATGTTATACATTACTACAACTATCATCGTATCAATGGCCATCATGGAAATGAATCTTACACCCTTCATGATCAGTTGTAACAACTAGAATATAAGGGTGTTATTTCCTTTGGATCTCTCTCTTGTGAGTGGTCTATCTCTCCAATCCCACATAAACATGTTGTTACTCTAATTGATTTATCTCCTACATCTAGTTATAAGGTTATTATTTAGATTGCACCATAGGTTATTGCTCATATGCATTCTTCATCTCATCCATCTGCCACTGAACCATCTCATCCACTACGTTATGCTCCTACTACACATTGGCTTTCATAGCCCTTGGCATATCCACCTCCCACCACTGCATCATCCATCATTGACACCACTCTACATGACATTGTGTTTGTCTCATACGCTCATGCTGATTTCATTGCACATGTTTCCACTATTCCACACCGTCTTGGTATTTGGTAGGTTATTTATATCACCTTACCCCCAATGAAGCACTCATGTTCTTACGCTTCTTATATGACTATTGAGTGATCCATTATAATATGAACCTCACTTCATTTCTTTCACATCATGCCTTCTAGATGAATCTATATCACACACACTATCATATCACTTCCCAATGATGCACTCTTACTGTATGGTTCATTCTTGATTGTTGAGGGGTCTTATCTAAATGAACCTTATCATCTACAAACCTGGGGGAATCACTATTATCCCCCATCTTCATCTTACTAATATACGCTTCACTAAACTAATATGACTATCTCATACTTTTACACATTATTCATTTTTACTCTATCATTCATCACAACTTTATCCATACATACGATACACTTTTTAGAAATCACATTACATGCATCATCCATCATTGTATATGTTATATCTTAATTTATCGATCTATAATCACATTACTCAATCTCAAAAATTAACCATAGCAAATAAATTCAACAAATATAAATAATATTCAACACATCAAGCATCACATATAGAAAAAATAATCAATGAATCATACATAATCATCATATCATCACATACATAAACATCAAGTACAAAAATCATACACAAATAAGTCCATTTTATATATATATATATATATATATATATATATATATACATACATACATACATACATACATACATACATACACACATACACATACACACACACACACACACACACACACACACACACACACACATACACACACACACACACACACACACACACACATATCGTTCACAACCATACTTACAAAACATCTTAATAATGAGGGTAAAATCCCCATATATCAATAAATATGTATATTTCATATCTCAAAATTTCTATCACTATCTACCACCATGGGACATCTAAATCTCTCTATATAGAATTGGTTGCAACCCCTATATCTTTCTACTTTCCTATAGAATAGAGTAAGCTTGATTGACTACTCTCGCAAAATGGCCATGTAACTTTATGAACTATGTAAACACATCATGTGCTAGGGTATTGCCACCCAAAGCCTCTCTAGCTTGTAATGTCTCCTTGCATGCCTCATCCTCTTGCTTATTAGAAAGGTACATGTCATGGGTGATATCACCAATGGCTTGAAAAAATGGGCATGCTTTCTTACAATATCATCTACACACTCTAAAGCATCCCTCCACACACAAGTAGATCAATGGGCACATTCCATGTTAATGTACGTATGAATGTATCTAAAATTAGTGACCAATATAAATCACCTATACCCATAGATCAATGCATTAGACAATGAAAAAAATTATAACCAAATAAAAATCATCAAACATGAATGTACAAATAATCACGCTCTATTTTCACTTTGATTATGCTATTGATGGCATGTCCTTCCCCTCTACTCCTCTTATGATGGTTCTTCCACCACATGTACAAAAAATAGAAACAAAAACACCCACCGATGTGACACTCACCATGCACGATAGGCATCTATACACTTATTTTCATCCACATCTATTATCTCTATTGTTACATCGGCCTGTCTCGGCCCTAGAGGTACTAATCGCACTCCTGTGGGCCCTGGTATAACTCCAGCCCTCCTAGGTGCCCTAATGGATCTCAACTATACATATGGCTCGTGGCACATACTAGGACATACCAAACTATCGTGCTACATGCTCTATCATAAATAACTTGTCTACCCCTAGAAACCAATCCTTTAGCCACAGACTCCATCGAACACATTTTACCTCTACTACATCCTCTAGCCTTCCTCTCGCAATCTCGCTATGGTCTCTATATCACAGACCTCTTACCCCATATGATCTATTATAGATCTATAGGTATCAGTATCCATCTTTCTCGCCATGAAAACCTACTCATCTCCCTATAAAAATATTCATCCTAGAAAACTCTCCTCATGGTCCATCAAATGGCCTTAGTACTACAATATGTTCATAGGCCCATAAATGTTACAATGCGGTAGGTTCAATACCACCCCCATGCTCCTGTTGTGTAAATATGTATATATCCCTCGTATAAGTGGGCCAATAAACATCATTTCCAGGAATATATCATGCTCTCCTCCTATATTTGATGACATATGTTTTGTATCTTATACAATATGGATACACCACCACCCTCCACCGTGATCGATGACATAATCACCACAATAATAAAATTATGCAATCACAAAAACTTGATCTTGTAATAACATCTAGGCTAATATGGACCTCAGTATGAATTCGAGTCCCCGTGAAATACCACATGGCAACCCTTATCTGCCTTTTTGCATCACTGCGACCATAACTTGAACCCTCTCACCAATGATAAGAAATTTTAGTATGTGACACACATCCTCTAGTGTCATTTTAATCTCCCTATAGGTAACCAAAAGGTGAAAGTATATCTGCACCACCTCTCACAAATCTATGATCATAGGAATATTATGGGGAAAATCCCTATCCTCACTATGTGGTATAGGCTAGCACATTATAAAGACATTCCATTCATCATATAACAACCCCAATCCTAGTAATGTACTAAAATGGCAGCCACCATGAACCTTTCTCAAATGGATGTACCTCTACACACAACAAAATGAAATCAAAAACATTGTTAGAATATCATACATATGTAAATACACCTACCTATAACATCAACACACATCAATTTTCACATCTATAATACTTTTGGCTCAACACAAGCCTTCCGGGATGCCATCACCTAGAAGTAGGACAGGGGGCATCTAAGAGTAGGTCACTAGTGCCCATACCTAAGCACTAATTTCTTGAAGGTAATTTGTGCCTTCATCACTCTTGTCCGAGTCCAAAAATGCTAAGGAATTCAATTTTATTTTTTTTCAAAAATTCATCAAAAATAGCTGATATCAACACAATTTTCAAAAAAATCACACTTACTAGCTCTATTGTTGTATATGACGCCATGACTACCACCACCATCTCAATCTGAGTCAATCATGGTGCTCTCACTTAAGGCATATTCAAACACCTAGACCTCATAATCACACTAGTGCAATAATAAAATGAATTGTGTATTAACTTTTTCACATTACTATTTATAGTAACTCTCCATTACATACCTTACTATTGTCATTATTTCGACCATTTTCTTAACTAATACACATTACATGATTAACATCATATATTGAGTCTCCTTACTCGATTTCTATCCCGTTCATGTCATTCTTTTCAAAATTCCACCTACTACCATATTGTACACATTTCACACATAATATTTCTCCTTGACATCATTTCCATTTGATATACACATACTTTTAGATATTTATCATACATTCTCCATTATATCATTATACGCTTACTTTCGGCTCAACATTCATTTTCATCACCACTCCCCCTTTTTCCAAAATGGGGGCATATAATTGGGGTCATCTTATAATTCCCCTTACACCATTACGCAATCAATCTACATTTCTAACCCATCATTATCAAACATTTTCTCGTACATCATGTGACATTTCACATCACTTTCTAGTGATTCCCCCTAATGACCTAACCTAGGGAAACAACCATAAAATCTCTCCATGAGTAATCAATCAATAAATCACACACATTTAAATCTTTACAACACAAATCACATTAATCAATAAACATGAACACAACATATTTATCCTTCCGGGTATCCTATCTTGGGGTTATATCACAACTTTCCTAGATGGCCTAACATGGGAAGTTATTATACATTTTGTGACTACTTCCAAATGACACAACATGGAAGCCACCACATATACATTATGGTGACACCCATGCAGTGGGGGTAATGATACATCATTTCCTTTCCTATACTACTCTTATATGGGCTATTACATTTGATCAAAATTGGATCCAAATCAATGAAATATGATCTTTATCCATCTACGTAGCTCAATATTTTGAGGATTTATTTGATGTTGGAGGGTAAAAATAGACCTCTCTCCCTACACTCTTCCTCGGTGGTAGGAAACCTAAATCCAAAATCTTTCAAAACACACACAATCGGGTTGGGAACTTATCACTCCCTACCCCATCACATATTCACCAATGACACAAATCAAAATCTCCAATCATTCAACATCATAATGATCAATCACGATTAAATCTTCTCATAATAGTCACGTGTCTCTCATTACACTACATAGATCAAGGCATTAAGCCATGGTTCACCACACTATAGTTATATATTCTCACTCGTAACATACTTATACCACACTTTACATGTACTTCAGCAATAAAGTATTATCCAGACTTCTCGGGTATGCATATCTAACTACTTTATGTTATTGATATTTTCCTCACCAATATAAATTAGGGGAAAATGTAGACACATAATCACACACTTACTAATATTTACTATACTTCTAATTACCTTATTTTATATATGGATCTTGTGTAAGAAACATATTCACCGATGATGACCCATTCCATATTCCATCCACTTGTCTTGTTGTTCTTTATTACTTTTATCTTTCACACTAGTCATTCATAAACAAATTTTTGGTCAGGATACAAGGATCCCTATCTATTAGTTCACACTCATTTGTAATCACTTTTCTCGGGACACTAACACCCAATGATGGACACTAGCACCAGAACTCCTTTCCATCCTTGGTACCTATTTCCTCTTTATGATTTTTCTTATTTTTTAAATTTGAGGTCAGTATTTTCGGTTTTCCCTCTCATCTCTCGAGGTATTAGTTGGCATGTCAGGTCATTAGTGTTGAAATTTGAATAAGATATCCATATATAAACAAAACATACATACCATTATGAGGTCAAACAATTCTTATCAAGGGCTAGTTATCTACATAAAGCAAGGACTGCATTTGGGCACATTACTCTTCATGCAAGCTACATAAGAACGGGAGTTCATTCTATACCATCCACACATTTTCATTTTATCTAGATACGCTTGTTATCTTGGCATCATTGGCACATGGGATACATAGGAGAACTATTACACATATAAGCATGAATAACTACATTGGGTTTCATATGTAGTGCAATGCTCAGTCATAATTTCACAATTGTGACAATTGATGATGATTTGACCCTCATTTGCATTCTCCTTTTTAGTATTTGATGTTTTTTTAGGGTTTTACAGGTATATACTTCATTTCAGGTTTGCAGTGCCTTGGTAATCTAAGTGCAACATATAGGTGACCAAAGGTGAGCAAGTATGAAGCCTTAGAAACCATATTAGAACTAGGTTATGAAGTTTTTCAAGACTCGGGAACCTGAAACAGGACTAGGGCACCCACAGAATGCTTGTCCTATCCATACATCCCAATCTAGTCATTTCCACTTCTTTTGCATTTTTATGTAGTTCCTTATAATGTTTTTTGCTTCTACTTCATCATATTGTATAGTCCATACTCAATGTGAGATAATCAAAATTAAGATAAGTACCGTACACCTCTCAGTTCATTTCATAGTTAAAATTAAATAAATTGTTGAGCATTCATGTTTCATTATATATAATATATAGAACATATTTTCATTCACATTTTAACAAAATATACATATTTTATTAAATTAGCAAAGTGTCATTCTTATTACACATTGGTTACTTAATTCTTCGACATATGTTCATCCCACTATTGCATCTCCCATTATTGGCACCATCTCATTAGGCATTAAATTTGGTTCATACAATAATGTTGCTTCCACTCCACATGCTTTCATCACTCCATGCCCACTTAGTCTTTGGTAGGTGATTTTCTCACCTTACCCCCTGATTATACACTCATGTTCTCATGGCTTTTATATGACTATTGATTTATCTTGTACAATAATAACCACAAAGTGGACATCTTTACATTGCACACTCATTGATATATATCTATATATCACACACTATTTCATAATTTGTTGATGACACAACATTGTCTTTTGGTTCATTCTTGATTACTGAGGTTCTTATATAAATGAACCTCATCATCTACACACTAGGGGAATTGTTATTCTCCTTCCCCATCTTCATCATACTAACACATGATTAAGTACACTTTTAAGATCATATCATTCACACACACTTTTTCATAATCTATTTTCTACATACTTTACCATTCATCACATCTCTACTTAGACATTCAATATAATTTTGCATTATCGATCTATCACATCACCCAATTACACTATATATTTTATACATATATTACACTATCAATTATCACATATGTTATTACATCACTTGTCTATATATGATCAATATAAACATCATTATCCATTAGTCAACATTTATAAATACACAATACAAATAAAATAAACAAATACAACACATCACATATTAATCCAACACATCAATAAAATTTAATACATAAAATCATCCATCTTTATATATCATAAAAATATTTTAGTCCCAAAATATAGTAATTGGGTGGAAAGGACTCCCATACCTCACTACATCATCAATAAATATACATCATATATCATCACCATTATCACTATCTATAACTATGGGAGATCTAGAACTAGAAGCTTCGCCGCTCACTCTCCACCATGCTCATGTTGTAGACACCTAAAATTAGCACCGCTAATTCTAGTGTCAGTGTCTGCTAGGCCCCCTTCATTATCACATTACACCCCCATATATTTATTAAAACATAAACATCATCACAATACTTGCCTCGCATAAATCCACATCCATCGTTAATTTATTACTTTCATACTCTTCATCTTAGGTTATGTACTTATAAACCTATACCCTCCATTAATTAATTAACTCGCATCAAATTTCCTAATTTTTAAATTCCCCATGTATTATTAATAAATTAAATAATTAATTTCTTATATTACACCTCACCTCACTTATCCTTATGTGAAGCCCCTATTTCACACTAGTTAAGACTACTCTAAATAAGGAACCTACCAACAACAAATTCCTCATCTATCCTAATAAAATTAATCCCAATATTAACCCATTGAACCAAAGATATTGACCTCACTCTAGTTATCACATCACAATCCCTCAAAATCCCAAGGCACTATAGTTCTAATTAGAAAATTTATCCCTTCTTATCTTTCCCAAACTTTAACCGACCGAAATCGCTAGTGATTTTCTTGGTCACCGACAATCTATATGAACTAGTTTTTCTACCTCTCTTAGGGATCATCCAGGAGAGTTAAATAGAATTATCAAGTTTCATTCAATTTTATCAGTATCATTATGCATCAATAAAGATCATGTTCACGATGTCAAGTGTCTTAGAACCATTCTAAAGTTTGTTTGTTGATCGGGTTGGAATCAGTATCAACTTCTCACCTTTCATCATCATTAAAGGTTTTTTTATCAATTTATAACCCCATTTTTCATCATAATCATACTTATTTGATCATATCTTAACTCGTTTATGCATTTTCAAGATCAAATTTTCATTTTAGGTAATCAAATCTATCATTTTATCGGTCTATCCAAATCTTACATAATCACCTAAGATTCCTAGAATTGTCTATGTTTTTCGGTGCATTTTATTTATTTTATAGTCGATTTCATTCAAAAATCCTTATCAATTAATTTTATCTCTTGTGTTACTAATATTATTTCAACAATGTTTTCTTTTAGATGGCCACAGTGGACTGCTCACCTAATCATGAGAATCAACTCTTTATCGATCATCGCCATCCACTTCGGTGGGAGCAATAAAACCTTTTGCATGACATTGAGTTATGTATCCACTCAACCCCTATTGACATATTAGAGATTATTTTTTAATATACCTAGAGGATCTATAAGGATATTGATGAGTTTTGGGAGGCTTACTACGAGTAGAAATGAATATGAGATTACCTAGCTTGGTTTGAGTACCAACACAAGGCATGATTAAACATCCCTGAAGGTTCCGATACCAAACCCGAATCAGGATTGGGAAGTGAAGTAATATTTTAAGACTCTAACTCATATTTTGCATGATTATATGAAATTGAAAAAATAATATTATGAATTTTTAACATCCTCATTTATGGCGTAGAAAATAGGTGATTTTTTTACATAATGTTCTCTGTTCTAAATTTACATAATTTAAAACACACATTACTTTTCTAATCCATCACATAATAGAAAACCATATGCATCTTAATGACTTGGTTTTATACTGATCTCTCATTTCATGACTCGATTAAAAACCGATCTCTCATGTTACTTGTTCTTGTGTATACAAAGTATACTTTGGTTTCCTTACCCTTTACAGGTCATATAAGTGTTACTATCTAGGTTGCCTATCGATTGTATGTTAATGATACTCATTTGAAATCTCACAACCTTACACAAAGTGATATAAGACAACACAACCGGTAGTTTTTGATACTTTGGACAAAGTTTTAGACATGTTTACCATGCTAAAATTCCTAGACACCATACTCGGTGAAAGGAATATGTCTTTCACCCCACATATTTTTTTATCTAGATTATTCTTCCTTGACTTCCATCAACCAACTCTAAATCAAGGTTTTTCACTAAATAGAGACGACTCACATACCTTAGTGTTGCGGACTACTTGTGGCGACTTAGGGTAAGTAGAAATACTTGAATTAACTTACATTGATTCGAGTGTGTTTAGTTTCCCTAGGTCAACATGAGTTGAATAATACACTCGGTTATATGCCTATCTCATTTTAGATTATAACTATGGAATGTAATCCCACTTATTATAATCGAGTTAGAAGAGTTTATCATGATAACGAGGTATAACCGTTACTTCATTATATCCACCTAATGAATTTCATCATTAAGTGGGTACAATGCGATAGAAGTTATACTACGCTTGCCCACTAAGTACTTATAACACGAATTTCATACTTAAAGAGACATTGTTAAAATTAATCTCTACTAGATAGTTAATTTAATTACATAACACACATACGTAAGGGATCAACTACATTAGAAATGATATAATCCTTTGTTAAGGGTACCATAACATACCCTTTTAAAAATTAAGTGCATGTTGATAAAATATGCATTATCTTATTAATTCATAATTAATTAACAATTCTTTCATTAGATTCTCATAATTCAATCATACTTAATAGAGAAAATCATCATCAAGTCTTCCTTTGAAATTTATCTAATAGTACGCATATGTATAACTTAAGGATTTAATTAATGATTTGCTTTTTATTAATCTTCCATTCTTATCTTATACCAACTATCTTCTCTCATTTTCATTTGTTGGTTCATGTATAAAGTAATTCACTTACTTTTTCAACGCAGGAACTCAACTTCTTATTGTAAGTTATGATCATAATTGTATTCTAATTAATCTTTCACATTGTTAAATGTTGATTCAAAAGTAAATAGATTTAATAACCAACAAATTTGATTTAGTCATTCACATAGATAAAGGTCATATCCTTATCCATTACAATTCAGATAAGTAAATTCTTTCTTTATCTAATTAGGATCCTATAGATTCATTCACAAGTTCGAATGTAATTGTTTGGTTTAATTTTAATAGAAATGCATTACTTATGGTATGTTTGTAATTTATTATCCTCTCGGCCATAGTACTTAACTATATCATATTTATAATTTAATTAGTTCACAAGGATAGTTTAAAATAAGGATCCCATTAAATAGTTCCACATTTATTCCTCTAATAACCCCCAAGTTATCTACTTTGTCTTATGTACTTTGACATGGATACACACACACACACACACACACACACACACACACACATATATATATATATATATATATATATATATATATATATATATATATATATATATATATATATATATATATATATATATATATATATATATATATATATATATATATCAAAACATCATAGAATAAAACTAAGACATTATCATAAAACTCTTACCAAACAAAAATCAAATTTCCATGGCATCATTTGATTACTAAAAATCTAACAATATCTCATAAACATTTTGGTCACAAAATAATATCATTTTTCAACTAGAAAAATCAAGCAACGGGATCTAGTACAAGAAGATAAAACAAAAAATAATAATCGAGGAGAGAAAAATAAATAAGAACTCAATAATTAAAAATAGAGAAAATAGATTAATCTATGGTATTTTCACCATTCAAGAGAATCATTTAAATAGGAATAATAGATAGTTTGACATTGTCAAGATAAACTAGGAGATAACTAATCCCATACAAGGAGTTGGAGATAATATCTCAACAATGAGTGTACGGGAGTTAGAACAAACTCTCCTAATTAAGAAAAATAAAAATGATTTCTCTACATGAGCTTATTCGGTGTAATTTAATATATTTACACCAACACCCTCTCATAAGCGAATGCTAGGAGAAAAAAGAAATGGTCCTAGCTACTAAACCTTATAAGGTACCTGATTCAATACTAGAAAATAAGGAAGGAAGGACTATATAAGCTCCCTTCAATGAAAAATTCCTTCACCCCAAGTTTTTCTCACAATTCCAGATAGCAAAGAGAAGCCAAGGGTTTAGTTAAGATATCTGCGAGCTAATCATCCGTAGGAACAAACTCCATTTGAATGACCCCATCCCGAATCAACTATCAAATTAAGTGCATGTGGATATCTATATGCTTCGTGCACTAATGCTCAACAGGATTACGTGTAACGTGAATAGCACTTTGGTTATCACACCAAAGAATGGAAGGAAACTCCTGTGAAAAAACAAACTCACCAAGAATCTGACAAAGCCAAAGAACCTCCTGCCCTGTTGTCACAACACCTCGATAATCAGCCTCAGTGGATGATAATGTAATTGTATTCTAATTTTTACAAGACCATGCAACTAGACTAGAACCAAGATGAAAAATAAGCCGAGGTAGATTTATGAGTATCACGACATCCACCCCAATCGAGAATAATCAAAGCCTATACCAGGAATAGTTTGAGGTGTGTAACGAATACCAAAACTCAAATTCCCTTGAATATATCTTAATATATGCTTGAATTCTTCCCAATGACTCTCATGAGGCTCATGTGAAAATTTAGAGACAAGATTAACAAAAAAGGTGATATCGGGATGAGTATGAGTGAGATACAAAAGGCTCCCAACAAACTCTCTATACAAAATGGTATATTCTAAGTTAGACTTACATGCAACAATCAATTCAATACTTGATTGGTAAGGTATGGGAGATGGCTTGCAATCAGCCATATGAATTATTTGAAGCATATCTGTAGCATAGTTCTTCTGACAAATAGAGATGCTCGCAATGCAGACTAGTGCACATGTAGGCCAAGAAAGTAGTGCAAAAATCCCATATCTATCATGTCAAATTCTACTTTCAATTTTCATTTAATGTCCTATGTTAGAGAATATGAACTACTAGTAATGAGAAGATCATCAACATACAAGTACCAAAAGTAGTAATTCATCACCAGTATTCAGAACATAAACTGTATGATTAGTCTTACAATGATGAAATCCAATAGATAATAAGAAATCATCCATCCTCTCATACCAAGCTCGAGGGGCTTGTTTGAGACCATAGAGTGAACATAGAAGTTTAAAAACCAATGAAGATTCATGCACAAACCCCTGAGGTTGCTCTATATAAATCTCCTCATGGAGATCACCATGCAAAAAATCACTCTTCACGTCCATCGATGTGCTGACCATCGATGAGAAGTAGTAAGGGAGAGAACAAGGTGAAGAGAATCCATATTTGTGACAGGTGCAAAGGTTTCAAAGTAATCTAATCCTTCAACTTGATAATACCCCTTAGTGAAAAGACGTGCCAAGACGTGCCTTATATTTTTCAATTGATCCATCAGTTGTATATTTGGTCTTATAGACTCATTTACATCTTACAAGCTTTCTTCCCTTAGGAAGAGGAACCAAATCCCAAGTATTATTCTTCACAAGCAAGGAATATTCATCCTGTATTGTTGAATCCCATTCTGGTTGTCCAGATGCCTGTGAAAAAATAACATGATCATTAGAAATATATTGGCTCATAAGATCCATACCAGAGTAGGGATGATGATTGACAATACCAAAAGTCTCGGATCTAAGACGTCGTAGATCTCATGAATCACCTGCCAAATCACTTGATGTAGCCAATGTAGATCTCAACCATTTTGGAGTAAGAGAAATAGGATCAGGAGTAGGAGTAATATAAGGTGGCCCATCAAAAACATCACCAAAGTGGTAGGAGCAGGAGATAATAATGGAGAAGGAAGAATTGTATGATCCAAAGGAGCCTTGATCTCATCAACATGGACATCCCGGTGAAACACAACATCTTTGGTAGTGGGATAGAAAAGGTGACATGCCTTCACATGCTCAAAATGACCAAAAAAAATTTATTTCCTTTTATTCTCCATGGTTTTTCGAGTGTCATCGGGAAAAAGTCCAATCCTTGCATCTAAAGAGCCAAAATTTTGATACGTTAGGTTTTTCACCCGACCATGCCTCCTCAAGAGTAACCCCTTTTATTGCTTTATGCAACATTGTATTTTGAATGTGGTTTGCAAAATAGATTACTTCCACCTAGAACCGAGGTGCCATGTTCTTGGACCTGGACCATGCAATTTTGCATTTCCTTGAGTGTTATGTTCTTTTGTTTAGAAAATCCATTTTTCGAGGGGTGTAAGGAACAATATCTTTGGTGCACAATTCCATGATTAGCAAAAATTTAGCAAATTCATTACTTTCATATTCCCCCATTGTCACTTTGGAGTATTTTAATCCAATGTATAGATTATTTTTCTACAATAGCTTTAAAAACTTTAAAATTCTCTAGGACATCACTTTTAAATTTAAGAAAGTACACCCAAGTTTTCCTAGTAAAATCATCTATGAATGTGAGTACACATTGGTATCCAAAATGTGCACCCTACTCATTTTCTCGGCTAACTCCTCTCATTCTTCCCTCTCTTGTGCCTCGTCACAAAATTTTGCTTTTAGGCACTCAAAACCTTATGGAAATGGCACCATTAGATAGAGCTCTTTCTCATCTTTCCAAAAAGGTAAAGTTTTCCTCCTAACTCCATGTATTTTTCAAGTTATGGCTTGGCGAGTTTTGTGGGAATTTTTTCCCTAGAAGGCCCGCATGACCAATCGAACTCGCCATGTGTCCGTGCCAAAAATATCAAAGCGACTCGATTTGGCCTGTTTTGCCCTAAAACTTCAAATCGCCATATCTTTCGATCCAGAGCTCGAGTTTTCACGTTCTTTATATCAATCGAAAGCTGGTGAAATTCTATACAATATTCCAAGGTCAATTTTTCATTTTGGTGGAGTTTGGAGAGAGAAAATAAAAAAACTATTATGGTATGTGGTCATGAATAGAAATGACGTTTCAACCACCGATTTTAATGAAGAATGGCTAGCATTCTCTCCCAGCATGGTTGAAAATGTCAGGGAATGGGTCTATCAAGTTGCCCATGCTATTTTGATGGAATTTTGGTCAATGGTTGAATCCCTTCCATGTTTTCCCATTTTTCTCTCTCCTGGGCTCGTCCCTTGCACTGTAAAAGCTAGATTTGGCTCATTTTTCAAAGGGTTGAACATTTTTGTGTATGGAAAGCTCCCTTTTTCACCTTGGAAGTGATTTAGTGGAATAAAAGACCTTTTCTAGAAACTGCGATTGTATTTTTTCCTTTCAGTTGTTTGAATGCAAGTGATTTTGATGTTAAAATAACAATACATGCCCTGTGATTAGTTTTTATCCTTTCTGTTGGTGTTGTTTGCCTAATTTCTAACACTTCATTATAGCTATCAATTTTTGCATGTTGTTTTTGTTGCATTTTATGAACTGTGTCAATTTGCAGAAGTAAAAAATGCTCACCACTCCTTTGGTGCATCACCTATTAGCATTAGTTCTTTTTTTTTTTGCATTCTCTATCTCTATCTCCTTGGAATTTAGAGTAGATTTAGGATTTTAAACCTCTACAATTGTGCAAGTGAAATAGCTTATCAGAGGAGTTGAGGAACTAGCCTCTAATCTAGAGATTCCTCTTCCATTTTGCAAGTCACACACTTGGGAAGAGGATTCAATGTTGTGCAATCACTTTGGATGCATAGGGTGATCAAAAAGAAATATGATCAACATCCGGGAGTCTTTGTTGATTTGCAACAACAGTTTTGGCACACCCAGTGGGACCTTAGAGGTCTTCCACTTTATCTTTGAGTTGGTGTGTTCTGTTAAAGATTTAGCCTTTTGGAGGCACTTTCAAAAGCACATCTCGCGACTCCATCTGGTAAACAACTCATTCTCTAAGTTGCAGACCTATTTTCCATTCATTTCCATCCATTCTTCTTTCCATCATTTTCATTCTTTTCCATTCCATGAATTTGTGCAATCATGACTTCATTTTCATCATGGAATTCACATTTACAAACAGAGTTTATCACACCTCTAACATGTTTTACAAATCCTCAAAATCAGCATGTTTACCCATATGAGCAGCAGTGCCAAAGTCAGTTTGTATATGAAGCATGTCAAGCACAAGGGTATGCTGGTTGTGAGGGTAGTCAAGAAGAAAATGTAGATATCCTGGAACAAATCCAAAAGATGGAGGTGAAGATGGTGCAATCAAGAACAACAACTCAAATGAAAGCTTTCAGAATTGGTTGTAGGACTCCTTGTCCATGGGGAGGCCCTTTTCCAAGACACTTCAGCCCTTAGGAGAAGTTGGACTTCATGATGAAGATGCTGCCCCAACTTGCACAATGGACAACAAAAATAGAGGCCTATACACTTGGTGTTGAACAACCTTGTCAATGGGTAAGTTCTACACCATCATCTGGTTTTTCTCTTCCCATTACTCAAGCAGCATCATCTCATTTGGAATTTCAAATTCTAAATCCAGTCAATGCTGCCCCAGGAGTTAATTCCATTTCTCCATTCCCTAGTCTTCCACCACATCTCAATTCTTCCTTCCCCTTTCCTTCCAAACAGTCATCCCCTCCACAAAAGCTAATAGAAATACCCTCTCCTCCAAAGAAACAAGAGTTTCTACCTCCTCCACCACCACAAAAAATTGCAAAATCAATTGAGTTACAATCCACTTCTCCTCTTGCATTCCCAAATCCATGTTGGGAGGATAAAAATCAGAATTCTAGTCAAGGAAAACAACAGCAAAAAGAAAAGCCAAACAAGGATGAAGAAATTCGAAGTCTCAAGAGTTGGGCTCTTAAATTTGGGATGACAAAGATCCTCATGATGGTTAAGCCTTTAGAAGAGGTTGGAGTTGGAAAACAAGTGGTGGTTAGGACTGAATTTGCTGCAGCAGGAGAAGAGTAAAAAGAAGAAGTAGATCAGCAATCAGTTTTCTCAGAAAGTAGTGTCCATGTTAGCATTCTATTCAAAGAGAATGCTGATTCAATTCAAGTTGCACAATCAGCCATGGAGGAAGAAAGCTCTGAAGAAGATCCTACAGTCCCAACTTGTCCTCTAGAGCAGCAGATCGAAGAGTTTGACTTAACGAACTTCGTCTTTAGAGGAAGAGTTCTATCAAGAAAATATTGTCTTCAAGTAGTAGAAGAGGGAGAAGCTGCTCCAAATCCAAAAGAAGAGGAGCACATTCTAGTTGTGGAGGAGAAAATTACAGATCCAAGGGCTTTGAGTGCAAAGCAGGCTACAAGAGAACCTTCAATTCTTCTTTCTACTTCATCTCTCTCGAGTTCTAGTGCTAAAGAAGAGTTTGATCCCTCAAACTCAATGTTGGAGGATGAAAGAAACCATGATGATCAAGTTATAGATCAAGAGGATACCGTGGAGGAAGTTGAGCATTTGCAGTAGGACAACAATGAGGTAGTTTATCTGTCAGATTTGGAGGACTGTTTTGATGAAGAAGAACCGGTTGAGTTCCTACCATTCTCTCTTTCATCATCCACATTCCAAACACCTGAGCCTACTGTCATGAAGGAGAGCACCCATTTGCAGTAGCCTGCATCTTATAGTATCTCTTTGGAACCAAGATTGGAAGATTTTAATCTTTCATGTCCTTCATTGGAGGAAGAGAAAGGGCAAAAAGGTTCTACCTTTTCTTCTGCACCATCCATTCAAAAGGGTTTACAAGAGAACTCCATTCTTGGAGTTGAAAATTAGGGCAATGGGTATACTCAAAGGACCATACCTTGCCCAATCAGGTATCTAGCTTCATTGGAACCAAAGGAGAAGTCACAATCAGTCATGCTTGCTCCTAAGCTTGAAGATGAGCTACAAAGAACCAAGGATCATTTGTCATAACTCTCCAATCCAAATGTAGAACAACTAAAAGAGGTATTGAATCGCCTTCACCGATACCATGATGATTTGGGTGGAAGACCAGCTTCTTGTTGATTTTCCATTCATCTAATCAGCCATGTTCAATGCCAAATCAGTTGCATGGTTGCCAATTTTGAAGAAAGGAAGCTATTTTGCACAACCAGTTGCAGGGTTTGTTTAGCCCACTTTTGCTTCTAGTTAGAGTAGGATAGGTAGTTTTGCTTTTAGTAAAAGAAGTGCTTGTGCACACTTTGCATGTTCCATTTTGGAGCATGTATGACCCTTTAGTTTTGTACATAGTTTTTGTGGTGCTGGTTTTCTCTTGCACAGTCCATTTCAGTGGGTTTCCAAGTGGCTCAGAGAGGAGGTTTTCAAAGTTCAGATCAGTTTGCAGGCTACAACTCATGACTCCATGCCCAATGGATGCTTCAGGAAACTGGTAACTTCATTTATTAGGAAGATGACCCCTCTGAGTAACCAAAATTGTTATCCAAAATGTGCCCCCTACTCATTTTGTGGCTAACTCCTCTCATTCTTCCCTCTCTTGTGCCTCAGTCACAAAATTTTGCTTTTAGGCACTCAAAACCTTCTAGAAATGGCACCATTGGATAGAGCTCTTTCTCAGCTTTCCAAAAAGGTAAAGTTTTCCTCCTAACTCCATGTATTTTTCAAGTTATGGCTCAGCGGAGTTTTTGTGGGAAATTTTCCCCTAGAAGGCCCGCAGCCAATCAGAACTCGCCACGTGTCTAGGCCAAAAATATCAAAGCGACCCGATTTGGCCCTGTTTTTCCCTAAAACTTCAAATCGCCATATCTTTCGATCCAGAGCTCAGGTTTTTGTGTTCTTTATATCAATGGAAAGTTGGTGAAATTCTCTACAATATTCTAAGGTCAATTTTACATTTTGGTGGAGTTTGGAGAGAGAAAATAAAAAAATACTTCCGGCATGTGGTCATGAATAGAAATGACGATTCAACCACCGATTTTAATGAAGAATGGCTAGCATTCTCTCCCAGTATGGTTAAAAATGTCAGGGAATGGGTCTGTCAGGTCACCCATGCTATTTTAATGGCATTTTGGTCAATGGTTGAATCCCTTCCACGTTTTCCCATGTTTCTCTCTCCTGGGCTCATCCCTTGCACTGTAAAAGCCAGATTTGGCTCATTTTTCAAAGGGTTGAACATTTTTTGTGTATGGAAAGCTCCCTTTTTCACCTTGGAAGTGATTTAGTGGAATAATGACCTTTCTAGGAAGGCTAACTATATTTTTGCCTTTCAGGTGTTTGAATGCAAGTGATTTTGATGTTAAAATAACAATACAGGCCCTGTGATTAGTTTTTATCCTCTTCTGGTGTTGTTTGCCTAATTTCTAACACTTCATTACAGCTATCAGTTTGTGCATGTTGTTTTGTTGCATTTTATGAATTGTGTCAATTTGCAAAAGTAAAAAAGCTCACCACTCCTTTGGTGCATCACCTATTAGCATTAGTTTTTTTTTTTTTTTCCATTCTCTATATCTGTCTCCTTGGAATTTAGAGTAGATTTAGGATTTTAAACCTCTGCAATTCTGTAAGTGAAATAGCTTATTAGAGGAGTTAAGGAACCAGCCTGTAACTGGAGATTCCTCTTCCATTTCGCAAGTCCCACACTTGGGAAGATAATTCAATGTTGTGCAATCTGCTTTGGATGCTTAGGGTGATCAAACTAGAAATCGATCAACATCCGTGGGGTGCTGCTGATTTGCAACAACACATACTTAGCACCATAAAATGATCTATGGGGAAAAGAACTAAGATCACTATGTACCAATTCAAGATGAGCCATAGCTCTTTTTTCTGTCCTTTTGGAAAAGGATCCAAGTGTTGCTTACCCACCATATAACCGAGGAAGACACCATCATGTGATCTTACCTTCAGAATTCATGAGACCATATTCTATGAAGAGATCTACTACGGATATTTGTAATTGAGGTGACCAAACCTCTCGTGTCATAATTTTATCAAAGAATCAACATGAGAAATTAGTGAAGATCCCGCAGAGTTATCAAAACTCTCAAATAGATACAAATGTGAACATGGATCCACAGATCCCGTAGCTATAATATCATCATGATAATGAATTTCCTTGATTATAACCGTATCTGGTGAGAACTCAACAGTTCTACCATCACCAAAATTACAAATTTTATATATGGAAAGCAAATTGTTAGACCTATAGGGAACATAAAGAACATCATTTAGATGCCCATTTGGCATATTTACAAGTACCATAACCTAATAGATCTACAAAAGTATAATTGCCCAAACAAAATTTGTGAAGTGTTGTAAGAAGAAACAAAAGTCAATAAATCCTTGCAATGTGTAATATGATGAGAAGCCCCTGAGTCAAGAATCCACAAGTCTTGTACAGGAGAAGAAGCTATAGCAGAAAGAGCCTTACCCTTGCCAACATTTTAAGTAGATGAAGGTGATGGAACTATGATCTTGTGTTGTTTTAAATCCTTTACTAATGCTTCAAATTTTAAAAAACATCTAGATTCATGATGATTTTTTCCCCCAAAAAAGTCACAAGGTTCAAACACACCCTTTGAAATGGTTTCTTTGATTTTCCATTATGTTGTGGTTTATAATTATCAATAGAAGGAAATGAAGGGTTAGAAACCACATTGTGAGAAGACACATGCTTATCATAACTTTGCTTAGGTTTTTTTTCTAATTTTTCTTAGGAGAATTGGCCACAAGAGCATGATTCAAGGTAGGCATAGCATCCAGAGAGATTAATTTTGCTTGTTCTTGTGAGAGACATTCAAAAAGTTGTTCAAATGAAGGCATTTTAAATTGAGTGCCTAGTGCATCCATAATAGAAATAAAGGTTGGCATAAATACAGAAAAGGGACCTTTTAGTTTAGTTAAGATCATATAAGTGCATTCGTCATCATTTTTAGTTCTACTAATAGCTTTCAACTGACTACAAATATCTTTAAATTTTGATAGAAATTCTTATATGGAAGGAAAATTTGAAGGCGAAAAATATTTTAGCTCGTGATCTAGTTGAATTAATTTAAACTCATTTATTTTGCCAAACAATGTTTCAAATTTTTCCCATACCTCTTTTGGAGTTGTTGCTAAGGAAATGTGGAACTAGAGATTATCTGCTACATTCAAATAGATCAATTCGAGAGCTTCGTATTGTTTGCCTGCATACAAATAATTATCCTTCTCCATGGTGAATGTGGGAACTATATCATCAAAAATCACCATAAGCCATGAGACTGAAAGAGTTACTACATTTTTAGTTTCCATGCATGATAGTTAGTTGAGTTTAGTGGCTCAAATAGCCTTAGATCTCCATTGTGGAAAGAAGAAAAAGAGGATAGAAAATCTCTCGACATGTTTTCAATATAGAACTAGCCAACAATCTTTGAGATACTATAATATGGTTGGAGGCGGTCATATAACCCGAGAGATTATAAGCAATCACAAGTTGTTCAACACCAAACATGAACAGACCATCACCAAGCTAGAGAGAAACATGAGGAAGGAATAAATTGAGTGCGTAGGATGAATCACTAAACAAGTGAATAGCAAGAAGGTAGAGGTAAGGTTGAAGATGTTGAGAAACCAAAAATGCCAACAGTTCACCGGCTACCCAGTCTTAAACAAAAAAATGTGGACCTAAGTTAGATCTGCTCCCAAAACCACGTGAACTCCTGCAAAGAGGTAGAGAGGTCGATCCTCAAACAATCAACGCATAGTCAGAATTCCCAATCCCCCAAATGCATAATTTGATCCACCAAGAGTCACTCCAACACCTAACAGAAGAGGATCGAGCCACCATGGAGTAAAAAATAATAGAGAGGTCATGATCTTTGCTGAATAGGAGAAAAAATGGCCATAGTTCTACGCCAAGCAAAAAAGAGAGTGAATTTTATCCTCAATAGAACACCAAGAATTATGTAACAAGCTAAGATCTAAATGAGTAGAAGGAAAAAACGATGACATTATAGTCGAGTTAGCCAAAATGAGTCACTCCAAGACAAAAAATCAACCACCACCGATCTGATAATTCACCCAACAAGCCAAAAGGATGGTCCAAAGAAATAAGCAAACCGTGTCAATGAAGAGGTAACCAAGCTTTGAGAGATAAAATGTGTCACCAAACAAAAAGGTCAAGTCAATGTGAAGGAAGGAGAGTTACCAAGGAGGCATATCGAGTTGCAGAGGGGGCAGAACAAGCTGCAGAGGGGGTAGACCAACCCAAAATACCCACAAGCTAGCAAAAACACACACAACAGTAGCAAAATGCAAGAACATTCTTCTAAGTGGATAGTGGCCAGATCAGCTCTCCTACAATAACAAAGGCTCTGATACCATGTAAAATCAAGCAACGAGATCTAGTACAGGAAGAGAAAGCGTAGACAAATAACTTAGAGGAGAAAAATAAATAAGAACTCAATAATTAGAAACAGAGAAAATAGATTAATCTCTATTATTTTCACCATTCAAGAGAGTAATTTAAATAGAAATAATAGGTAGTTTGACATTCCTAGATAATAGGAATGTCAAGCTAAACTAGGAGATAACTAGTTCCATACAAGGAGTTGGAGATAATATCTCAATAATGAGTGTACGGGAGTTAGAACAAACTCTCCTAATTAAGAAAAACAAAATTACTTGTTCTACATGATCTTATTCTGTGTAATTTAATATATTTACACCAATATTACAGTTATACAATGCCATAAGGCCTTCATGACTCATAAAAAAACCTATAATAACTTTAACAATTTTGAATATCTAATTAATCAAACATCATTAGTAAAATAAATGTAATTTCCTATAAGTCTTTCCCCTTTCACTTTTCACGAAATCCACCTATACATGGTTAACATGTGTCAGTTCACAAGAACTAAGCATGATAAGATCTAACACATTAGAACAACATGCTACTATCTATCAATTTCATAAAAAGAATCCTTCTATTTAATGAAATTGTTCTAAGTTCCCTATTTTGGTAACTTAAAGAAAGCATGCCAAAAATGTCAAAATATCATTTTAGGAAAAGAAGTCTATGTACCCTTTTTATGAACCTTTTTCCCAAATATGCCAAAGATTAGATTTCATTTGAGTTAGAATCATGGTTCCATAATCAAATAGAATGACAATCATTTTGAGATTTTAATCAAGTAATCCTATGGATTACATGATTAAAATTCAAAACTCATTCTACTCTATAATAATCTATTCAACCATCAAATAACTTCATATTGTAAAATAATGGTATTGAAAATATTTTAAGTAACAAACTAGACATTTCTTGACATTCGAGCCAAATGTTATAGCTGTTAAATATTTCTTATAAAAATATATAATGTGATAGTTACCCAATTATCCAATCATCAAATATGAAGACAGTTAGATATAGGTCAACAGATCCATGTTTCGTAACACAATAGTCATGGTATTTTGTTTATTACCAATCAAAAAATTATTTTCCTAGACTATACTAATTTATACTTAGTCATTTCAAACAAACAACTATCTGAAAACAATATAATATCAAATGACAAGAACCTAGTCACTGTGAAATCGATGATCAACGCATGAAATTAAACACAACCAAATCGGGACTAACACACCACTAGTTATAATGGTACTCTACCAAGTATACTTTCCATAATCTATGACCATAAGTTCAAATAATCTAATTGGGTAAGGAAAACAATAAAAATATATAGGAGTACATTTCTTCAGCAACATTTGTCCTCATATAGAGGCAAATTCTACATCTACAAACATCTAATTTAAAATTAAATCTACTCCCTTAAGTTAGAGATATGAAGATACTATCATAAATAAAATCAACACGAGAGGTAGATAAAGTTTTTCCAATAACCCATACCACGAGACCCAACTGGTTTTACCAAATAAACACCTTTCGTCTCAACCCAACTGGTGAGACTTAAGAATTAAAAAAAATAGCCAAAATAAAATGAGGGTTACGATTTTAATAATATCCTAACTTAATGCCATGCTCCCTAGTAGGATTTCCTTAAAATAAGAAACATAAATTGACCTAGCATGCCCATGAGGGGTTTAGAAATGATTTTGTTTACTTAAGTTTGTGTTGAGGCTTCGGTAAAATGGTCTAAATGACCAAACCAGAGACCGCAATGGAGATTACTCTTGAAGATAACCACTCTCATTATAAAATAACTTTATAACCAACAAAGTAATGACCTCAAAATTATTCCTTACCAAAAACCGAAAGGATTCGATATACCTAGATTAAAATTTAAGTAATCATCATAATGTTTTAACTTCACATGGTCTTTGAAATGACCATATCCTTTTATGCTAAGGAAATGATAAGATTTGATAATTGACACATATAGAAGCATGATAACAAAGGTTCAAAACAACAGATAATTACAAATTGTTAATGAAAATAGATTTAGCCACAACCTTCTTGCAATATTCCCAATATAATATTTATAAAAGATAGATTAGATCCACAAAAACAAAAGTGGATGTAATAACCATTGAAAATAAAAACTAGTGATACGAAACCATACATTCTCAACCACATATGTCAATTCGGAAGAAAAATGATAAAAGTGAGAAGATTTTTTTATGAGATTGATAAACACATAAAAATCATAATGGGTTAGAGCCTATCATGCTTGGTAGTGCTTGCAAAATCCTTCTCCATGTTTTCAAACTCTTCTTGCAAGCATTTGCAATAGATTCCTTGAAAAATTCTTAACAGACCCAATTGGAACCTCCTCATTCCTTCATCCTTCATTTTTATAACCTCTACATTAATTTCTTCCACTATTTCCTCCATGCAATGGTGATTTTGCAAATACAACGAAGGTGAACTAACAGTTTGAAAAATGGAAAAACCACATGCAAAGCCATAGAGATTGAGATATTGAAATGCAAAATAATACCAACCTTTTCATTTTTCCCCAAACCATATTGTAACTTATAAGGTGGTATTCGTGCTCATTTTAAGACCAATTAATTCCTAGATGGTTTGTGAGTCTTGTGAAAAATCCATCAACCGCCAGATAATCTTGTAGCTAAGAATAGCAATTACTAGACATGCAAAATATCATAACTAACCAACTGGAGTTAAGTGCCTACCAATTCTATCTTAGATACTAAAAACAATGGTGCAGGAGTGTATTGAATGCAATTCAATTCCTTAGTACCATGTGGGTTGGCACCCAAATCCACACTCTAACCCTTAGGTTTATGTAACCCAAGGTTCAAATTCTAGGTTAGGTTTAAGTCCCACTTAGGTTTAGGTCCATTTTATTTTAATAGTGTCATCCTTAGAATAGATTAGGATATTTAATAGTTCATTAGGGAGGTGTAGGAATTAGGATGCCACTTCCAAAAATATGCCCCTTCATTTCTTAGATTAGGGAAAAAACATCTATTAACCATAGGTTTAGAATGCCTAACGCCTTAGTGTATTTTTGATAAGGTTCTTAGCTAATATATATGTTATCCAACTTGCTTAACAAGAACAAAACTAACACACACTAACATTCCAAAGTAACAGATTTAGCTGCAAGAATTCATTC
Source organism: Taxus wallichiana var. yunnanensis (assembly GCA_018340775.1). Lineage (NCBI taxonomy): Eukaryota > Viridiplantae > Streptophyta > Pinopsida > Cupressales > Taxaceae > Taxus > Taxus wallichiana. The sequence continues at coordinate 521,745,015 of CM031238.1, forward strand.
ATGGAATGCTTCTAGGTATTTTAAATGGCATTATTTCATAGGATCTTAAATGGAATGACATTTTTGTAATGAAACAAAGTCGATATAGACTTAATTAAATGATCATACCACTTATCAATCGAAGGCATGCCTTGGATCACTGGAATTGATCCAAGGTATGACTATCCTTTTCCTAAGTTGTGAATAGATTACAGTTCATATTAAATAATGAAACTTAAGTATCTTACTAGCATAGTCCATAGGATTGAAATTACCTCAATTACTTAATTAAAACAGATTATACCTCTAACATAGCTTAATGAACATATGTTTAAGATCCAATATTAACATAATCCTAGTCTGATAAGATTTTGGAGGACTTTTTTTAAAAAATAAACCATTTATTCAACCAAAAACATGACCAATACGTCAAGAGAGTAACCCATCTCAGAACTAAATCCATCTATCAATGTTTGCAATTTAAAGAATCTAGTTATGATATCATTCACGGAAGACACATTACATACCTCCCTAAAAGCATCATCGTCTCAATGATTAACTTAGTCCACATGAATTTTAAGATCATATGAATAAATATAGCTTATTCATTCATCAAAATTCTTAAATAGATTTTGTAGGAATTTTAAGTTTCCTTAACTTATTACAACATCACTATGCTATCTCATTTCATATAGAAATAAGTATTTTCCAAAATTGGTAAAAAAATTTACTTATATTTTTCAGTTTTAAAAGACAAATTTCAAGAAAAATCAAAATTAATTAATTGTTAAAAAGATGAGGAAAATAAGTCTTTATGTCCTCAATATTTTCCCAAGTTGCACTTTCTTCATTGAATTTGTCCCATTGGACCTTACATTGGCTTATTTCACAAATTGAAAAGTACAAATTGTGTGTTTCCATCACCCAAATGGGTTCAACCATGATTATTCCTGGGTCTTGGACCTGTAACGAATTCCAATTTAATACATGTGTCAAGTATGAAATGTATTTCTTAAGCAAAGAAATTTGAAAAGCATCATGCATTCATGATAATGTGAGAGGTAATGCTAAGAAATACACTACAAGGCTAATCACTTCTAAAATTTTGAAAGGACCCACGCAATGAGGTGATAAATTAGATGCTTTTCCAAAAGTAATTGAACTCTTTTTAGGCTTAACATGTAAAAAAACTTTTCACCAAGTTCAAATTTCCTATCAACCCTTTTTAGATCTACATAAATTTTCTACATTTCAGCAACTTCCTTTAAATTCTCATAGATTAATTTTACTTGTTCCATTTCAGTGAGAATTTCAGGTCCAATTACCTCTCTATCTTCAATATTATCCTAACTAATAGGGGCTCTACAGTTCCTTCCATATAATGCTTTGAATGGTGTTATCTTAAGAGAGGAATGATAAGTATTATTGTATGTGAATTCCACTAAAGGAAGGTATTATTCTGTTATCCAAATGTGCCCCCTACTCATTTTGTGGCTAAGTCCCTTTCATTCTTTCCTTTTATTGTGCCTCAGTCATAAATTTTTACTTTTTAGGCACTCAAAACCTTCTGGAAATGACACCATTGGATAGAGATCTTTCTCAACTTTCCAGAAAGGTAAAGTTTTCCTCCTAACTCCACGTATTTTTCAAGTTATGGCTCGGTGGAGTTTTTGTGGGAAATTTTCCCTTGCAAGGCCCGCATCCAATCAGAAGCTGCCATGTGTCCAAGGGCAAAAAAAAACCAAGAGACCCGAAGGAAAAAATGGTCAAGAAGGGCCCGCGCCCAATCAGAACGTGCCATGTGGCACCTGGAGTGGCAGAGCACAGGGGAAAATTTGAAAAATGTTCTAAAGACCAAACGGGTAAAAATTCAAACTTTTTGCCCGCCGATCCGATTTTGGCCTGTTTTTGCCCTAAAACTTCAAATGGCCATAACTTTCGATCTAGAGCTCAGATTTTCATGTTATTTATATCAATGGAAATCTGGTGAAATTCTCTACAATATTCCATGGTCAATTTTGAATTTTGGTTTAGTTTGGAGGGAGAAAATAAAAACGCTTAAGTACGCACCCATGGATGTAATAGACTTTTCAACAACCAATTTTAATGCAAAATGGGTCGCATTCTTCTCCAGCATGGTCAAAAATGTTAGGGCATGGGTTTGTAAGGACCTCCATGTTGTTTTTAATGCATTTTGGTCAATGGGGAATGGCTCCCACGTTTTTTCATGTTTTCTCTCTCCTGGGCTCGACCCATGCACTGTAAAAGCCAGATTTGGCTCATTTTTCAAAGGTTGAACACCTTTTTGCACAACAAGCTTCTGTTTTCACCTTCAACAAGTGATTTTGGAAGTATCAGACCTTCAGGGATTGTAACAAGTTTTTCTACCTCTTTGGTGTTGGAATACAAGGATTTTGATGTTGAAAATCACAATGCAGGCTCTGTGAATGCTTTCAGTCCTTTGTATGTGTTGTTTGCTTCATTTCAAACCCTTGATTATAGCTTATCAACCTGTGCATGATGTTTTATGTTACAATTTCTGATTTGTGTCAATTTTCATGAGTAAGAAGTGCTCACCACTCCTTTGGTGTATCACCTTTATCAGTTTAGTTTCAATTTTTGCATTTCTTATCCCTGTCTCCTTGCAAATTAGGATAAAATTAGGATCTGAACCTCTGCAGTTGTGTAAATAATAGATCTAATCAGAGGAGTTTGAGGAACTAGCCTCTAATCTGGAGATTCCTCTCTCATCTTGCAAGTCCCACACTTGGAGAGAGGTTTCAATGTTGTGCAATCACACTAGATGCCTGAAACATCAACTTAGAAACCTGATTTGCATCCAGGGGTGTTGCTGATTTGCAAAAATAGTTTTGGCACGCTTGGTGGGACCTTAGAGGTCTTCCACTTCATCTTTTGTAGGTTGGTGTGTTCCTGTGAAGATTTCAGCCTTTGGAGGCACTTGCAAACACATCTGGTGACTCCATCTGATCAGCAACCCATTTCTGAAGTTGTAGACCTGTTTTTCATCCATTTCCATCCATTATTCTTTCCATCTCTTTCATTCTTTTCCATTCCATGAAGTTGTGCAATCATGACTTCATTTCCATCATGGAACTCACATTTACAATAGTAGCAATGTTTCCCACCTCCAACATGTTTTTTAAATCCTCCAAATCAACATTTTGAACAAATTCAAAATCAGCATACATACCCATATGAGCAGCAATGCCAAAATCAGTTTGGCTATGGAGCTTTCCAAGAGCAAGGGTGTGCATACAATGAAGAAAATCAGATGTAAGATGCTGGTCTGTTGGAGAAAATCCAAAAGATGGAGGTAAACATGGTGCAATCTAGGGCTCAAGCACAAATGAAAGCATTTGGAATTGGTTGTGGAGCACCCTGTCCATGGGTGGGACCTTTCCCAAGGCATTACAGCCCTCAAGAGAAGCTTGACTTCATGATTGCAACGCTGCCATTGCTTGCAAAGTGGATTGAAGGAATAGAGGTATATGAGAGGAGTATTCAGCAACCTTGTCAATGGATAAGCACACCATCTCATGCCTTTTCTTTTCCTCTTTCCTAATCTATTTTATCTCAGCAGTGTCAAGTTTTAAACTCTCCATCTGTTGTCCCAAGTGTTGAATCCATTTCTCCACCCCCTAGTCTTCCACCTCATCTCAATTATTTTGTCCTTTTCCCTTCCAAACAGTCATACCCTCCACAAGAGCTAAATGAAACACCCCATCCTCTAAAGAAACAAGAGGTTTTACCTCCTCCACCACCACAAAAAATTGCAAAAATCAGTCATGAAGGACAGCAAAAAGAGAAGCCAAACAAGGATGAAGAAATTCAAAATTTGAAGAGTTGGGCTCTTAAATTTAGGATGAAGAATATCCCTTTGCTGATGAAACCTTCAGAAGAGGTTGGAGTTAAAGAACAAATGGTGGTCAGGACTGATTTTGTTGCAGCAGAAGAAGAGCAAAAAGGAGTTGCAGATCAGCAATCAATTTGTTCAGAATATAGTGTCCATGTTGGCACCCTATTTGAAGGAAATGCTGATCTAATTCAAATTGCAAAAATCAGTCATGAGGGACAGCAAGAGGAAGGAGAAGCTACTCCAAATCCAAAATAAGAGGAGAAAATTCCAGCTGTGGGGGAGAAAAGTGCAGATCCAAAGGCTTTGAGCACAAAGTAGGTTATAGAAGAACCTTCAGTTCTTCTCTCTACTTCATCTCTCTCAAGTTCTAGTACTGAAGAAGAGTTTGATCCCTCAAACTCAATGTTGGAGGATGAAAGAAACCATGGTGATCAAGTTGTAGATCAAGAGAATGCCATGGGAGAGGTTGAACATTTGCAGTAGGACAGCAATGAGGTAGTTTACCTGTCTGATTTGGAGGACTGTTTTGATGAAGAAGAACCGGTTGAGTTTCCACCATTCTCTCTTTCATCATCCATCTTCCAAACACAAGAGCCTGTTGTCATGGAGGAGAGTATTCATTTGTAGCAGCCTGCATCTTATAGAAGCTCTTTGGAACCAAGATTGGAAGATTTTAATCTTTCATGTCCTTCATTGGAGGAAGAGAAAGGGCAGAAGGGTTCTACCATTGCTTCCACACCATCCATTCAAGGTCTACAAGAGAACTCCATTCTTGGAGTTGAAAATCAGAATTATGGTCATACTCAACAGATTAGACCTTTCCCAATTAGGTATTTGGCTTTATTGGAGCCAAAAGAGAAGCCACAACTAGTCATGCTTGCTTCTAAGTATGAGGATGAGCTGCAAAGTTCAAGGATCAGTGTCATACCTCTCCAATCCAAATGTAGAGAAACTAAAAGAGGTATTGGATTTGTTTTTAGTTGACACCTTGCTAATTTGGGTAGAAGACCAGCTTCTTGTTGATTTTCCACTCATCCAATCAGCCATACTCAGCTCCAAATCATTTGCATGGCTGCCAATTTTGAAGAAAGGAAGCTATTTTGCACAACCAGTTGCAGGGTTCATTTAGCTCACCTTTTCTTCTAGTTAGAGTAGAGTAGGTAGGTTTGCTTTCAGTATAAGAAGTGCTTGTGCACACTCTGCATGTTCCATTTGGAGCATGTATGATTTTTAGTTTGTACATAGTTTTGGTGCTGCTGGTTTCGCTCTTGCACAGTTCATTTTGATGGCATTTTGGTGGGAACAACTCCATGTCCAGTGGGATTTAAGCGTTCGAGGGAAGTTTTCAAAGTTTAGATCAGTTTTCAGGCTACTACTCATGACTCCATGCCCAATGGATTGCTTCAGCTCTACGATCATTCATCCAGCAGGCAGATGACCCCTCTGAGTCACCAAAATTGTTATCCAAATGTGCCCCCTGCTCATTTTGTGGCTAACTCCCTTTCATTCTTTCCTTCTATTGTGCCTCAGTCATAAATTTTTACTTTTTAGGCACTCAAAACCTTCTGGAAATGACACCATTGGATAGAAATATTTCTCAACTTTCCAGAAAGGTAAATTTTTCCTCCTAACTCCACGTATTTTTCAAGTTATGGCTCAACGGAGTTTTTGTGGGAAATTTTCCTTTGCAAGGCCCGCAGCTAATCAGAAGCTACCACGTGTCCAAGGGCGAAGAAAAACACCAAGCGACCCAAAGGAAAAAATGGTCAGGAAGGGCCCGTACCCAATCAGAATGTGCCATGTGGCACCTGGAGTGGTGGAGCGTGGACAAAATTTGAAAAATGTTCCAAAGACCAAACAGGTAAAAATTCAAACTTTTTGCCCGTCGATTCGATTTTGGCCTGTTTTTGCCCTAAAACTTCAAATTGCCATAACTTTCGATCCAGAGCTCGAATTTGTACATTATTTATATCAATGGAAATATGGTGAAATTATCTATAATATTCCATGGTCAATTTTCAATTTTGGTTTAGTTTGGATGGAGAAAATCAAAAATGCTTGAGTACGCGCCCATGGACGAGTAAGACTTTTCAACAACCAATTTTAATGCAAAATGGGTCACATTCTTCTCCAGCATGGTCAAAAATGTTAGGGCATGGGTTTTTAAGGACCTCCATGCTATTTTTAATGCATTTTGGTCAATGGGGAATGGCTCCCACATTTTTTCACATTTTCTCTCTCCTAGGCTCGACCCATGCACTGTAAAAGCCAGATTTGGCTCATTTTTCAAAGGTTGAACACCTTTTTGCACAACAAGCTTCTGTTTTCACCTTCAACAAGTGATTTTGGAAGTATCAGACCTTCCAGGGATTGTAACAGGTTTTTCTACCTCTTTGGTGTTGGAATACAAGGATTTTGATGTTGAAAATCACAATGCAGGCTCTGTGAATGCTTTCAGTCCTTTGTATGTGTTGTTTGCTTCATTTTAAACCCTTGATTATAGCTTATCAACCTGTGCATGATGTTTTATGTTATAATTTATGATTTTTGTCAATTTACATGAGCAAGAAGTGCTCACCACTCCTTTGGTGTATCACCTTTATCAGTTTAGTTTCAATTTTTGCATTTCTTATCCCTGTCTCTCCTTGCAAATTAGGATAAAATTAGGATCTGAACCTCTGCGGTTGTGCAAATAATAGATCTAATCGGAGGAGTTTGAGGAACTAGCCTCTAATCTGGAGATTCCTCTCTCATCTTGCAAGTCCCACACTTGGAGAGAGGTTTCAATGTTGTGCAATCACCTTTGGATGCCCGAAACATCAACTTAGAAACCTAATTTTCATCCGGGGGTCTTTGTTGATTTGCAACAACAATTCTCATTTGTACTACATTGGTCCATATAGTACATTCTCAACATATATTCTAGTAATTGATTTACTCTTTCTATTTTCCCATCCGTTTTTGGATGATATGCAAAACTAAAATTCAGTTTCATTTCCAAAACTGCATTTAGTATTTTCCAAAAATGTGAAGTCATTCTTGGATCTCTATCGAAATAATCAATTCAATTACACAATGTAATCTGAAAATTTCATGAATAAATATTTTCACAAGAATAGGTGAATCATATTTTAAATTTATCGCAATGAAATGAGCTACCTTTGTTAACTTTTCAACCACAACTAAAATAACATCATGCTTATTTTTAGACATAGGAAATCCACGAACAAAATCTATACTAATTACTTACCACTTATATTGTGGTATGATATGCAGAATACAATAAACTAGATGGATACATATGTTTAGCCTTAACTCGCTAACATTCCAAACAATGTGAGAAAAATTCAAAGTGCATCTTCCACTCTATTTTATTTAAACATATAACTCCACTTTGAATTCAAAGTTAAAAATGTGAGAAAAATTCAGTTATATGTTTCAAGTTCTCAAAGTTAACATTCCAAACAATCTTAACTTCGTCCTTAAACCGAGTTCTCAAAGTTATAAGTGTGGAAATATGTTTCCTATGAATTAATGCATTGCCACTCTATTTTATTTAACTTTAATGTAACTTACATCAAAATCATATGTGACAAAAATCTAACCATCTTCGTTGTCTTGCATTGATTTGGTGAGTGAAAATATACTTCAGCCCCAAGGTGGTCATTTTTAACTCAAAAGGTCTAACTAAGAGATAATGTCTACATACTTGAAGTGAATGAACTATGAAAGAAAGACATAGGTCATAGGAACATAATTCAACTCATGTAACTTGATATTCTTACTTTCATAAGCTATGACATGATTATTTTGAAGTAATATACCTCCCAAAATTTCTCCAGAAGCATCTTTAACTACTGTAAAGCTTCCATTTGGATCCGGAACAGTCATAATAGGTAATGAAATTAGTTGTTCCTTTATATTTTTAAATGATACTTCGCATTTATCACTCCATAAAAAAATTTTATCCTTATTTTATAATTAATTAATTGGGGCAATGACTTTTGAAAAGTCCTTAACAAAATTTTTGTAATATCCTGCAAACCCCAAGAAGCTTCTAACTTCATGTACATTTTTACATGTTTTCCATTAATTGTGCGCAATCTTTGATGGATATACAGATATTCCATCTTTATTTATGACATGACCCAAATAATGTACTTTTGTTTCATAAAAGGAACATTTTAACAACTTACCATTTAGGTTTCTCATCCTCAAAATTTAAAGTACAATCCTTAAATGCTTATTGTGTTCTTCTATGATTTTAGAATAAATAAGAATATCATCAAGGAATACAAGCACAAATTTTTCCAAGAATTCCTAAAATATATTTCTCATCAAATTCATAAAAGCTGCAGGTGCATTTATTACACCAAAAGGTAAAACAATGAATTCATAATGTTCATACCTTGTTCTAAAAGTTGTTTTATGAATATCCTCATCCTTAATTCTCAATTGATGATAGCTAGATAGAAGATCGATCTTTGAATAAAATGATGCACCACACATTTTATCAAATAGATCATCAATCCTAGGTAGAGGATATCTTTTTTTTATTGTTGATTTTTTTAGCATTTGATAATCTATGCAAATTCTAAGTGTCCCATCTTTCTTTTTGACAAAAATGACATGTGTTCCCCAAGGTGAGACACTCAGCCTTATCAAGCCTTTAGAAAATAGTTCTTATAATTGTGCCTTAAGTTCCAATATTTTTTTTATAATTGTATGGTAAGGTGCTTTGGAAATAGGTTCAATTCTAGGTTTGATTTCAATTATGAAATCAAATTCTCATTTAGGCAAAAGACAAGGTAGTTTTTCCAGAAACACATCGGTAAAATCCCTTAACGAATATTTCTCTAAGATATGACTTCCTACTTCTAATGTTTTATAAAAATTTACCACATATAACATGCAACCTTTATTTTTGGCCTTCTTAAGTTGCATAGCTGTCAATTTTTTGACTGAAATCTCTCTTTTTACCCCTTGTATGACTATTGTTTTCTACAGATCATCAAGACATTCTATGTGTTTTTCATAACAATAAACTTTGGCTTTATGATCAGTAAGACATTTTATGCCAATCATGACATCATATGACCCTAAAGGAGCAACATAAATGTCTACTTTGGTAGAAAAACTTGGCAATTCTAAAACTGCTCCAAATAAACATTTATTAACAATATGGACATTAATATTACTGTAATGAATAGTCCATGATTTTTCCATTATTTCATATTTTATTTTTAATTTTGTAACTAATTTGTTAGAAATGAAAAATTAATTAGCACCATGATATCAAAAAATAATAAGAATAGGGTACCATATAATTTATCTCGCACATCTATTCGCATAACTTTCTTTTCAACTTGTTTATCACCATCTTTGCAGCATGTATCTTATGTTATTGGTTGCTATCATATTTCTTTAGAGGGAACTGATTTATGTAGTGACCATTACCACAATTATAAAATCTCCCTACAGGTCCTCTTTTTGGCTCAAACTTATTTTTGGTCTTGAAATTATTATTTTGACCTCCATAAGTTTTATGTCCATTGTTTTTATTCTTTATAAAATAGTTTCTGTTATTTTCTTACTATTATCGGACACACAAAAATTTAGCTCCAAAATGTTTCCATGCCACCTTCTTAGGTGCAAGTGATGAAGAAGAGTTGGTAATTTTCTTTCAATTCTCCTCTTTATGTGCAAAAATTGCCTTCAATTTTTGTTCTTTCCTTATGGATTTTTCTACAACCCCTTCCATGGTGGTTGGGATGTGTACATCTACCTCCCCACCAATGACATGATTTAGCCCCATAATGAACTTTCGTATTCTTAAATTTTTTCAGTTTGATACTCTAAAACATACTTCATAATTTTAGTAAACCTCTCCCAAGTATTCGGCCATTCTGCTTAATTTTCTTTGTACTAAATTCTAAAATTTTGTCATTTTTTATCATAATAGAGCTATGGCAACCAATGTTTCCTAAAGTAGCCCTTAAATTGATCCCATGTAATGTTTTCTTCATCAATGTTCAGTTCATCCTTACAGCTATCCCACTAGGAGGATGCTTCATGGGAAAGCTGGTAAGCTCCCCATACTACCTTAGTTTCTTCCAAGAAGTTCCTTATTATAAATTACTTCTCCATTTCACTGAGCCAATTTTTAGCCCCATCCCCCAGTGTAGTACCATCAAAATTTGGTGGAATTATCCTTTTATCTCATCATTAAGTTCATCTCCGAATCTTGCCTTTTTATTTTCAAGCTGATTAGGTATTGTTGGTACCCAAATTGATTCTCCACATGGAAGCCAAGCACTATCAAATATTCAACAAGACACTCGAAGAAGATAGACATTATGTCTATCATCATTTTTAGCTGGGTAAGGGAGTCAAATACCTCTATGTCTCTTGGTGTTGGAGAGTTGGATAACACCTTGGAAGGATTTGATCTTATCCTAACTATTTTAGGTTGTGACTTTCAACCAAGGTAAGAGAACCTATTTTGTAACCTCTGTCGGTGAAGGACATGAAGAGATCCTTCCTTTGCACAAATTTTATAGATAAAACCTTGAGAAAATATGATCAACACACCAAGTCTAACTCTCCGAGTTATCACTTCCAGAAGATGGAGATATTTTCAACACAAGGCTAAGGTTACTAAAGACATTATGGAATCCCTGATTTTTCTACATATTTTGGCAAATGGATTTTATTCTTTTTGAATACACATGGCAAAACATGGGTAAATCAGGGTAAGATTAGTTGTTTGAATAATTTTTGGTGGGAGATTAAGCAATACAAACTTGACTATGCTAGATCTTTGAGGACCTACACAAGAAATGGAAAAATTAACGACATAAAGCTTCAAAGCAGTTAAAATATCCCTTCAACGGAAGGTGTGTATCAATGGAGGCCCAAATTTACACTTTTTCACACAATCTCCAAGCATTTAATACTAAGGCTCAAATTAAAAGACTTAATAAGGCATTAGAAACATCTAGTTTATCATGTTTAAGGTACACCCAAAGACTTACCAATAATCTTTGTCAACAAATGAAGGTAAAGTGCTTTTAAATTGTTTATGTCCTTACTAGATTAAAGCTCTTCGATAATGAAATTACAAATGCCACTAAATTATCACAAGGATGAGCTATGTGTGATTCAAGATGATTTTAATACAAGATTACAACAGGAATAAGAAAAACTATATGAAGATATTCATGAAATCAAGATACACAAATTTTCCAGAGATTTAACAACAATTAATTCAAGAATTTATCAGATACATCAGTAGAGGAAATTTTATCTAAACAATCTCAAAGCTTGTTGATGGCTATACACTTTTAACCAACTCAACATGAATGAAGATCTAACATAAGGAATTAACCGGGTTTCTCGGAAGATGAGATTTTCTCAAATTTTCTCGTGAATTTTAACCCTTGACCATTTGCATATTTAAATTATGAAATATATATCATTCCTTTACATCAAATCCTTCTCTCCCAAGAAAATAATATCCTAAGCATCAAGTTTGTTACAAAATTCCATTATGATTTTTAGAAAGGGATGTTTAACAAAAAATGTTGAGAACTTGCGGTACCTCAAAAAGGTGAATTATTGCAAAAATTCACATCATTACTCCAATAGGGGGACGTTTTCATATTTGGCACATATAGACCCCTTTCCCTTCATCATTTCATCTTTTCCTTTTGAAATTTTACTCTACAACTTCTAGATCTAGCATTTCATGTTTTTACATGAGCTCGAGCAAAAATCCACTTCAAAAGTACCTTAGATTTACAAATTGAGCTCCCAAATTGATTCAATTGAACTTTTTAGACCAAAACAACACAAATTTGGCAAAACTTTAATGAATAATGATGCAAAAAATTCATCTCCAAACATCTTGGAGCTTTAATGTTGGCCAAATTGATGAAATGCATAGCTATCATTGATCTTAACCTTTCAAATTTTAATCTGAGCCTTCCACGTTGCAAAATTTGATTGGAAACGGGCCTAGGAGCACTTATTGACATTTTATAACTTTTTGGAAAAACTTAAAATTTTACATTTTTCTCTACCCCTCCACCCTTGGAAAATAGGCTTGACCCGTGTCCCAATGTGGGTCCCAGTGGAATCGTGGCTCGATTATGCAATTTTACCTCTTTTTTGGAAAAAGGAAAATTTTCCAAATTTTCCCGTAGCTCCACCCTTCCACCTTTAGTTTTTGATGTGGGTCCCAGTGGACCCATGTTTTTTTTTTCACTTTATAATTTATATCTCAAAAAACAAAAATTTCCAATTTTTCTCCATAGGCATGTACTTTCACTTTTGACCTTTTAATGCAATTTCAAACTAACCTTGATGGAGCGGTGCTAATTTTCATGTCTTTAACTCATTTTACTAAAAAGGAAAAAAATTCACATTTCCTCTGCCCGTGTTCCCACATTGACTTTTCAATGTAAGCTTTGAATTCCCTTTTTGTCAGTGCGCTGCGCTTTTTTTGCAATTTAACCCCTTTAGGAAAAAAGTTAAAAAGTTTCCAAATCTTTCGGTGACCTATCAATCTGCTTTTGCTATTTCAATAAAGGCTTGAACTGCTTTGGGAAGTGCGCTTCTTTTTAGAACTTTACTCCATTTTGCCAAAAAGGCAAAATTTCCAACTTAACTCGAAGGCTCGCACATCCGACTCGATTTTCTAATAGCAAACTTCAACTATTCATTGTCGGGTCGTGCTTAACTTTTATACTTTATTCAATTTTGATAATAAAGTAGGAAGTTTCAATTTCCTCTGGTGACCTGCCAACCCACATTTGACCCTTTGAACAAAATTTGAACAAGGCATTAATTATCCTTAGCGGGGATGCAACCTTTTTCAATATTTTAACCTTTTTACCCAAAAAGGCAAAAAACTTCAAATAACTCCAAATCTCCGCTAATCTACATCTCCTCTCCCTTTGACATTTTCAACCTTCCATGTGTCCTTCTCTGATTCGTTGTGGGGTTGTGGTTCATTTTGTAACTTTAATCTTTTTAGAAAATAAAGTCAAAAAACTTCAAAGGAACCCGACAACCCGCAAATCCATCTTTGATTCAGAAGATGCCACATGTCCTCCCACGAGCCTTGGGAATTCCTTTTCTTTTTAACTCTTTTTCACCATAATGCCTTAAAACATAAAAGGACCCACTTTTCCACAAATGCTCAACATGCGACACGTGTACACTTTCGGGAAAAAATAAGAAATTTGCTCCGCCACTTGAATTTTGTTTAGCCAATTAGAACTTGGCGGGGCCATGGGGCAAATTCAAAATTTTTCCCAAAGTATCCAAAAATAAAAAGTTCACCAAAACAAATCCATCACGCCTCATCCAATAAAAAGAGGCCACGTAAGCACCAAAATAACCAATCAAAATTGAGCGGAGCTATGGGACAAAATTTGCCTTTTTCCAAAATAGCAAAAAGCAATAAGTTCAAATCATTTTCCTTTCGTTCCTTGACCAACCAAATATGTCCACGTATCTTCCGAATGCTAAGGAAGAATTTGACGGGTAAAATACACCTGTCCGATCATCAAAAACACAAAAATTTACCAGTTATGCCGAGAATTCAATTTTTTCACTAAGGATGCAAAAATTGAAACAACACTAGGCAAATCATAGTTCCAAGCATTTTACAACCATGGAGAAGGATTTTCAAAGGCATTTACAAGTATCTTCAACATTTTGTGAGCATCCATGATTAGGAAAAAGGAACAAATGACAAAGCCTACAGATTTGAAGAATTCAGGGGAAAATTTTAGGGAAAACTTGGGGATTTCTTCAAGATATGGCATGAAAAAGGATTTTCAAACAATTCAAGGCATACAAATAGAGGTGAAATCTTCAATTCAACCATTTGAGAGATAAAAATGATTCAGAACACGCAAATCAAAGGGAAAACTAGGGCAAACGGTGTAAGATAAAAATGAGCACCAACATCAGCTCTAGCTGGGGATGGGCACTCCCAGCAAGTGCCATAAGGAAAAATAGAGCATACCAAGTGCCAAAAACATCCATTGTGAAACAAATTCAACATACGAGTAGGAAAACCATAACCAACCTCCAAAATTAACCGAGAAATCAGCAAAACCCAGTCACCAAGGACCAAAACGAACAAAAACAAAAAGAAGAACAAAACCAAAGAACTATACACTATACAAATGGTGCTCACCTTGATTCTGGGAAATCAATCAAGGAAATGTTTCAAATTCCTTTCATTAACAAGCAATTCAAGAAATTCCCCATCCAAGTCTTTTAGGAAAAGGTGTGTTCACCAATTCGAATGTCAATTGAATAAGGGCCCATCCACAATGCATCAAACTTACCATGCTTGCTCTTATCCTTATATCGATATCCCACAAGATCGAATATCTCTAACAATGAGAGCCCTTAGATTTACCTTCTTGTCAAACAACTTCTTCAACTTTTGTTTGAACTTTACATGCATTGATGGGATGCCCTTCTTTCTTCATCTGGCCCAACAATCTGATTGATTCGAGCCTCATATGGACTAACTTCTTCATCTTCCAGTTGTTGAACAAAATAAAATGAATACAATTGAAAATGAAGGGGAAGCAAAGCTTGAGTTCCATAAAACAACTCAAATGGGATTTTACCAGTAGCTCTTTTAGCAATGATTCGATCAGCCCAAACAACAAATTTCATTTGCTCACCTCACTTCTTTTTGTTTAGCTCCAAGGTTCTTATAATGATCTTCAACACGTTTTTATTGTTGGACTCATCTTGTCCATTTCCTTGGGGATTGTAGTTAGAAGCATATGTCAGATTTATCCCATACTATTTACACATTGTCACCATAGGTTTAGCTCGAAACTCATGGCATTATCAGCAACAATCTTATTTGGCACTCCAAATTTGTAGATTATATGATTCCAAATGAAGTCTATAACAACTTGGTGTGTTTATTTCTTTGTGGGGATTACCTCCACCCACTTGGTGAAGTAATTGGTCTCTACTAGGATCCACTTATGGCTAGCACTTGAGGAATAAAAATATCACCAATGAAGTCCATCCCCCATTACTTCAATGGATCTTCAATTGATATAGGCTGCAAAGGGAGGGAGCATGAAGCTTTCATTCTTCTGAAAAATGCTAATAGCGTTCACATTTTCTAACCAACAGAGTTGTATCTCGTGAAAATAGTGGGCCACCAATAATCAGCTCTCAATATTTTATGAGTGTGACCCTTCCATCAAAATTTCCCCCACAAAATCCACCATGGATATCATAAAATACCTTTGGGGCTTCATATTCAATAATGCATCTTAAGAGCACTCCCTCCGATTTCTTCTAAGCTAACCCAAAATCAGTAATGACATATTTTTGAGAGGCTAACTTAAGAGATCTTTTCGATTTTTACTCAAATGTTCAGGGAAGCATATATGTCTAAGATAAAAGATTATATCTTTGTACCATTCAAAACTCATCAATTTATCAAGGATACCTACCCTTTCTTCTTCCACTTCATTCACCTCAAAATTTTGTAAGTTTATCTCAGCCATAAGATTAGCTAGGCCCAAACCTCTTACCAATTTTGTTTTTTTGATGTCCATGTCATATTCTTGTAACTTTTTACCCATCTACATATTTTCCTTGAGACCTCCATCTCTCGATAAGATATCTTTCACCATGGTGTGGGTAACATAAACAATAACTTTAGATTGCAAGATGTAAGGTCTGAAAACATTTGTTTCTTTCACCAAGGAAAATTATTGCTTCTCCATGATGGTATACTTCAACTCAGCTCCTTGCAATGCCTTACTAAAAAAGGAAATTGGTCTTTCAGCCCCTTCATCATCCTTCTATAACAAGAAAAATGCTATAGTGTTTTCTAAATAAAAATAAAACATTTGAAAATGCTTCTTATAATTTGGAGCTACCAAAACAAGGGCACGCTTTAATGCTTCCTTGATCCCATTAAAATCTTGGATGGAAAATTCTTCCCATTTGATAACTTGGTCTTTCTTCAGCATGCTAATAATGGGGATGGTCAGCTCAACAAAGTTAGATATAAATCTTCTTGATAAAATTGATCTACCCAAAGAAGATTGAATTCCCTTCTTGGTTCTTGAATTGGAACCTTTCGATGGCTTCTACCCTCTCGGGATAAATCATGACACCATCCTTTGATACAATGTGACCAAGCAACTTGGAATTTTGCAAAGTACAAAATGGTACTTCTTGGGACTAAGTTAAATACTAAATTCTCTGCACCTTATCAACATTTTTTCCAAGTGTTGTAAGTGATCATTTATTTTCCTAGAAAACACACGGTCACATCATCTTGATAAAAACAATGAAATCATTAATATAACTAGCAAAAACAACATCCATTGCTCTTTGAAAGGTTTCTCCAATGTTCATCAAACCAAAGGACATTCTGCAATAGACATAAGTTCCCAAGGAGTGGTAAAGGCAGTCTTTATTCTTTCTAACTCCTTCACAACAATTTGATTATAGCCAGAGAAACCATCCAAATTAGATAACAATTCTAACTCGTCACTAATTTCAGCATATTTTCCATGTTAGGAAGAGGGTAGTTATCTTTCATAGATGCCCTATTCAAGTTTTTGAAGTCTACTCAAATCCTTATATCACCATTATTTTTTATGACTGGTACTAGGTTTACAACCCAAAAAGAATACCTTGTGGGCAGAATGATCCCTCCATCCCTCAATTTCTTCAATTCATCTTGCATTTTCATGGAGAGGAGTGGATTAATCAGCCTCTTTTTCTATCTAAATGGCCCCGCATTTACTTCCAATGAAATTTCATGTTGAAAAAATCTTCTCTATATGCTTTTAGCTCGAGAATATGACTAATCCAGGGCAATCCTAATATTTCTTCAACAATTTGACATAAGATTGCTTCTCTTCCTTGATCAGATTAATTCCCAACCATATCTTACATGGATTTTCCCTCATGCCAAGGTCGTGCTCTTCCACATATTTTGAAGCTGACATACTTCGTTAATATTGCAATCAACATTATAAAAGTTTGATTCAAGTGTCACCAAACCTCTGGGAATCATTTTTTCTTCAATCTGGATGATTTCCTTGCCAAATAAATTTTCCTTTCCTTTAGTAGTACACACCATTGGCTTCCAATCAATACATTGATCGAGAAAACTCTCCTTTATTCTCAGTAGAAACCATTGCACTGGGCATCATCATCAAATAATTTCCAATGTTTAATGTTGTCGGGGAAAGATGGCCTTGTAAGTATTTCAACATCATATTCACAATATGGGGACATTGCACAATTATCAAATCAAGATCCCAATAATGTAAGCCCATATGCCATAACATTAAACTTACTATCATGGTGTAAAATGTTAAATGAATCAAACATCTCAATAAGATCCTAGATTGCATGTTTATATTGTTTCATTCTACGATTTTTAGTAGCATACAATTTTCTAATTTTCTTGACAATCAGTTCTGAATCTCCTTTAACAATGATGTCTTTAACACCATATTTCCAAGAAATTATCAAACCTAAAAATAGTGCTTCATATTCAACAATGTTGTTAGTACACTCAAAGTTGAGTTTGAAATTAAAAAAAAACTCTTCCAAGCTTGGAGATATCGAACTATACCAAAGCACCATTTTAAAATTTTGAGCAAGCTCGATCAAACAACAAATTCCAAGGAGAGGATACTTGTTCAAGACACTTGCATTGCTCCATTTTGTGCTCTTTACCATCTGTAAATTCAAGAAAGTTGTCGATGTATCAAGATTAGTATACAACACTTCATAAGAAGCATTGTTTGGATCTTCAATGAGATGCAACATCTTCTTTTCACCAAAAAACTTCACAAGAATGCCATCAATTGGAATGGTGGCATAATACATATCCATTTGAACACTACCACCAACACTTACAACCCACTTTCTTCATAACATCATACCCCATTTGGTAGGGCAATCAACCATAACAACATCTAATTTCAAATTCTTACCTAGATAGGCTACAAGTTGTACCACCAATCCCTTAACACATACAACAACTGGAACCTCTCTAGATTCCATGGAATTACATCTCCCATAAGTTGTTTTTCACTTTGATATCTAATTCATTCATGAATTCAAGAGGCATGACATTACATGATGCACCGAGAATCAAACATACAATTATGTAGCAATCTATCCTTAATAATCGAGTTGTAAAAATGAAGCAACATTTAATTGAGACTCAACCAAAGAAGTCCCCAAATAAACCTCAAGTGCTTCTCCAAGCTCTTCCAATCTTGGTGGTTTTTCTAGGTCTGCAATGGTGGGAGGAGGAGTTTTTACAATGTTTACATTTCTACCTTGGGTACTCTTATCTTATTTCAATCCTAAATACTCAAATGCCCTCTTTTTGTGCTTAGAAATCCTAAGCAGCTCAATAATTGGAACACTAACTTTTATTTGACTCAAAAATTGGGAAATGTCATATGGAACATATTTGGGCAAGGAAACATTAGAAGGGAGATTGAAAAACTCATCTGCTAGCACAAGCTTTTTGATAGTTTGGGCATGAGGAGGAACATGAATTTTTTTGGAACAACAAGGCCATTGGCAGATGCATATTTCTTAGGAGCTTCTTTAGGAATACTAGTAAGCAATGGAGTTTTGGGTTGGGTTTGAGGGCCTTCCCCTTTAACAACTTTACTCCTAGTGTTCTAATCATTTTCTTGGGCAACAAAAAAATTCGTCAACAACCGCCTATCCTCTTTTGAAGGGATCCCTCCATCATACTTTTTAATAATTAAATCTCTTAAGTAATCAAAGTCATTATTAGGTATTTCAAAATCTTGTACCATATATATTTCAAAAGTATGAGAGGGGGAAGAAGTTGTACATGGTGGATGCAATGCCAAAACTAGCAACATTTCGAGAACTTATCACTTCGGTTGAAGTTGCTCCTTGTTGTAAGCTTATGGAGCACCCCATCATGCAGACATCATCATCAGTTTCATCACCATCATCTTCTTCAACTTGTTGATCTACTTCACATGGAGGATGGGATAGAAAACATCTATTACACCAATCAATCTCATTAGCCTTTTCAACAACAACAACCCTGGAAGTTAGAGGATCGGGCACCATTCTATTTTCATGAGCTTGGGGTTGTCTATTTACAGATCCCATGGATCCTTTACCTTTTTCATTAGATCGCTGATCACCCCTATGATGATTTCCAAATCTGTCATGATTTTGTGCCTTTTCTTGACCTTGTGAACTCTACCCAATTCCCTTCTCATCTTGGGCTAGTTTATATGATATTTCGTTGATAGCCCCTACTAAAGTTTTTACAACTTCTTCCAAATAAGAAGCCTTACTTGTTTGATGCTTCTCTGGGTTTATCAATTTAACACCCTCCCTCTTAAGAGGTTTTCTAATTTCTTTAATATTGTTCTCAATCTACAGAGACATGGTAAAGGCCTGCCTCAAATTTCCAGGGTTCTTATCCCTCAAATAGTATGAAAACTTTTTGTCAAATGCATCTGAATACTTGATCGACATGATTCATCACATGGCCTCAAACTTAAAGGCAATCTTCTCAAAGTTTTGTTAAATCTTGTATTAAAATCATGGATTGATTCATTAGGGTTATTCTTAATATTTTAAATTCGATAAAAGAAACCTAGGGTCCTTTTTATCTCCCATCGTAGCCTAAAAGCATTATTCATTTTTGTCCATGAATCAATAGAGTTATCTGTAAAATATTTCTACCAATCTCGTACATCTTCCTCTAAAGTATGAATAAAAACTTGATATACACATCCTCATATACAATATCAAAGTCTTTCATAATGTTAACAAATAGTTATAGGTGATGATATCCAGTAATAACATTGTTTCCTTGAATCTTAGGCAATCTATTCCTTACATCTTGTGGAACAACATTTGAATAATCATCCATTCCTCTAAAGTTGATAGGACCAAAAGTGTTAACAAAAATGGAGGTTTGGGTGGAGGTTAAGCCATATTGTTTTTGGAGGTGATCTTAGAGGAGACAAAAATGATGAGGACTGAGGGGTATGTGGGGAAAAGGAATATAATTCTCGAGAATGAATGTCATCTAAAGGCTCTTCTTCTTGGAAAACTCTATCGATTTAGAAAACACGGGGAAGATTGAGAAGTAATATTTTCAAATACAAATGAAGACCCCTCACTAAATGGAGAACTTAAAATTATAAGAGGACTACTGATTCAGATTCACTTGAGGATGAATTGCAATCTTCAATAACATGATGATCACTTTCAAGTTCAACAATGGAGATCTCTTTTCTTGATGTTTGATTTCCAATAGCTTTCCAAAATATTCTTCCTTGAGAATTTGTCTTTCCAGTCTGGAAATAACCTTTCTAAATAGGTTCTTACCAAAGAAAGATCTCCTTCCTTCCATCTTTATAGAAATTAGTAAAAAAATTCTAATGAGAGTTTAATACATTGGCATTTATAAAAAAATCAACATGGAGTCGCCACTAAGGATTTTCACCCTTGTTTTTCAAATGCACTTAAACTGATCACAAATGTCTTTCAAGACTAAAAACATGCAAAGCCTCACAAATCTGATCTTCCTTTACCCATATTTATCTTTTACAACACAAAGCTAGTGCAATAACTACTTAAAAATGGAAATATTGCACATAGAACTTGATTCTTTGAATCAACTCTTATAGATCGATCAGAGAATGATGTTTATAAAAATTATTTGCACATAGAACTACAAGAAACAATTACTGTGGTTTGTATGTATTGAATTTGTAAAAATACTTTCAAAGAGTCTTCAAAAACAATGCCAGAAGTGTGTTGGTACCCAAATTGATTCTCCACAGGAATCCAAGCAACATAAAAGATTCAACAAGACACTCAGAAGCAGATAGACCATTATCTATGTCATTTTATAGCCAGGGAAGGGAGTCCAATACCTCTATGTCACTTGGTGTTAGAGAATTGGATAGAACCTTGAAATTATTTGATCTTATCCTAACTATGTTATGTTGTGCCTTTCAACCAAGGTAAGAGAACCTATTTTGTAACCTATGTCAGTGAAGGACATGAAGATATCCTTCATTTGCACAAATTTTATAGATAAAACCTTGAGAAAATATTATCAACACACCAAATATGAATCTCATGAGTTGTCGCTTCCATAAGATGGAGATATTTTCAACACAAGGCTAAGGTTACTGAAGACATTATGGAATCCTGATTGTTCTACATATTTTGGCAAATGGATTTTATGTTTTTTTGAATACATAGGAAAAACAGGGGTAAAATAGGGTAGGATTAGTTGTTTGAATAATTTTTTGGTGGGAGATTAAATAAGAAAAACTTGAATATGCTAGATCTTTGAGAACCTACACAAGAAATGGAAAACATAACAATAGAAAGCTTGAGAACAGTACAAAATATCCCCTCAACTAGAAGGTGTGCATCAATGGAGGCCTAGATTTCCACTTTTTCACACAATCTCCAAGCATTTAATATGAAGGCTCAAATTAAAATACTTAATAAGGCATTAGAAACCTCTGGTTTATCATGTCTAAGGTACACCCAAAGACTTACAAACAATATTTGTCAACAAATGAAGGTAAATTGTTTTTAAATTGTTTATTTCCTTACCAGATGAAAGCTCTTCTGATAATGAAATTGCAAATGCCACTAAACTATCACAAGGATGAGATTTGTGTGATTCACAAAGATTTTAATACAAGATTGCAATAGGAATAAGAAAAACTATATGGAGACATTTATAGAAATCAAGAAAACACAAATTTTCCAAAGATTTAACACCAATTAATTCAAGAATTTATCATATTCATCAAGTAGGGGAAAGTTTATCTAAACAATCTCGATCTTTTTATGGCTATACACTTATAACCAACTCAACATGAATGAGTATCTAATAGAAGGAAGTAACTGTGTTTCTTTGAATGTTTCTCAAGAGATGAAGTTTCAAAAATTTTCTCATGAATTTCAACCACTAACCATTTGCATATCCAAAATATGCAACATATATCATTCCTTTACATCTAAGCTTAGGGGGTACAAGTTTATTTTTGAGAGCCTACTTATTTGGATCAACGTGGTGTTCCATTCTCGTGACATTTTGTATTAAGCTTGATGAATATAATACAGCTTACTAGATATATGCGCTACCGAACACTTTTGCTTCGTTATATGTATGTTTCTTTATGGTTCTTTTTATTTTATGTTCTTGAACTATGAATGAATGCTTATACTTCTTTCCTATTCTGTTTTGGTTTAAGTTCGTAATCATCGAGCACTCTCTATTTGGAATGACTTCAAATATATAGAAGTCATTCTAAGCTCTTTGGTACTTACACGTCTTACATTCCTCTCAAATCCCTAAGTCAAGATCATGAATGATGTTTCCCACTAGAATCAAATAAAGGAGAGACTCATCTCCAACGCATGCCTTAGGTGAGTGCCCAATGCCCGTTGGGTGATAGGCCAGTGTGCATGGGGTTTCCTTGTGCTTTAGTGAGCGTAAAAATGACTACATTTTGGTTCTGTTTCCGGACCTCTTTTCAAATTTATAGTGAGACATGAAATACATCATGATCTGTATAATGAGTGATGATGAGCATCTAACCCGGAGGGTGTTGAAACTTGGTTTAAAAGCACACACAATGAATTCGCTCAGATATTTAGTACTAGACCTAAGCTTTATGCACGTAGATGGGTGGAAGATAACCTTTATCATGAGCTATATGAGAATTTTTTTGTTTCTTCCCAGAGAGCTATATGAATGGCTTTCAACATATGTGTATAGATCAAGCTAGTATTATAGATCACGTGTGTGGACCCAAGATGAATACCTAGAGGTTGCAAGATGTTGATAAGACATGGATTCATGTTGTGGATCATTGGTGGAAAGGAGTGTTGGCTAGCTACACCCTAGAATATGCTAT
Organism: Taxus wallichiana var. yunnanensis; assembly: GCA_018340775.1. Classification (NCBI taxonomy): domain Eukaryota; kingdom Viridiplantae; phylum Streptophyta; class Pinopsida; order Cupressales; family Taxaceae; genus Taxus; species Taxus wallichiana. The sequence continues at coordinate 521,767,863 of CM031238.1, forward strand.
TTCCATGTATTCTTGTCCAAAAGTTCTTGAGTTAGAGTTTTTGCAGGATCCCAAAGGATCATTTCTACATGTTATTCCCTTGACAATGAATATCTTGATTGTATCCATGAGTTTAGAGGCATTTCCAATGGCGGGATAAACCCCTCCGAGCATTGGGCAAGGAAGCTAGGTTCGAGCAAGATGGAAGACATGGTGATTGAGAAAGAAAGGGAGGAGAGGTGACTCAAGTATAGAAAAGCATGTGAGAGGGAGATTGTTAGACAATGTGAGGCTGCAAGTGTGATGGAGTTATGGATGCAAATGTTACGGGAAGGAGTCGAGGTTCACGTAGAGGATGTGGAACTGAGCAAATCTGTGTTACCCCATCTTGGAAAGTACGAGAGAGAGAACCCTTGGCTTCGATGAGAGTTTGTCACATGGAGGAAGAAGATTCGTTGGCACGCATCTCGAACCCACCTAGCAACCAAACCTTGGTGCCTAGTTTTATAGATAAAGGAAGGAGTGTTGTTAAGGTGGTTGACATCGGTGGAAGTAATGGCCCGATCCGTGCATAGAAGGTACATTTTTCATTTCCTACTTTTATGGCTACACATTCTATTCCATTGTTTGGAGGTATTATTGGATAGAGGACAAATTCATAAGGTTTTGGTAACATGTCAAGGAGTGGCACGGGAAACACAACTAGCAAAGTAGTTCAACTTCACTGACCATTGGTGCGTAATTTAGTGGGATGTTGGGAACATTAGGAGTGACCACTTTAGACCATTTTTGGGAGCGGGAGGATCGGAGGTGGAACTGTGGGATCTAGGGGCACAGGATCTAGTGGATCTAGTGGATCTGGTGGAGGAGGAAACACCAGAGGGAATCTAAGAACCGGATCAGGAGGACAAGGGCCCCAATCACCTCCTTAAGTTTTCTTTGAGATTTCTTTACACTTGCTAGATTACAGAGGTATAGAAGATGCTGCAAAGCATGTGCATAAGTGTGAGTTGTTATGGCCCGTGAAGGGGATCACAACCCCAGTGGAAGGCTAATCAATTTACAATGACGTTGCAATGGTGCATGCATAGATGATATAGAAAGTATGACCCGATCGAGATAATTATGGACTATACTTGTGTTGAGGAATGCTTTCATGGAAAATTTCCACATACCCGAGTTGAGCGAGAAGAGCATCAACGCACTCAAGGAAATCCTACAAGGAATGGCAAAGAGTGTGTAGGAGTATGATGCATGCGTTAAAACTCTTCTATCTAGGTTATCATATGACATTCACCCTTCAAAGCATGCTCGGTGGTTTGTTGGAGGGTTGATCACACCCTTTAGGAGGGCCTTATCTCATAAGAATTTCAAAGACCCACACAAAGCGTTAGAAGTTGCTTTGCACCCAAAAGTTGTTGGAAGTGTTGACACTAGTGTTAGCCCATTCTTGGAGGCTTATATCATTGTTATGGCTAAGTAGTTGGATAATTTATCCGTAAGCTTGATTCTAGAGACTCGCAAGTGGGATGTGGTGTATAGATTGTGACTTGGAGGGGCACACAAAATATAATTATGGGATATGTAAGGAAGGCGGTACTCGCCGTAATGGTGGATTGCAAGATTTGTCATGGGGACCATGATGCAAGTAGGTGCCTTCTGCTAAAGCACACAATCCACAAGAATGTGTCTTATTATTGTAAGATCTACACATCCACATCTCGTGACACTAAGGACTATAGGCTGATTGATTAGATTCATGATGCTATTGATCTTGGTGTTCGCGAACTAGCCTTGCTAATAGTTCCAAGGGTAATGAGCATTGTTAGAAAGAGTGTGCAGATGGAGGTACGTGCGTAATTTGATTTCACAAAGGATTTCGTGGTCATGGTAGCCATGGAGGAATAAGTGAGTTCCCACATGGAACCTATTTTAATTGTGGATCTACTGCACCACTATAAGTGCAAGTGCCCAGAGCTCTTAAAGTGCTCATGGTGCGGAAAGAAACACAAGTATGAAGAGTTCCCTAAGTTGTACGAGAACATGATTCAACAACACAAAAATACAAGGGCACGCTGCTATGGTAAGTATTAAGAAGGTTGACACACGGTGGTTCCCATGGGTAATGCGAGAGTCGAATTAGAGCCTATTATGGTGACGACAAGGGCAGAGGTTACGTGTGCGAAGGAGATTCTAAGGAAGAGGACAATGGTTTTAAGAGAAGAAGTGGTGTATGGAAAGTACCTGCACCCTTTTCATTAGAAAGAAGTCTACCAGAAACCTGGACGTCATTCTCGGTTTACAAGGGAGATCTAGTGTCTAAAATAGTATTCCAAGAGGGAGGATCACCGAAGGATTGTTGAGGCACCAAAGGATGACTGGATGAAGTCAAGGAGGTGTGTAAAATTCTAAGGTAAGAGAATGTTATTCCTTGCTAGGAGCATGGTTGAGAGAGAAGGTACCATGTGTCGAGGGGAGTGTGATAGAAAGTTTTTACATACCAACCTTCCCCTCATATTCTAGATTATGATAAGGATATCACACTAAATGCAATTGCGGATGGATGATCGCCGAGTAATATCCTCATTGACACAGCGCAGAGGTCAACGTTTTCACCTTGGATGCATGGCATCGATGGGAGCCCCGCATTACAACTATATTCAAATGTGTTATATATGGAAAATAAAAAAGGTGATTCCCATAGGTTTCTTAAAGGATGTGGCTATTATAATTTAGGGAGCTAAGTTTATAGGGGACTTTGAAGTCTTAGCGCTTTCCGAGGCAGATAATTTCCCAACATGACTTTGGTGCCCTTGGTACTATAAGAATAATGCAGATCTCTGGTTTAACAAAGGGTACCTAAGATTTAAGAATGAGGAGTGAGTCATTATACCTCTTACTGGTGGAAATTCCGCACCCTATACTAAATCCATGGGAGAAGAATTTCTAGATAGAATGTATGTGCATTCAATCTGAGATCTAGAGATGATTCATCCTACGGAGGGAGTCATTTGGTTCAATGATGCTCAGTCCATAAGTGATACCACCAAGATAGTGTGTGATATTTAGGTGCACAAGACTTATGAATTGGTCAAATGGTATCTAAAAGGGTTGGTGACCAAGGTAACGAAGGTGCGTAGAGTTCGGCCCCCGGGTGGAGGGAAAATAACTAAGTATTCGGAGATGCCCACCCTAAGATATTTTGAAGGAGATGGAGGCTCAGTGGAAGAAGAAAGATGAGTGGTGTGTGATCTTTGAGTTATGTCTTGCTTGACACAACAACAAGGTGGTGGGCTACACACAATGAAAACCTATTGGAATGGCATGAGGTAAGAATTACACTCTCCGTTCGGTTCTCTGGAAGTAATGTGCCAACCGCTATCAAGGACTATCATGGAAAGGAACCTTCCTCTTCCCATATCCAGAGTGTGAGACGGTCATAGAAAAGGTGTGGAAGCTTTACCACCATCTCTATGGGTACACAAGCTATACTCTACATTGTAGGGTTGTGCGTGTGCTTTGTACATACATTCTCGAGACACGCGCATGCACAAGAAATTGGCAAGAGTTAGAACTGATCTTGTTCAAAACTTTTAGTATTCAAGTATGAAGAAATGAGTGGATAAGGCATTATAGTTTGTCAAGTGCCTTACCATGGGGGATAGTGCCATGGTAGAAGATAGGCTATAGGAATTACTTGGTGAACCTAGTTTGGAGGTGTGCTTTGAAGAAGTAGAAGTAGAAGAGGCACAGTTTGAGTGTGTGTGTGTTCAAAAAGAAAAATGGAAGTTAGTGTAAGTGATTGATGGAGAAGAGGAAGAAATCCTAGATGTTAATCATTCTTTAGGGATGCACAAGGTAGTGGATAATTATGATGCACGTGTGCGCACATACCATGAACCTTTGAAGACTGAAAGGGTTAACATTGGCTTGAAAGAAGAGCCCAAGGAATATATCATTGGATACTATTGTTTGGAAAAGGAAGTATCTAAGATCATTGATCTTTTACAAAAATTTGAGGATTTATTCCCACGTGGGTACTATGAGATTAAATTCATCCACCATTCCTCGGGGGAGATGAGGATAAAGCGAAGGAATTTATACGTTGAGTCGGAAAATACCCTACTAGATGAATCCCAATTTACACGTGAAGGTAAAGGAAGAAATAGACAAGATGATAGCATCTGGGATCATTGAAGTTGTGGAAGAATCAGAATGGATAATTCCAATGGAAATCAACATCAAGAAGGATGGAAAAATTAGGATCTACGTGGAGTATAGGGAATTAAACATGGTTTGTATTATAAATCCTTTTCCAACCCCCTTCATTGAAGAAATTTTGGAGAGATTCATTGGGCACGAAATCTATTCTTTCATGGATGGATTTTGGGATACCACCAAGTCACGGATTGGGAAGGAAGACTAAGAGAAGACAACCTTCACCACTAAGTGGGGAAGTTTTTATACAAAGTGATGCCCTTTGGGTTGAAAATTTCACTGGTGTAGAAATTCACCGGTGTTTTCTCGCAAAGTGGTACAGTGTTCTAGGACTTCATCCACAAGTTTCTTCAGTCTATTTGGATGATTGGATGATGTATGGATTTGTCGGGGACCATTGCGATAATCTGAGGTTGATGTTTAAGAGATGTTAGTAGTTGAGGATTTCCCTCAACATTAAGAAGTGTGTCTTTGTTACCCCCTTTGGAAGGTTATTTGGGCATATTATATGTAAAGAGGGCTTGTTAGTAGATCCTTCCAGGTTACAGTCATTGTGGGATTGGGGAGCCTACTAGCCGGAGTGCAGTGTGTGGATTTCTTGGGCACATGGGTTATTAAAGGAAATTCATTAAGGGGTATGCCAAGATCACCGCACCTTTGGAAGAATTTCTTAGACATAAAAGTGCCTTTCGGTGGGGAGAGGTGCAACAAAAGGCATTTACACTTTAAAGGGTAGGCTTGTTACTATGCCTATTTTGTGTTTCCCTTCTTGGGATAAGCCTTTCCATGATCATGTGGATGCCTCTAGAACAACAATTAGAGCAGTACTTTCATAACCTGATGAAGGGGTTGTTGATCATCCTTTGTGTTTTGTAAGGGAAATTGACACCGCAGAGTAGAATTATATGATGACTAAGTGTGAGGCATTATCAATGATCTATGTGCTTCACAAGTTTAGAAAATATCTGCTGGAAACTCACTTTATATTTTACATTAACCACATGGCATGTAAGTAATTAGTAAATAAGCCCATTTTGTAGGGGCACATAGGTCGGTGGGTACTCTTATTTCAAGAATTCAAGTTCACAATAGTGGTGAAACATGGAAAGAGTAATTGTGGGCCTGATCATTTGTTAAGAATTAATTCAAGGGAGGATGTGTAGAGCATTAAAGAAACTATGCCAGATGCGTAATCGTTTAGGTTGTGGGGGCGCACCCTCGGATTTGGAGGAGATTGCATTGTTTCTTAAGGAAGGTGTGGCACCTGAATTTATGAAGGCCTTAGAGAGGAATAAGTTGGCCATACGTGTCGTGCCCTACATGTTAATCAATGAATATTTGTATAAGATGGGTTGTGATGAGGTTATGCACCGATGTGTGATAGAGCATGAGCGCATCACTATAATGGAGGAAGTGCATGGTAGAATTACAGGAGGACACTATGTGAGAAATGTAATTATGTGGAAGGTTCTACTTGTAGGGCTATGGTGGGAGACCATTTATTAAGATTGCATTGAGTTTTGCAAGGCCTGTGACCATTTCCAATGCCTTAGAAAACTTGGAAAAATGGATGAAATGCCCTTGTGACTAATACCCATCCCGAAATGATTTGAGAAGTGGGCTTTTGAATTTTTCAGAACAATATCACTAGTAGTACGAAGGATTGGTTTGTAGTATATAATTACTTGTATCGATTATCTAACAAGGTGGGCAGAGAAAGCACCCAATAAGGATTACACCGCAGCTACAATTGCTACATTTTTATGGGAAAACATAATCGGTGTATGGATGCCCGTTAATCTTGACAAGTGATAGAGGTACACACTTTCCAAATGAAATGGTTAGGATTCTATTATCATAATTCATGGCGGCCCATCACAAAACTACCCCTATTACCCTCGGGAAAATAGAACTCTTGAGGCATTTAACAAAATACTTAGTCACACTTTGACTAAGATATGTGATGTTGGTAGGCAGGATTGGGATGATAAAGTGTCATCTGTTCTTTGGGTGTACGAAAAACCCATAAAAGGTTGAACAAAGCCACACCATTTCAATTGGTGTTTGGCATGAAGTGTATTTTAGCATTTAATTTTATGTTACCTTCACTATGTATAGCACGCGCAAGAGGATTGGATGATAAACAAGTGCTGGAAGAGAGGATTGATGAACTGATGAAGCTAGATGAAAGAAGATACCTATCTAGGTAGAGATAGAAAAATGAAAAAGCTACACAAAAGGCATGGCATGATTGTCACATTAAAAATAAGAAATTGGAGGTTGGGAATATGGTGTTTTGTATGATTCAAAGTTTCGTGCCATCCGGGAAATTGAAAGTCCATTGGTTGGGTCCCTATGTAATCTTGTATATCCTTAATTCAGGCACATACTAGTTGCAAGCGATGGATGGGATGAAATTGATTGGACACTTTAATGGGATTAGGCTAAAGCCCTACTATAAATAATGCTTCTTGGTGTTTTTAAATAAGGTAAATTTTCTAGATAGTTTAGAATTTCTATTATGGATTTTATTTCTTGTGTTTCCCTTTCGCGTTGTTGTTTTGTTTTGGCCTTGGCACCTGGTAACCTTAATCCTTTTTGAATTTTTGAATGCACATAGGACCACACATAATTTTAGTGTGGGATGGAGTCATGTGAAGGAAAGTGTTAAGAAAGTGCCAAGGAAGATTGTGTTGGAAGCCCAGTTGAGTGGCCCTATTGAAAAGGTGCATAGATGAAGAAGGAAGGTTAGTGTCAAGATAAGGCTACATTGAAAATACATGTATAAAGGAAGAAAGAAGTAGAAAAATAACATGAGGTAGGTGAAAGAACCAATCATGTGGATAGAAGAAGTTCCTTCGGCACCTTTGGTGATGCACAAGCAAGAGTCTCTGTTAAGATGGATAGGTTACATGCTAGAAGGTTAGAAAATTGTCTGCGCAAGATTGGGTAGGTGAGTAAGAGCGCGAAGTCGGGTTTTGTGAAAAATTTGCATTAATTACTGTTGTACAAAGTGGTAAGTGGAGTATCCTTTAATGCATCAAAGTGGGAAAAACTATAAATAGAAGGTTGGACACTTCATTATTTCACTTTATGAATACAAAGAAAGAAGAGTTCTTTTCAAGCTAGGGTTTCAAGAGTTAATCCGTGTGAAGCAAAATTTCAATAAATTGAGCATGAGTGGCTAGATTGATTTACAAACTAGAGAGGAAGTGATTCACGGTCATAGGAAGTGTTGTGGAGAAGAGTCGTCAAGTGAAAAGAAATTATAGTTAGGGTTTGAAATCTAGGACACGGGTTGAAAGAGAGTTTCTTCACTAGTTTGGGATCTAGACTTGAAAAGAGTAGTAAAACAAAGCAAGTGAAGGGATTTGAAGTGGTAAACAATAAAATGGCACCCAAGAAAGTATTTGGAATGCCAAGGAAGGGCAAGGGTAAAGGTAAGGGAAAGCAACAAGAAGTCGTCACAAAAATAAATGAAGAGTGGTATGCGTAAATGCAATACCTAGATGGAGTTTTACTTGGGCAAGAGTTGGAGTCCCATATGAGAAAGATGTTAGTCAAAGATTACAACCATCATTCAAGAATTATTGAAAAGGAGATGTGTTGGATTTAATGTGCCCAACAAATAAGAGAAAATCGACGGGTTGCTAATCTACAACAACGAGGTTAAGGTTAAAATAGAGAAGGCAGAACTATTACAACTCTTTGAGTTTCCATAATTCAGGAAGCCCGATCATCACTGTATCAATGGTTAATTTCATGCTTGCATAAATACTACTTCCATTTTGCAGGGCACAAGATGTGCATAATCCCTCGGCTTATTTGTTTCACTCTTAATGAGGCCTAATTTGTGAAGGAGAGAGCTTGGAGGATGACCTTTGCAACAAGGATGTGATTAAGGAGACCATCACTACCTATGATTATAATAATTGAGGTATTTTGATATCTCAGACATTAAATACCTGGTGATGAAGATGGTTTTCTACCTTGTGACTAAATTAAATGGCCAAGAGAGATGGACCCAGGTAAACAAGTCTTGGCTAAATGTCTGCAGAAAATTTTCATAAGGCACCATCTACAATATATCCACATACATTGTAGATGAGATTATCAGCAAGCGATGCACAAGAAGGTAGTAAAATCCTCTTTGGAAGTGTTTTATTAACCATAGTGTTTTCGAGAGATTGGAGTGCCAGATGCAGTGGATAAGTTTGTATGGGAGTACCCTGTTGAAGACCCTTCACCCACAAAGAGGTTTGAAAAATATACTTGTGATAGTATGACGTAAGTACATAAGGTGTGCCTAGAGAAGTGGTACATGTGCCCAAGGAACACATTTGGGGAATAATGGAGAATCCCTAAATAGCTTCGCGACCACCAAAGGAGAATCCAAGTTCGTCGTGAACCAAAGACTTCTGCATTGGTAGGTTTAAGCTGACAAATGACAAATGGAGCCCTCGTGCAAGCTCTCCTTTTCCTTGACAGCCCAACACTTCCAAGTAGGAGTGAATAGATTTAAGGAATCAAAGAATCTAAAGCTATACCTAGGTATTCTGGACTAGGAGCATAGAGATATGCACAAAGGGTTGGTCTACCTCGAAAATTACACGTATGTTGTAAGATACGTATCACAGAAGTGCACATAGTGAGAACCCGACACCGCCGATTCCAGGGAAGGATGCAGCTAGAGTTTACCTTCACATCAAGCCAAAGTTCAAAAAGGGCATGTATTTAGAGAATGAGGTGTCCATATTTGAAGACCCCATTGGCAAGAAGAGGCCCATGCCTAAGAAAAAGGAGAAGGAAGAACATAAGAAAGAACCAAGTATGGTGGAGACATAGGCTATAGGTACCCCTAGACAAAGTACCTACATGCACAAAAAGAAGAAAACCATAGTCAAAGAGAATACTCCAGATCCTAAGGAGCTATTAATCGAGTAAGAGTCATCGAGAGAAGAAAGGACCAAATCACCTACACCAAAGTCACCAAAGTTAGGAAAAAGAAAAAGGTGATAGAGGAATCGAGTTAGAGTACATGATAGATCATGCATATTTGAGGGCAAGAAAGATGAGGATGAATAGGAAGCTAAGGTAAATCATGAACCACCTATGTTTAGTGTGCATGACTTGGAGGAAGAAGAAGGAGAGGATATGAAGATCGAGTTCATCTTCACACGAGAGGAGGAAGGGCAGGAGGAAGGCACCCGTGATCCCATTTTAATACTTTAGAACAAGGAATTTTTTTTTTTGCATGATTAATGTTCTCTGTTCTAAATACATAATTTAGAACACACATATCATAACAATCATTCTTATAACAGATAACCATATGCAATTGTAATGACTCAGTGTACCACCGATCTATTCATTCCATGACTCGGTGAACTACCGATCTATTCATGTGTAACTTTGAGCTTGAAGTTTTCTACTAAACACTTCATGTTCATGGTTCTCTTACCCTATTCTAGGTTCTGAGTGCTCTACCCAAGGAACCTATCTGAATAATTGTTACCACTATTCATCGGCATCACGATCCTTAGACTAGGTGACATAGGACAACGCAATCAACAGCTTGCGATACTTTGGCCAAAGATTTATAACATACTATTCATATTACTTATTCCTTGATGGCATACTCATCAATCCAGAATACACCCTTCACCCCACTCTATTGTTATATAGAACATCTTATACTGACCTCTGTCAGTCCCCTTGTCCCAAGTTTTCACTCTGGATCGGATTAACATCATAGTTCACGTTATAAAGATGCTCTTAAAGACTAGGGGTAAGTTGACATATTGGGTCAACCAAGTTAACCCCATGTGTCAAGGTACCCTGAGTCTCAAAGGGCTGCCTCATAACCTGACTATGGTCCTAACCAGTCCCGGAGAGAAATCTTGATCAAGTCTCAGGTGTGTAAATCTTAACGATCAATGCAGAAGGGTGTTGCCACATGTCATCTGCATTGTTGTATCCTCGAGAAGATCCTAATCTTCTCGAAGGTACAACCTTGCAGTTGACGTGTGTCAACATCCTATGGAACAACCTTGGAAAGATGTACATACCTCCAAGAATTTACTTACGTTAAGTTATATTTGGGTTACAGGTCCACATAATTAGGTAGCCTTCCCTAACCCCGAGTCCAACACTCTTTAAGTTACCTTTTTGTAATTAGGGTTCAGTTTTACAAAAGGGTTTTAATTAGTTTAAGATTGTTTCTGGTTTCGGTTGGTACCTAACAACCCCTTATCCAACAAAATAGGGCAACAACCATCTAAGTTTCTTCATTTAGAAAATGACTAAACCAACAAAGGAAATGTAACAACCTTATAGGCTGAAACATATTAGACTTAGTACCATTAAGTCTTAATGATTTATAACCATATATAACTTTTATAATTAATGCATTATGAGAGGGGAAAATTCTCTTCCTATTCTAGTTACATTTTAGGGCATAGTTCACTCTCAATGTTCCCTAAAAATGCAGTGATCTTATTTACAATTTTTAATCACAATCATAAGTTATAAAGAATCACTAATAAAAATGTAGTATTCAGCCATATAATTGGCTATGGCTTTCTTAAGAATTCATCAAGATTCCATTGTATAGAATAATATGAATGCACACTCATTCATATAGATAATAAGAAGATCATCCCAACAAAGTAAGTTACACAACCCACATAGGTAATATCTCACTATTTCATTCATTCATTTCCAAACCTATACAATTACAACTTATGCACTTCGGCATACTTTAAGACAATAGCCTTCAACAAAAGAGGTAACTTTCTTCCATAATACAATTTGGAAATCAAATCAAGAATTCTTTGTAAAAACCAATTTAGAACAATCAATGCATCATATCAGATTTTGTCTACCTTTACCACTTACGATGACCATCTGCAAAAATTGCTAGCATAGGTCAATTCAATGAACTGAGCATGATAAGCACTAATCCTTAAAACAATTGCATTCCACTAATTGTTTCCATTAAACAATCTATTATAATGACATCAATTACTTCATACCTTCTATTTAAAGTGAAGCCAATATAAGAGTCCTAGTGCATTGTTAAAAACAAAATGGATAGAAGGAATAACCTATTCTGCTTGTCCTAAATTTAAAGTATAATTGAATCCAACAATTACTTCACAATCCCAAATCATGATACACTCTGGGTTTTCTTTCTACCAATTACAATATGACTTTATACCATAACTCAAGTTACAGGCATAATTTCAACTTAATCTATTTCAGATGATTCATCTTATACATGAAATAAGAAGGGACAATCTGTATCTTAAGTACCTAACCATCCAAAAAAAACTGAGAATAGTGTAATCATGTTTTGATCAACTCTTATTAAAAAAACTAAACCATTTAAGGTATTCATCCGATAAGTTCATATACAAGCAATTTGAGCAAAAGAATGGATTACTGCCACTTGCAAGTCCACCTAACAAGCTGTCCTTAACCTTATTATACTAATTTTCAATCAATGATAAATATGCAAATCATTAACTACTGGATTCCCTTTTTGCAAGAAGATAACAAACAAAATTCTAAAACAAGATCTTGACACAACTATGATATGAAAGGAGTCTTCCTAGTTAAGATCTCACCACTTACTATTTCTTTCCACTTAATTTTAATAGTCTTGTCATCCCATAATCATATTGTTGAGTTCCTTATAGAATTCTAAGAAGAGCACACTATCATTCCAAAAGAGAGTATACACACTTTCATATTTTTGAAACCCTTTAACAATTTTCCTTTCAACTCAAAGGAAGAAAACAGAGAAAATCAAAACACTATTGTAATCGTGTTCAGAACTACATTAACTTCCAAGAAGTAATATACATTCTCTAGTCCAATCAGGGAAGGAGAAGATGAGTAATTCAAACACTTAAGTTCACCCAATAGCTCAGGTCAGGTAGAGCCATCTTAAGAGTTTGCCAATAGATCCCTATAGGTTCTACAACTATACATTCAACAAAAGCCAATAAACATTTTTAACATAAAACATTATAAACGATCAAAACTCAGACTATAATCCTGATCCAATAAAACAGTCTACATTTCATCAACTACTCGAACCATTTGAGTTTAAGGTCAAGTTAGGGTAACTTCCCATTACCCTCATTTTCCAATTGATCAAAACTAAATCATTCTAACCGTTGCACTATTTGGTTGCTATTTTATTTCAAGACACTAAACCAAAAATGCATGTACAATATTAATAATCGAATTCTAAATACAGATTCAACAATACCCAAAATCCACACTATTCATACCATAGTAGTGAATAATGCATTATCAGTCAGAAATAAATAGATCTTTCAGTTGCATTTAAAACATTTCAACCCTAATTCCAACTTCAAGGGCATGCAATAGCTGAACATTGATAAAACTTGTCGACATTGAAGTCATTTTTAAATAGAGTTTCCATCATCATTTAACATGGCCAAAAGAAATAGATTTCACAATCATCTCAAGGTAACATTAAACACAGTCTTATCTTAACCAAAACATTAAACATAATTTCCCATTAATGCTTTTCCAAGATTAACCACAAATTTTCCAGGGAAACAAAACTCATCCAAGTACATTTCCTCTTGTGCATAACCATGTTCCTAATACTCATGATTAATCACAAAAACAACAGTTAAACCATATACTGCCTTACTCATAGTACCTATAAACATAAGAACATTCAAACCCTTTCGAAATAAGAGGTACAGGCTTAAACCTCATACAACGTTTCCAAATCACATGCAACTAAAATAGTCAAGTTTCACAGAGTATACCAACAATCCATCCACGAAATCAATTACCTATTTCCTTGAACATGGACCTGTTACAGTCAGAGTTCTTACGGTGAAGCAAACAATCAGTTGTTCCAATCATAACCGAAATAATAAGGAATTACCATGGTGTTTAAAACACGTAATCATTTAAAATGTTTCTTTCCATGGAGCAGTTTCTAATCTAATAAATCAGTCAGATAAGAACTTACAACACTTCCAAATGGATAGAAAAACTCCAAGTTTAATCCATAGCAAGGGAACAAAGAATAATGAAAGCAGGTTTCATTCAGGACCCAAAATTCCATGTTCAACCCAGAACCCCAAATTTACATAAAACCCATAATCATTGTTACCAGCCAAGCCAAAAATGCACATATATCATCAGAACAGAGTTGTTCTAATGAAAACATTTAAAGGAAAGCAATATTTTAATAGTTAGGGCCTATCATGCCTGATAGTGTCGCTAAAAAGTCAAAGAAGACCTCTGGATGCATTCGCCCCTTCTCTTCTTTTTCCACGAAAGATTAAACAACAAAATATTGCTACCTCCATGCCTTATATATTCCCCATGACACAGAAGTAAATTTGAAACTTTCAAAATTGCCATGCAACGAAGAGTAAACTGTTGGTTCGAAAAACCAGTGCTCATGCAGAGTGAAAAATAGAATGCATGAAAAACAAAACAACCAAGAAAAATTCCATTTGCATGCCTTCCAAAGCAATCCGAGCTCGAGAACCTATGCAAATTAATTGCATTAAATTTATTTCTCTCACCCATTTTCCATTGCACCACCACCGCCAAAGTTGGTGAACTCCAAATTAAAATAAACAAAAGTTTCCATTTTTAGAGATGCTACCACGTAAGACCCCTCTTACCAAATTAACCTCCGCTAACCCTAGCAGCACTCCCTATCCTTCATCCTTATCCTTTCCTTAAATGCCATAGAAACCACCACCCCAACTTGTGACCCTCCTTAGGTTCCTTTTCATAGCATTAGTTTAGGATAGGTTAGTGACTTAGGTTAGATCATAGGTAGACTTAGTCTTAATGCCATAGGATATAACATTAGTCACCCACCTTAGTATTAGGTTTAGATAACCCTTAGGAATATCAAGCACATAGTTTAGGACTAGGTTAGATTAACTAACCTTGCAACAATAGGTTATAGCTTAGGTTAAAAACTAATAACCTTACTGATTCTAGTTTAGGTCCACTAGATAGGATTAATCAGTATACATAATTCAAATAGAATAAAACATTCCCGATCAGATTCAGATTTTGCATCAAGTAAATTAGCTTTAGATGGAAAACTTACACATCTTACCTGGCTTAAGGTCTAGGTCCTTTCTGATGCTAAGATGACTGAAACCAGATTCCGATTGCAATGATCTGCCAGGATTAACCTCCAGAATCCAACAAAACTTTCCTCTATGGACATATTTTATATGAAGGAGGTTTAAAAGAACTTGTACATTCTAAGTTCAGTCAGACTTAATAATTCACGAAATGTCAATACATAATTGTTCATCCCGAATATAATTAAAACATTCCTTGGATCAATGCAACTGATCCAAGGATGAGTCATATAGGTAGATAAATCCACAATCTTCCAGAAATCAGATTGCACTCATATGTGAGGGATGAAAGAAAAAGAGTCCAAGCATATTCTGGTTCAATCAAAGATCTTAAGAGTAAGAAAAGACAACCAAATCAAGCATGACTTCCCAAAACCAAAAGAACATATCCTCATATGGGAAAATCACATATCAACACTTGAATGCAAAGGAGAAAGTAACAATAGTTCAGGGTGTTACATGCTTCCCTCCTAAAAGAATCATCATCCCGATGATTACAACTTTTATTTATCTTCTGGTCAGTCAATTCTTTTACTTACTTATCAAATCAACTATTTCAAACTTAAATAGTTTAGAAATCAGTATTGTGTTACTATTTATTCAACTTGAATAAATGTTTTCCCAAAACTGGCTTACTTAATGTCATGTAAAAGATAAATTCACAATTTTTTTATCAGTCAACAGATTTAGTTCTATTCAAAAAGAAAGGGAAAAGTAGTTTTCATATCTTCTAGATTTTCCCAAGTTGCACTTTCTTCATTAAACTGGTCCCACTGGACCTTACATTGTTGTATTTCATGATTTCTCAAATGCAACCGGTGAGTTTCCAGCACTCGAGTGGGTTTAACCATGATTATTCCTGGGTCTTGGACCTACAAGGAATTCTAATTTAACACATGTGACAAATCTGAAACGTATTTCTTAAGCAAAGAAATATGGAAAACATCATGCATTCGTGACAAAGTAGGTGGTAATGCTAATCGGTAAGCTACGGGATTGATTACTTCAACAATTTCAAAAGGTCCCACAAAATGAGGTGATAACTTGGCAGCCTTGCCAAAAGTTATAGAACTCTTTCTTGGTTTAACACGAAGAAAAACCTTTTCACCAAGTTCAAATTTTCTGGTCAACCCGCTTTAAATCAACATAACTCTTCTGCCTATCTGTTGCTTCCTTCAATCATTCACGAATCATTTTAACTTGTTGTTCCATTTCGTAAGGATTTCAGGCCCAATTACCTCTCTATCCTCAATGTTATCCCAACTAATAGGGGTTCTACATTTTCTTCCATAAAGTGCCTCGAAAGGTGCCATCTTAAGAGAAGAGTGATATGTATTGTTGTATGCAAATTCAACTAATGGGAGATACTCTTCCCATTTATACTATTGATCCATGCAATACATCCGTAACATATCTTCTAACACTTGATTTACTCTTTCAGTCTATCCATCCATTTCCGGATGATACGCAGAACTGAAGTTTAGTTTAGTTCCAAGAGCTGCATTAAGCATTTGCCAAAATCTTGACATCATTCTAGGATCCCTATCTGATATTATCAATTCAGGTACTCCATGTAATCTAAAAATTTCATGTACAAATCTTTTAGCTAACATAGGAGAATCATCCTTTAGATTTCCAGCAATAAAATGAGCTACTTTTGTTAGTTTATCAACAACTACCAAAATAACATCATGTTTATTTCTTGACATAGGCAGCCCTTGTACAAAATCCATACTTATTACTTGCCATTTGTATTGTGGTATGCTATGGGGATATAATAAACCAGTTGGGTGCATATGTTCTACCTTCACCCACTGACATTCAAGACAATGAGTCACAAAATTAACAACATCCTTTTTCATTCCTTTCCAGAAATATTGTTGTTTTAGATCGGCAAGCATTTTAGTAATACCCGGGTGTCCAGAAAAGGGTGAATTATGAAATTCAGCTAACAATTTCTTTCTCAAATCATTAAGCAAAGGTATGTATACTATGTTTTCATAATGTAAGATTCCTTCATTATCAAAATGAAAACCTTTATACCTTTCATCTTTTGGATCTGCAACAAGCGTTATTTTTACTTGCTGAAAGTATAAATCAGATTCCAATGCACTTTTCACTTCATCTTTAAACTAAGTTTTTAGTGTTATAAGAGCATAAATGTGCTTCCTATGACTTAGAGCATCTGCTACTCTATTCTCTTTTCCTTTGATGTAACTTATATCAAAATCATATTGAGACAAAAACTCTAACCACCTTCGTTGTCTTGCATTCAGATTAGGCTGAGTGAAAATATATTTCAGCCCAAGATGATCAGTTTTCAACTCAAAAGGTTTACCAAGTAAATAATGCCTCCAAACTTGAAGTGCATGTACTATGGCAGCAAGCTCTAAATCATGTGGAGCATAATTCAACTCATGTAACTTAATTTTTCTACTTTCATACGCTATGACATGATCATTTTGTAACAAAACACCTCCAAGGCCTTCCCGGATGCATCCGTTACAACAGTAAAGTCTCCATTAGGATCAGGTACAACTAAAATAGGTGCTGAAGTCAACTAAATTTTTAAAATTTTAAAAGTAGATTCACACTTATCATCCCAAGCAAATTTCTTATCCTTTTTCTGCAATGAAGTTATCGGTGTAGCCACTTTAGAAAAATCTTTAACAAATTTTCTATAATAACCAGCAAGGCCCATGAAGCTTCTTACTTCATGTACATTCTTTGGTGTAGGCCACTCGGTTATTGCCACTATTTTAGAAGGATCTACAACAATTCCTTCTTTACTTATAACATGACCCAAATAATGAACTTCGGTATCAAAGAAAGAACATTTGGATAACTTACCGTATAATCTTCTTTTTCTCAGAATTTCCAAGACTACTTTCAAATGCTCATTATGCTCCTCGACACTTTTAGAATATATGAGAATGTCATCCAAGAATACAAGCACAAACTTGTCCAAATATTCTTGAAAGATATTATTCATTAAGTTCATAAAAGTTGCAGGTGCATTAGTTAATCCAAAGGGTAAAACCGTGAATTCATAATGTCCATACCTTGTCCAGAAAGTTGTTTTATGAATATCTTCATCTTTAATTCTTAATTGATGATACCCGGATCGAAGATCTATCTTGGAATATACCGATGCCCCATGCATCTGATCAAACAAATCATCGATTCTAGGAAGTGGATATCTATTTTTGACTGTTGCTTTGTTTAACATCCGATAATCGATACACAATCTAAGTGTTCCATCTTTCTTTTCAAAATATCACTGGTGCTCCCCAAGGTGAAACACTTGGTCTAATCAAACCTTTAGACAAAAGTTCTTACAACTGAGCCTTAAGCTCAACTAATTCTGTGGTAGTCATTTGATAAGGTGCTTTAGAAATAGGTTCGTATCCTGGTTTGATTTCAATGGTGAAGTCAAACTCCCTTTTGGGTGGTAAACCGGTAATTCTTCGAAATACGTCTCTGAAATTCTGTAACAATGGATATCGTTTCATGAAATCATTGTCTTCTTCTGCAGATTCAGATATTTTTACCACATATAAGGTACAACCTTTATTTTTGGCCTTTTTAAGTTGCATAGCTGACAATTTCCTAACTGAAATTTCTCATTTTACACCTTGAATCTCTGTTGTTTTTTGCAGATCATCTAAACATCTTATATGTTTTTCAAAGTAGTCCACTTTTGCTTTATGCTCAGCTAACCAATTAACGCTAATGACAATGTCATAGATCCCAAAGGTGCAACATAGAGATCAACTTCAGTGGAAAAGTTAGGTAAGTCAAGGACTGCCCCAAAAAGACACATACTAACTGTATGAACAAAATTATTACCATAATGTATAGTCCATGATTTATCCATTTTTCCATCTTTTATTTTAAGTTTTGAAGTGAGTTTACTAGAAATAAAACATTCAGTAGCTCCCATATCAAAAAGAATAGTTATAGGTATGCCAAATAACTTACCAGGAACTTCTATAGGTGTCACTTGCTTTTCAGCTTGCTTGTCTGCTACTGCAGCATGTATCTTATGTTGTTGATTATGATCATCCTTCTTCAAAGGACATTGGTTTGTGTAATGATCTTTGCCACAATTATAACAACCTCCTACAGGTCCCTTTTTAGGCTTAGAATTATTTCCATCCTTAAAATTGTCACGTTGTCCTCCATAGGACTTCTGCCCATTATTATAATTCTTGGCAAAATTATTCCTTACATTTCAGTAGGCTTGTTCACTATCGTTTTCTTATTATTATCCACTGAAAACTTATTTTTGTTGCCAAACTTTTTCCATGGCCCCTTCTTGGGTGCAAGAGAAGCTGAAGAAGAGTTTGGAATCTTCTTCCGCACTTCCTCTTTATGAGTAAGAAATAGCCTTTAATTTATGTTCCTGCCTTATGGATTTTTCAACAACCCCTTCCATAGTGGTTGGGCTATGAACATCAACCTCTCCTCCAATCACAGGATTCAGTCCCATGATGAATTTTTGTATTCTGAACTTCTCATCAGTTTGATACTATGGTACATACTTGAGGAGTTTCAGTAAACCGCTCCCAATACTCGTTTCTGAGTTAGCTTCCTTGAGCTAAGTTCTGAAATTCTATCATTTTCTGATCATAATAAAGTTTTGGCAGCCAACGTTGCCTAAAATAACCTTTAAATTGATCCCAAGTGATGTTAGTTTCATCAATATTTAGCTCAGCCTTATGGTTGTCCCACCATGAAGATGCTTCATGGGAAAGCTGATATGCTCCCCAAATAGCTTTGGTTTCCTCGAGAAGTTTCTTATTGCAAAGTACTTCTCCATTTCCTGAGCCAATTCTCAGCTCCATCTCCTAATGTGGTGCCATCAAATTTAGGTGGACTTATCCTTTTTATATCATTAGTGAGTTCCACTACCAACCTGGCCTTTTTGTTTTCTGGTTAGATAGGTACATTTCCATTGTTATTACCAACACCCATATCGGGTTGTCCTTAGGAGGTGGCTGATTGTTATTACCATCTTCTTCTTCCTCCTCATTTCCCATCACTTATTGTTCAAGTACAGCCAAATGATCTCTTGTGTCAACAGGGCAGCAAGGATCTCATCAAGTTTTTGGGTTGTTGCTGCTCCTTCCTTAGGTGGAGCATTATTCGCAATGTTTCCCCTTGTTCTAACCATTTTTGTTACAAGAAAATTCAGGTTTTCATTAGATTATGGACACAATAGGTCCAAGAGCTGTAACCTTCAACTCTGATACCAAGATGTAACATTCCCATTTTAATACTTTAAAACAAGGAATTTTTTTTTGCACGATTAATGTTCTCTATTCTAAATACATAATTTAGAACACACATATCATAACAATCATTCTTATAATAGATAACCATATGCAATTGTAATGACTCGGTGTACCACCGATCTATTCATTCCATGACTCGGTGAACTACTAATCTATTCATGTGTAACTTTGAGCTTGAAGTTTTCTACTGAACACTTCATGTTCATGGTTCTCTTACCCTATTCCAGGTTCTGAGTGCTCTACCAAGGAACCTATCTGAATAATTGTTACCACTATTCATCGGCATCACGATCCTTAGACTAGGTGACATAGGACAACGCAATCAGTAGCTTACGATACTTTGGCCAAAGATTTATAACATATTGTTCGTATTACTTATTCCTTGATGACATACTCGTATCAATCGGAATATGCCCTTCACCCCACTCTATTGTTATATAGAACATCTTATACTGACTCTGTCAGTCCCCTTGTCCCAAGTTTTCACTCTAGATAGATTAACATCATAGTTCACGTTATAAAGATGCTCTTAAAGACTAGGGGTAAGTTGACATACTGGGTCAACCGAAGTTAACCCCGTGTGTCAAGGTACCCTGAGTCTCAAAGGGCTGCCTCATAACCTGACTATGGTCCTAACCAGTCTCGAGAGAGAAATCTTGATCAAGTCTCAAGTGTGTAAATCTTAACAATCAATGCAGAAGGGTGTTGCCACATGTCATCTACATTGTTGTATCCTCGAGAAGATCCTAATCTTCTCGAAGGTACAACCTTGTAGTTGACGTGTGTCAACATCCTATGGAATAACCTCGGAAAGATGTACATACCTCCAATAATTTACTTATGTTAAGTTATATTTGGGTTACAGGTCCACATAATTAGGTAGCCTTCCCTAACCCCGAGTCCAACACTCTTTAAGTTACCTTTTTGTAATTAGGGTTTAGTTTTTTTACAAAAGGGTTTTAATTAGTTTAAGATTGTTTCCTGGTTGTCGGTTGGTACCTAGCAACCCCTTATCCAACAAAATAGGAAACAACCATCTAAGTTTCTTCATTTAGAAATGACTAAACCAACAAAGGAAATGTAACAACCTTATAGGCTGAAACATATTAGACTTAGTACCATTAAGTCTTAATGATTTATAACCATATATAACTTTTATAATTAATGCATTACGAGAGGGGAAAATTATCTTCCTATTCTAGTTACATTTTAGGCATAGTTCACTCTCAATGTTCCCTAAAAATGCAGTGATCTTATTTACAATTTTTAATCACAATCATAAGTTATAAAGAATCACTAATCAAAAATGTAGTATTCAGCCATATAATTAGCTATGGCTTTCTTAAGAATTCATCAAGATTCCATTGTATAGAATAATATGAATGCACACTCATTCATATAGATAATAAGAAGATCATCCCAACAAAGTAAGTTACACAACCCACATAGGTAATATCTCACTATTTCATTCATTCATTCATTTCCAAACCTATACAATTACAACTTATGCACTTCGGCATACTTTAAGACAATAGCCTTCAAACAAAAGAGGTAACTTTCTTCCATAATACAGTTTGGAAATCAAATCAGAATTCTTCATAAAAACCAATTTAGAACAGTCAATGCATCATATCAGATTTTGTCTACCTTTACCACTTACGATGACCATCTGCAAAAATTGCTAGCACGGGTCAGTTCAATGAACTGAGCATGATAAGCACTAATCCTTAAAACAATTGCATTCCACTAATTGTTTCCATTAAACAATCATGTTATAATGACATCAATTACTTCATACCTTCTATTTAAAGTGAAGCCAATATAAGAGTCCTAGTACATTGTTAAAAACAAAATGGACAGAAGGAATAACCTATTTTGCTTGTCCTAAATTTAAAGTATAATTGAATCCAACAATTACTTCACAATCCCAAATCATGATACACTCTGGGTTTTCTTTCTACCAATTACAATACGACTTTATACCATAACTCAAATTATAGGCATAATTTCAACTTAATCTATTTGGATGATTCATCTTATACAAGAAAATAAGAAGGGACAATGTATCTTAAGTACCTAACCATCCAAAAAAACTGAGAATAGTGTAATCATGTTTTGATCAACTCTTATTAAAAAAACTAAACCATTTAAGGTATTCATCCAATAGGTTCATATACAAGCAATTTGAGCAAAAGAATGGATTACTGCCACTTGCAAGTCCACCTAACAAACTTGTCCTTAACCTTATTATACTAATTTTCAATCAATGATAAGTATGCAAAACATTAACTACTGGATTCCCTTTTTGCAAGAAGATAAAAATAGAATTCTAAAACAAGATCTTAACACTGCTATGAAATGAAAGGAGTCTTCCAAGTTAAGATCTCACCACTTACTATTTCTTTCCACTTAATTTTAACAGTCCTATCATCCCATAACCATACTGTTGAGTTCCTTATAGAATTCTAAAGAAGAGCACACTATCATTCCAAAAGAGAGTATAAACACTTTCATATTTTTGAAACCCTTTAACAATTTTCCTTTCAACTCAAAGGAAGAAAACAGAGAAAATCAAAACACTATTGTAATCAAGTTCAGAACTACATTAACTTCCAAGAAGTAATATACATTCTCTAGTCCAATCAGGAAGGAGAAGATGAGTAATTCAAACACTTAAGTTCACCCAATAGCTCAGGTCAGGTAGAGCCATCTTAAGAGTTTGCCAATAGATCCCTACAGGTTCTACAACTATACATTCAACAAAAGCCAATAACATTTTTTTAACATAAAATGTTATAAACGATCAAAACTTAGACTATAATCCTGATCAATAAAACAGTCTACATTTCATCAACTACTCGAACCATTTGAGTTTAAGGTCAAGTTAGGGTAACTTCCCATTACCCTCATTTTCCAATTGATCAAAAATTGAATCATTCTAACCGTTGCACTAGTTTGGTTGCTATTTTATTTCAAGACACTAAACCAAAAATGCATGTATGTATTAATAATCGAATTCTAAATACAGATTCAACAATACCCAAAAGCCACACTATTCATACCATAGTAGTGAATAATGCATTATCAGTCAGAAATAAATAGATCTTTCAGTTGCATTTAAAACATTTCAACCCTAATTCCAACTTCAAGGGCATGCAATAGCTGAACATTGATAAAACTTGTCGACATTGAAGTCATTTTTAAATAGAGTTTCCATCATCGTTTAACATGGCCAAAAGAAATAGATTTCACAATCATCTCAAGGTAACATTAAACACAGTCTTATCTTAACCAAAACATTAAACATAATTTCCATTAATGCTTTTCCAAGATTAACCACAAATTTTCCAGGGAAACAGAACTCATCCAAGTACATTTCCTCTTGTGCATAACCGTGTTCCTAATACTCATGATTAATCACAAAAACAATAGTTAAACCATATACTGCCTTACTCACAAGTACCTATAAACATAATAACATTCAAACCCTTTCGAAATAAGAG
This sequence comes from Taxus wallichiana var. yunnanensis, assembly GCA_018340775.1. Taxonomy (NCBI): domain Eukaryota; kingdom Viridiplantae; phylum Streptophyta; class Pinopsida; order Cupressales; family Taxaceae; genus Taxus; species Taxus wallichiana. The sequence continues at coordinate 521,791,029 of CM031238.1, forward strand.
GTACATGCTTAAACCTCATACAACGTTTCCAAATCACGCAACTAAAATAGTCAAGTTTCACAGAGTATACCAACAATCCATCCACGAAATCAATTACCTATTTCCTTGAACATGGACCTGTTACAGTCAGAGTTCTTACGGTGAAGAAAACAATCAGTTGTTCCAATCCTAACCGAAACAGTAAGGAATTACCATGGTGTTTAAAACACGTAATCATTTAAAATGTTTCTTTCCATGGAGCCAGTTTCTAATCTAATAAATCAGTCAGATAAGAACTTACAACACTTCCAAATGGATAGCAAAACTCCAAGTTTAATCCATAGCAAGGGAACAAAGAATAATGTAGCAGGTTTCATTCAGACCCAAAATTCCATGTTCAACCCAAAACCCCCAAATTTACATAAAACCCATAATCATTGTTACCAGCCAAGCCAAAAATGCACATATATCATCAGAACAGAGTTGTTCTAATGAAAACATTTAAAGGAAAGCAATATTTTAATAGTTAGGGCCTATCATGCCTGATAGTGTCGCTAAAAGTTGAAGAAGACCTCTGGATGAGCTCGCCCTTTCTCTTCTTTTCCATGAAAGATTAAACAACAAAATATTGCTTCCTCCATGCCTTATATATTCCCCATGACACAGAAGTAAATTTGAAACTTTCAAAATTGCCATGCAATGAAGAGTAAACTGTTGGTTCAAAAAACCAGTGCTCATGCAGAGTGAAAAATGGAATGCATGAAAAACAAAACAACCAAGAAAAATTCCATTTGCATGCCTTCCAAAGCAATCGAGCTCGAGAACCTATGCAAATTAATTGCATTAAATTTCTTTCTCCCACCCATTTTCCATTGCCACCAACCGCCAAAGTTGGTGAACTCCAAATTAAAATAAACAAAAGTTTCCATTTTTAGAGATGCTGCCACGTAAGACCCTCTTACCAAATTAACCTCCGCTAACCCTGGCAAGCACTCCATGTCCTTCATCCTTATCCTTTCCTTAAATTCCATAGAAACCACCGCCCCAAAACTTGCGACCCTCCTTAGGTTCCTTTTCATAGCATTAGTTTAGGATAGGTTAGTGACTTAGGTTAGATCATAGGTAGACTTAGTCTTAATGCCATAGGATATAACATTAGTCACCCACCTTAGTATTAGGTTTAGATAACCCTTAGGAATATCAAGCACATAGTTTAGGACTAGGTTAGATTAACTAACCTTGCAACAATAGGTTATAGCTTAGGTTAAAATAAAAACTAATAACCTTACTAATTCTAGTTTAGGTCCACTAGATAGGATTAATCAGTATACAAAATTCAAACATATAAAACATTCCTGGATCAGATTCAGATTTTGCATCAAGTAAATTAGCTTTAGATGGAAAACTTACACATCTTACCTGGCTTAAGGTCCAGGTCCTTTTTGATGCTAAGATGACTAAAACCAGATTTCGATTGCAATGATCTGCCAGGATTAACCTCTAGAATCCAACAAAACTTTCCTCTACGGACATATTTTTATATGAAGGAGGTTTAAAAGAACTTGTACATTCTAAGTTCAGTCAGACTTAATAATTCACGAAATGTCATTACATAATTGTTCATCCGAATATAATTAAAACATTCCTTGGATCAATGCAACTGATCCAAGGATGAGTCATAGAGGTCGATAAATCCACAATCTTCCAGAAATCAGATTGCACTCATATGCGAGGGATGAAAGAAAAAGAGTCCAAGCATATTCCGGTTCAATCAAAGATCTTAAGAGCAGGAAAAGACATAACCAAATCAAGCATGACTTCCCAAAACCAAAAGAACATATCCTCATATGGGAAAATCACATATCAACATAGACAAGGAAAATGCTCTTATGTGCATTTGATTCCCATATGTATCATCATGAGTTCGAAGTAAGCCATGGGGCAGTAATAACTTTTCCTAAATCAAAAGAGACAATCCCATCATAAATGCACAACAGATCTCTAATGAACAAGTGTGCAACACGCTCAACAAGGTATCCATTGAGCTAGAAGCTAGAGTCTTTGGCTGAAATGATAGGGTCAAATTCTTAGAGGATTTAATGGAGAAAAAGGATGAAGAGATAGATAAAACAATGAAGGAGCTTAGTCAAGAAAAATTGATCAGCACCCGATTACAACATGAATAAAGGGACGAGAAGGCTAGGGTGCACGAGGTATATAAAAAGGTGGAGTTTATATCAGATGTAATTTTATTTAAGAATCCAAACCTAACACCTCCCATGCGAAGTATGGTTCCTCCTTGGAATGCCCTGGAGGACTTAACTTGAATCCTCACTATGGAGAGGTAACTCCTAGCCTTGGATTCTACGGAAGAAGTAGTTGCATGCTTTGAAATAGAAGACATGTTAAAGATCGTCGTGCTCATAGCGGAGTATAGAAATGTCCTTGGTGATATAAAATTTTCTTCCCATACAACTAAGGCCACATACGAAAATTCCATAGACAGAGACAAAGTGGCAAGCATGTTGGTCACCAACGATGAAGCAGAGCTGAAAGAGTTCGGGAGAAAATAACAAGGGTAATGGGGTAGAGCGAGAGAAGATCCTAGCTGAAGTGGAGAAGAAGTCAGAAGCTATTGAGACCCTATGGAGCTCAATCAAGAATTGGCTTAAGGAACTATACCCATAGATCATGAGGAGAATGGATGCTTTGGAAGATATGGACAAGGAATTGGAAATGGTTGTTGGGACCTTAAGAATTCAAGGGGATGGATTAATCTTTGATGAGGTGAACACTTTAGTCGGTGATCTTTACCAAAGGGTGCAGGATGAGATCGATGCTTGGAACAATCTGGAGGTTGACCTGCAGAAGAATTTTCCCCTCTTATTGCTTTAGATGGCATCATTCCTCTTCTTCATTCTTTTTCCCATTCTTTATCCCCTTCATTCTTTCCCAAGACGTTAAGTCTTGCTGTAATTTTTATTATTTGAAGAGGTTTTCAAGGGTGAAGAACAGGTGAAGTGTGGGGTGATGTTGGGCCCCTGAAATTACAACTAAGTCAAGAAGGTGCATGAGAATGTGTGGTTGAAGGAAGTGCGCAAGAGAAGGTGCATAGGAAAGGGTTTAAGAAGGGTTTTTGTAGAACCCGAGATGCATTCCCATAGAGAAAATCCAGGCCTTAGCCATTTTTGACCTATCGTGCAGGGACACATGAAAAATGTGACCTGAATGAATAAGGTGTTAGCCTAAAAACAGGTGTCCTGGAAGGAATATGCTCTGTGATAGAAGATTTTAGAAGACCATCATAGTAAGGAGTGGTGAGCTTAGGCCTGGAGGAGCATGTACCCATGTAGGACCACATTGGACACTTGGCACCATATTTGAGGCCGTTGAAGAGTGAGTTAGCACTTCAAGTGCCTATATATATAAGCACCTGTAGAAGGAAAAAATATAGATATAAAATTGACTAGAGAGAGGAGCTCTGCAAAAATGATGCAAGAACTCTATGAACTTGGGTAGATGAATATAGGAAAGGATGTATCAAGGGTTTGGGGGTATAATTTTATTTTTGAGAGCCTACTTATATGGATCTAGATATGATGCATGATGCATGTGCCGCCATTATGTGACATTTTGTATTAAGATTAATGAATTTAATGAATTTACTAGATATATTGAGCCTGAAAAATTTTGCTTCTGTTATATGTATGTTTTTTTTATGGTTCTTGTTATTTTATGTTCTTGAACTATGAATGAATGCTTATACTTCTTTCGGTTCTTTTAGTTTAAGTTCTGTAATCTATTGAGTTCTCTCTGTTTGGAATGACCGCAAATATCTAGAATCCGCTCCGAGCTATATGGTACTTGCATGTCCTACATTCCTCTCAAATCCCTAAGTCAAGATCATGAATGATGTTTCCCACTAAAATCACATAAAGGAAAGACTCGGCTCCCACACGTGCCTTGGGTGAGTGCCAAGCGTCCATTGGGTGATAGGCCGGTGCGTATGGGGTTTCCTTGTTCTTTGGTGAGCGTAAAATGACTACAACAACATTTGATTACTCAAAAAGTTAAAAGTATCTCATAAACATTTCAATCAAAAATAATATCATTTTCCAACCATTATAGTTATACAATGGCACAAGGCCTTCACAACTCATAACAGAATCCTATAATAACTTTAACAATTTCAAATATCTAATTAATCAAACATCATCAGTAAAATAAATGTAATTTCCTATAAGTCTTTCTCCTTTCACTTTTCATGAAATCCATCTCGCACATGGTTAGCATGTTTCACCACAAGAATCGAGCATGATAAAATCTAACATGTTAGAACAACATGCTACTATCTATCAATTTCATAAAAATAATCCTTCTATTTAATGAAATTGTTCTAAGTTCCCTATTTCGGTAACTTAAAGAAAGCATGCCAAAAATGCCACAATGCCATTTTAGGAAAAGAATTCTATGTACCCTTTTTATGAACCTTTTTCCCAAATATGCCAAAAATTATATTTAATTCAAGTTAGAATCATGGTTCCATAATCAAACAGAATGAAAATCATTTTGATATTTTAATTAGGTAATCCTACGGATTACGTGATTAAAATTCAAAACTCAATCTACTCCACAATAATCTATTCAACCATCAAATAACTTCATATTTTAAAATAATGGTATTGAAAACATTTTAAGTAATAAACCAGACATTGTCTTGACATCCAAGCCACATGATATACCTATTAAATATTTCTTATCAAAAATAGATAATGCCATAATTACCCAATTATCCAATCATCAAATATCATGACAATCAAATGTAAGGTCAATAGATCCATGTATCCTAACACAACAGCTTATGGTATTTCATTTATTACCAATCAACAAATTCTTTTCCCATGCTATACTAATTTATACTTAGTCAATAATAACAAACAACTATCGAAAACAATATGATATGAAACTACAAGAACCCAATCACTTTCAAATTAATGCTCAATTCCACGAACTCAAACACAACCTAATTAGGAATTATACACCATTGGTTACAATGGTCCTCTACCAAGTATACTTTCCACAATCTATGACCAAAATTTTAAATAATTTAGATAGTTAACAAAAACATTAAAAAGATACAAGAGTACATTTCTTTAGTGATAGTCATCCTCATTTAGAGGTAAATTATAAATCTATAGAAATCTAACTTCAAAGTAAATTGACTCCCTTAAGTTCAAGATACGAATATACTATCGTAAATAATATAGATGCAGAGGTCAAAAATATTTTTGAACAACCCTTACCACAAAGGCCTAACTGGGTTTACCAAATAAAGACCATTCATCTCAACCCAACTTATGAGACTAAAGAATTAACAAAAAGGGCCAAAATAAAATGAGGGTTACAGTTTCAATAACAACCCAACTTAATGTCATGTTCCCTAGTGGTATTTCCTTAAAAAAAAAAACAACAATTGACTAGTATGCCCATGAGGGGTTTAGAAATGTTTTGTTTACTTACGTTTGCAATGAGGCTTCGGTAAAATGGTCAAAATGACCAAACTAGAGACCTGCAAAGGAGATTACTCTTGAAAATAACCAGTCTCAGTATAAATTTTTTTTATAAAAACAAGGTAATGACCTTGAAATTATCCTTCCCAAAAACCGAAAGGATTCCACATACCCAGATTAAACTTTAAGCAACCATCATAAATTTTAAACTTCATAGGGTCATTGAAACCACCATATCCTTTTATTCTAAGGAAATGACAAGATTCAAAGATGGACGCATACAAAAGAATTATAACGAAGGGTCGAAATAACACATAATAAAAAAAAAAATAGTGTAAATAGATTTAACCATAACCATCTTGCAATATTTCCAAGATAATATTTATAAAAAGAGATTAGATCCACATAAACAAACATGGATTCAATAAACATTGAAAGTAAAACTAGTGATACAAAGTAACCATACATTTTAAACCACATACATCACTTCGAAGCAATATCATAAAAATGAGAAGATTTCTTTTTTATGATATTTATAATCACATCAAAATCATAATGGGTTAGATCCTATCATCCCTGGTAATGCTCACATAACCCTTATCCACATTTTTAAATTCTTTTTGCAAGCATTATCAAAAGATTCCTCAAAAATTCTTAACAAACCCAACAGAACCTCCTCATTCCTTCATCTTTCATTTTTATAACCTCTGCATTATTTTCTTCCACAATTTCCACCATGTAATGATGATTTTGAAAATACAATGAAGGCAATCTAATAGTTCGAAGATTAGAAAAACCACATGCAAAGCCACAGAGCTTGAGATATTTAAATTCAAAACAAGACCAAACTTTTCCTTTTTCCCCCAAACCATATTGCTACTTCCAAGGTAGTATTCACGCTCGGTTCAAGACCAATTAATTCCCAGATAGTTTGACACTCCTTCCAAAAATATTCCAACTGCCAGGATAACCAGTAGGTAAGACTAGCAATTGATATACATTAAAAATATCATAACTAACCAACTGGAGTTAATTTCCCACCAATTCTATCTTGGCTACCACTAAAAATGGTGAAGGATTGTATTGAATGCACACATGTTTTTAAAAGTGGTCAAAGGACCACTTGGAGCATAACCACCCCCACCTCTTTCTCCTCATGTGGAAGCTTCCACTACAATCGCTTCTCCTCCTCCCTTCCACATGGACTTAGCATATGGTTGGCGGCTAAGTGGGTAAGTGGTTAGGATAATTATAATGGATTTAATACTAATGTTTGAACATTAATATATGTATTTTTATGGCATAATCCATGGTATGTGGAATTTGGGAATAATGCGTGGCAAATAATTACAAGGTAATTTGAAATTCGATCCACATGAAATATGGCGAATAAGACCACCTGTCGACACGCGATTGGAAAATTGAACCAACCATTTCACGATTGTCGAAGACCGGTGGATAAAACCCCATCATTTTTGCCAAAGTATTTTGCCACGTGTCGTAGTGCGATTGGTCCAATATTGACCAATTGACTAGAGTTGAGTTTCCCATTGACCGAAATTTGATCGGACATATTTAGAGCTCTTGATGTTCATTTTCCGCATTCTCACAGTCGTTGGAAAGCTCTCGAGATGATCTTCTCGCACCGACATAATTTAGGGATGTTTAGGTTACTTTCAAAAATGATCCCCGATCACATCTCCCCCCGAGAAAGGCTTTTGTCCCAAAAAGTTGTTTATCAACCCAAAAATAATGTTATCTCTTCCTGCATTGCACAAACACATATAATAACTTGAAATAACATTATAGGTTAATAAAAATACAAATAGTTGATTAGCTAATTACATAACCGATCAGATAATAACACCCAATTAAGCTAGTGTTCAACTGAAACATTGTAACCCTGTCAACTCTGCACACAACTGTGATCTGTCATACCCCACTGTAATGCCATCACAATAATTGACCAGATAATAACACCCATTCTATTACGGAAAGCTAGTGTTCAACTATCACTTTGTGATATGGCCAATTACCAAAAATTACAATTCCATAACACAGATCAATATACAAGACATCTAAACTACCCACAATTAGGCTAGTGCCCACTGCCCATCTGAAACTGTAACAACTGCAAGTATTCACTATCAGAATATAATAGACTATCAACACCCAAAAATAGCTATAGTCAACAACTGAACCCACGTGAAGCTACCAAAACATTGTATCACCATCACAAATAATAACTCAGATAATAACACCCATCTATAACGGAAGCTAGTGTTCAACTGACACTTTGTGATTATGCTGATTACAACTGCAAGTTTCAAATTTAGACATGCTACTGATGCCTATCCTTGCATACTATTTTCAATAATGGAACTACTAACCAATATGAGAAAACAAAACATGAGTATGATGAACCTATCACTCAAATCTTCTCTTGATTGTTTCCATTCATTTTCAAAACTTAACTATCAACTTAGAACAAATACTTATCAATCAACAGAATCCCTAAATTATAGCTCTGAAATTTTTTTGCTTGCCTACTATCAACAATTTATTGAAGTGTAAATATAAATTTGAGGAGTGTTTTTCCCAACCAATCACTTCGGTTTTTCTATTTTCGTTGTTTTAACTTCTCAGTACCAAAATGAGTTGTAGTTAGGTTTTAGATCATTGGTTTTAAAATATTGTTCCAACTGAAAGAGTGTATTATAAGTTTTAGGATTCGATTTTCCCTTAGTGCTATTTTTAGTGTAAGTGGAAGGAGGTGGAATATGATTACCTCTTTTACCTATTTTCTTACACCTTTCATTGTTCCTCCCGATGGCGGAATCTCGTAATTCGAGTGGCGTAGATCCTTGGCTATTGGAAGCTTGTCTTCCTTTACCGCTTGTAACTTTCTCTAATTTCCATTTTCCCACTATAATAACCCAAACCCTGTAAACCAAGGCTGATCCTCTACCTGTATTGGGTTAGCATCACCTTGTCCATTTTTACCAAGGCCGTTTCTATTAAATCCCATCTTAACCATTACCTTAAACCCAATTCCCTTAGTGTGTTTTTCAAACCGACCCAAACGAATATTGAAAGCTGAATGAGAGGAAGAATTAAAATGTGAACAACTTACAGTGCATTTTGTCATAGTACTTGCATCTCGATTTGGAAGGAAATTCTTTCTTATGTTCACCTTGTTGCAGCTTTTCTATGAGGGCATCCTTGGTCTCGTATTTCTTCCTGCAACTCTTTAACAAACCCATCAACTTCTTGCTCTCTTCAAGCATCTTATTGACATACTCCTCTTTCTTGGTTATAGAGGATTGTGGCTCAAATTTTAACCACACTATTTTCTCTTCTAAGGAATAAAAATTAGCTCTCAAGAAAGATTTTTCTTCTTGGAGTTGGCAGTTTATGGCTTCAATCTCATCCATTGCTCTGTTTGGACGACTTGCCCATGATTCCTCGATCCTGCAAACACAACCTCGTACTTCCAAAACTACACACTGCGAAAGAAGATTAACAATCCTCAAAATGTCTCGCACTTTGAAAAGTGAAATCAATATCGAAATGTAATCCAAATTTACAAACACAATTAGAAGCTAATATGGTAATCTAACTGCTTGATACAAAACTCGATCTGAAAACGTGTGTTGTATTTTTTTCACTTTTAAAAGTTTCCAAAGATCATGATTTTCTTAATCAATTTTAAGTATTCTAAGCTCAAAAATTGATTAAATTTTGATAGTTATGCATCCATAGAAGTGTGGAAAACTCTAGTAACAAATAAATAATCGAACTAAAAACACTCGGATAACAAACAAGATTGTTTACGGGGTTGAGAAATTCCTACGTCCCCCGGGTTCGGATTGGCGATTCATTTTAATAATATTGAAATGTAAGTACAATAACTCTTACAAACAACCAATAATGAATAAAAACCTAAAACTATCTCGATAAATGTCCCAAGAACTCTAAAAAATAGCGTAAACTGCTCCAAGAACGATCCGTGGCTCCTATAGTGTTTTCACAATGTGATCTCCCTACAACCGTGTTATAAAAACACCTACAAATGGAGATTTAAAAAGATTATATGAAAAAAATCATATATCGAGATCATCTCTGAATTATTAACACTTTTCATGTTTACACCAAGTCACATTTCGGACTGTAGTGCATTGAAATTCGTGTTTTCCAACTAGTTGTCTTGTAGATCCCGTTAAAAATGCATTCAAAGCTTCCAAAAGTAGATTAAAACTCAAAAAAATATCAAATATTACATCGTTGGAATTGTCTCAGAATTTCCTTCATTTCAGAATTTTACTCCGAGTTCTCAATCTAAGTGCGGGGCCTTCAAAATGGTATTTTTGAAAACTGGTCCTTATGCTACTCTCGCATGCACTGCCACCTCTTTACAAAAGGTACCGAGCTCGTTTTATATTGTTTGGAGCTCCTTGGTGTAATGGCTGGGCACTTATCCTTTTACTCCATCATGCATGGTTCAAAACCCCCTCCTTCTCCTAAATCACCTCTTTTTTTATTTAATCCCACATTAAAATGCATTTTTGGTGGATGAGGTAATGTTTTAGGCTTTATTAAGCCTTTTTTTCCACGCATGTTTTTAAATGTGGTCAAAGGACCACTTGGATCATAACCGCCCCACCTCTTTCTCCTCATGTGGAAGCTTCCGCTACAATCGCTTCTCCTTCTCCCTTCCACGTGGACTTAGCATATGGTTGGCGGCTAAGTGGGTAAGTGGTTAGGATAATTATAATGGATTTAATACTAATGTTTGACCATTAATATATGTATTTTTTATGGCATAATGCGTGGTATGTGGAATTTGAGAATAATGCATGGCAAATAATTACAAGGTAATTTGAAATTCGATCCACATGAAATATGGCGAATAAGACCACCTGTCGACCCGTGATTGGAAAATTGAACCAACCATTTCACGATTGTTGAAGAACGGTGGATAAAACCCCTTCAATTTATTCCAAAGTATTTTGCCACGTGTCGTAGTGTGATTGGTGCAATTTTGACCGATTGACTAGAGTTGACTTTCCGTTGACCGAACTTTGGTGAACATATTTAGAGCTCCGATGTCCGTTTGTCGTGTTCTCATAGTCATTGGAAAGCTCTCGAGATGATCTTCTGTCTTGACATAATTTAGGGATGTTTAGGTAACTTTCAAAAATGATCCCCTGATCACACCTCCCAACTGAGAAAGGCTTTTTGTCCCAAAAAGTTGTTTATCAACCCAAAAATAATGTTATCTCTTCCTGCATTACACAAACACATACAAGAACTTGAAATAACATTATAGGTTAATAAAAATGCAAATAGTTGATTAGCTAATTACATAACCGATCAGATAATAACACCCAATTAAGCTAGTGTTCAACTAAAACGTTGTAACCCTATCAACTCTGCACACAACGGTGATCTGTCATACCCCATTGTAATGCCACCACAATTAACTGACCAGATAATAACACCCATTTTATTATGAAAAGCTAGTGTTCAACTGTCACTTTGTGATATGGCCAATTACCAAAAAATTACAATTCCATAACACAGATCAGTATACAAGACATCTAAACTACCCACAATTAGCCTAGTGCCCACCGCCCATCTAAAAATATGTAATAACCGCAAGTATTCACTATCGATTATAATAGACTATCAACGCCCAAAAATAGCTATAGTCAACAACTGAACCCACGTGAAGCTGCCAAAACATTGTATCACCATCACAAATAAAAACTCAGATAATAAAACCCATCTATAATGGAAGCTAGTGTTCAACCGACACTTTGTGATTATCTTTGATTCAGAATCGCAAGTTTCAAATTTAGACATGCTATTGATGCCTATCCTTGCATACTATTTTCAACAATGGAACTACTAACCAATATGAGAAAACAAAACATGAGTATGATGAACCTATCACTCAAATCTTCTCTTCAGTTGTTTCCATTCATTTTCAAAGCTTAACTATCAACTTAGTAACAAATACTTATCAATCAATAGGAATGCCTAAATTATAGCTCACGAATTTTTTTGCTTGCCTACTATCAACAATTTATTGTAGTGTAAATATAAATTTGAGGAGTTTTTTTCCCAACCAATCACTTGGGTTTTTCTGTTTTGGTTGTTTTAACTTCTCAACAGTACAAAATGAGTTGTAGTTAGGTTTAGCACTCGCTGGTTTTACAATATTGTTCCAAGTTTGAAAGAGTGTATTATAAGTTTTAGGATTTGATTTTCCCTTAGTTCTATTTTTAGTGTAAGTGGAAGGAGGTGGAATATGATTACCTCTTTTACTGTTTTCTTACACCTTTCATTGTTCCTCCCGATGGTAGAATCCCCGTAATTCGAGTGGCGTAGATCCTTGGTTGTTGGAAGCTTGTCTTCCTTCACTTGCTTTGGAACTTTCTTTAATTTCCATTTTCCCACTATAATAACCTAAACCGCAAACCGAGGCTGATCCTCTACCGCATCTTTGAGTTAGCATCACCTTGTCCATTTTTACCATGGCCATTTCCATTAAATTCCATCTTAACCATTAGCTTAGACCTAATTCCCTTAGTGTGTTTTTCAAACCGACCCAAAGGAATATCTAAAAGCTGAATGAGAGGAAGAATTAAAATGTGAACAACTTACAAGTGCATTCTGTCATAGTACTGCATCGATTTGGAAGGAAATTCTTTCTTATGTTCACCTTGTTGTAGCTTTTCTAAGAGGGCATCGTTGGTCCGTATTTCTTCTTGCAACTCTTTAACAAAGCCCATCAACTTCTTGCTCTCTTCAAACATCTTATTGACATACTCCTCTTTCTTGGTTATAGAGGATTATGCCTCGATTTTAACCACACTATTTCCTCTTCTAAGGAATAAAAATTAGCTCTCAAGAAAGATTTTTCTTCTTGGAGTTGGCAGTTTATGGCTTCAAGCTCATTCGGATTGCTCCTGTTTGAATGACTTGCCCATGATTCCTCGTTCCCAAAACACAACCTGTACTTCCAAAACTCGCACACTTGTGTGAAAGAAGATTAACAATCCCTCAAAATGTTTGCACACTAAAAAGTGAAATCAATACTAAAACTAAAGCCAAATTTTCAAACACAATTAGAAGCCAATCTGCAATCTAACCGCTTTGATACCAAACTTGATCTGAAAACGTGTGTTGTATTTTTTCACTTTTAAAAGTTTCCAAAGATCGTGATTTTCTTAATCAATTTTAAGTATTCTAAGCTCCAAAAATTGATTAAATTTTGATTATTATGCATCCATAGAAGTGTGGAAAACTTGGGTAACAAATAAATAATCAGAATGAAAACACTCAGATAACAAACAAGATTGTTTACGGGGTTCAGAAATTCCTACGTCCCCGGGTTCGGATTGAACCGATCCATTAATAATATTGAAATGTAAGTACAATAACTCTTAAAAACAACCAATAATGAATCAAAACCTAAAAATGATCTGATAAATGTCCCAAGAACTCTAAAAAATAGCAGAAACTGTCCCAAGAACGATCTGTGGCTTCTACAGTGTTTTCACAATGTGATCTCCCTACAACTGTGTTATAAAAACACCTACAAATGGAGATTTAAAAATATTATATGAAAACAAATCATATATCTGAGATCATCTCTGAATTATTAACACTTTTCATGTTTACACTAAGTCACATTTCGGACCAGAAGTGCATTGAAATTCATGTTTTCCAACTAGTTGTCTTGTAAATCCCTGTTAAAAAATGCATTCAAAGCTTCCAAACGTAGATTAAAACTAAACAAAAAATATCAAATATTACATCGTTGTAATCGTCTCAAAATTTCCTTCATTTCATAATTTTACTCCGAGTTCTCATTCTAAGTGTACGGCCTTGAAATGGTATTTTTGAAAAGCTGGTCCTTATCTGCTTCTGCACTTTGACCTACCACCTCTTTACAAAAGGTACCGAGTTCGTTTTATATTGTTTGGAGCTCCTTGGTGTAATGGCTGGGAACTTATCCTTTTACTCCATCATCATGCATGGTACAAATCCCCCCTCCTTCTCCTATGCCACCTCTTTTTTGATTTAATCCCACATTAAAATGCATTTTTGGTGGATGAGATAATGTTTTAGGCTTTATTAAGCCTTTTTCCATGCATGTTTTAAAAGTGGTCAAAGGACCACTTGGACCATAACCGCCCCCACCTCTTTCTCCTCATGTGGAAGCTTCGCTACAACCACTTCTCCTCCTCCCTTCCACGTGGACTTAGCATATGGTTGGCGGCTAAGTGGGTAAGTGGTTAGGATAATTATAATGGATTTAATATTAATGTTTGACCATTAATATATGTATTTTTATGGCATAATGCGTGGTATGTGGAATTTGGGAATAATGCGTGGCAAATAATTACAAGGTAATTTGAAATTTGATCCATATGAAATATGGCGAATAAGACCACTGTCGACCCGCGATTAGAAAATTGAACCAACCATTTCATGATTGTTGAAGAACGGTGGATAAAACCCCTTCAATTTTTTCCAAAGTATTTTTCCACTTGTCGCAGTGTGATTGGTCCTACGGTGTTTTCATAATGTGATCTCCCCGCAATTGTGTTAGAAAAAAGCTACAAAATGAGATTTAAAACATTCTATGAAAAAAAATCATATATCTGAGATCATCTCTAAATTTTGAACACTTTTCATGTTTACACCAAGTCACATTTCGGACCATAAGTGCATTGAAATTCATGTTTTCCAACTAGTTGTCTTGTAGATCCCTATTAAAAATTGCATTCAAAGCTTCCAAAAATAGGTTAAAACTCAACAAAAATATCAAATCTTACATCATTGGAATCGTCTCAGAATTTCCTTTATTTCATCTTTTTACTCCGAGTTCTCATTCTAAGTGCAAGGCCTTCAAAAATGGCGTTTTCTGAAAACTGGTCCTTATCTTTGCATAGACCTACCACCTCTTTACAAAAGGTACTGAGCTCATTTTATATTGTTTGGAGCTCCTTGGCGCAATGGCTGGGTGCTTATCCTTTTACCCCATCATGCATGGTTCAAATCCCCCCTCCTTCTCCTATGCCGCCTCTTTTTGATTTAATCCCACATTAAAATGCATTTTTGGTGGATGAGATAATGTTTTAGGCTTTAATAATCCTTTTTTTCCATTCATGTTTTAAAAGTGGTCAAAGGACCACTTGGAGCATAACCACCCCCACCTCTTTCTCCTCACGTGGAAGCTTCCACTACAACCACTTCTCCTCCTCCCTTCCACGTGGACTTAGCATATGGTTGGCGGCTAAGTGGGTAAGTGGTTAGGATAATTATAGTGGATTTAATACTAATGTTTGAACATTAATATATGTGATTTATGGCATAATGTGTGGCATGTGGAATTTGGGAATAATGCGTGGCAAATAATTACAAGGTAATTTGAAATTCGATCCACATGAAATATGGCGAATAAGACCATTTGTCGACCCGCGATTGGAAAATTGAACCAACCATTTCACGATTGTCGAAAAACGGTGGATAAAACCCCTTCAATTTTTGCCAAAGTATTTTGCCACATGTCGTAGTGTGATTGGTCCAATATTGAAAAGTTGACTAGAGTTGATTTTCTCATTGACCGAACATAACTAGAGCTCCTGATGTCCGTTTGTCGCGTTCTAATAGTCATTGGAAAGCTCTCAAGATGATCTTCTGCACTGAAATCATTTAGGGCTGTTTAGGGAACTTTCAAAAATGATCCCCTGATCACACCTCCCCACTGAGAAAGGCTTTTTGTCCCAAAAAGTTGTTTATCAACCCAAAAATAATGTTATCTCTTCCTGCATTGCACAAACACATACAAGAACTTGAAATAACATTATAGGTTAATAAAAATACAAATAGTTGATTAGCTAATTACATAACCGATCAGATAATAACACCCAATTAAGCTAGTGTTCAACTGAAACGTTGTAACCCTGTCAACTCTGCACACAATTGTGATCTGTCATACCCCACTGTAATGCCATCACAATTAACTGACTAGATAATAATACCCATTCTATTACAGAAAGCTAGTGTTCAACTGTCACTTTGTGATATGGCCAATTACCAAAAATTACAATTCCATAACACGTATCGTATACAAGACATCTAAATTGCCCACAATTAGGCTAGTGCCCACTTGCCTAACCTGAAATGTGACTTCAAGTATTCACTATTAGAATATAATAGACTATCAATGCCCAAAAATATCTATAGTCAACAATCGAACCCACGTGTAGCTACCAAAACATTGTATTGCCATCGAAATAATAACTCGGATAATAAAACCCATCTATAATAGAAGTTAGTGTTCAACTGACACTTTGTGATTATGTTGATTACAACTGCAAGTTTCAAATTTAGACATGCTACTGATGCCTATCCTTGCATACTATTTTCAACAATGGAACTACTAAGCAATATGAGAAAACAAAACATGAGTATGATGAACCTATCACTCAAATCTTCTCTTCACCTATTTCCATTCATTTTCAAAGCTTAAATATCAACTTAGGAACAAATCCTTATCAATCAATAGGAATCCCTAAAATATAGCTTTGAATTTTTTTTGCTTGCCTACTATCAACAATTTATTGTAGTGCAAATATAAAGTTGAGGAGTGTTTTTCCCAACCAATCACTTGGGTTTTTATGTTTAGGTTGTTTTAACTTCTCGGTACCAAAATGAGTTGCCGTTAGGTTTAAGCCTTCGCTGGTTTTACAATATTGTTCCAACTTAAAGAGTGTATTATAAGTTTTAGGATTTGATTTTCCCTTAGTGCTATTTTTAGTGTAAATGGAAGGAGGAGGAATCGATTACCTCTTTTAGCTATTTTCTTACACCTTTCATTGTTCCTCCGATGGCGGACTCTGTAATTCTAGTGGTGTAGATCCTTGGCCATTTGGAAGCTTGTCTTCCTTGACTACTTTGGAACTTTCTCCAATTTCCATTTTCCCACTATAATAGGCCAAACCTGCAAACCGAGCCTAATACTCTACCCGTGATCTTGGGTTAGTATCACCTTATCCATTTTTACCAAGGCCCTTTCTATTAAATTCCATCTTAACCATTAGCTTAGACCCAATTCCCTTAGTGTGTTGTTCAAACTGACCCAAAGGAATATCTAAAACTGAATGAGAGGAAGAATTAAAATGTGAACAACTTACAGTGAATTCTGTCATAGTACCTACATCCGATTTGGAAGGAAATTCTCTTTTACATTCACCTTGTTGTAGCTTTTCTAAGAGGGCATCCTTGGTCCGTATTTCTTCCTGCAACTCTTTAACAAAGCCCATCAACTTCTTGCTCTCTTCAAGCATCTTATTGACATACTCCTTTTTCTTGGTTATAGAGGATTGTGGCTCAGATTTTAACCGCACTATTTCCTCTTCTAAGGAATAAAAATTAGCTCTCAAGAAAGATTTTTCTTCTTAGAGTTGGCGGTTTATGGCTTCAAGCTCATCCAATTGCTCCTGTTTGGATGACTTGCCCATGATTCCTTGTTCCTACAAACACAACTTTGTATTTCCAAAATTACACACTATGAAAGAAGATTAACAAGCCCCAAAAATTTCTACACACTGAAAATTGAAATCAATACTGAAACTAAAGCCAAATTTTCAAACACAATTAGAAGCTAATCTGGCAATCTAACTGCTTTGATACCAAACTTGATCTGAAAACGTGTGTTGTATTTTTTTCACTTTTAAAAGTTTCCAAAGATCGTGATTTTCTTAATCAATTTTAAGTATTCTAAGCTCCAAAAATTGATTAAATTCTTATTATTATGCATCCATATAAGTGCAAAAACTTGGGTAACAAATAAATAATCAGAACTGAAAACACTTAGATAACAAACAAGATTGTTTATGGGGTTCGGAAATTCCTATGTCCCCAGGTTCGGATTGAACCGATCCATTAATAATATTGAAATGTAAGTACAATAACTCTTACAAAAAACCAATAATGAATCAAAACCTGAAAACTAGCTGATCAATGTCCCAAGAACTCTAAAAAATAGCAGAAACTTCCCCAAGAACGATTTGTGGCTCCTATAGTGTTTTTAAAATGTGATCTCCCTGTAACTGTGTTAGAAAAACACCTACAAATGGAGATTTAAAAACATTATATGAAAAAAAATCATATATCTGAGATCATCTCTGAATTCTGAAAACTTTTCATGTTTACACCAAGTCACATTTCGGACCAAAAGTACATTGAAATTCATGTTTTCCAACTAGTTGTCTTATAGATCCCTGATAAAAACTGCATTCAAAGCTTCCTAAAATAGGATAAACCTCAACAAAAAATATCAAATATTACATCGTTGGAATCGTCTAAACATTTCTTTCATTTCATATTTTTACTCTAACTTCTCATTCTAAGTGCAGAGCCTTCAAAAATGGCATTTTCTAAAAGCTGGACCTTATGTTGCTCTGCACATACATGCCACCTCTTTACTCCATCATGCATGGTTCAAATCCCCCTCCTTCTCCTATACCCCCTCTTTTTTATTTAATCCCACATTAAAATGCATTTTTGGTGGATGAGATAATGTTTTAGGCTTTATTAAGAATTTTTTTTCCACGCATGTTTTAAAAAGTGGTCAAACGACCACTTGGAGCATAACCTCCCCCACCTCTTTCTCCTCACGTTGAAGCTTCCACTACAACCGCTTCTCCTCCTCCCTTCCACGTGGACTTAGCATATGGTTGGCAGCTAAGTGGGTAAGTGGTTAGGATAATTATAATGGATTTAATACTAATGTTTGAACATTAATATATGTATTTTTTATGGCATAATGCGTGGTATGTGGAATTTGGGAATAATGCGTGGCAAATAATTACAAGGTAATTTGAAATTCGATCCACATGAAATATGGCATATAAGACCACATGTCAACCCGTGATTGGAAAATTGAACCAACCATTTCATGATTTTCGAAGACCATTGGATAAAACCCCTTCAATTTTTGCCAAAGTCTTTTGCCACGTGTCGCAGTGCGATTGGTCCAATATTGACCAGTTGACTAGAGTTGACTTTCTCATTGACCGAACTTTGAACGGACATAACTGTTATCCAAAATTCACCCCCTAGGGTAAATTTTATAACATGCATTAAATTCTCAAGTCCCAGGCAAATAGATTGATTCAAGGCAAAAAATCATGTTTCTAGGGTCCCCTCGGAAATTTTCTAACTCTCCTGTCCATGTTGAAAAGAGCAAGTTCTGAGAAAAGAGTGAAAAAGTTGCAAAAAATAAGCTTGGGCCAGAAAAAATCATGAAAATTGGCTAAGTCCTGGTCCAGGTAGCACTTGGGACAGTTGGGACGTCGGGCGCGAAACGGCCAAAAAGCTCTCGGGCGGTCTACGAGAGCAAATGGGACATCTAGGCCGTGAGGGGGCCGGGACGCAAAAAGGTGAGCAGGCCGAAGGTAAAAGAAAAATCGACTAACTGCTAAGCGGCATAGTTGGGACATCTGGGCCGTGAGGATGCAAAGGACGCGAACCACACGGATCGGCCAAAACAGAAGCTTTAGCACTTTGGGACAGTTGGGCATGAAGTACGTGATGGACGCGGAGAGCTGAAGGAGCTGAGAGCCAATCAAATAATGCCACGTGTCATCGGCCAAAATAGGGACAGAGAAGCCCGAATCAGGTGGATCGGAAGTTTTGTCCCAAATAGTTTGGGACACCTAGGCCAAAAGGACGTGGTGGACGCGAAAAGCTGGCAGGCCTGCGGACGAATCAGGAAATGCCACGTGTCATAAGGGAAAACGTCCAAAATTTCAAATGGCAAGGTTTGAAGCAGCGTTGGCCGAGCCAATAAAAAGAGGACACGTGTCAATGGAGCAGGGAAGTGTGGAGCTCGGGGAGGAGTTAGAGAATTTGGCAAAAGTTTTGGCCAAAAACTAAAAGGCAAAGCTCTTCCCGCGCCCCTGTCGACCAATCAATGCATGCCACGTGTCCCAAGTGGTGGGGGCGCGGGGAAAAGTGGAAAATTTTCCAAAAAATTAAAAAGGTAAAATTTCAAGGGAAAACCCATGGGTAAGGGAAGGAGAGAGAATTTTCTCATCCAATCAGCGCCGACATGTGTCGTCAGAGTGGTGGAGAGCGCGGGAAAAATTTCAAAACCCATTTTTGCCTGTTTTGTGCCCTAAATCTTCAGATCGCCATATCTTTTGATCTAGAGCTCAGATTTGCACGTTCTTTATATCATTGGAAAGCTTATAAAATTATCTACATGATTCTAGGGTCAATATTGAATTTTGGTTTAGTTTGGAGAATAAAGTTAAGAAACAGTTCTGACGTGTGTCTATGGCGAGAAATGACATTTCAAGCGACCAAATTTAATGCGGGAGATGATGGGTCGCATTCTCCTCCAATTCAGTCAAAAATGATAGGGTATGGGTTTGTAAGGTCCCCATGCCATTTTAATGCATTTTTAGTCAATGAGGAATGGGCTCCCACGTTTTGTACGTTTTCTCTCTCCTGGGCTCGACCCATGCAATGTAAAAGCTAGATTTGGCTCATTTCTAAAGGTGGAACATTTTTTGGCATAGCAGACTTCTTCTTTCACCTCCAGCAAGTGATTGTTGCAAGAATCAGACCTCTTCAAAGATTGTAACATTTTTTTACCTCTCTGAGGTTGTAATGCAGTGGTTTTGACATTGGAAATGATAATGCAAGCTTTGTGAATGAGTTTCAGTCCTTTGTTTGTGTTATTTGCTTCATTTCAGATCCTAAATTATATCTTATCAGCCTGTGTATGTTTTATGTTGCAATATTTGGTTTGTGTCTATTTGCATGACAAAAATATTCACCACTCCTTTTGGTGCATCACCATCTTTAGTTAGTTTCAATTTTTGCACTTCTATCCCTGTCTCCTTGCAATTTAGAGTAGGATTAGGATCTGAACCTCTGTAGTTGTGCAAGCATTAGATCTAATCAGAGGAGTTTGAGGAACTAGCCTCTAATCTAGAGATTCCTCTCTTAGTTTCACAAGTCCCACACTTGGAGAGAGGTTTCCATGTTGTGCAATCACCTGGATGCTAGAAACATCAACCTAGAAGCATGATGTGCATCCGGGGTGCTTTGTGATCCTGCAAATACGGTTTTGGCACGCCGGTGGGACACTAGAGGTCTCATTTTTATTGCAGAAAAGTTGATGTGCATCTGCTGCAATTTTCTTTCTTAAAAAGAGCTATTATTTACATATCTGGCGACTCAAGGGAAGAATCAGCTGGTTTCAGTGAGTGCGGGCTTGAAAACTCATGAGAAGAGTCACCACAAGGTCAAGAGTTGGAGAAGAAGAAGTGTTGTTTGAATACCTAATTATCTCTCAAGAAGAAGGCAGAGGAAGAAGGACTCAAAGGTCTCCATCTCCACCAAACAGAACTCTCTCAACTCCTCCACCAGTAGGCCTTTCATTCGGTCAACAAGGGTTTTAAGACCAATTAGAATGGCACAAAACAACCCTACGTCAACTTCACAGTAGCATGACCCACTTGCCCTCAATGCGCAACATCGATTCCTATTGCAGCCTTGAAGAACATTCCTACTTCACTTTGGAGAAAATCAGACTACTCCGGTGATCATGTTAAAGATATTGCTAACCTTTGTGCAATTCATGAAATCGATGAGATGAAGTGGTACATCAAGTTCTTGGCATCTTCATTCAAGGGTAAAGCATTGCGATGGTTTAGGAGCCTTGGAGCTGGTTCTATCACAAATTGGAATCAGCTGTGTATAGCACTTCATGAGAAATTTTTAGAAAGGGAGACAACTTGTCTCTTTTGGAGTAAAGTGACAACCATCAAGAGAGCTCCCAATGAGCGGTAACCGATTTCAACTTGATTTCAAAAGACTTGGGAGAGAATTCCAGTGGTAGTCAGGCCAACAGCAGAAGGTGCTTTTCTCTACTATCTCAAAGCTCTAAATTTTGATATTTCTATGTTAATTCAGTCCATGGGAGGCATAACTATCCCTATGGCTTATAGCATTGCCATTAGGGCTGAAAATTGTTTGATCCAAGCTAGCAAACTTGCCCCTAGACCTCCCATGCCATTGTTTCCAAGTTTAGAGAGCCCAAACACCAATCAAGCACCTAGTTTGGCTCCTTCTCCCACTCCTAGAAATCAGAGTTCAAATGAAGCTTCCACTTCATCTCCAAGTGCCCCAAATGAGCTTCAAGAAGTCATGAAGCAATTGCAAAACCTAGGCAATGAGCTGGTTACTCTCAAAAGGTAGCAAGCCCAAGGTTTTAGACCTTCTTATCAACCCCAAGCTCAGCCTAACAGGTAGCCATACCAACCACAAAGGCCACCTAATCTAGTTGCAAATATGAATCAAACAAGGCCTCCTACCAATAGACCATTTCAGCCCTATAATCCAAATGCCATATCTGCCTCTAAGGCATTGGTGCCAACACAAAACAACATTGCTCAGGAGTATGATTGGTGTTTTCCATGCAATGAGCCTCATAACCAATCCATGTGCTTCAATGGTGCTTTGAATCAAGCACTAATGGTGACAACTACTGGTGTGGAGGGTGAGAGCAGTCAAGGAAACAACCAACAACAAGAAACATTCCAACAGCAATCAGCCCCAAATGACACCACATTGGTAAATTGGCAAGCAGAAGATTTCTGTGGCATGAATCAAGTAGTTTCTCAAGGTGTTGCAGCCAACACAAGGTCAAAAAGGAGGAATTTGGGTGAAGAACAACCATTATCCCCGACCAATCCACAACCTTCCATGGCTTCACAAATGATTGGCAAGCAAAATCCAATTTCAAATGCACAAGGGCAGCCAAGGACAGCCCCTAGGCCAACTCAAATGCTAGTTGTTGTTGCCCACATGCAAGGAGTGAATGTGCAAGCCAAGGGACAACAAAGATATCCTTCATCACCATTCAATATCATTGATCAGATGAAGAAGACAAACATCAATATATCAATGTGGGAATCCCTATCTATCCCAGGCCAAAGAGATCTGCTGCAAGCTGCCATGAAGGACTGGCCAACTTCGAATCAGCAAGTTCAGATGCAAGACAAAGTGCTCACAAATGCTGCCTAGCCTGAGGGAAATCATGGAGGATAGCAAGGTAAAATGTTGAAGCCCCCTCCTTTCTATGTTTCATTAATCATTGGAAATCAGCTAGTACATAATTGCATGATAGACTCCGGGCAAGTAGCTTCGGTAATGCCTAAACAAATAGCTGATCATCTAGGGCTCCAGTATGAAACAACATCAAGGGGTAGTGCATGCTGGATGGGGACAGCGATAACAACAGTTGGAGTGATTAGAAACTTGAGTCTTACCTTGCATGCATGTCCAAATGTTGTTGTTTTACAAGATGTATTAGTCATAGACCTTCCACCACTCTTTGCCCTATGTTTGTCAAGGGACTTCATAGCCAAGATTGGGGATATTTTTGCTGATTGGTCACACATGCTTTGTTCGAACGAGGTATGGAACTAAGGCTACAATCAGGTCAGAACCTATTACAAATTTTCATATTGAGCCTTACACTCCAAGTCAAATTAATGCTAATTGCTCGGCATTTGATCAAGAAGATCACCCAAGCAGCGATGAGGTGACACCAAGGTTGGAAGCATCCGGATCTAACTCTTGATGAATGGGCAACAAGGTGCATGCTTTTGATCCTTATCAAGAAGTGGAAGAATCTGAGCTAGGGGTCTATTTCATACACGAAGAAAATCAGCCTATTCCTAGCATCACCAAGCCAAACCACAAAGATGACAATGAGGTATGGCAGCTGTTTTTTGATGGATCAAGGAGTAGACAAGGTGCAGGAGGTGGAGCTATGCTTGTTTCACCTCAAGGAGTAAAGTATTATTCAGCTTTTAGATTTCAGTTTGCATGCTCCAATAACACTGCTGAATATGAAGCCTTGGTGCAAGGGATGCATTGGGCAATCAAGAAGAAAATAAAGAACTTGCAAGTCTTTGGGGACAGTGAATTGATTGTAAATCAGGTCAAGGGACAACATGCTGCCAAGAATGATCTTCTCAAGTGCTACAAGAATAGGGTGTGGGACCTCATGGAAGATTTTGAGGGTTTTGGCATCAAATCCATTCCTAGGAAAGAGAATCAAGCTGCTGACAGGCTTGCAGCAGTAGGGGCAGCCTTTGACATTGTGGAAAGCATTCAACAAGACAAGGTACAACCAAACATCCACGTGATTGTGAGGCCTTCAGTGCCGGATAACAATGTTAGTTGGCAAGTGTTTGAGAATGACCAGCAAATCATCCATTTCTTGCAAGAAGAAGCTGAGTTCTTAGCCAAGAATCAAGAAAAATTGGAACAGCAGTATGGTGACCAAGTAGTACAGCTGAGAACTAATAAGCTGCCTAAAGGACTTATCACTTTGGAGTCCATTTTTAACCCCAATGATTAGTTTAGAAAGGAAAAAGCAAACATTCAGGTCAAGAGAGAGGATTCAGTATCCATCTTGGTAGAAGAGAACAAACCATTACAAATTGGAAGGATGACAACTGAACAAGAAAGGTATGAGTTCATACAGTTGTGTCAAGAGTTCCCTGACGTGTTTCTTGGAGCTATGAAGACTTGAAAGGTTTCAATCCCAACTTAGCTCAGCATACCATCGAATTGGATCCAAATACTAAGCTTGTCAGGCAGAAACAAAGACCAGTCAATCCACACATGGAGCCTCTCATGAGGAAAGAATTGGACAAGCTGATTGAGTCAAGGATCATATTCCCAATCAAGCATTCTAGTTGGGTTGCCAACTTAGTTCGAGTGAGAAAGAAGAGTGGAGAGATCATATTGTGTGTTGACTTCAGAGACTTGAATAGAGCCTCTCTCAAGGACCATTACCCACTCCCTTCCATGGAGCAAATCTTGCAAGTTGTGGCTGGTTCAGAAAGGTTTTCACTACTTGATGGCTATTCAGGCTATAATCAGATAATGGTGAAGGAGGAGGACCAGTTCAAGATAGCCTTCACAACCAAATGGGAACTTTTGCATACAGGAAAATGCCATTTGGGCTGTCCAACGCTAGTGCTACCTTCCAAAGGGCAATGGACATGGCATTCAAAGGTTTGATTAACAATGTGGTGCTGATCTACCTTGATGATATCACTATTTTTTCCAAAAATGCAGCAGACCACCTCTCTCATTTGAGGCAAGTCTTCACGAGGTGTAGGAGATTTGGAGTGTCTTTGAATCCTAAGAAGTGCATCTTTCTTACACATGAAGGAAAGCTCCTTGGCCATATTGTCTCCAAGGAAGGATTAGCAATTGATCTAGAGAGGGTTGAAGCCATAAGAGCACTACCATTGCCAAGCCACAAGAAAGCCCTTCAGAGTTTCTTGGGAAGGATAAACTTTGTTTGGAGGTTTGTCCCAGATTTTGCAGCCCTTGTCAAGCCCATCACCAAAATGTTAAAGAAGAGCATGGCTTTCAAGTGGACAGCAGAAGGCAAGGAGAGTTTTGAAGCAATCAAAGAAGCCATCTCTCAAGCACCAACTCTCATCAACCGGACTTCTCAAGGATTTCATCCTCTATGCATTTGGAGGTAATGACACTATTTCTGCCATTTTGGTACAGCAGAACAAGGATAATGATGAGCAGCCAATTGCCTTCTTATAGCTGGAGCCTAGATGACTATGAGGTGAGGTACTCTTTTATTGAGAAGCATGTACTTGTAGTAATTAGAAGCTTGAAGAAATTCAAGCATTTAGTCTCAAACAACAAGGTCCAGTTGCTGGTCTCACATGCTGGGGTTAAGGACTTCCTCCTCAACAAGGATTTGAATGAGAAAAGGGCAGGTTGGATCACCGTGTCATGGAGTATGACATTGAGATCAAGATCACCAAGCTGGTAAGGGGGAAAGGATTGTGTGAGTAGCTGGTTTTGGGGAAGCAAAAAGAAGTATGTAATGAAGAAGAGGTTGTTTTGACAGTCCAGGACAGCCATGAGCCAAGTGGCAATCAAGAAGAAGACAATGCTGCCCCCACTCCTTGCTGGACCCAAGGCATTATACACTTCCTAGGCACAGGCCTATGCCCTCCGAGAGATGAACAAGACCCAAAGAAGACACTTGATTGCGAGGCTGTCCGTATGCCATTATTGATGGAGTTTTGTTCAAGAAAGATGTGAATGGAGTCTTTCTTTGAGATGCATTAGCACAAATCAGATTCAAAGGTGTTGGAAGAGTTCCATGGTGGACCAGTGGTGGTCATTTTGCACCAAGAGTGACAGCTCTAAAAATCATGAAGGCTGGTTATTATTGGCCTAAAATCTTGGTGATTGCTATGCATGGATCAAGAGGTGTAAGAATTGTGCATTCTTCACGGGAAAGAGAGACTTGCTGCCCTTCCATTACATCCAATCTCGGTTGACCAGCCATTCATGCAATGGGGTTTGGACTTCATTGGAGTCATTAATCCCAATTCAAGACAAGGGCACAAATGGATTTTGATAGCCACGGACTACTTCACCAAATGGACGAAGCGTGTAGCACTCAAAGAGGCAAATGAGTCTAGCATCTTAGACTTTTATGAGGGATAACAACCAGATTTGGTGTACCTGCTAAAATAATCTACGATAATGCATTGGCATTCATTGGATCTAAGGTGGTGAGTGGGCTATCAAGAGCGGTATTTACCTAAGCACTTCATCAAACTATTACCCTCAAGGTAATGGCCAGGCCGAGTCTACAAACAAGAACTTGTTGAGGATCATTAGGAGGACTCTTGATGAGAATCAGAGGTCTTGGCATACCAAACTGAAATCAGCCTTATGGGCTGATAGGATAACTCCCAAAAGATCCACAAGTAACTCTCCATTCGGGCTTGTACTATGGAAGAGAGGCATCTTGCCCATGTCACTTGAGTTACCAACATTGGAACTCATGAAGCAGCTGGAGTTGCTTGAATTTGAGCCCATGGAGGTGAGGTATGCAGAGTTGATGGAGCTGCAAGAGATCAGAAATCAGGCATCCCAAGCAATGGAGAAGGATCAAGCATTGATCAAGAAGACCTTTGATAGGAAGGCCAAGGATAGATCTTTTCGAGTTGGAGATCTAGTGTTGAAATGGGATGTGGATAGATCAAAACTAGGAAGGCATTCAAAATTTGATGCCATTTGGAGTGGCCCATACATGGTCACGAAGTGCAAGAACAACAATGCTTTCCAATTGGCCTCATTGGATGGTGAAGAACTACAGATTCCAGTAAATGGAATTTATCTCAAGTGTTGCTTCTAGAGGGAAATTCATTGCCTTGTAAATATTAGATTAGATTTTCATTCCTCCAAGTGCTTGTGCACATTGTTTTGTTGTAGGTTAGTTTTGTTTTCCCTAAGTGCTTTGGCACAGCTTGCTGTCCATGGAGATGTTTTGTAATCCTTGCTTTTATCAGGTGATATTCCATCTTCCTCCTTACACATTAAGTCGGTTGGGGTTCTAAGCAAAATATTTGATGACTCATTGCCCAATGGACTGCTTCAGGAAACTGGTCTCTTCATCCAATAGGAAGATGACCCCGCTGAGTCGCCAAATTGTTATCCAAAATTCACCCCCCAGGGTAAATTTTATAACATGCATTAAATTCTCAAGTCGAGGCAAATAGATTGATTCAAGGCAAAAATCATGTTTTAGGGTCCCCTCAGAAATTTTCTAACTCTCTGTCCAAGAAGAAAAGAGCAAGTTCGAGAAAAGGTGAAAAAGTTGCAAAAAACAAGCTTGGGCCAGAAAAAAATCATGAAAATTGGCTAAGTCCTAGTCCAGGCGGCCCTTGGGATAGTTGGGACATCGGGTGCGAACCGTGAAAAGCCTCGGGCGGGTCGCGAGCAATGGGACATCGGGCCGTGAGGACGCGCAGGATGCGAAAAGGTGAACCGGCCGAAGGTAAAAGCAAAATCGACTAAGCTTTGAGAGGCACGGTTGGGACATTTGGGTCGTGAGGACGCGAAGGATGCGAACCGCCGGATCGGCCGAAGCGAGAGAACTTTAGCATTGGGACATTCGGACCGAAGTACGTGGCGGGGGCGGAGAGCGAAGGAGCCGAGAGCCAATCAAATAACGCCACATGTCATCGGCTGAAAGAGGGACAGAGAAGCCCGAATCGGGTGGATCGGAAGTTTTGTCCCAAACAGTTTGGGACACCGGGCCGATAGGATGTGGTGGACGCAAAAAGCCGGCGAGGCCATGAGGATGAATCGGGAAATGCCACGTGTCACAAGGGAAAACGTCCAAAATTTCAAAGGGCAAGGTTTGAAGCGTTGGCCCAAGCCAATAAAAAGAGGACACATGTCTAATGGAGCAGGGAAGTGCGGAGCTCGGGGAGGAGTTAGAGAATTTGGTAAAAGTTTTGGCCAAAAACTAAAAAGGAAAAGGTCTTCCCCGCGCCCCTGTCGACCAATCAATGCATGCCATGTGTCCCAAGTGGCGGGGGCACGGGGGAAAAGTGGAAAATTTTCCAAAAAATTAAAAAGGTCAAATTTCAAGGGAAAACCCGTGGGTAAGGGAAGGAGAGATAATTTTCGATCAATCAGCGCCTGACACGTGTCGTCCAGGTGGCAGAGCGCAGGAAAAAATTTCAAAACCCATTTTTTCCTGTTTTGTACCCTAAATCTTCAGATCACCATATCTTTCGACCCAGATCTCAGATTTGCACGTTGTTTATATCATTGGAAAGCTTATAAAAATTCTCTACATGATTAGGGGTCAATCTTGAATTTTGGTTTAGTCTCGGAGAGAGAGAAAGTTAAGAAATGGATCGGACGCATGTCCATGGCGAAATGACATTTCAGCGACCAAATTTAATGCGAGATGGGTCGCATTCTCCTCCATTCGGTCAAAAATGACAGGGTATGGGTTTGTAGGTTCCCCATGCCATTTTAATGAATTTCTGAGTCAATGAGGAATGGGCTCCCATGTTTTGTACATTTTTTTCTCTCTCCTAGGCTCGACCCATGCAATGTAAAAGCCAGATTTGGCTCATTTCTAAAGGGTGGAACACTTTTTGGCATAGTAGACTTCTTCTTTCACCTCCAGCAAGTGATTGTTGCAAGAATCAGACCTCTTCAAAGATTGTAATAGTTTTTACCTCTCTGAGGTTGTAATGCAGTGGTTTTGACATTGGAAATGATAATGCAAGCTTTGTGAATGAGTTTCAGTCCTTTGTTTGTGTTATTTGCTTCATTTCAGATCCTAAATTATATCTTCTCAGCCTATGTATGTTTTATGCTGCAATCTTTGGTTTGTGTCTATTTGCATGACAAGAATATTCACCACTCCTTTTGGTGCATCACCATCTTTAGTTAGTTTCAATTTTTTTTTTGCACTTTTATCCCTATCTCCTTTGATTTAGATTAGGATTAGGATCGAACCTCTGTAGTTGTGCAAGCATTAGATCTAATCAGAGGAGTTTGAGGAACCAACCTCTGTCTGGAGATTCCTCTCTCGATTTCACAAGTCCCACACTTGAGAGAGGTTTCCATGTTGTGCAATCACACTTGGATGCACGAAACATCAACATAGAAGCTTTGATGTGCGTCCAACGGTGTTGTGATCCTGCAACAACAATAACTATAGCTCTCGATGTCCATTTGCCGCATTCTCACGGTCGTTAGAAAGCTCTCGAGATGAACTTCTACTGACGACATAATTTAGGGATGTTTAGGTAACCTTAAAAAATGATCCCCTGATCACACCTCCCCCCTTTAAGAAAGGCTTTTTGTCCCAAAAAAATTGTTTATCAACCCAAAAATAATTTTATCTCTTCTGCATTGCACAAACACATACAAGAACTTGAAATAACATTATAGGTTAATAAAAATGCAAATAGTTGATTAGCTAATTACATAACTGATAAGATAATAACACCCAATTAAGTTATTTCAAAGCGTTGTAACTCTGTCGACTCGCACCTGTTGTGATCTGTCATACCCACCTGTAATGCCATCACAATTAATTAAACAGATAATAACACCCATTCTATTACGGAAAACTAGTGTTCAAGCTGTCACTTTGTGATATGGCCGATTACAAAAATTACAATTCCATAACACAAATCAATATACAAGACATCTAAAGCGCCACAATTAGGCTAGTGCCCCTTTGCCCATCTAAAAATAGAATAACCGTAAGTATTCACTATCGAATATAATAGACTATGAATGCCCAAAAATAGCTATAGTCAACAATCGAACCCAATTGAAGCTGCCAAAACATTGTATCGCCATCACAAATAATAACTCAGATAATAACACCCATCTATAACTGAAGCTAGTGTTCAACTGACACTTTGTGATTATGTTGATTACAACTGCAAGTTTCAAATTTAGACATGCTATTGATGCCTATCCTTGCATACTATTTTCAACAATGGAACTACTAACCAATATGAGAAAACAAAACATGAGTATGATGAACCTATCACTCAAATCTTCTCTTCAGTTGTTTCCATTCATTTTCAAAGCTTAAAAAAACTTAGGAACAAATCCTTATCAATCAATAGGAATCCCTAAAATATAGCTCTGAATATTTATTTCTTGCCTACTATCTACAATTTATTGTAGTGCAAATATAAAGTTGAGGAGTTTTTTTCCCAACCAATCACTTGGGTTTTTCCGTTTTGGTTGTTTTAACTTCTCAGTACCAAAATGAGTTGTAGTTAAGTTTAGCACTACTAGTTTTACAATATTGTTCCAACTAAAAGAGTGTATTATAAGTTTTAGGATTTGATTTTCCCTTAGTGCTATTTTTAGTGTAATTGGAAGGATGTGAAATATGATTACCTCTTTTACATGTTTTCTTACACCTTTCATTGTTCCTCCGATGGTGGACTCTGTAATTCTAGTGTCGTAGATCCTTGGCTATTTGAAACTTGTCTTCCTTTAGCTGCTTTGGAACTTTCTCCAATTTCCATTTTCGCACTATAATAACCCAATCCTGCAAACCAAGCCACGATCCTCTACCTGTATTGGGTTAGCATCACCTTGTCCATTTTACCAAGACCCTTTCCATTAAATCCCATCTTAACCATTAACTTAGACCCAATTCCCTTAGTGTGTTTTCAAGTGACCGACCCAAAGGAATATCTAAAAGCTGAATGAGAGGAAGAATTAAAATGTGAACAACTTACAATGCATTCTGTCATAGTACTGCATCTGATTTGGAAGGAAATTCTTTCTTATGTTCACCTTGTTGAAGCATTTCTAAGAGGGCATCCTTGGTCCGTATTTATTCCCGTAACTCTTTCAAAGCCCATCAACTTCTTGCTCTCTTCAAGCATCTTATTGAAATACTCGTCTTTCTTGGTTATAGAGGATTGTGGCTCATATTTTAACCACACTATTTTCTCTTCTAAGGAATAAAAATTAGCTCTCAAGAAAGAGTTTTCTTCTTGGAGTTGGCGGTTTATGGCTAAAAGCTCATCTAGTTGCTCTTGTTTGGATGACTTGCCCATGATTCCTCCTTCCTGCAAACACAATCAGTACTTCCAATCTGCACACTAAAAAGAAGATTAACAAGCCCCCAAAATGTCTGCACACCTTTGAAAAGTGAAATCAATACTTAAAGCTGAAGCCAAATTTTCAAACACAATTAGAAGCCAATCCAGCAATCTAAGCTGCTCGATGCAAACTTGATGCGAAAAGCGTGTGTTGTATTCTTTTCACTTTTAAAAGTTTCCAAGATCGTGATTTTCTTAATCAATTTTAAGTATTCTAAGTTCAAAAATTGATTAAATTTTGATTGTTATGCATCCATAGAAGTGTGGAAAACTTGGGTAACAAATAAATAATCGAATGTAAACACTCGGATAACAAACAAGATTGTTTACGGGGTTCGGAAATTACTACGTCCCGGGTTTGGATTGAACCGATCCATTAATAATATTGAAATGTAAGTACAATAACTCTTACAAACAACCAATAATGAATCAAAACCTAAAAACTAGCGGATCAATGTCCCAAGAACTCGAAAAATTGCAGAAATTGTCCCAACAATGATCCATGGCTCCTACGGTGTTTTCACCATGTGATCTCCCTATGTTGTGTTAGAAAAAAACCTACAAATTTAGATTTAAAAACATTCTATGAAAAAAATCATATATACGAGATAATCTCTTGTAGATCCCTTTTAAAAACTGCATTCAAAGCTTCAAAAAAAAGATTAAATATCAACAAAAAATATCAAATCTTACATCGTTATAATCACCTCATAATTTTCTTTATTTCATATTTTTACTCCGAGTTCTCATTCTAAGTGCAGTACCTTCAAAAATGGCATTTTATTAACACTTTGGTCCTTATGCTGCTCTGCATGGACTGCCACCTCTTTACACAAGGTCTTGAGCTCGTTTTATATTGTTTGGAGCTCCTTGGTGCAATGGTTGGGTGCTTATCCTTTTACTCCATCATACATCATTCAAATCCCCCCTCCTTCTCCTATGCCGCCTCTTTTTGATTTAATCCCACATTAAAATGCATTTTTGGTGGATGAGATAATGTTTTAGGCTTTATTAAGGCTTTTTCCACACATGTTTTTAAAAGTGGTCAAAGGACCACTTGGAGCATAACCACCCCCACCTCTTTCTCCTCACATGGAAGCTTCCACTACTTGCTTGCTTCTCCTCCTCCCTTCCACGTGGACTTATCATATGGTTGGCGGCTAAGTGGGTAAGTGGTTAGGATAATTATAATGGATTTACTACTAATGTTTGAAAATTAATATATGTATTTTTATGGCATAATGCGTGGTATGTGAAATTTGGGAATAATGCGTGGCAAATAATTACAAGGTAATTTGAAATTCGATCCACATGAAATATAGCGAATAAGACCGGTTGTCGACCCGCGATTGGAAAATTGAACCAACCATTTCACAATTGTCGAAGACCGGTGGATAAAACCCCTTCAATTTTTGCCAAAGTCTTTTGCCACGTGTCACAGTGTGATTGGACCAATATTGACTAGTTGACTAGAGTTGACTTTCCGTTGACCGAACTTTAACTAGACATATCTAGAGCTCCACGATGTCCGTTTGCCGCATTCTCATAGTCGTTCGAAATCTCTCGAGATGATCTTCTACACTTGACATAATTTAGGGCTGTTTAGGTAACTTTCAAAAATGATCCCCTTATCACACCTCCCCATCGAGAAAGGCATTTTGTCCCTAAAAAGTTGTTTATCAACCCAAAAATAAGGTTATCTCTACTGCATTGCACAAACACATACGAGAACTTGAAATAACATTATAGGTTAATAAAAATGCAAATATTTGATTAGCTAATTACATAATCGATCAGATAATAACACCCAATTAAGCTAGTGTTCACTTGAAACGTTGTAACCCTGTCAACTCTGCACACAACGGTGATCTGTCATACCCCACTGTAATGCCACCATAATTAACTGACCAGATAACAACACCCATTCAATTACGGAAAGCTAGTGTTCAACTGTCACTTTTGTGATATGGCCAATTACCAAAAAATTACAATTCCATAACACAAATCAATATACAAGACATCTAAAGCGCCACAATTAGGCTAGTGCCCCCTTTGCCCATCTGAAATCAGTAATAACTACAAGTATTCACTATCGAATATAATAGACTATCAACGCCAAAAATAGCTATAGTCAACATGTGTACCCATGTGAAGCTGCCAAAACATTGTATCGCCATCACAAATAATAACTCGGATAATAAAACCCATCTATAATGGAAGCTAGTGTTCAACTTACACTTTGTGATTATACACGATTACAACCGCAAGTTTATAATTTTGACATGCTACATGATGCCTATCCTTGCATACTATTTTAAACAATGGAACTACTAACCAATATGAAAAAAAAACATGAGTATGATGAACCTATCACTTTGAAATCTTCTCTTCAAATTTGTTTCCATTCATTTTCAAAGCTTAAATATCAACTTAGGAACAAATCCTTATCAATCAATAGGAATCCCTAGAATATAGCTCTGAATTTTTTTGCTTGCCTACTATCAACAATTTATTGTAGTGCAAATATAAATTTGAGGAGTTTTTTCCCAACCAATCACTTGGGGTTTTCCTTTTTGGTTGTTTTAACTTTTCGAGTACTAAAATGAGTTGTAGTTAGGTTTAGTACTATTGGTATTACAATATTGTTCCAATTGCAAGAGTGTATTATAAGTTTTAGGATTTGATTTTCCCTTAGTGCTATTTTTAGTGTAAGTGGAAGGAGGTGGAATTTGATTACCTCTTTTACCTATTTTCTTACACCTTTCATTGTTCCTCCCGATGGCGGACTCTGTAATTCTAGTGGCATAGATCCTTGGCTATTGGAAGCTTTCTTCTTCCTTCAATTTGCTTTGGAACTTTCTCCAATTTCCATTTTCCCACTATAATAAGCCAAACCCTCAAACCAATGTTGATCCTCTACCGATCTTGAGTTAGCATCACCTTGTCCATTTTTACCAAGGCCATTTCCATTAAATCCCATCTTAACCATTAGCTTAGACCAAATTCCTTAGTGTGTTTTTAAACTAACCCAAAGAAATATCTAAAAGCTGAATGAGAGGAAGAATTAAAATGTGAACAATTTACGGTGCATTTTGTCATAGTACTCGCATCGATTTGGAAGGAAATTATTTTTCTTATGTTCACCTTGTTACTGACTTTTCTAAGAGGGCATCCTTGGTCCATATTTATTCTGTAACTCTTTAACAAATCCCATCAACTTCTTGCTCTCTTCATGCATCTTATTGACATACTCCTCTTTCTTGGTTATAAGGGATTGTGGCTCAGATTTTAACCGCACTATTTCCTCTTCTAAGGAATAAAAATTAGCTCTCAAGAAAGATTTTTCTTCTTGGAGTTGGCGGTTATGGCTTCAAGCTCATCCAGTTGCTCCTGTTTGAATGACTTGCCCATGATTCCTCGTTTTTGCAAACACAACTGTACTTCCAAAGCTGCACATGCGAAAGAAGATTAACAAGCCCCCAAAATGTCTACACACTGAAAAGTGAAATGAATACTGAAACTAAAGCCAAATTTTCAAACACAATTAGAAGCTAATCCGGTAATCTAACTGCTCTGATACCAAACTTGATCTGAAAATGTGTGTTGTATTTTTATCACTTTTAAAAGTTTCCAAAGATCGTGATTTTCTTAATCAATTTTAAGTATTCTAAGTTCAAAAAATTGATTAAATTTTGATTGTTATGCATCCATTGAAGTGTGGAAAACTTGGGTAATAAATAAATAATCAAAACTGAAAACACTCAGACAACAAACAAGATTGTTTACGGGGTTCGGAAATTCCTACGACCCCGGGTTCGGATTGAATCGATCCATTAATAATATTGAAATGTAAGTACAATAAATCTTACAAATACCAATAATGAATCAAAACTGTAAACTAAATGATCGGTGTCCCAAGAACCAAAAATGAATGTCCCAAAAACGACCGTGGCTCCTAAACTAAATGTGATCGGTGTGTTAGGAAAAACCTACAAATGGATATTTAAAAACTTTATACAAAAAAAAATCACATATAACGATCATCTTTGGCTAAACACTTTTCATGTTTACACCAAGCCAAATTTCGGACGAGGAAGTGCATCGAAATTCATGTTTTCCAACTAGTTGTCTTGTAGATCCCTGTTAAGAACTACATTCAAAGGTAACAAAAATAAGATAAAACTCAATAAAAAATATCAAATCTTACATTGTTGGAATTCTCTCATAATTTTCTTCATTTCATATTTTTACTCCAAGTTCTCATTGTAAGTTCTAAAAACTAGTCCTTATGTTGCTCTGCATAGACTGCCACCTCTTTACAAAAGGTACTGAGCTCATTTTATATTGTTTGGAGCTCCTTGGCGCAATGGTTGGGCATTTATCCTTTTACTCCATCATGCATGGTTCAAATCCCCCCTCCTCTTATACCCACTCTTTTTGATTTAATCCCACATTAAAATGCATTTTTGGTGGATGAGATAATGTTTTAGGCTTTATTAAGCCTTTTTCCACGCATGTTTTAAAAGTGGTCAAAGGACCACTTGGAGCATAACCACCCCCACCTCTTTCTCCTCACGTGGAAGCTTCCACTACAACTGCTTCTCCTCCTCCCTTCCACGTGGACTTAGCATATGGTTGCATTTAAGTGGGTAAGTGGTTAGGATAATTATAATGGATTTAATACTAATGTTTGAACACTAATATATGTATTTTTATGGCATAATGCGTGGTATGTGGAATTTGGGAATAATGCGTGGCAAATGATTAGAAGGTAATTTGAAATTCGATCCACATGAAATATGGCGAATAATACCACTGTCGACCGTGATTGGAAAATTGAACCAACCATTTCACGATTGTCGAAGACCGGTGGATAAAACCCCTTCAATTTTTGCCAAAGTATTTTGCCACATGTCGCAGATGCGATTGGTCCAATATTGACCGGTTGACTAGAGTTGAGTTTTCGTTGTTGAACTTTATTTGGACATAACTAGAGCTCGATGTCCGTCTTCCGCATTCTCACAGATCGTTGGAAATCTCTCAAGATGATCTTTCTGCCTTTGACATAATTTAGGGATGTTTATTCAACTTTCAAAAATGATCCCCTGATCACACCTCCCCACTGAGAAAGGCTTTTTGTCCCAAAAATTTGTTTATCAACCCAAAAATAATGTTATCTCTTCTGCATTACACAAACACATACAAGAACTTGAAATAACATTATAGGTTAATAAAAATGCAAATAGTTGATTAGCTAATTACATAACCGATCAGATAATAACACCTAATTAAGCTAGTGTTCAACGGAAATGTTGTAACCCCTGTCAACTCTGCACACAACTGTGATCTGTCATACCCCTTTGTAATGCCACCACAATTACAAAAATTACAATTCCATAACACAGATCAAGTATATAAGACATCGAACTAGCCACAATTAGGCTAGTGCCTTCTTTGAAAGCGTAATAAGCGCAAGTATTCACTGTCATCGAATATAACAGGACTATCAATGCCCAAAAATAGCTATAGTCAACAATAAAACCCACGTGAAGCTGCCAAAACATTGTATCGCCATCACAAATAATAACTCGATACTAACACCCATCTATAACAGAATCTAGTGTTAGTGACACTTTGTGATTATATCTTGATTACAAGTTGTAAGTTTCAAATTTAGACATGCTTCTTGATGCCTATCCTTGCATACTATTTTCAACAATGGAACTACTAACCAATATGAGAAAACAAAACTTGAGTATGATGAACCTATCACTCAAATCTTCTCTTTAGCTGTTTCCATTCATTTTCAAAGCTTAAATATCAACTTAGGAACAAATCCTTATCAATCAATAGGAATCCTTTAATTATAGCTCGAATTTATTTTTCTTTCCTACTATCAACAATTTATTGTAGTGTAAATATAAAGTTGAGGAGTGTTTTCTGACCAATCACTTGGGTTTTTCCATTTTGGTTGTTTTAACTTCTCTGTACCAAAATGAGTTGTAGTTAGGTTTAAGCACTTTGCCGGTTTTACAATATTGTTCAAGTTGAAAGAGTGTATTATAAGTTTTAGGATTTGATTTTCCCTTAGTGCTATTTTTAGTGTAAGTGGAAGGAGGTGGAATCTGATTACCTCTTTTACCTATTTTCTTACACCTTTCATTGTTCCTCCTAATGGCGGAATCCTGTAATTCTAGTGGCGTAGATCCTTGGCTATTGGAAGCTTGTCTTCCTTCAGCTGCTTTGGAACTTTCTCCAATTTCCATTTTCCAACTATAATAAGCCAAACCTACAAACGGAGGTTGATCGTCTACCTATCTTTGGGTTAGCATCACCTTGTCCATTTTTACCAAGGCCCTTTCCGTAAAATCCCATCTTAACCATTAGCTTAGACCCAATTCCCTTAGTGTGTTGTTCAAATTGACCCAAAGAAATATCTAAAAGCTGAATGAGAGGAAGAATTAAAATGTGAACAACTTACAGTGTATTCTATCATAGTACTGCATCGATTTGGAAGGAAATTATTTCTTATGTTCACCTTGTTGCAGCGTTTCTAAGAGGGCATCCTTGGTCCATATTTCTTCTGTAACTCTTTAACAAATCCCATCAACTTCTTTCTCTCTTCAAGCATCTTATTGACATACTTCTCTTTCTTAGTTATAGATTTGTGGCTCAAATTTTAACCGAGACTATTTCCTCTTCTAAGGAATAAAAATTAGCTCTCAAGAAAGAGTTTTCTTCTTGGAGTTGGTGGTTTATGGCTTCAAGATCATCTAGTTGCTCTTGTTTGGATGACTTGCCCATGATTCCTCATTCCTGCAAACACAACCTGTACTTCCAAAACTACACACTGCGAAAGAAGATTAACAAGCCCTCAAAATTTCTGCACACTGAAAAGTGAAATAAATACTTAAATTGAATCCAAATTTTCAAACACAATTAGAAGCTAATCTTGTAATCTAAGCGCTCGATACCAAACTTGATCTCTGAAAACGTGTGTTGTATTTTTTTCACTTTTAAATGTTTCCAAAGATCGTGATTTTCTTAATCAATTTCAAGTATTCTAGGCTCAAAAATTCTTTAAATTCTGATTATTATGCATCCATATAAGTGTGTAAAACTTGGGTAGCAAATAAATAATCAGAACTGAAAACACTCAGATAACAAACAAGATTGATTACGGGGTTCGGAAATTCCTACGTACCCGGGTTTGGATTGAACCGATCCATTAATAATATTGGAATGTAAGTACAATAACTCTTACAAATAACCAATAATGAATCACAACCTGAAAAATAGTTGATCAATGTCCCAAGAACTTGGAAAAATTGCAGAAATTGTCCCCAAAATGATCTGTGGCTCCTACAAGGTGTTTTCCACAATGTGATCTCCCTACAGCTGTGATAGAAAAACACCTACAAATGGAGATTTAAAAAAATCTATGAAAAAAATCATATATCTGAGATCATCTCTGTATTCTGAACACTTTTCATGTTTACACCAAGTCACATTTCGGAAGCAGTGCATTGAAAATCATGTTTTCCAACTAGTTGTCTTGTAGATCCTGTTAGAAACAACATTCAAATCTTCCAAAAACATAATAAAACTCAACAAAAATATCTAATCTTATATTTTTGGAATTGTGTCAAAATTTCCTTCATTTCATATTTTTACTCTGAGTTCTCATTGTAAGTGCAGGGCCTTCAAAAATGGTGTTTTCTGAAAACTGGTCCTTATCTTGCTCTGCCATGGACCTGCCACATCTTTACAAAAGGTCTTGAGCTTGTTTTATATTGTTTGGAGCTCCTTGGTGTAATGGCTGGGCACTTATCCTTTTACTCCATCATGCATGGTTCAAATCCCCCCTCCTTCTCCTATGCCCCCTCTTTTTGATTTAATCCCACATTAAAATGCATTTTTGGTGGATGAGATAATGTTTTAGGCTT
Organism: Taxus wallichiana var. yunnanensis; assembly: GCA_018340775.1. Classification (NCBI taxonomy): domain Eukaryota; kingdom Viridiplantae; phylum Streptophyta; class Pinopsida; order Cupressales; family Taxaceae; genus Taxus; species Taxus wallichiana. The sequence goes on from CM031238.1 coordinate 521,830,014, forward strand.
TATTAAGCCTTTTTCCACGCATGTTTTAAAAGTGGTCAAAGGACCACTTGGAGCATAACCTCTCCCACCTCTTTCTCCTCATGAGGAAGCTTCCCCCTGTTTGCTTCTCCTCCTCCCTTCGACGTGGACTTAGCATATGGTTAGCGGCTAAGTGGGTAAGTGGTTAGGATAATTATAATGGATTTAATACTAATGTTTGAACATTAATATATATGATTTATGGCATAATGCGTGGTATGTGGAATTTGGGAATAATGCATCTCAAATAATTACAAGGTAATTTGAAATTCGATCCACATGAAATATGGCAAATAAGACCACTGTCGACCCACTATTGGAAAATTGAACCAACCATTTCACGATTGTCGAAGAGCGGTGGATAAAACCCCTTCAATTTTTGATAAAGTATTTTGCCACGTGTCACGGTGCGATTGGACCAATATTGACCGATTTGCCTAGAGTTGACTTTCTCGTTGACCGAATTTGACCGGACATAACTAAAGCTCGATGTCCGTTTGCTGCGTTCTCACGGTTGTTGGAAAGCTCTCGAGATGGTCTTCTGCGGTGACATAATTTAGGGATGTTTAGGTAACTTTCAAAAAATGATCCGTGATCACACCTCCCCATCGAGAAAGGCTTTTGTTCCAAAAGTTGTTTATCAACCAAAAAAATGTTATCTCTTCTGCATTGCACAAACACATACAAGAACTTGAAATAACATTATAGGTTAATAAAAATGAAAATAGTTGATTAGCTAATTACATAACTGATCAGATAATAACACCCAATTAAGCTAGTGTTCAACTGAAACGTTGTAACCTAGTTAACTCTACACACAAGCGGTGATTTGTCATACCCCATTGTAATGCCATCACAATTAACGGACGAGATAATAACACCCATTCTATTACGGAAAGCTTGTGTTCATTGTCACTTTGTGATATGGCCAATTACAAAAAATTACAATTCCATAACACAGATCAATATACAAGACATCTAAATCGCCACAATTAGGCTAGTGCCCCTTTGCCCATATCTGAAAGCTATAACAACTGCAAGTATTCACTATCAGAATATAATAGACTATCAACGCCCAAAAATAGCTATAGTCAACAACTGAACCCACGTGAAGCTGCCAAAACATTGTATCGCCATCACAAATAATAACTCAGATAATAACACCCATCTATAACGGAAGCTAGTGTTGGTGACACTTTGTGATTATGCTTTGATTACAAGCTGCAAGTTTCAAATTTAGACATCTTTATTGATGCCTATCCCTGCATACTATTTTCAACAATGGAACTACTAACCAATATGAGAAAACAAAACATGAGTATGATGAACCTATCACTCAAATCTTCTCTTCAGTTGTTTCCATTCATTTTCAAAGCTTAAATATCAACTTAGGAACAAATCCTTATCAATCAATAGGAATCCCTAAAATATAGCTTTGAATTTTTTTGCTTGCCTACTATCAACAATTTACTGTAGTGCAAATATAAAGTTGAGGAGTGTTTTTCCCAACCAATCACTTGGGTTTTTCCATTTTGGTTGTTTTAACTTCTCGTACCAAAATCAATTGTAGTTAGGTTTAAGCCTGCCAGGTTTACAATATTGTTCCAAGCTGAAAGAGTGTATTATAAGTTTTAGGATTTGATTTTCCCTTAGTGCTATTGTTAGTGTAAGTGGAAGGAGGTGGAATCGATTACCTCTTTTACCTATTTTCTTGCACCTTTCATTATTCCTCCCGATGGCGGACTCCTGTAATTCTAGTGGCATAGATCCTTGGTACATTGTTGGAAGCTTGTCTTCCTTCAACCGCTTTGGAACTTTCTCTAATTTCCATTTTCCCACTATAATAACCCAAACCTACAAACCGAGGCTTATCCTCTACCTGTAATGGGTTAGCATCACCTTGTCCATTTTACCAAGCCCTTTCAGTTAAATCCCATCTTAACCATTAGCTTAGACCCAAAGGAATATCGGAAATTGAATGAGAGGAAGAATTAAAATGTGAACAACTTACGGTGCATTCTTTCATAGTACCTACATCTAATTTGGAAGGAAATTATTTCTTATGTTCACCTTGTTGCAACTTTTCTAAGAGGGCATCCTTGGTCCATATTTCTTCTGCAACTCTTTAACAAAGCCCATCAACTTCTTGCTCTCTTCAAGCATCTTATTGACATACTCCTCTTTCTTGGTTATAGAGGATTGTGGTTCATATTTTAACCGGACTATTTACTCTTCTAAGGAATAAAAATTATCTCTTAAGAAAGATTTTTCTTCTTGGAGTTGGTGGTTTATGGCTTAAAAGCTCATCCATTTGCTCTGTTTGGATGACTTGCCCATGATTCCTCGTTCCTGCAAACACAACTGTACTTCCAAAAGCGCACATTGCTAAAAAGAAGATTAACAAGCCCCCAAAATGTACGCAGTGAAAAGTGAAATCAATCTTGAAACGAGAAGACAAATTTTCAAACACAATTAGAAGTTAATCTTGAAATCTAAGCGCTCGATACCAAACTTGATTTGAAAAGCGTGTGTTGTATTTTTTCACTTTTAAAAGTTTCTAAAGATCATGATTTTCTTAATCAATTTTAAGTATTATAATCTTCGAGAATTCATTAAATTCTTATTATTATGCATCCATAGAAGTGTGGAAAACTTGGGTAACAAATAAATAATTAGAACTGAAAACACTCAGATAACAAACAAGATTGTTTACGGGGTTCAGAAATTCCTACGTCCTCGGGTTCGGATTGAGCTGATCCATTAATAATATTGAAATGTAATTACAATAACTCTTACAGAAAACCAATAATGAATCACAACCTGAAAATGAGTGATCAATGTCCCAAGAACTACGAATAATTGCGAAAGCTGTCCTAAGAACGATCTGTGGCTCCTACGGTGTTTTCATAATGTGATCTCCCTGTAAATGTGTTAGAAAAACACCTACAAATGGAGATTTAAAAACATTCTATTAAAAAAATCATATATACGAGATCATCTCTTAATTCGAACACTCTTCATGTTTACACAAAGTCACATTTCGGAGAGCGAAGTGCATTGAAATTCGTGTTTTCCAACTAGTTGTGTTGTAGATCCCTATTAAAAATGCATTCAAAGCTTCCAAAAGTAGGTTAAAACTCAAAAAAATATTAAATATTACATCGTTGGAATTGTCTCATAATTTTCTTCATTTCATATTTTTACTCCGAGTTCTCATTCTAAGTGTAGGGCCTTCAAAAATGGCATTTTGAAAAGCTGGTCCTTATGCTACTCTGCACTTGACTGCTACCTCTTTACAAAAGTCTTGAGCTCGTTTCATATTTTTTGGAGATCCTTGGCGCAATGGCTGGCTGCTTATCCTTTTACTCCATCATGCATGGTTCAAATCCCCCTTCCTTCTCCCATGCCGCCTCTTTTTTTATTTAATCCCACATTAAAATGCATTTTTGGTGGATGAGATAATGTTTTAGGCTTTATTAAGCCTTGTTTTTCCATGCATGTTTTTAAAATTGGTCAAGTGACCACTTGGAGCATAACCGCCCCCACCTCTTTCTCCTCACGTGGAAGCTTCCACTATAACCGCTTCTCCTCCTCCCTTCCACGTGGACTTAGCATATGGTTGGTGCTAAGTGGGTAAGTGGTTAGGATAATTATAATGGATTTAATACTAATGTTTGAACATTAATATATGTATTTTTTTGGCATAATCCATGGTATGTGGAATTTGGGAATAATGCGTGGCAAATAATTACAAGGTAATTTGAAATTCGATCCACATGAAATATGGCAAATAAGACCACTGTCGACCCACTATTGGAAAATTGAACCAACCATTTCTGACGGTCGAAGACAGTGGATAAAACCCCTTAAATTTTTGTGAAAGTATTTTGCCACGTGTCGCAGCGTGATTGGTCCAATATTGACCAGTTGACTAGAGTTGACTTTCTCGTTGACTGAATTTGACCGGACTTAACTAGAGCTCCGATGTCCGTTTGCTTCGTTCTCACAGTAATTGGAAAGCTCTGGAGATGATCTTTGCACCTTGACATACTTTAGGGATGTTTAGGTAACTTTCAAAAATGATCCCCTAATCACACCTCCCCACTGAGAAAGGATTTTTGTCACAAAAATTTGTTTATCAACCCAAAAATAATGTTATCTCTTCCTGCATTGCACAAACACATACAAGAACTTGAAATAACATTATAGGTTAATAAAAATGCAAATAGTTGATTAGCTAATTACATAACCGATCAGATAATAACACCCAATTAAGCTAGTGTTCAACTAAAAGCGTTGTAACCCGCTAACTCTACACACAACGGTGATCTGTCATACCACACTGTAATGCCATCACAATTAACTGACCAGATAATAACACCCATTCTATTACGGAAAGCTAGTGTTCAATTGTCACTTTGTGATATGGTTGATTACAAAAATTACAATTCCATAACACTAGATCAATATACAAGACATCTAAACTGCCCACAATTAGGCTAGTGCCCACTGCCCATCTGAAATCATGAATAATTGCAAGTATTCACTATCGAATATCATAGACTATTAACGCCAAAAATAGCTATAGTCAACAACTGAACCCACGTGAAGCTGCCAAAACATTGTATCGCCATCACAAATAATAACTCAGATAATAACACCCATCTATAATGGAAGCTAGTGTTCAACTGACACTTTGTGATTATGTTGATTACAACTGCAAGTTTCAAATTTAGACATGCTATTGATGCCTATCCCTGCATACTATTTTCAACAATGGAACTACTAACCAATATGAGAAAACAAAACATGAGTATGATGAACCTATCACTTTGAAATCTTCTCTTCAAATTGTTTCCATTCATTTTCAAAGCTTAAATATCAACTTAGGAACAAATCCTTATCAATCAATAGGAATCCACAATTATAGCTCGAAATTTTTTGCTTGCCTACTATCAATAATTTATTGTAGTGCAAATATAAAGTTGAGGAGTGTTTTTCCCAACCAATCACTTGGGTTTTTTCGGTTTGGTTGTTTTAACTTCTCAGCACAAAATGAGTTGTAGTTAGGTTTAGCACTACAGGTTTACAATATTGTTCCAACCGAAAGAGAGTATTATAAGTTTTAGGATTTGATTTTCCCTTAGTGCTATTGTTAGTGTAAGTGGAAGGAGGTGGAATCGATTACCTCTTTTACATATTTTCTTACTCCTTTCATTGTTCCTCTTGATGGCGGACTCTTGTAATTCTAGTGGCATAGATCCTTGGCTGTTGGAAGCTTGTCTTCCTTCATTTGCTTTGGAACTTTCTCTAATTTCCATTTTCCCACTATAATAACCCAAACCTACAAACCGAGGCTTATCCTCTACTGTCTTGGGTTAGCATCACCTTGTCCATTTTACCAAGCCCTTTCCGTTAAATCCCATCTTAACCATTAGCTTAGACCCAATTCCCTTAGTGTGTTTTTAAATTGACCCAAAGGAATATCTAAAATTGAATGAGAGGAAGAATTAAAATGTGAACAACTTATAGTGCATTCTTTCATAGTACTGCATCTTATTTGGAAGGAAATTCTTTCTTATGTTCACCTTGTTGCAACTTTTCTAAGACGGCATCCTTGGTCCATATTTCTTCCTACAACTCTTTAACAAAGCCCATCAACTTCTTTGTCTTCAAGAATCTTATTGACATACTCCTCTTTCTTGGTTATAGAGGATTGTGGCTCATATTTTAATCGCACTATTTCCTCTTCTAAGGAATAAAAATTATCTCTCAAGAAAGATTTTTCTTCTTGGAGTTGGCGGTTTTTGGTTTCAAGCTCATCTCTTTGCTCTGTTTGGATGACTTGCCCATGATTCCTCATTCCTGCAAACACAACTGTACTTCCAAAAGCGCACATTGCGAAAGAAGATTAACAAGCCCCAAAATTTTTGCACACTTTGAAAAGTGAAATCAATACTGAAATAGAATCCAAATTTTCAAACACAATTAGAAGCTAATCTTGAAATATAAGCGCTCACGATACCAAACTTGATCTAAAAAAACGTGTGTTGTATTTTTTCACTTTTAAAAGTTTCCAAAGATCATGATTTTCTTAATCAATTTTAAGTATTATAATCTCCCAAAATTCATTAAGTTCTTATTGTTATGCATCCATAGAAGTGTGGAAAACTTGGGTAACAAATAAATAATCGAATGAAAACACTCGGATAATAGCGAGATTGTTTACGGGGTTCGGAAATTCCTACGTCCCCGGGTTTGGGTTGAGCTGATCCATTAATAATATTGAAATGTAATTACAATAACTCTTACAAACAACTAATAATGAATCACAACCTGAAAATGAGCTGATCAATGTCCCAAGAACTCGAAAAATAGCGGAAGCTGTCCCAAGAACGATCGTGGCTCCTACAGTGTTTTCATAATGTGATCTCCTTGCAAATGTGTTAGAAAAACACCTACAAATGGAGATTTAAAAAAATTCTATTAAAAAATCATATATCTAAGATCATCTCTTAATTCGAACACTCTTCATGTTTACACAAAGTCACATTTCGGAGAGCGAAGTGCATTGAAATTCGTGTTTTCCAACTAGTTGTGTTGTAGATCCTGTTAAAAAATTCATTCAAAGCTTCCAAAAGCAGGTTAAAACTCAAAAAAATATTAAATATTACATCGTTGGAATTGTCTCAGAATTTTCTTCATTTCATATTTTTACTCCAGTTCTCATTCCAAGTGTAGGGCCTTCAAAAATGGCATTTTCGAAAGCTGGTCCTTATGCTACTCTACATGAGACCTGCTACCTCTTTACAAAAGGTCTTGAGCTCGTTTTTATTTTTGGAGATCCTTGGTGCAATGGCTGGGCGCTTATCCTTTTACTCCATCATGCATGGTTCAAATCCCCCTCCTCCCATCGCCTCTTTTTTATTTAATCCGCATTAAAATGCATTTTTGTTGGATGAGATAATGTTTTAGGCTTTATTAAGCCTTGTTTTTCCATGCATGTTTTTAAAAGTGGTCAAGTGACCACTTGGAGCATAACCGCCCCCACCTCTTTCTCCTCACGTGGAAGGTTCCACTATAACCGCTTCTCCTCCTCCCTTCCACGTGGACTTAGCATATGGGTGGCGGCTAAGTGGGTAAGTGGTTAGGATAATTATAGTGGATTTAATACTAATGTTTGAACATTAATATATGTATTTTTTATGGCATAATCCATGGTATGTGGAATTTGGGAATAATGCGTGGTAAATAATTACAAGGTAATTTAAAATTCGATCCACATGAAATATGGCAAATAAGACCACCTGTTGACCCGCGATTGGAAAATTGAACCAACCATTTCACGATTGTCGAAGACCGGTGGATAAAACCCCTTCAATTTTGCCAAAGTCTTTTGCCACGTGTCGCAGTGCAATTGGTCTAATATTGACCAGTTGACTAGATTTGACTTTCTCGTTGACCAAACTTTGACCGGACATAACTAGAGCTCCTTATGTCCATTATCCTAAGCGTTCTCATAGTCCTTCGAAAGCTCTCGAGATGATCTTCTGCACTGACATAATTTAGGGATGTTTAGGTAACTTTCAAAAATGATCCCCGATCACACTTTGAACCCTAGTCATATTTCTTTCCATGTTATCATCATCACCTGAGTATCTACAATAAGCTAAATAAATCCTAAACATTTGATCATGTATTTTCATATATCATATATTGTATCTCATCTTCATAAATAAACTTGAGTGTTTCAAAGTGGGTTGAAATCCATATTAGGAATTCCTTTGACTTTAGGAACTGGCCTTTACCAAGAAACCTACCTATCAATATTACTAATCCCATCTTGTGTAGTGTCATTTATTGTAGATTCATTCACATGAGAGTAGCTTGATCCATTCTTCTATAAAGTGTAAAAATCCAATTATCTTCCATCACACCCATGGGTATAACAAAACCCCCATATAGAGGTCGGTAAGTATTATTACCTTACTTGTGAATTCATGTTGAAGAGGTAAGATTTGTCCCAAAATTTTTGGCACACTCGGTGGGACCCTGCGCTTGTTCCTTTGTTTCATTTCATCAATAAAATAGAGTTTTTTTCCTTGAATTCCTTGTGTGATAATCACCTCTCGATTAGAATAATTTCTTGCAATGGGAAAATCACCAATGATTTGTTTGTATTATTTTCTATATAGCCTCATAGTTTTCTTTCTACTCCTTGCTTTCTGATTTCTAATTTTCCTAACCTATTTATAGGGTATTAGTTTTGAAAATTTAATTTACTATATTACTATATTGATTTCTTAACAATTGTAAAAAATATATAACAAATATAATAAGAGCGTTTAGTGACAAGTTTTGAAATTTCCTTTTTTCTTTCAATTTTTACATTCTTGTTTATTTGTTTTCATCAAAATCAACATTTCATTTTTGGATCTTAAAATAAATAATTTACATCCTTCTTGTTTCACATAGTCTAATTAAGAGGAAAATTTGTTGCATCCACTTATTCTTCCCACACACAACCAAACCACTTATAAATCAAAAATGCATTCAAAAAACTCCCACCCAGGTGAAATTGATTGGGATTTCATCACCCAACAAGGAAACCAACTCATTTTTCTGGCCGAGTATAAACACCTATCTTTCGGTAGATATTGAATCAGTACCCGACTCCCTTATCGCAGTGGGACCGTGAAGTGTGGGGGTAGGCCCCAATACCACGCCCATACTGGAATTTGTACAAATTTGGGCCTCACGTAACTTTGGGTATATTGAGGACTCCACCCTTAAACATTTTTGAAACCAACCATAGACTATCGTTTCATAGGAACCTCGTTAAATATCTTACACATTTCATTTTTTCATAATTAATAAAGATAAATATAAAATGATATTTTTATTTCTTTTATCTGTTGTTTGTAAATCAACCCAATTAGGTATTTTTTCATGTTTTAGGTGTTTTTGTGTTTTTTACCATGGTACTTACTAGACAACAAGTTTGTAAGAAAAATTTTGAAAACGTGTTCACCTGCTATCTATACCATTACAAAAACAAGTCCCGAGTTTATATTGTAACATTTACACCATTTCCTACAACATTTCCTACTCCAATGCCACAAAAAATCCCATTTTATCAGAAAATTACATCCAATTCCTTTTCTGATGCCCAAAAAACTTGGAATAATGAAGAAATGAGGAAACAAATTTTGAATTCACACATCAATATCATAATCAAATCCTTCATACATCTAGATTGGGAGAAGCAAAATAACCCTTTTCTCTTAGTTCTCAATCAAAGTCATCCAAACCTCCTTTATGTAATACGGGAGACCCTATTTTTAAATAAATGTTATATTCAAGCCCCATTACTCTCAATTTTCATCTTACATCTAGGAGTGTCAACCGAGAATCATTCACACCCCAACCATTTCCATACACATATGATCCTTCATCTACCATTGCACATCTTATTGGTCAAAATCAAGAGCATGTCATCCAAAAATTATACTCATACACTTCAACAGGTCAATCCAAAGCACAAAATGTCAATCAACCTAAAATATCTTCCAATCGTATTAACCCATTCAAAACATCAAGTGAGAAATATTCCACCAATCAACCCAAGATGTGTGATGTATTTTAAGTCGCTATTTATGACCTTCATATGATTTCATCACAAAACACATCTGCCCAATAATTTACATCTTTACCAAAAACTTCTTTAGGTTCCACACCTCCTCAATAATACCGATACTTATTCATCTACCCCTCTAGTGTCTTCAGTAGTTCAAACACCTCTGGTAAGTGTTGTAACCTTTTCCACTATCATATCTTTACAACCACTTACTAATACTGTTAAAAACATCACCATGTTTATCCCTACAACTACACCACTAATAAATACAAGTGTCATTGCTAGCAATCACCATGTTTCACAACACATACCATAACCATCACATCCACTAATCTCCATTCCACAATCTACACCTCTACAAAATATTCGACAACAAGCACCATGCTAAGTTGATTTTGTTATATCCTTACAATAAATCACTTACATATTCACAACCACTCACTTATACATAAATACCGGTGCGGTACCACTACATACAACCCTCATAGGCTCTATCTTCCCAACAAAGTATTCCATCTCATCAAAATATTCCATGAGAAAAACATCCCTTATAAATAGAGTATACCACAACAAATCATCCCATAATATAATATACCTCAACAAAACATTCCACAATATAACATCTTGCAATAGAATGTCCCTTACCAACATAATTTTCCTCAACAAAACACTCCCCCAAAACATATTCCCACCAAGAAGGCATTCCTTAGCGGTATTAGGCATATTCATAACCTAAATAGTTTTGATTTCAACTGGATAATCCTCACAATAGTAAGCTCAACCCGATCCTCTTTGAGCTCTTATGAACTGCATATATAGTCTCGAATCTACTTTGTCTACAACTAAGAATGTGCTCTCCTATGATCATATTTACAATGATACCATTCACCCTTTTGTCTTGTATATATCATATCTAAATCACTAGGAAATTCCCATGTTCATCACATTTACAAGAAGGAAGATCCTGACAACACATATGTTCTTTTCATCACACCTGCTATCTAATAGCTAACAACCAAGAACTTATCTTTGAGGACCTTTCTCATGTCCCTTGTTGGTCTTTCGTTAGACTAGTACAATAATATTCCAAAACATTCCTTATTCTTCTTTGCATAAATTTCTCAACTTTTATCGAGAAAACATTTCCATAAATATATCCCATAAAGTTACCATCAATGACCTATATGCCATCAAACAATTCTAAGACTAATATATTACCGATTTTTTCACCCGCTGGAGAAGTATAATTAATCAACTACCCTTTTCATTACCACAAACAAAATTAATCCAATTTTTCTGTCATATATGTGCCAAAAATATTTCATCTACATTATAAATCCAATCATTTCAAAATTTTGATGAGGATTTCACCATGGCCTCTAAATTGGAATTGTGAGCTCTAGAAGATGGTCAGATTAAGATTTGTCCTAAAAACCCCAAAGTCAAATTTCCATCTAAACCATCATCTAATATTGATAAGTCTAAAACATCTGACAACATTGTCACAGTCAAATATTCTCCCAAGAAAAATCCCACTAACGAGTGTTCCCATCAACAACATATCTATACACTTATAGGAGACACTTATAGTGTAGTTTTTGAGATATCTCTCCCACCTATTCGACCCATCAACACATCAATATCTAAACCCATTTTTTACTGAGATAATGACTATTGTAAATACTATAGGGTTAAGGAACATGAAATTGAGAGGTTTTACACGTCCGTAACGTAATTTAAGACTTGATTGACAAGGAAAAATCCACTTGGACAATCCAAACGTACCCCCAAATTAAAATCTTGAAATATTTAAGAAACCTTTTTGAATCACCCCTCATCCTCGATCAAACACAAACAAATGTTTTTCACACCATCAATACAATAACAAAGATAGATCTTATCCTTGAACCCACCTCATTGCTATCTTGAATCAAAACCCGCGAATCAACACCAAAACCCAACGATCCTAGAACTATGACTAAATAATCTTCACCTACCGAATATATTACTAAGAACGTTCCCATAACATCATCACATGTCATTACTAAATCCATACTTACATCTTATACAACTCCCAAAGTTAAATCTAAGGTCATATATAAAAAACAATATAAAACTTCAGGAAAATCTAACTCTTACGCATCCTCAAGCAAGTACACTTAGTCCATCAAAACCATAAAAGGGCCTCATAAACAAGGTGTTGTTCAAGTCTTCAAAATCCCTCAATATGTTTTTCTAGATCAAATCCCTTTACATGGACCTTGTTCCCTTATACTTTTAGGGTTAAAATCCACCTACCAATCCCCTACATTAATTCCATATCTTGCACCTATCACACAGTCCAACTATCATTTACCCACCATTCCACAAGAGGAATCCATACTCGGTCCACACCTCTTACCCATAAAACAGTCCAAATATCTACACCAATGAATACCCATACAAGGTCCTCATCCTCCATCCATTACGGCACCTAGAAAGCCTCCATGACCAACAAATAAACAACCTATAACTAAAGTTTTACTTCCTCCCAGGAAAATATGGATAAATCTTTGTTAACATCCATGTTGACCCCTAAGGGGCATTATGCCACCATCTTAGATAACCTCCTTCAACAGTCACTCATTATGTTACCACATCCTTAGTTGTTTGATCATCGAGGATGGAAACCTTGTATGAATTCAATGTTTTCGAGTGATTACCACAAAATACAAGGCCATTCTATAGAAGACTGTAGGGAATTTAATTTAAAATTTCAGGAAATAAAAATCCACTCTTTCTTCCTTCTGAATCAAACATAACACCAACATCAACATCATCATCCTCAAAACACGAACAATCCATCCCAAAAACACCTTCTCATTGAGTTGATGCCATACACATCACTACTTGTTCACAAAATTATGATAAATATAATTCGAGTCTAAGAAAGGTAAACATCCTAAATTATTAGCTTCATTTGATAAACCAAAGATATCTATTTCCTGAGCTCCAAAAAATCTAATCAAACACCGTCACCCGAACTAAAATTTCAATACAAGTAGCAACACCCCCTTTCACTACAGGTACAAAAGGTTGTTATCAAGAAATTACACCAATCCCCCGTTAGGATGTCACTTTATGAACTAGTTCAAACATCACCTTTTCAAAAATAGGCTATGATAGAATCCCTCCAATCCATAACCGTTACGGCCAATAACCATATTTCTTTCATAAAATTTATAGGTTCCTTGACTTAGACCGAGAGGGCCATGACCTTCCACTCTTCATTACCACTCATATAAACAACATCCCCATTAAGATGGTCATGATTGATATTTTTATTCCATCAACATCATATCCTCCCTCACCTTTTCTAAATTAAACTACTCAACATTATTATCGTTGAAACTCTAGTTTTACTTGAGAGCATTTAATGACACTATTACACTCGCGATAGGTACCGTTATCCTACCACTTAAATTTAGCGTCAAAACCCTACCTGAGATCTTCTACATTATAGAAGGAGATTTTCAATATAACATGTTGTTAGGATACCCTTGGATACACACTATGTGCTATGTTCCTTTGACCCTCCATTGTTTTCTCAAATACAAACATGATGGTAAAAATTTCACTTTCCCTAATGATCCAAACCCATTCGCTGAATTTTTCATGATGTACATTCCAAAAAAATCCTTGTACCTAAATCCACATCTAAATCATCTAATGAAGCATCTACTATCACATCTATCCCCTCTTCCAATCTACTAGATTATTGCTCTCTTATTAAGGTTGTAAATTTCTTACACTTGGGGAATACAATCTCCTTATGCTCAACTCCATCCCTTCACCAAAAAAATATGGTCTTCCCGATAAATGACCCATGTATAAGCCAAATTTAGGGGATGTTATCTCTTATGGTCTAACTTATCTACAAAAAACCTCATCTATGGGGGACTCAATAATCCTCCATCCCATGTGATTATTCCACACCATGTCATTCCATTCAGATTAGACTTCAAATCCTTCGATAATATAAACTTCACTCATATGTATCTTCATCATTGTGCATGGAGAGGTTTTTTCCTTGTCCATTATGAGCAAAGAACTCATGACTTGGCCATCTTGCATTATCTTAAATCCTATAACAAAATTGGTCTAGGTTATGAAAATTTTAGCTCGAAAATAACTGAAGCCACTACATCTGAACTTGCTATATCCATGTCTATTTCCAAACTATAATTGTCATCACCAGCAAACCATGAAGATTTTATTGACATAGAAAACATTGTATCCATCCAACCTAACATTTTTTTAATCAATGTTATATCTTTAAGGCATCTTACTTAATAATCCAATCACTCCACTAAATCATTACCCCTTATTTGGCCAGAAATGGTTGTTTAAGATTCACCTACTATAGATATCCTCCAATGTCAGGATTACTAGGATATCCTTTCCCATATGGGAGCTGAATATCACCTTCTTCAAAAATCATCTAACATACTAACTCTCCTTAACGAATCCACCCTCGAAATTAACTTATACGCCCTTCAATATCCTTGCATAATTAAGGTCAGTCAATCTTTAAATCCAAAAGAACTAGATGATTTCACTTAATTCTTAGAAAAATATTACCAAGCCTTCACCTAGTCATACAATTATATTCCTAGAATCAATCCTAACATCGTCTTACCTAACATAATCATGTATCAAGATGCTAATCTAGTTTTAAAAATCTCCGTAAAATACATCCCCATATAGCTCTCTTTGTTAAGGAACAATTAGAACCTCTTGTTTTACAATTTTATCATACCTATTGACTATCCACAATGGGTCTCTAACATTTTTCTCATAAATAAATCTTGAGAAAAGTTACACATTTACACTGCATTTCGGGATCTACACCTCACCTATCCTAAACATGACTTCCCTCTTCCAAACATACATCAGCTCACTTATCTAACATTTGGCCATGAAATGATTTCCCTCATGGATGGATTTTCTAGTTATAATCAAATCCTTACTACCCCCAAATATCAACACAAATATTCTTTCATCACCCCTTGGGAACCTTTTATTACCATGTCATGTCATTTGGTCTTAAAAATATAGGGGCTACTTTTCAACGTCTTTATGGTGTACACTTCTCATGACCTCATCCAAAAATTATGAATACTACGTCGTGACCTTTTAGGAAAATCCAAATCACAAAAAAATCATCTTGACGTCCTGGAGTTAATATTCACTTGTCTCATCCAAGATTGTCTCTAACTTAAACCTATAAAGTGTGTTTTTAGTGTCCTCACCAGAAATATTTTAGGATTCATCATATCTATATGAGGCATTGAAGTTGACCCAAAAAGGTTAAATTAATCATTGAAATGCCTTCACCATATAATATTAAGAAAATGTGTAGCCTCAAGGTAAATTTTAGTCAATTCAACATTTCATATCACAAATTTATGACCATTGTCAACCATTTCACCATCTTCTCCACAAAGACGTAAACTTTCATTAGGATTCTGATTGTGAAATCCTTCAAAAAAATCAAATAGTATTTATTATCATGTCATGTGCTTACTGCACCACGTGAAGGGGAGCCATTTTATCTATACATATCCACTTCAAAACATGCCCTAGGAGTTATGCTCACCCACCATGATAATCAAGGTCATGAACAAGCCATATACTACATTAGTCACACACTTCATGAGTATGAAACACACTACATCGAAGCTGAAAATTTATGTTGTGCATTATATTTTTCCACCTCCAAAATTTGACATTAGCTCCTCAATTACAGGAAATATGTCATCACAAACTTTAATCCACTTATAAAAAAATACTCTAAACCTTATCATAATGATTGCATAACTCGATGGCGTATGCTCATGACTGCATTTGACCTTGAAATCATATCTATAAAATTTATTAAAGCTTAGGCCATTGTAGATAAACTCACTGATCTACCCTTTCCAGATAATAAAATCTCTCATGACTACTTTCCTGATGAATCCATCAATAACATCGATGAATCTGATTTTATCCCCATTAAAATGACACTCTTCTTTAATGGTGCTAAATTCCAAGAAGGGGGTTTCAAAGATTAATTAATAGGATTTAAGGAAATCCCATGACACATGCATCTTAAGAGTACCGCTTTAGGTGATCATAATGATCACTTCACTTCTTAGAGAAGACCGTCAAGTCATCCAAATATACAATTTTGACTTTTCCCATCAAATCTCTAAAATCTACGTCCATAGCGCTTTGAAATGTGGATCTAGCATTAATTAAACCAAAAGGAATTATCCTATAAGAAAAGGTCCCCAATGGGGTGGTGAATGATTTTTATGGTGATCCTCAGAACTACCTTGACTC
Organism: Taxus wallichiana var. yunnanensis; assembly: GCA_018340775.1. NCBI lineage: Eukaryota > Viridiplantae > Streptophyta > Pinopsida > Cupressales > Taxaceae > Taxus > Taxus wallichiana. Next base: position 521,846,035 of record CM031238.1, read on the forward strand.
GATTATACCCGAAAATATGTCAAGCATGGATAACATTTTTGATTGAGTGATAGTCTCCAATACTTTTCCATTATAACCAATGGGTAATTATATTTCAATGAAGGATGATTAAGATTCTAGAAGTCAACACAAATATAGATCTCACCATTCTTCTTTCTGATGGGAACGATGTTAGCAACCCGGGTAGAATGATGGATTGGGAATATAATCGTTGCATCTAACATTTTTTGAATTTCTGCAAGAATAGTCCCTAAGGTCTTTGGGTTATAATGTATTTTCTTCTGCCTTTAGGGTTTGATATCAAACTTCAAAGAGATGCTATGTCAAGTACATTCTTGAGTTTAAAAGAATTTAGATCTACATAGGACCATTCCAAGATGTCCATATATCTTTTCAGGAGTGAAGTGAATCTTCCTTTCTCCTCGGGAGAACAATATTTTCCAATGTTTACCATCCATGGTTGATCATAAGAGCCCAAATTTACTTGATCTATCTCTAACAAAGAAGCACCTTCAGCTTTCCTTTTATTCTGAATAAAATGGTCATGATTGTCAAACATACCTTCTAGAGAAACCAATCCATTTGGAATATTATTACCTTTGAGTTGGATGAACTCACCATCACTCTCTTGATATGAATTCGAGATGAATTCATGACAAGATGATTCCGATTCTTCAAAATAAATCTCATGAAATTATCAGCTTTCTCAAGGAAAGAAAATAATTGTTGATCATCATTGAACACTTGTCAATGCGCTAAATTATCTCAAACACTTGGACAATACACGAACTCAATGGTATATTTGTCTGTTTAAACTTAGGGTGAAGAAGGAGAAGAGATGTAGACACGGCCAAAGAATCAGCTTTATCATTATAATCCCTCAAAACTACTTTGATGGAAAAAGCATCAAAACATTCTATGTTGTCCACACCTTGTTCTGTAATGCCTTAGGTATCATTTTTACCTAATAGATCCCCCTTACTTGATTTACAATAAACTTAGCATCTCTCACACTTTGAGATTTTGGATTCCCTTTTCCTTACCATTTCTAATCCTAATAAAAATGTCATACTCGGTCATGTTATTAGTATTGTCAAACTACAACTTGAAGGTGAAGGGAAAGATGTCAAAATATGGAGATATAAGAACTACACCAGTTCCGATCTAGTAGTTAAACAGATCCCATCAAACTCAAGGGTCCAAATAGTAGTAGGATCTTATTCCTTGATATCTCTGAGTAAGGCACCTTTGATGACATGAAATAATTTCCCAATCCTGTATCTTGAAGAGAATTTGAGCTTTAGGATCATATGATTTTGTGACTAAGTACTCCGGTTGTGCTTGAGTGGAGAACACGAGGAACTCCATTTCCTGGAATTTTGAATTTAGTCCAATCCATATTGATTTCTCCTCTGAAATACTTGGAAAAACACCTTTCTAAGATAATACCATAACTAGTAGGAATATCGGCAACTAGGATAGTCATTTTTACTCTCTTTTTTGGGAATGTGACAAATGCGAACTATGCATCCTTGATTTAACCAATCAAGGGGATTTTTGTTTTCCATTGAGTAACACCATCCATAGGATTTAGTCAAAGTAAGTCCATGAGCATGGGATAATTTTGTGGGCATCAAGTTATCGGAGGATCATGATTCAATTATGTAATTACTAAATTTAAACTTGTTTATAAGTAAGGAAAAATAAAGCTGTTCAATATTTCCTAAAGAAGCAACAAAGGTCATATTATTTCGAGGTGAAGGTTGAGTGGGACTAGGAAAATGCCTTTTGAAGGTATAACAACCTTGCTTCTAATGAATTTTGTAAGTTTCTCAAATTTCTCAAGATTTGACTAAAGGTATTCGGCTTCGACCTTTGGATCTTATTTTTCTTTACATCATCAATAATGTTGAAAGTGGTATATAAAGGAATGATGGTGGGCTCGGTTAAGTTACATTGGTCTCGAGCCGAGGTGTCTTTGGTATTAGGGGGGAGAAAAATAAATAGAAGGGAGGTTACCTTTTTAGTCATCTCCTTTTTAGTTTGTGTTAAGATAGGAGAGCCTCTTTTATCCATAACCACGGGAGCTTCTTTACCCTTCTCCTTAGAGCCTTCAACCGTTTTCTAGGATTCTCGGGATTGAGATTGAGTAAAGACCATGAATGACTGACCATCGTGCTTGTAATCATATTATTCATATTCCAAGTACCTAATATTGGATTCACCAATTTGAATCGTCAAAAGACTCATCAAGCATATCCTAAAGCTTCAAAAGCTTCATGAGTACCTTGATATTATAGTTATTTATCTTCCTCAACTATTTCAAGTGTTACGTTAATAGGAGAAAATTAAATGGCCAACCTTGTTGGAGTAGTAATCAGCCGATTCCTATCTCTCGCGGCAGTGCGCCATTGGTATTGTTGAAATTGTCTAGGAATATCCCGATAAGGAACATTTGTTTCCTATTGAGAAATCGATTCTTTAAAGTGATCAAGTTGTTGGACATCTTCTATATCATAGGATCAGTAGTACTTTGAGAAGAACTCTAATTTTTAATCTTAAATGACTCTCTTTGATATTTATACTAGAATGAGATCATCTTCTATTTCAGTGGCTATAGATTGAGAAGTAGCCAAATCAGGGATAACAAACCTTCTTAATAAGAAGCTCACATCAGGGGACTGAGCGTTGATGAAGAAACACTTTTTATTTTCAAGAGTGGGAATGGCTAGCTCTGGAATCTTTTGAATCAGCTCGTTTAATTTTTCTATGAAATCCCACATGGTTTCAAGATTTGCGCTTCTTCATATGTGTAAGATGTGCTAATAAGGCATGAGAATCTTTAGTTAGTTTGAACCTTTCTTTGAATATAAATATCATGGTATCCTAGTTTGTCATGCATGCATTCATAATATGGTAGAACCATTCTAATACCACACCATACAATGTTTCAATGAAGATTTGAAGAGAGACATATTTATGAGCTACCCCAAAGATGCCGCATGCTACAAAGAATGAGGCAATGTGTTCATCAGCAGTGCTACTTCCCATCACCACTAAATTTGGGAATATTCTTGCAAGATCCATGTGGTAGTTCATGCAATGGTGGAGTTAGAGAAAGAGGACCAATAGCGGCACCCCAAGGCACAAAGTTGTGCTACCATCGTTATGAATGAAGTGCATACGAGAATTTGAGTATCGCATAATAATAATGCACGGTAGGTTGTAGATGCTTCTTGTTCGTGAGGAACCTAACTTCTTCAGATAAGTGAATAACTTCTTGCTTGACTAGATACAACAATATTGGGGAAATTCTAAAATTGTGTTGTTGAAGTAGATCAAAGAATGGATCAGTTTCACCCCGGCTTGGCTTGACCGAGTGAAGATCTTTCTCGGCCATCTTGAATTGAAAGATGTATCTATCAAAAATAGGGAAAATATGGAGTCACTAGACACCAATAGGATAAGCTTAGTCTTATCAATCCATATTCCCCAGTGGAGTCACCAAAAAATGTTGGTTGGATAGTTTGTCAGGCCAAAATATGAGGTTCAACATCAGTACATGAGATTAAATCCCTCCTCAAGGACAGGTGAGGCAACATGTTTATTACTAATCTAAAACACAACATAAGAAATATGTAAAATATTCAAACCATTCTAACCATTGGGGTTGGGATACAATCCCAAAATCCATATCAACATGAGATGGAGATGTTATAGTTTTAGAAATAGGATGAATTAGAAAGGAAACTATCTTAGATGAAGCAAAGTGGGAAGGGAATGAGAGGAACATATTTTATTTCAAGCAAACACAAATCAATAAATACTTATACAAGTTTTAGATAATGTGTGTAATATTTGAAATGATTAAAATAATCAAGAACACTAAGCAAAGAATAGCTTAAGATCTTGGACGTAAGAATAATCTCTCAAGATAGACGAATCTCACAACACAAAGTTTACAAAACAACACATGTTTCTATTCCTCAAATGATTAAAAGAAAATACAAAGTTTTTCTTCTTCTTCACAATAACTCTCAATATTCCAAAAATATCCCCCATTTTGAATACACAAGCATCCCATATTTATAATAGAAAGAGCAGAGAGAAAATAGGATTAATCCTAGAAAATAGTCATTTAGTAAGAATCCTATTTTACTTGACTCTAAATCAGGAGACCAAGTCATAATTTTGTTCCTATGTGACAAAACAAAAATGAAAAAGACATGTCAATCTTTAGATGAAAATGATGTGTAACATTAAGCTTGGTCCATTTCGACGTCCTTGTCTTCCTCAAATAAGCCCGCTTGTCATGGAATTCTTGGAATCTTTGGATTATATCCCACATCTCAGCTCCATCTAGCACACTAGAATGGTCGTTCAGACCTCACAAGTTTCTTGAGTGTCACTCGTCTTACTGGAAGTTTCCTCAATCTGTTATTAAGTTTCTTTAATGATTCCAAAACATGCTCAATCTTTACGAACTTATCAATGATTTCCAGATTGAAGATGGAAGTTGGTTTGTGCTAGATTGATTCTTGGATTTGTTTATAGAAATCATTATGAGATAGGATAGTTGATCTTTCATCCAACACCTTGGGAAAGATCTTGGACAGATCCTCATCTATGTCATTCGTGGCATCAACCAATTGATTGCTAGATTCCCTTAACTTGCTGCAAGCTTCATTGAAAATAATCATCCTAAATCTGATGGCTTTGGTTAGCTGAAAATGCTTATCCCCATGTGGAATGATTCCTTCCTCAATCAAGATGTGGGATGGAACCTATTTTAACGTATTGAGAGCTTCAAAAGTTAACTCAACGTTCCCAAATTCCACTAAAATTTCATCATCCATTTTTTCACCATCCTTCTTTATCTCTTCCAAGGATTAATAAAAATCTAATGTGTCATCGATGACCTCTCATCCTTGTAGGAGTATCCTCACGAATCCATTAAATCAACCATTCTCCCCTTCTTGTTAATATTTTCAATCTTGGGTACCAATGAGATATCAACCTTGATAGGAGTAGGGGTATAGGATGACAGTGTTGACTCAAAAGGCTTTGAGAGATTTAGTAATACCTCTGTTAACTTCTCAACTATCTCCCTTAGCTCATCTATGCTCACCTCCATTTCCTTTAGGTTACGGCATAACACGTTCATGGCATCCTAAACATCTGTTGTGATCCCTCTGTTGTTACTTTTCCCAGATCAACCCTTATGATCTTATAATCGGTGACCATTATATCCTTAGTTTTTTTGGCCATGGTGGTGGAAATCTCTACAAACTTATGCCCTAAGGTATCCACTAAAACCCTTGAAACCGTTTTGGGTTTTTGGCGATTTTGGGAGAGACCTTGAGGGAAATTAAGTCAAAGGCTAGTAGGGGGACTATGGCCTTCCTCTTCCTTGGGGTATGATCAACTAACCATTGAGGTACAGTGGAAGAAGTTTCCCTATTGGAGGTGTTATGGTCACATCTGGTGGAGAAAGGTTTACTTGTAGAGTAGTGACAATTTGCAAGTGTGGTATTTTGGAAATAGACTTAGTGAATGAAGGTGCAAACGGATGAGGCATATCTATGGCCATCTTAGTAGAGAGAGGTGAAATTTTGGAGAAGATGTTGGACATGGATGATGAATTTGGTAAAGAAATATGAGGTGAGGAAGGATGAATGGGAGGAGGTAAGGATTACGAGGTTAAATCTTGAGAATTAAGAGAGAGACTTACCTTTGATGAGTAATCAACCAAAGGAGGAATGAGAGGTTAACCAAGCTCTTCCTCCAGAAGGAAGTTTTCCTTGTTCAGTGGAGGAGGCAAATTCAGTATATCAATTGTTTGTGAAGGAGTGGCAGATGATGCGGCTACATGCTCTTCTCTTTTTCTAAAAAACTTAAATTTTATCTGCCTTTTGGAAGAGATTTTATCCTTTTCCTTCTCCCCCTTAGAGGGTCCCACCTCTAAAGTGGCTAACTTTGAAAATATCACTTCCTTATAACTCATTTCCCAAGAAATGAGCCATGCCTTGGTATGGGAAAGAGTCGAGCATCTCTTTTAGTGGTAGAAGCTTTTTTCACTACAAACCAATCAATGGCTAGGAATCCATGTTGGTCTTAATTCAACTGGTCATATGCAGTGTCAAGAACACTTTCATTGTCCATGGTGCCTTTAGGGATATCAAATAGATCTAACATCCAAATATCTTCAAGTTTAAATCTATTGTTTTCCTTTATTTGGATGGAAACTTCAACCCGAATATCAACCCAGATGTCTTCCACTTTGGGCACATGCAGATACAGAGTTCCATATGACTTGAGGACTCCTCGGAAGTCAAATCCATCTCTGTGCTTCATATGTTTCTTCAACTTATCTTGAAGCTCATGCACCATGTTCTTGGCATTAGCCACTAAAGAGCATGTATACCTTCCAATGGAAATAGGGAAGGACATGGTGGCTTTATGTCTGCGCTTTGTTGGAATTTTGAAAATCCAACAATTGTCTGTCTAACTCCATAAGGATTAGTTTTTCACCTAGGAACCTGGGAAAATGGAAAGGGTTACCCTGGAACCTAACCACCCGAAGATAAGTGATCTTATTGAATTGAAAGAATATTCAACCCCATTTTGACACTTGGCCCATGCTTCATGGAAACCCTTCTTTTCGTAGATCGGGATTTAACTTGCAAATTTTTTCATAGAAGAAGGCATTGTTAACTCTTTTATATTGATCTTGACCCTTTTATTTTCAGTTGAGGGAAGTAATGATATATGTGTTCCGTTACTCAATTTCCCTTCACATCTATCCTGGGTAATTTATGACACCTACAATCTGTATGTAGGTGACGTATGACATCATATAGAACTTTTGGTAGACAAGACTATTTTCATTGGGAGCCAATCTCATCACTTATTAGGCTACCCCAATCAATCCTCGGTCATTCTTCTTTATGAAGACCATGAACTAGTACATCCACCCTTAGAAATCTCTTTACTTTGGGATTCCGGACACTCGGCCTAAACAGGTGATGATATCTTGATTTCGAGAATGAAATAACTTCTAGGGATAGGCACGGGAAACCTCCCGTAATGAAATTACTAGTATAATTCAGATTATGAGAAGCAATAGAACACCAAATAACATAATTTTTTAGAATAATTATCTCAATATGCAATTATAATAGCTTCACTACTTCGAGGGGGAAACCTCCAAACCATATAATAATACTCAAATGCTCAAATGATAATGAAATACTACATACAATCCCCTATATATATTATTTATATGTTATGGCCATCACCAGTGCTGACCTATTAAGCATGAGAAAGTATAAATTATATAATAAAATGATAAGGTAAACCACAAGTTGACTACTCATATCCTAATACAAGAAATAGGTTAAGGGCGTAGCATGCCCTTCCCCTTCAAACCAATGTTTTCCTCAACGTTGAATAATCCTGGATGTCCCTGCAGAAAACCTTCATCCTCCAAGGTTTCATCTTCTATGCTCAAATTCTTACACTTGATCAAATATTCCTTAATATCTCTAATTCTCAGCCTCTTAGTACATGTTTATAGAATCTTCTATGGCTCTAAAATGATTCTTCCTTCCTTGTCAAGTTCTGGTAACTCTTTCTGGGATTCAAATTTATTTCCAATAACCTTCTTTAGGCATGAAACATGGAATACTAGGTGTTTGTGTGAAGATGGAGGAAACTCTAGTTTATAAGCAACACTGCCACTTTTCTGTAGAACCTAATAAGGGCCATAGTATTTAGGATCAAGTTTATTTTCCTTTTTCTATTTCTTTAGAGACATCTATTTATAAGGTTGGAGATGTACAAAAACCCAGTCACCAATTTCAAAATGTCTTTCACTACGATGTTGATATGCTTGTTGTTTCATCCTGTTTTGTGCTAATGCTAAATTCTCCTTCAAACTAGCCAAAACTTGTTGTTGATGTTGAGTGTGTTCCTCAACATCTCTGACCTTAGTTTGCACCCTCAAGGAGGAAGTGATAGAAGGTGGATGGTAACCATATAATGCTAAAAATGGGGTCCTTTGAGAAGAGGTATGAAAAGATGTGTTATACCACCATTCTCAAGTGGTAGCCATTTAATCTATCTTTCTTGCTTATTTGATACAAAACAATGTAGATACCCCTCTAAGAATTTTTTGACCACTTCTATTCACCCATCAGTTTGAGGATGATAAGATGAACTATGATCTATTTGAGTACCCAAACATGAAAATAATTCCTTCCAAAAATTACTTGTGAAAATGAGATCATGATCACTTACAATTATCTTTGGGGTTCCATGTAGCCTTTGAACCGTCTCCAAAAAAAAAATAGCTGCAAATGGATGTGATAAGGTACAAAAATGGGCATATTTTGTGATCCTATCCAAAATCATGAAAATAACATTCTTACCCTCTAAACAAGGAAATCCGGTGATGAAATCCATGGAGACCTCCTCCCATCTCTCGGGTAGGAATTGGTAAGGATTGCACATGCACACAGTGTCTTAATTGTTTCCCCTTTGTTCTGTTGGCACACTAAACACTCGATACAAACTTTTGTGCATCCCCTTGAGTCCTTCCCAAAGTAATTCTTTTTTTATTCTATGATATGTCTTCAAAAACCTAAAGTGTCCTCCAACAGGTGAGGCATGTAGCTCTACAAGAATCTTATGCTTCAACTCCGAATCTTTACTCAAGTATAACTGTCCTTGTACCATAGGGAATTACCTTTCCAATCAAATTTGTTTATTTGTCATCGATCCTTGCTTGATATTTTGTATTAGATATTTTTATCCTTGTCTTGATCCCATTCCAATCTTGTTTCATCCACCCAATCGACCTTCAACATGGACATTCCACATAGTAAGGCATCTGTGGATGTGTCCCTTCTGGACAACACATCAACTACTACATTTTTTTACCCTTTTTGTATATGATTTCAAAATCATAACCCAACATTTTTGTTACCCACTTTTTTTGTTCGTTAGATGATAACCTTTTCTCCAAAAATTATTTGAGACTATCATGATCAGTTTTTACCTTAAAGTGTCTACCCATGAGATAGGGCCTCCATTGCTTGACCGCATGAAGAATAGGCATCATTTATTTCTCATAAACAGATCTGAGTAGATGTTTTCCTTTTAATTTGAGACTATCAAATGCAATTGGTCTTCCTTATTGCATTATAACTACTCCCAATCCTAATCTGAAGCATCACACTCAACAATTAAGGTTTTTGAGAAGTTGGGAGTAGCCAAATCGGGTGCTACAAAAGGTTTCCTTGATTGCTCAAAGAATTTAGTGGCTAAGTCTTTCCAATGGAAGGAATCCTTCTTTAGCAATGCAAAGTGAGTGGGGTTTCTATTCTACCAAATCCCCACACAAATCTTATGTAGTACCACTGTTACTCCTAGGAACCCATGAAATTTTTTGAGAGTTTTGGGCCTTGGCCATTCCACCATAGCTTTGATCTTCGAGGATCAACTTTGACGCCTTCATGGGATACAATGTGACCCAAGTACTTGTACCTATTTTACACCAAAATAAAATTTAGATGGATTTGCATAGAGAGTACATTTCTCCAAAACTTCCAACACTTTATTTACATGTTGTAAGTGTTCTTCCCATGTCTTACTATAAATCAATATGTCATCAAAGAAAACTAATACAAATTTCCTTAAAAATGACCAAAACATTATTCATCAAGATTTGAAATGTTGAAGGTGCATTTGTAAGACCAAAAGGCATTACAAAAACTCATAATGGCCCTCATGAGTCCGAAAGATATTTTATGAACATCATCCTCTTTTATTCTAATTTGATGGTACCATGAACAAAGATCTAATTTTGTGAAATAAATAGCACCATGTAATTCATCAAGTAAATCATCAATTCTTTGGAATAGGAAACTTATCTTTGATGGTGTACTTTTGAGTTCTCGGTAATTTGGACATATCCTCCATGTTTCATCCTTCTTACGTACCATGACCTTTGGTGAAGAATATACACTCTAGCTAGGCCTAATGATACCCGCCTTCAACATTTTCTGAACCATTTTCTCAATCTCACTTTTACGGGAATATGGGTATTTGTATGGTCTAATGTTAGGTGTTTTGCTCCTTGGAATCAACTGAATTACATGATCATGATCCCTAACTGGTGGTAGTCCCTTTGTAATTGCATCAAAAATAGATGTGTGAGCATCAAAAATTTTCTAAAGATCGGGTGGCATCAAGACTATGTATTTTGTACTTCTATGGAAAATAACTTTACTATAAATCCATCTACTCCTTTTTCGAGAACCTTTTGCATCCGATGAGAGCTAATAATTTGTGGAGACTTAGCTAACATCCCATTCAATTGTATTGTCCTTCCATCCGAATGAAATCACATGAACAATTCTTGGAAATTCATCTCTATAGTACCTAAGGCTATGAGCCATTGGACACCCAAAACAATATTTGCCCCTCCCATAGAAATAGAAAACATAGGTGATTCTAACATGTAGTCTCCCAAGGAAATCTTGATCTGTGGCACTTTCCGTGCACTTGACTATCCCACCATCCACAATCATAACTTACATTTCGGAACTAGGTAAATAAAACAATTGAGGCGGGCAGCTAACTTACTATTTATGAAGTTATGATTACTCCATGAGTTAATCAACGCTATCACCTTCTATTTTTGAGATATCCAATAACCTTGAGTGTTTGAGGAGTACTAATACCTAACAATGCATGAAAAGAAATTGTAGGTTAGTGATCCTCTACTTCCTCTTCTACTAGTTCCTCGGCCTCTCCTATAATTTAAGCCTCCTCGTCATCCTCATTACCTCCATAAATATAGAACAACTTATTCTCATCACATTTGTGTCCTGGTCCATATTTTCTATCACAGTTAAAACATAATAATTTTTCTCTCTTTTCTTCCATTTGTTAAGGATTCGAGTCTAATTGGCCTAGAAAATGAAGGGAAAGAGATACTACGATCTCTGGTGTTAAATAATGGTGGCCTCGTAATACAAAGAACTTTTTCCTCTACTCGACGTGCCATCATAATGGAATCAAAAAGCTTGAGTGGATTAAACATACGTACCTCATGCTTGATGTGGTCCATAAGAACCTCAAGAAATAGGTCATTCAGATTCTCTTCTGGTATATTCTCCACCCTTAAGGATAGGTTCTGGAATTGATGCACATAATCTTTGATTGATCTTGTTTTTCGTAACTTTGATAATTGACTAAAGTAGTTCTCTAGAACACTGTAACTATAGTGCAATTGCAACTCCTCATAAAAAATTTCTAAGTGACACCGAGGCCATTCTTCTTCCTCTGAGCACATAACCATTGATACCAAATGAATTGGTCTAGTACAAGATATAGGGATGCTAATTTCACCTTTTCTCATGATATTGTTTGATGTCGCTAAAAGAAGTTCTCCATTTGATTTATCCAATCCAGGGGATCTTTACCATCAAATTTACGCATATCCACTTTCGGCATCATGTTCCATGGTTGTGAATAATTTGGATTCTAATTGGGCTAGGAAAGTGATCCAACATGGTTATTTTTCCCATGATTTTGAACTGAAAATCCTCCTTGGTTGATATGGGATGGATTTGGGCCATACTATTTACCCTTTACATGTTACATGATATCATCTAATTGATGATTGATTTGGGCTATTTCTCCTTTAGAGGCCATCTCGCATTGTACATTTCATAGCTCATACTCAAGTTGGCTAACCTTATGACCAACTGAAGTAAACCCTAGTGCCGAGGAATCAGTATTTACCCCTTCGAATCCATCTCTTCAATTGCTATCCCATCTTTATCTGGGGTTTTACCTAAAGTAACCGGATTATTTTTTTCTCTTGTGGAAGGCCCTGCCATGATATCAAACTTGAAATGTTTCAAAACTTTGGTAAAAATATCTCCCACCAATTTTCTCTCTTGTTCGATATTCGGAAACAAAAATTAGGTTTTTTCCTAATTTTGGCCTAAATCGCAGCTACGATACCACTTGTAATGAAATTACTAGTATAATCCAGATTATGAGTAGGAATAGAACACCAAATAACACAATATTTTAGAATAATGATCTCAATATGCAATTATAATAGCTTCGCCACTTCGAGGGGGCAACCTCCAAACCATATAATAAGACTCAAATGCTCAAATGATAATGAAATACTACCTACAATCCCACAGTATATACTATTCATATGTTATGGCCATCACCTAGGCCAACCTATTAAGCATGAGAAAGTATAAATGATATAATAAAATGATATGGTAAGACACAAGTCAGCTACTCATATCCTAATACAAGTAATAGGTTAAGGGTGTAGCACCTAGAAATAGTTGGTTTAGCCTTGATCAAGAACTTCTTGTTTACATGCTTGATGCAATCTTCCTAATCCTTGTCCTAGGCCTTTTGTGTTGATTTAAGGTTTAAATCAACATATTCCTCAAAGTTGGGCAACCTTACGAGTTGATCAAAGTACTCTCCATGTAATTTCACTATAGAATCTCATGCTTGATTTTCTTCCGAGTGGGAGGAAGAGTCATAGTTAGAAGAATAGGCTAGGATGAATTAAGGGCATTGAGAAGATATTGGAAATCCTGCTGCAAGAGGGATACATCAATGCTTTGGCTATCGAATTCATCTAGGAACTCTAAGAAGAATCCTTAATTCTATTCCGTAAGTCCTCCATATCTATATTTCCAAGCTCGTGTCTTGAATGTCATAATTACAATCTATGTAAGAAGGGGACTCCATCTTCGATACTTATACTTCATATTTCCTATCTTATCTAACCTATCCTTAAATTGGCTAGGGTCCGACATGAGGAATCTTAAAGAAGAAATGCCTTATGATTTTGGAAGAGAAATCGGGATTGAAATTTTTTGGATAATTACATAGACCCACCACACCGCTCAAATTTTGAAACTTAAAAATACCTGGAAAACCCAAAATATTGGTAGAGTTTGGAGGATTTCGAGCACCTTGAGAAACCCGACACAATGGAGTGTATGTCGGAGTTTGGAGGATGTCGAGAACCTTGAGAAACCCGACACAATAGAGTGTATATCAGAGTTTGGAGGATGTCGAGTAGGTGGAAACCCCGACATGCGACGAAACTTGATAGGTGCAAGAACCTTACAAAACTTGAAACAAGGCAAAAGAAGTGAGATGTTGAACACCCCGCAAAACCCGAAATCAAGTATATCGGGTTTTCGCCATGTCGAATATGAGAAATTCCCACCTTTTTCACTTATTGATTTTTAGATTATTTTGAAATCTACAACTTATGTAAAAATAATTAAATAACCTAGGAGTGAATTTCAAATAAGAACCCTCTTGTGAAAAAGACAATAATTAAGGAGAAAGACCCAAAACCCTAAACCAAGTAATAGAAGAGGAAATGAAATGGAAACCCAAACAAAAACCTCATAAATAACCAAGAAAAAGCTTCAAAATATAAAGAAGAGAAGAATACCTTCAACAAGTTCAAAAAATGATCAAAGATGGATGGAGAAATCGATTGGGAAGCTTAATTGGGTTTGGAGGTGGAAGAAGCACACACAGAAATTCAATGCAGCAAAAACATACTAGGTAACAAATGACGTGGAAAACCAACTATTTATAATACTCTAACATTAATTACATTTCACTTGACACGTGTGCCAACTACTGACAATGAACATTAATGACATGTCATCATGCTCAGAGCTTGCGAAAACCCGATACAAAGGACTTGGTTTAATTTGGGTTTCATGATTTGGGAAACATGAAACATGATGTATGAGATGCTCTGATGTTTGGAAGTTCCAAAACCCGACATGAAGGAATTAGGAAATCAGGTTTTGGGTTTCGAGGAACAAAAGACATGTTGCATGCATGGAACATGTTTTCATGCAATGAAAAATTAAAAACCAGAAAATCTCTTTCAAAGGGAATTTTAAGACATTTTTCCATCATTTTACCATGGTTATCTCAATTTTATTGTAATCACTAAAACGAGATAACAATCGGCTCCAAGTGGGGAATTTCTTTGAGACATCAAAGGAAGATAACTCATGTATCAAAAATATTTATCCATTGGGCTACGAAGTCTCAAGAAGAAAACCAAAAACAAACAAAGAAATAAATAAATAAAGAAAACACGCAACAGAAAATAAATTATGATACGGTGTAAGAGAGCATCTTGCATTATTGATGGAACAACTTTAAATGTTGGCCACTTTGAAAGGTAGAGGGAGTGACTCTCTATCAAGATACAATAGACAAAAGCTATTTTCACCATTTAGCGATGAATTTTTAAAGGACCTTTCCATAAATAATTGAACTTTCCATGCATCCCTTTCTATTCGCTTCTCTTATCCCAAAGAAGTACCAGATCTCCATCTGGAAGCCGTGTTGCTTTGATTTTTTATCAAATATGTTTTTGAATTTGTTCTAATGATCGACAATGTGATCTACTACCTTGCTTTGTTCTTCTTCTATCCGGCTAGGTACATTATCCTTTTCTCAATGGAACTTTGAAAATTCTCATCCTCAATTGCTTTAGCCAACCGTAAGGCTGGAAATTCTACAGAGATAGGAATTTCAACATCAATTCCATATAATACCTAGAATGATGACATGCCAATAGCTCTCTTAGGAGTAATATAATCTTCCCATAATGCATCATAAAATGCTTTGTGTCATGTCCTTTGATTCTCATTGACTAACTTTCTAATTATGGTCACCAAATTCTTGTTACTTGATTCAACCTAACCATTTCCTTGGGGGTAATAATCAGATGAATGAGCCAAAGTGATCCCAAATCCATAGAAAAAATTTGTCAACTCATGTGATGAGAAATTAGAAGCATTGTCAGAAATGATTTTGTGAGGCACACTGAATCTAACAATTATATTCTCCTTGAGAAAGTTACACACGGCTTCAGCGGTTGCACTGGCTTGATTAAGCACAACTTCCACCCACTTGGTGAAATAGTCTGTTGTGGTGAGCACATAATTATGAATGGACTTGGAGGTATAATTTAGTACTCTAATGAAATCAATTTCCCATTAGAGAAAAGGTTATTCAATTATCACGGGATTCAAAGGAAGAGCTCACAAACTTAGGGACGACCAACGAAATGTTGACAAGCTTCACACTTAGCCACCCATTCAAATGAATCTCAAAAGAGAGTAGGACAATAGTACCTAGCCCATAATATATTATAATCCATCATGGAGGAAGATAAATTTCCTCCGCATGATAGATTGGGAAAGGATTCTAGCAACCTTATCTGCTGAGATTTATCAACACAATGCAGGAATACACCACTAATACCTTTCTTGTATATACCATTATCCCATAGAATGTATCTTACGGACCTTAATTTAACTGTACTCTTCTCTTTTTGGATTAAATGTGGGGGACACTTGCCATAAGTTAAAAAAAAACTAATATCTACATACCACGCATTGGTTGTGCTTATAAAAAGCACCATGGGTAATTTACGAAGGAGTACCTTTAGTTTATTCATCTTTTGTCTCGCAAGAATTGTTTTCATGCGATCAATTGGCATAGGCCTCTTCCTCATACCAACTTAGTAGGTCTGATGTCTAATTCATATTCTTGAACTTTGGCTATCCAATTACCCCGTTGATAACCCAACTCTTGTTTATTCAAAATGAACTTAACTGCAGATCGGGGATAAGAACAAGAGTGTGAGAACTCAACACACAATACCTAAAATGATTCACTAATCTCACCACCGCATAAACATGATTTTCAATTTGTGACATATTTAATTCATGTTGAACCTTTAGTGGGCAGATCATGAAAGCAATGGGAGCTTCAATTCCTTCTTCATTCTCCTGCATCAGGATGGTTGATATTGTATGTGCAAAAACGTAGCTGTACATGATGAAATCCTTCTTGAATTTTGGGCATACTAGAATAAGAGCATGATCAATTTCCCTTTTGACTTCTTTGAATGCAAGCTTCCCTTCATTAATCTATCAAAATGTAGTCTTACCTTTCATCATCCCAAGGATAACCTTGGTTTTATCAGAAAATTTAGGTACAAATCTTCTCAGGAAATTGACCTTTTTGAAAAAGGAATGTACCCCAGTCTCACTTGTAGGTAGAGTAAGGCTTTCGATGGCCTTCACCCACTCTGGGTCGATTTTGGTTCCTTCATTAGTTACAATGTCACCTAGCAACTTATCTTATGTTACTCCAAACCTAGAATTTTTAGGATTTAAGGAAATCCCATGATGCCTACGTCTTAAGAGTACCTGCTCCAGGTGATCATAATGATCACTTCACTTCTTAAAGAAGAATGCCAAGTCATCCAAATATACAAATATAATTTTTCCCATTAAATATTTGAAAGGTAAGTCCATAGCTCTTTGAAACGTGGCTCCAGGTGTTAATTAGACCAAAAGGCATTCTCCTGTAAGAAAAGGTACCCCATGGGGTGGTGAATGCTATTTTATGTTGATTCTCGCAGCTACCTCGACTTGATTATACCCCAAAAATATGTCAAGCGGGGATAACATTTCTGATCCAAAGGATACTGCAATACTTGATCCATGATAGGCAATGGGTAATTATCTCAATGAAGACTGATTAAGGTTCGAAAATCAACCCAAATCTGGATCTCACCATTCTTCTTTCTAATGGGAATGATGTTACCAACCCAAGTAGAATGATGGATTGGGAAGATAATCCTTACATCTTACATTTTTTGAATTTCTACAAGAATAGTCCCTAAGATCTTGAGTTGTAATGTCTTTGCTTCTACCAAAGTAGGGTTTGACATCAAATTTAAAAGGGATGCTATGTTGTACATCTTTGGGTTTGAAAGACTTCAGATCCACATAGGAAAATGCCAAGACGTCCATATATATATATTTAGGAGTGAAGTGAATATTCCTTTCTCCTCGGGAGAACACCATTTTCGATGTTTACCATCTATGGTTGATTAGCATAGCCCATATTTAGTTGATCTATCTTTGATGAAGAATCACCTTCGGCTTGACTTTTATTCTAAATAAAATGGTCATGCTTGTCAAACAGAACCTTCTAAAGAAACCAATCCCTTTGGAATCTTATTGCCTTTGAGTGGATGAATTCACCATCAATCTCTTGATATAAATTCAAGACAGATTCATGAAAAGCTGATTCTCGATCCTTCAAAATAAAGCTCAATAAAATTTCAGCTTTCTCAAGGAAAGACAATACTTGTTTATCATCATTGAACACTTGCCAATGCGCTAAATTATCTGGAACACTTGGATGATACACAATATAAATGGTATACTTATCATGTTTAAACTCGAGTGAGGAATGAGAAGATATGCAGACATGGCCAAAGAATCAGCTTTATCATTGTAATCCCTCAAAACTGCCTTGATGAAAAAAGCATCAAAGCATTCTATGTTTTCCCACACCTTGTTCCTGTAATGCCTTAGGTGATCATTTTTTACCTAATAGATCCCCCTTACTTGATTTACAATCAACTCAACATCTCCCTGCACTTTGAGATTTTAGATTCCCTTTTTCCTTGTCATTTCTAATCCTAATAACAAAGCTTCATACTCAGCCATGTTATTAGTATTTTCAAATTACAACTTGAAGGCGAAGGGAAAGATCTCAAAATCTAGAGATATAAGAACTATACCAAAGGTGCGATCCAAGAGAGTTGAACAACTCCCATCGAACTCGAGGGTCTAAATAGCATTAGGATCTTCTTCCTTGATTTCTACAAAAGGCACCTCTCGATGTCATGAAATAATTTCCCAAGCCTGCATCTTTGAAGAGAATTTGAGCTTTGGGATCATCTGATTTTTTGACCAGGTACTTCGCTTGCACTATAGTGTGGAGGACATGAGGAACTCCATTCACTGGAATTTTTTATTTGGTCCAATCCATATTTATTTTTCCTCCAACATCTTTGCAAAAACCCCTTCCTAAGAAAATACCATAAGCAATAGGAATATCGACAACTAGGATAGTCGGTTTTACTCTCTTTTCGGGAATGCGACAAATGCAACCGTGCATCCTTAATTCAGCCAATCAAGGGGAATTTATTGGTTTCCATGGACTAACACCATCTATAAGATTTATCTAAAGTAATTCCAAGGGCATGGGATACTTTTGTGGGCATCGCGTTATTAGAGGCTTCGAATCAATTATGCAATGGCCGAGTTTAAACTCGTTTATAAGTAAGGAAAAATAAAATAGTTCAATATTTCGTGAAGAAGCAACAAAGGTCATATTATTTTGAGGTGAAGGTTGAGTGGGACAAGGAAAAATGCATTTTGAAGGGATAACATCCTTGCTTCTAATGAATTTAGCAAGTTTCTCAAATTGCTCATGATTTGATGAAGGTATTGACTTTTGACATTTGGATCTTAGTTTTCTTTACATGATCAATAATGTCAAAAGCGGTATATGCAGGAATGATGGCAGGCTCAGTTCTAGTTACATTTGTTTGAGCTAAGGTACTGGTCTTAGGGCATGAGAAAGAGAGTTAGAAGGGGAGGTTACCTTTTTAGTTGTCTCCTTTTAGTTTGTCCGAGATAAAAGAGCCTCTCTTTTTAGCCATAACCACGGGATCTTCTTTACCCTTCTCCTTAGAGCCTTCAACTGGATTTCTAGGATTTTGGATTGAGATCGAGTAAAGACTACAAATGAATAACTATCATGCTCATAATCATCTTCTTGTATTCCAAGTACCCAATATTGGAGTTACTAATTAGTGAATCGTCAAAAGACTCATAAGTATATCCTGAAGCTTTAAAATATTCGTGAGGACCTTGATCTTCTAGTTCTTCATCTTCCTCAACTATTTCAACTATTGCATTAACAAGAGGATATTCAATGGCCACCTTCTTGGAGCAATAGTCAACCGATTCCTATCTCTGGCGGGTGCACCATTAGTATTTTCAAATTCCGTCTAGGAATATCCTAATAAGGAACGTTGGTTTACTATTGAGAAATTTGCTTCTTTAAAGTGATCAAGTTGTTGGCCATCTTCGTATCATAGGATCGAGTATTACTTTGAGAGGAAATCTGATTTTTAGGCTTAGATGACTCTCTTCTGATATTTCCTACTAGAATGAGATCATTTTCTATTTCATTGGCTATAGATTGAGCAGTAGCCAAATCAGGGATAACATACCTTCTTAATAAGAAGCTCACATCAGGGGATTGAGCGTTGATGAAGAAACACTTTTGATTTTCAAGAGTGGGAATGGCTAGCTATGGAATCTTTTGAATCAACTCATTGAATTTTTCTATGAAATCTCGCATGGGTTCATGAGACTCCTTCATATGTGTAAGATGTGCTAATAAGGCATGAGAATATTTAGCTGGTTTGAACCTTGCTTCGAATATGGATCTCATGGTAGCCCAGTTTGTAATGCATGCATTCAAAAGATGGTAGAACCATTATGTTGCCACACCATGCAATGTTTCAATGAAGAGTCGAACAGAGACATCTTCATGAGCTACCCCAAGGATGCCGCATGCTAAAAATAATGAGGTAATGTGTTCATTAGGGTGCTACTTCCCATCATCGTTGAATTTGGGAATATTCTTATGAGATCCATGCGGTAGTTCATGCAATGGTGGAGTTAGAGAAAGAGGGCCAATAGCCACACCCCAAGGCACAAGTTATGCTATCATCCTTATGAATGAAATGTGTATGGGAATTTGAGTATCAGACAAGAATAATGCACGGCAGGTTATAGATGCTTATTGTTCATGAGGAACCTAAGTTCTTTGGATAGGTGAAGAACTTCTTTCTCAATTAGATACAAAACTATAGGGAGAAATAATAAAATTGTGTTGTTGAAGTAGATCAAATAACAGATCAGTTTCACCCTTGGCTCGGCTTGACCGAGTGAAGATTATTTTGGGCAGATTGAACCAAAAGATGGATCTATCAAAAATAGGGCAAATACAGACTCTTGAGACACCAAAAGGATAAGCTTATTCTTATCAATCTGTATTCCCCAGTGGAGTTGCTAAAAAATATTGAATGGATATTTTGTCAGGCTAAAATATGAGGCTCAACCATAGTACATGGGATTAAATACCTAAATCAAGGATAGATGAGGTAGCACTGTTTATTACTAATCTAAAACACAACAAAAATAATATGTACAATATTCACACTATTCTAACCATTAGGGTTGGGATACAATCCCGAAATACATATCAACACAAGATGGAGATGTTACAATTTTAGAAATAGGATGAATTAGAAAAGAAACTATATTATAAGAAATAGAGCAGAAGGAATGAGAGGAACGTATTTTCTTTCAAGAAAACACAGATAAAGAAAAACTTATATGAGTTATAGATAATGGGTGTAATATTTGAAATGATTAAAATAATCAAGAACACTAAACAAAGAATAGATTAAGATCTTGGACGTAAGAACAATCTCTCAAGATAGATGAATCTCTCAACATAAAGTTTGTAAAAAAAAACTTGTTTCTATTCCTCAAATGATTAAAAGAAAATAAAAAGTTTTTCTTTTTCTTCACAATAGCTCTCAATATTCCAAAAATCTCCCCATTTTGAATACACAAGCATCCCATATTTATAATAGAAAGAGCGGAGAGAAAATAGGATTAATCCTAGAAAATAGTCATTGAACAAGAATCCTATTTTCTATTTTACTTGACTCGACATAGGAGACCAAGTCAAAATTTTGTTCCTATGTGACATGTTAATCTCTGGATGAAAATGACATGTAACATTAAGCTTGTTCCATTTTGACATCCTTGTCTTCCTCCGGTGAAGCCTATTTGTCCTAAAATTCTTGGAATATTCAGATTATATACTGCATCTTAGCTTAATCGGGTGCACTAGAATGGTCATTCAAGTACCTCAAAAGTTTCTGAGTGTCACTCACGTTATTGGGAAGTTTTCTCAATCTCTTATTGAGTTTCTTTAATGATTTCAAAACATGCTTAATCTTTACGAACTTATCAATGATTTCTAGATTGAATACGAAGTTGGTTCGTCTTGGACTAATTCTTGTATTTTTTATAGAAATAATCAGTAGATAGGATAGTTGAGATTTCATCCAAAACCTTGGGAAAGATCCTGGACAAGTCCTCTTTTATGTCGTTCGTGGCATCAACCAATTGATTTCTAGATTCCATTAACTTGCTGCAAGCTTCATTAAGAATATTCATCCTGAATCTAATGGCTTTGGTTAGCTGAAAATGATTATTCCCATGCAGAATGATTCCTTCCTCAATCAAGATGTGCTAGGGAACTTGTTTCAATGTATTGAGAGATTCAAAAGTTAACTCGAGGTTCCCGACTTCGCTGAAAATTCATCATCCATTTTTTCCATCCTTCTTTATCTCCTCCAAGGATTTATAAACCTCTAATATGTCATCAATGACCTCTCTTCCTTGTAGGATTAGCCTCTAAATCCATTCATTAACTATTCTCCCTTCTTGTTAATCTTTTCAATCCTCGGGTACCGATGAGAAATAGAACACGATAGGAGTAGGTGTAGAGGATGATTGTTTTGAATCGTAGAAGGCTTTAAGAGCTTGAGTAATACCTTTGTTAACTACTCAACTTTCTCCTTTAGCTCATCTCTGCTCACCTTTTTTCCTTTAGCTTTTGGCATAGCATGTTCATGACATCCTACACATCATGTTGTGCTCCCTCTATTGTTACTTTTCCCAGATCAACCCTTGTGATCTGATAATCATTGAGCATTATATCCTCCTTAGTTTTTTTGGCTGTGGGGGTGGAAATATCTACAAACTTATGCCTTGAGGCATCTACTGAAACCCTTGAAACCATTTTGGGTTTCTTGGAAGATTTGACAGGAGAGACCTTGAGGGAACTGAAGTCAAAGGCTAGTAGGGGGACTACCACCTTCCTCTTCCTTGGGGTATGATCAACTAACCATTTAGGTATAGTAGAAGAAGTTTCACTTATCGAGGTGTTATGGTCACATCTGCAGTGGAGGAAGGTTTACTTATGGAGTAGTGACAACTGCAAGTGTGTTATTTGTGGAAATATACTTAGTGAATGAAGGTGCAAAATTATGAGGCATATCTATGTTCATCTTAGCAGGAGAGAGAGGTGAAATTATTGAAAATATGCTTTGGACATGGCTGATGAATTTGATAAAGAAATATGAAGTGAGGACGGCTAAATGGGAGGAGGTAAGGATTCGAGATTAAATCTTGAGAAGCAAGAGAGAGACTTACTCTCGATGAGTAGTCAACCAAAGGAGGAATGATAGGTTGACTAACCTCTTCCTCTCGAAGGAAGTTATCCTTGTTTCGGTGGAGGAGGTGAATCTAGTATCTCAACTATTTTTAAAGGAGTGGTAGATGATGCAGCCTACTTGCTCTTCTCCTTTCTCGACAAACTTAAATTTTATCTCCCTTTTGGAAGAGATTTTATCCTTTTCCTTCTCTCCTTGGAGGGTCCCACCTCTAAATTTGTTAACTTTGAAAATATCACTTCCTTATAACTCATTCCCAAGAAATGAACCATGCCTTGGTATGGGTAAGATTCTGAGCAGCTCTTTCAGTGGTAGAAGCTTTTTTTAGCTACGAGACCAATCAATGGCTAGGAATCCATGTTGGTCTTCACTCAACTAGTCATATGCAAAGTGTCAAGAACACTTTCATTTTCCATGATGCCTTCAGGGATATCAGCTAGATCTAACATATAAATCTCTCGCAAGTTTCAATCTGTTATTGTCCTTTCTTCGATGATAACTTCATCCTCGAAGATTAATCCAAATGTCTTCCACATTGGGCACATGCAGATACAAAGTTCCATATGACTTGAGGACTCCTCGAAAGTCAAATCCATATCTGTGCTTCATATGTTTCTTCAACTTGTCTTGAAGCTCATGCACCATGTTCTTAGCCTTAGCAACTAAAGAGCATGTATACCTTCCAATTGAAATAGGGAAGGAGGCGTGGCTTTGTGTCTGTTTTGTTGGAATCTGTGAAAATCCAAAAATTGTTTGGCTAACTCCATAAGGATTAGTTTGTCACCTAAGAACATGGGAAAATGGAAAGGGTTACCCTAGAATCTTACCACCTAAATATAAGTGAACTTATTGAATTGAAAGAAGACGCAACCCCATTTTTACACTTCGCCCATGCTTCATCGAAACCATTCTTTTTCATAGATCAAGATTCAACTTGCAAATGTTTTCATAGAAGAAGGTGTCGTTCACTCTTCTATATTGATCTTCCGCCCCTTTTATTTTCAGTTGAGGGAAGTAATGATATATGTGTTCTATTACTTGGTTTCCCTTTGCATCTAGCCCTGGGTAATTTCTCATGCCTGCTACTACATAGGTGACGTATGACATCATATAGAACTTGCCGGTAGACAAGATTTTTTTCATTTGGGAGTCAATATCATCACTTATTAGGCTGCCCCAAGCAATCCCTTGGTCATTCTTCTTTATGATGACCATGAACTAGTACATCGACCCTTGAAAATCTCTTGAATTTGGGAGTCCAAACACTTAGCTCAGTAGGGTGATGATATCACCTTTGATTTCAAGAAGGAAATCACTTCTAGGACTGACTGGGAAACCTAGAAACGAATGGTTTAGCATTGATCAAGAACTTCTTGTGTACATGCTTGATGCAATCTTCTTGATCTTTGTCATAGGCCTTTTGTGTTGATTGAAGGTTTAAATCAACATATTCCTCAAATTTGGGCAACCTTAGGAGTTAATCAAAGTACTCTCCATCCAATTTCACTATAGAATCTCCCGCTTGATTTGTTATTGAGCAGAGCCAAAGTCATAGTTAGAAGCGTAGGCTAGGATGAATTTAGGGCATTGAGCTGATATTGGAAATCTTGCTGCAAGAGGGATACCGCCAGCTGTGGCTATTGAATTCATCCAGGAACTTTGAGAAGAATCCTTAATTATATTCCAAAAGTCCTCCATATCTATATTTCTAAGCTCGTGTCCCGCATGTCATAATTGTAATCTATGTAAGAAGGGGACTCCATCTTTGATACTTATACTTCATCTTTCATGTCTTATCTAACCTATCCTTAGATTGGCTAGGGTTCGACATGAGGAATGTCAAGAAGAAATGCCTTATGATTTTGGAAGAGAAATCGGGCTTGAAAGTTTTGTCGGACAATTGCATAGACCAGCCACACCATTCACTTTTGAAACTTGCAAAACACCCTAGAAAAACCTGTCAGACATGGCGGAGTTTTAAGGATGCCAAGAACCTTGAGAAACCTAAAACAATAGAGTGTATGCGAGTTTGGAGGATGTCAAGCACATTGAGAAACCGACACAATAGAGTGTATGTTAGCGTTTGGAGGATTTCAAGCGGTGGAAAACCCCAAGACGCGGAGGAACTTGATACGTTCCGAGAACCTTAGAAAACCTGAAATAAGGTGAAAGAAGTGAGATGTTGAACACCCCGTAAAACCCAAAATCAATATATCGGAGTTTCTACCATGTCAGAATATGAGAATTTCCCATCTTTTTCACTTATTGATTTTTAGATTCTTTTAAAATCTATAGGATACAAATTATGTAAAAATAAGTAAATAACCTAGGAGTGAATTTAAAATAAGAACCCTACTATGAAAAAGATAAGAATTAAGGAGAAAGACCCAAAACCATAAAACAAGTAATAGAAGAGGAAATGAAATGGAAACCCAAACAATTAACCTCATAAATAACCCAAAAAAAGCTTCAAAATATAAAGAAGAGAAGAATACCTTCAACAAGTTCGAAAAATGATCAAAGATGGATGGATAATTAGACTCGGGAAGCTTAATTGGGTTTGGAGGTGGAAGAAGCACACACGAGAAATTCAATGCAAAGCAAAAACATACTAGGTAACAAATGACGTGGAAAACCAACTATTTATAATACCCTAACATTAATTACACCTCACTTGACACGTGTGCCAACTACCAAACAACTAGACATTAATGACATGTCATCATGCTCGGAGCTTCTAAAAACCCAATACAAAGGATTTGGTTTAATTTAGGTTTTGGGTTTTGGGAAACATTAAACATGATGCTTGAGATGCTCTAATGCTTGGAAGTTTTGAAAACCTGACATGAAGGACTTAGGAAATCGGGTTTCGGTTTTGGGGAATGAAAGACATGTTGCATGTAAGGAACATGTTTTCATGCAATGAAAACCTAAAAACCCGAAGATCTCTTTCAAAGGGAATTTTAAGAGATTTTTCCAATATTTTACAATGGTTATCTCAATTTTATCTATAATCACTAAAACAAAATAACTTAGTTGTTATCATACCTCCCTAGAATATTGCAATTCCATTGGGATTCAAACTTAACTTCAAATGTACTAATAACATATAAGAATATAAATCCTTAATCACGGGTTTAAATATCTCCATTATCTTTGGTGTCCATATTTTAGACATCTATGGAGATTCACAACTTGTTTTTAGTCAAATTAAAGGAAAATACCAATGTAAAAATGAAATCCTCCAAAAATATAAGGTTGCTTTTGAATTTCTCCTCTCGTGTCTTTGATCATTATACCATTCAAGATATTTCCATGATCTTCTAAGAGGTTTGCAGATGCTATGACATCTCTCATATCCATCATTTCTTTTAAAATATAAAAATCAAAGGATAACACTAAAATGTCTATAGTTGTTCAACACTTGGATCATCCTTCGCATCAAAATGAGCTTCCTTCCTTAATTTCATGTGACAATCATCCGCCGAAGATATATGGTACACTCAAATATATGACTATCTCGTCAAATTTCAACTTCCATTAAACTTATCACATGGTGCTAAATGATCATTTCTCTAACACGTCACTCACTTTTTCATTATAGGTGGTATCCTTTATAAACGTAGCTTTGACAATATATTATTACAATGCCTTAAATCACATGAATCAATCAATGAAATTGAGTAGGACCATGATGGCATTTATGGTGGTCACTTCAGTGGAAATTCCATCACTAAACATGTCATACAACTAGGGTACTATTGGCCTACTTGTTATCCAAAATTCACCCCCCAGGGTAATTTTGATAACATGCATCGAGAATATTCAAGTCCCAGACATGATAGATTGATTGAGGCAAAAATCATGTTTCAGGGTCCTCGGCTTTTTTATAACTCTCTTGTCAAGAAGAAAAGAGAAAGTTCTAAAAAGGGTGAAAAAGTTGCAAAAACCAAGCTTGGGGTAGAAAAAATCATGAAAATCGGCTAAGTCCTAGTCCAGGTGGTCCTTGGGACGGATTCGGACGTCGGGGTGGGAACCGGCCAAAAAGGCCACCAAGCGGTGCCATGCGCAAAGATCCGGGACAGTTGGGACATCGGGATGTGCGGGACGTAAAAAAATGAATCGGCCGGAAAAATGGGAAAAAATTGCCTAAGTCTCGCTTCGCTTCGTTTGGGACATCCGGGCCAAAAGTACGTGAAAGACGCGGATCGGCTAGTTTGGCGCAGGGAAGTCTGAATCAAGCGGTTCGGAGAAATTTGCCCCAGGCAGTCTGGGACAGTTGGGACAAGAGTACGTAGAGGACACGAACCGGCCGGTTCGGCCAAAATAGAGAACTTTCGTTTGGGACATCTGGGCCAAAAGTACGCGTGGGACGCGGAGAGCCGAAAGAGCCGAGAGCGAATGGAAATGTGCCACGTGTCTTCGCCTCAAAGAGGGACAGGGAAGCCCGAATCGGGCGGATCGGAGAAATTTGTCCCAAACAGTTTGGGACATCTAAGCCAAAAATACGCGAGGGCGAAGACCCAGAAAAAGTCACACAAATCGAGAATGTGACACGTGTCATAAGGGGAGGTGATAAAAATTTCGACTAAGTGTTTTTGGTCAAGTTTTTAAAGGGAGTGAGTTGGAGCGTTGGCCCGAGCCAATAAAAAGAGGACACGTGTCCTATGGAGCAAGGAGTGCAGAGCTCGGGGAGGACTTGGAGAATTTGGCAAAAGTTTTGGCCAAAAACTAAAAGGTAAAAGATGCCCCGCACCCCTGTCAACCAACCAAAGCATGCCACGTGTCCCAAGTGGCGGGGCACGCTGGGGAAAAAATGGAAAATTTTCCAAAGAGTTAAAAAGGTTGAAATTTCAAAGGAAGCCCGTGAAAAGGTAGAGGAGAGAGAATTGCTCATCCAATCAGTGCCTGACACGTGTCATCCAAGTGGCAGAGCGTGGGAAAAATTTCAAAATCCGTTTTGGCCTATTTTGTGCGCTAAATCTTCAGATCGCCATAACTTTCGATCCAGAGCTCGGATTTGCACGTTCTTTATATCAATGGAAATTTGGTGAAATTCTCTACATGATTCCAGGGTCAATCTTACATTTTGGTTTAGTTTGGAGAGAGAAAATCAAGAAACATCTCTGGCACGTGGTAATGGCTAGAACTGACATTTCAACAACCAGTTTTAATGCACATGGGTCGCATTCTCTTTCAGCATGGCAAAAGTGATGTTCCAATAACCAATTTAATGCACATGGGTCGCATTCTTCTTCAGCATGGCCAGAAGTGATGTTTCAACCACCGATTTTAATGAAGAATGCGTTTTGGTCAATGGTTGGGCTGCTTACATGTTTTCCTACATTTTCTCTCTCCTGGGCTCGACCCATGCATTGTATAAAGCCAGATTTGGCTCATTTTTTAAAGGGTGGTTCATCTTTTCAGCTCTTCCCTCCCTTCTTTTCTTCTCTAGGGTTGAAAATGGAGTTCGAACCTCCTCCCCTGCTCTGTAATGGCATTTTTGCCTTTTACTATTGAAATGATGTTCTGTGTAAACTTCTGAAGCAACAAAAACATGTTTTGTGATGCATCTGTCCATCCTTGCTCATTTTTCACTTGTTTTCTTCTTGCCTCTCTTCATTGCAGGTATTTGTGCACGTTTGAATGTTCATTGCAGGTTTGGAGCTGTGTTCATGGAGTTTTGGGACATTTTCTGTGTGAAATCTATCCTTGGGCCTGTGATGCATCTATCCATCCTTCCCATCGCTCACCTCTCTTTGTTCCATGGTAGTTTTGATAGATGTTCAACATTTTCCTTCTCTGGTGTATCACCATTTTAGTGTAGGCTTTTCTTTGTTTTTCCCTTTTCTCTCTCTCTCTGTCTCCTTGGCATGGTAGATTAGGTTTATATTAGCTTTCCTACACTAAAATAGCTTGTAAGGTGTAGTAGTTTAGGAAGAGGAACCATCCTTCTCTGGAGATTCCTTTCTCATTTTTGCAAGTCCCACACTTGGAGAAAGGATTCAATGTTATGCAATCACACTAGATGCTAGTATGATCAACCTAGAAATCTGATCAACATCTAGGGGTGCTGTGATTTTGCACTAACAGTTTTGGCACGCCGGTGGGACCTTAGAGGTCTTCCACTTCATCTTTTGCAGGTTGGTGTGTTCCTGTGAAGATTTCAGCCTTTGGAGGCACTTGCAAACACATTTGGTGACTCCATCTGATCAACAACCCATTTTTGAAGTTGCAGACATGTTTTTCATCCATTCTCATCCATCCTTCTTTCCATCCCTTTCATTCTTTTCCATTCCATGAAGTTGTGTAATCATGACTTCATTTCCATCATGGAATTCACTTTTTCAACAACAGTAGCAGTATATTCCACCTCCAACATGTTTTACAAATCCTCCAAAACAACATTTTGAACAAATTCAAAATCAGCATGCATACCCATATGAGCAGCAATGCCAAAATCAGTTTGGCTATGGAGCTTTCCAAGAGCAAGAGTATGCATATAATGAAGACCATCAAATGTAAGATACTAGTCTATTGAGAAAATCCAAAAGATGGAGGTAAAGATGGTGCAGTCCAGAGCAACATCTCAAATGAGAGCTTTCAGAATTGGTTGCAAGACTCCTTGTCCATGGGGAGACCATTTTCCAAGACACTTCAGCCCTCAGAAGAAGCTAGACTTCATGATGAAGATGCTGCCCCAACTTGCACAATGGACAGCAGAAATAGAGGCATATACACTTGTTGTTGAACAACCTTGTCAATGGGTAAGTTCTACACCATCATCTGGCTTTTCTCTTCCCATTACTCAAGCAACACCATCTCATTTGGAATTGCAAATTCTAAACTCCCCATCTACTATCCCAAATGTTGATTCCATGTCTCCACCTCTCAGTCTTCCACCACACCTCAATTCTTCTTTCCTTTTTCCTTCCAAACAGTCATCCCCTCCACAAGAGCTAAAATAAATATGCTCTCCCCCAAAGAAACAAGAGGTTTCATCTCCTCTACCACCACAAAAAATTGCCAAATCAATTGAGTTACAACCCATCCCTCCTCTTGCATTCCCAATTCCATGTGGGGAAGAAGAAATTGTAAAAATCAGTCATCAAGGACAGCAAGAAGAGGAGCCCAACAGAAAATAAATGACAGACAACTTGAGGGTTTGGGCTGCCAAATTTGGGATGACAAAGATCCCCTTGATGGTCAGACCTACAGAAGAGGCTAAGGTTGAGCAAATGGTGGTTAAAACTGATTTTGTGGCAGCAGAAGAAGAGCAAAAAGAAGAAGCAGATCAGTAGTCAGTTTGCTCAGAAAGTAGTGTCCATGTTGGCACTCTATTTGAAGGGAATGTTGATTCAATTCAAGTTACACAATCAGCCATAAAGGAAGAAAGCTCAGAAGAAGATCTTGCAGTCCCAACTTGTCCTCTAGAGCAGCAGATTGAAGAGTTTGACTTGACAAACTTCATGCTGGAGGAAGAGTTCAATCAAGAGCAAGATTGTCTTCAAACATTGGAGGAAGGAGAAGCTGCTCCAAATCCAAAAGAAGAGGAGCACATTCTAGTTGTGGAGGAGAAAATTGCAGATCCAAGGGTTTTGAGCACAAAGCAGGCTACAGGAGATCCTTCAGTCCTTCCTTCTACTTCACCTCTCTCAAGTTCTAGTACTGAAGAGGAGTTTGATCTCTCAAACTCAATGTTGGAGGGTGAAAGAAACCATGGTGGTCAAGTTACAGATCAAGAAGACACCATGGAGGAAGTAGAGCATTTGCAGCAAGACAGCCATGAGGTAGTTTATCCGTCGATTTGGAGGACTGTTTTGACGGAGAAGAGTCAATTGAGTTTCAACCATTCTCTCTTTCATCATCCACATTCCAAACACTTGAGTCTACTGTCATGAAGGAAAACATTCATTTGCAGCAGCCTGCATCTTATAGCAGCTCTTTGGAACCAAGATTGGAGGATTTTAATCTTTCATGTTCTTCATTGGAGGAAGAGAAGGGACAGAGGAATTTTACCATTTCTTCCACACCATCCATTCAAGGTCTACAAGAGAAATCCATTCTTGGAGTTGAAAATCAGAATTATGGGCATATCAAATGGATCAGACCTTGCCCAATTAGGTATTTGGCTTCATTGGAGCCAAAGGAGAAGTCACAACTAGTCATGCTTGCTTCTGAGCATGAGGGTGAGCTACAAAGTTCCAAGGATCATTTGTCATACCTCTTCAATCCAAATGTAGAGCAACTAAAAGAGTTATTGAATTTTCCTTAAGGTGATACCTTGATGATTTGGGTGGAAGACCAGCTTCTTTTTTATTTTCCATCCATCCAATCAGCCATGTTCAGCTCCAAATCAATTGCATGGCTGCCACTTTTGAGAAAGGGAAGCTATTTCTCACAACCAATTGCAGGGTTTGTTTAGCTTGCCTTTACTTCCAGTTAGAGTAGAGTAGGTAGGTTTGCTTTCAGTAGAAGAAGTTCTTGTGCACACTCTGCATGTTCCATTTGGAGCATGTATGATTTTCAGTTCTGTACATAGTTTTTGTGGTGCTGGTTTTGCTCTTGCACAGTCCATTTCAGTGGCATTTTGGTGAGAACGACTCCATTTCAGTGGGTTTCAAGTGGCTCAGAGGGAGGTTTTCAAAGTTCAGATCAGTTTTTAGGCTACTACTCGTGAATCCATGCCCAATGGATTGCTTTAGGCTATTGATCATTCATCTAAAGAGGCGGATAACCCCGCTGAGTCACCAAAACTGTTATCCAAAATTCACCCCCAGGTTAATTTTGATAACATGCATCAGAATATTCAAGTCCCAGGTAGATAGATTGATTCAAGGCAAAAATCATGTTGCAGGGTCCCCTTGGCTTTTTCTAACTCTCCTATCCAAGAAGAAAAGAGAAAGTTCTAAAAAAGGGTGAAAAAGTTGCAAAAACCAAGCTTGGGGCAGAAAAAATCATGAAAATCGGCTAAGTCCTAGTCCAGGCGGTCCTTGGTATAGTTCGGACGTTAGGGCGTAAACCCGCCGAAAAGGCCGCCAGGTGGTCTATGTAGCATCCGGGACAGTTGGGACATTAGGACGTGTGGGATGCGAAAAAGGTGAATTGGCCAAAAAAATGGGAAAAAATTGCCTAAGTCTCGCTTCGCTTCGTTTGGGACATCCGGCCAAAAGTACGCGAAAGACGCGGATCGGCTGGGGTTTTGGCGCAGGAAGTCCGAATCGGGCGGTTCGGAGAAATTTGTCGAGTAGTCCGGGAGAGTTGTGACAAGAGTATGCAGAGGATGCGAACCAGTGGTTCAGCTGAAACAGAGAACTTTCATTTGGGACATCTCGGGGCCAAAAGTACGCGCGGGATGCAGAGCCGAGAGAGCGAGAGCGAATGGAATTGTGCCATGTGTCTTCACCTCAAAGAGGGACAGGGAAGTCCAAATCGGGCGGATCGGAGAAATTTTTCCCAGAGAGCATTTTGGACATCCAAGCCAAAAATACGAGAGGGACGCGAAGACCCAGAAAAGCCGCCAACGAATCAGAATGTGACACGTGTCACAAGGGGAGGCGCAATAAAAATTTCGACTAAGTGTTTTTGGCCGAGTTTTTAAAGGGAGCGAGTTGGAGCGTTGGCCCGAGCCAATAAAAGAGGGCACATGTCCTATGGAGAAGGGGAGTGTGGAGCTCGGGAGGACTTAGAGAATTTGGCAAAAGTTTTGGCCAAAAAACTAAAAGGTAAAAGATGTCCTCGCACCCTGTCAACCAACCAAAGCGTGCCACGTGTCCCAAGTGGTGGGGCATGGGGGAAAAAATGGAAAATTTTCCAAAGAGTTGAAAAGGTAGAAATTTCAAAGGATGCCCACGAAAGGTGGAGGAGAGAGAATTTCTCATCAATCATGCCCGACACGTGTCATCTAAGTCGCAGAGTGTGGGAAAATTTTCAAAATCCGTTTTGGCCTATTTTGTGCCCTAAATCTTCGAGATCGCCATAACTTTCGATCCAGAGCTCGGATTTGCACGTTCTTTATATCAATGGAAAGCTGGTGAAATTATATATACTATTTCAGGGTCAATCTTACATTTTGGTTCAGTTTGAGAGAGAAAATCAAGAAATGTCTCTAGCACGTGGTAATGGCTAGAAATCGACGTTTCAACTACTAGTTTTAATGCACATGGGACGCATTCTTTTCAAAGACATGGCGAAGTGATGTTCTAACAACCAATTTAATGCACATGGGTCACATTCTTCTTCAGCATGGCCAGAAGTGATGTTTCAACCACCGATTTTAATGAAGAATGCATTTTGGTCAATGGTTGGGCTGCTTGCACGTTTTCCTACATTTTCTCTCTCTGGGCTCGACCCATGCATTGTATAAAGCCAGATTTGGCTCATTTTTTAAAGGGTGGTTCATCTTTTCAACTCTGCCCTCCCTTCTTTTCTTCTCTAGGGTTGAAAATGGAGTTCGAACCTCCTCCCTTGCTCTGTAATGGTGTTTTTGCCTTTTACTATTGAAATGATGTTCTGTGTAAACTGAAGCAACAAAAACATGTTTTGTGATGCATCTGTCCATCCTTGCTCATTTTTTTGCTTGTTTTCTTCTTTCCTCTCTTCATTGCAGGTATTTGTGCATGTTTTAATGTTCATTGCAGGTTTGGAGCTGTGTTCATGGAGTTTTGGGACATTTTCTGTGTGAAATCTATCCTTGGGCCTGTGATGCATCTGTCTATCCTTCCCATTGCTCACCTCTCTTTGTTCCATGACAGTTTTGATAGATGTTCAACATTTTCCTTCTCTGGTGTATCACCATTTTAGTGTAGACTTTTGTTTTTTTTCCCTTTTCTCTCTCTCTCTGTCTCCTTGGCATGGTTAGATTAGGATTAGATTAGCTTGCCTACACTGGAATAGCTTGTGGCAGGTAGTTTAGGAAGAGGAACCAGCCTTCTCTGGAGATTCCTTTCTCATTTGCAAGTCCCACACTTGGAGAGAGGATTCAATGTTATGCAATCACACTAGATGCTAGTATGATCAACCTAGAAATCTGATCAAAGCATCCGTGGGGGTGCTTTGTGATTTTGCACTAACACTACCATCATAAAATATTATTGTGCATATGTAAAGAAATGTGTTAAATGTCAACTCCACTCAAATCTCATTCATGTCCCTAGTCAAGAATTACAAACCGCTCGGGGCTTGTGGTCTTTTTCTCAATGGGGGTTAGACCTCATTGGTGTTATCAATCCTAAATCATCCCAACAACATCATTCCATTATCACAACAACCAAATACTTTACTAAGTGGGTTGAATCCATTCCTTTAACCTTAAAAAAATTAGGGCCTATCACTAACTTCATATATCAAAATATCATATGTTGTTTCAAAGATCCCACATAAACTCGTCATAGATAATGGAAAATCCTTTAAAAATAAAGAAGTTAAAAATATCTATGTTACATTAAACATCAATTTTATTTTCTCATCATCCTGTACTATCCTCAAGAAAATGGATAAGTTGAGGCCTCTAACAAAACACTTAATAAAATCCTTATGAAAATAGTAGACAATGTAAGTAGGAATTGACATCTCCAAATCTCATTTTCTCTCTGGGATTATCAAACTAGCATCCACACACCTACATATTCTTTACTATATTCATATTTCTATGGCTCAGAGGTCATCCTACCTCTCAAATTCCAAATTCTATCACTTCATGTATCTCTCAAATATTTTATCCCTGATGAAGAATATCACCAAGACCGCTTAGCAAAACTTGAATTTTTAGATGAAAAACATTTAACATCCTCGAACATCATCAAGTCTATCAAGAACGTGTTAATAAAGAATATAAAAACATGTTAAAGAGTATGACTTTAAAATTAGTGATATTGTACTTAAAGATAATAAAAATGTCAAGTACATTTGAATGAAGTAAACATGGAAAGTTTCCCCCAATTGAATTGGTCCAATTGATGGGGAACCTGAAAAGGAACCTTAGAATGCCTCACACTTACAACCTTTCTACAAATTGGATAATTGATTTTCATGATAGTAGTTACATCCAAATTCTATCACTTCATCATATCATTGTAATGATTTGAAAGTATGTGGTTATCCATTAGCATCCTAAATACACCTTAAAGATGAGCACCATGGCTCTATTCATCACATATTTCATTTTGGAAAAATTCCTCCCTTATGGGAACCCCTTAAAATCATTACATCCATCCATTTTGTACCAACCAAAAACATGACATGGGGCATGTGTGTGTAGGTCATATACATGTTTTATCCCCTCCTCAAAACAGTTTATTAGGGTCTTTCCCTCAGCTCAAAAATGTATGTAAAAATCATTTGGATGCTCCTCTTATCAAAATGTCAAAATATAATAGACTAATCCCTTGAAGGACAACTATTCACAAGTCTAAATCATTATCAAAAATATAAAAAGTAGACTGATCCTCAAAGGAAATATACTGATTAAAATTGTATACCTATCCCTCAAAATATGACAATATTGTCAAAATTCAAAATGTAGACCATACCCTTGAAGGATGGATACTCAAAAAAGGCTTCCCACATTGATCAGCCTTCAAAAACACATCAATATCTTAAAATCATCCAAGAAATCTTCCCACATCGATCATATTTCCCATTATAGCAAGCTTCCCACCATAATCAATTTTCTTCAAAATAATATGTAAAGTTGAGGCATCTTCCCTATGAACTTGTTGAAAAGGAGATCCCTTTCTCCCACTCCCACATTGGCCTACATATACAAAATCCCCTAGAAAAGTACATTCACTCAAACCCACATTTCTATCATGATTTTTGTAACTACCCATTGATAATCTTATTTAACATTTGATAAGGCTACAAGTGCAAGTGTTTTCACACTTTTCAAAACCTATCACGTATATATCGAATCCATAGTGAGGCAATCATTTCATTTTTACCTCATTTTATTTAGTTACATTTTTATATACCATATTTTAGGGTCACAATTTAAAGTCATTTGAATCAATTAAGCATTCGACCACACTTAATCATATGTAACTAAACATGTTTACAAACCATGCTTCTTAATATCCATCAAAATCCATCTAAAACCCTAACACATTTCAAATAAAAACATATAACATATAACACATGCAAATTAAAATACAATATAAACCATAAAACTCATCATCATCATCATCATCATATATATATAAATCAAATTTTGGTATACATCATAATCAATGTCCAAAAAATAATATATGTCATCATCATACAAAAATGGGCTTCTATGAGCCTATATCATCATATGCATCGAAATCAGCTAGTAAAATCTACATCTCTAAGTATTATACTAATAGCACTGCCTCTCTCCGAGAGCATGTGTTCCTCCAATAACACCGTGTCTCCACCCCCTCTAGGAGCAATTGTAACCACAACCTCACCTATGGCTCCCCCTCACCACCATCTACTCTCTCTAGCCTCCGAGGTGGCTATCCCATACTCACCGTAGTTGCACTAGGCTTCGTTACTATAGCTACCGCTTTGGTAGCTATGTAATCTACATATAAAGTGGCCTTAAGATAGTACTTGATGATTAAATCAACATAAAAATCTCACTCAGCCCGCACAACATCATAATGAGCAACCAAAATCATCCCAGATGGAGGAGGTGTTGTAGGTGCTCCCTCTACCTGCTAGAATGAGCCATCGTTGATAACTCCACACCAGATATAGAAGGCCTTGTGATCCCTAAGGCCTTCCTTAATGAATCCTTATGCCCCTTGTACTTTTCTCTATCTGCAGAGACCTATAAAACTTGTACATGGAGACCATCTTTCTCGCTACCATTATATCTTTCTCAATATTCAATCCAAACTTCTCAAAGCAATTAGTCCATCTCTCTCTGCAATAAGGGTATCCCAAACACCAAGAAGGTCATCTCACTCTCTCCAAGATGTATCTCTCTCCCCCTCCATCATGCCCTTCTCGGACATCATTACTAAAACAACTATAGCTAGGTCATCATCAACCTCATTGTCCTCATCCTTGGAGCCTAGATCTACCTCGTCTTCCTATGTTACTCCCTCTATCGAGTATGTACTTGCCTCACCCACCGTGTAACCCTCTTTGCTACTTGGGTTGTGTCAAAACTACTTAAAAATTAAACCCACCATGCAGTATACTTTGGGGTAACCCCACATCATCAATTTTTACAATCACTCCCTCCTCATTAGGGCCTATAGCCCTCATCAAATCATCAACAATGGAAGGTCTTGACATCACTACCCTCAAAGTATCTATATCTATCTCCTCCTACCTATACTTGAATGGTCTCATCGAGTAATCCTAGAACTAACCTAGACTACCTCCAAAAATGGTCAAAATTAATCAACTCATGCTCACCCACTCTACGTGCCTAAATCCACATAGGCTATTATAAACTAAGTAAATCTTGAGGATACTCATGCCAGGAAGGTAAATCCAAATAGGGCCTCCATACAACATCCCCCACCTGTAATCTAGACAATAAATCTCTATAAAACCTTGTTTGCCTCCTCTTCCCCACACAACCCCTATCTAACCTCCACCTCATGAAACTAGGGTTCTAGTCATTAATGTCCCATGGAAACTATGGTAGTCAAGCAATAACAATATGCTCTAAATCCCAATCCTATAAGATAATACTAATGTTGATACTATAACATTTGTGATCCCTCCATGATAACGAATCTCTAAATTTTTGAATAATTAGGGTAGGTACTCACTCAAAAATAGCATGCTACTCCATCTCAGCCCACAACCCATGTCATCATCCATGGAATGTGACCACTCCCAAAATCTATAAAGGCATAACAAATAATGGCCATCATCACCATGATCATCCATACATGACCCTGTCTCCCAGTGAATAGAAACGGTTGTAAGAAAAACCTCTTGACTCATATATAATTTCTATGACATCCACCCTATACAATCTAGTCATCACGTTGTCTCTCTTCCTCATTAATAATGTACATGACTACCCCATGGATCAGCAAAGTATTAAGATACAGTTAACATTATCTAGAGTGATCATTATATCTCCCATGGGTAACCGAGAAAGTGTTTACAAAAGATTTCCACCTCTCTAATAATTCCAATATCAATCCCATACATCTATGGATCTACCTCGTAATATTTCATAGCCCAAAAACAAACAATCTCTACATGATCCTAATTTTTGGTTGACATATCAGTCCTCACCTCCTCCAAAATCAATGGAATGCGGTCATGAATGGACAACTTGGCATCCACCTACAAACATGAGAAAATCAATAATTAATATCATCAATAAAAATATCAAAAACATATAAAAATGCACACATCAATCCCTTACACCAACAACATGAAAAAATAAAAAAATATTACTACATTCATCAAAAAATTTAAACAATAGGTGAATAACTAGTGATTCATCTCAATCACCAATAATTCTTCTTTGAATCACTAGTGATTGTATCAATCGTTAGAAATTATAGATAGGGTACTCGTGCATGACTCGAAAATGGAAAAACAAAAACATAAATCTACCCAAAAATCACAAAAAAACAAATAAAATCGACTTACCTCTACCATGGGTGGTTTCCTCTTCTTGCTAGACATCATCATCCTCATCAAATAACTTAAAAATACTTGAAAACTATTCTTGGACCATTTTTACCCCATAGTGAAAATGAAAAACGTAGATCTTGGATGGTTATATACCCCAATTTTTTACCACAATTCAATCTCTGGTGATTTATCCTACAATCATGAGTGTTTCTATAAATTTTTAGGGATTCACCCTATTTCAAGTAATTAGTCTAATTTTCACCCTTTTATATAAGTGTGCCACTATTAAATGACCTAAGCTCCTTGGAACACTTAAATTAGACAAAAAAATCAATCTTAGGACTTTTAATATGTCTATAGGACGTTTTCCATTTGGTCCCCCATCACTTGACCTTCCCATCAAATCAGCCTACCTGGCGAGGATCAATACGTCTATAGGTATTGAACCCTTTGGTCACCCTATCATTTTATTCCTTGGTAGCACATTCTATTTCGGTATCCCCTCAAACCTGGGAAATTTTTTGAATAAAACACACTTTGGTATTCGTTGTATTGCATTATAGTTGAATCACCCATACGAACAAACCTTTTTATAGTTTTTATCTAACGATTTTTCAAACCATCAGACAAAAAGGGGAAAATGTAGACACCTAAAATTAGCACCACTAATTCCAGTGTTGGCATCCACTAGGCCCTTTTCATTATCACATTACACCCCTCATATTTATTAAAACATCAACATCAACATCATCACCATACTTACCTCACATAAATCCACATCCATCATTAATTAACATATTACTTTCATACTCTTCATCTTAGGTTATATACTTATAAACCTATACCCTCCATTAATTAATTAACTCGACACCACATTTCCTAAGTTTTCAATCCCCCCATGTCTAATTAATTAATTAAATAATTAATTTCTTATATTACACCTCACCCCACTTATCCCTATGTGAAGCCCCTATTTCACACTAGTTAAGACTAGTTTAACTAGGGAACCTACCAAAACACTCCTCATCTATCCTAACCAACTTAATCCCAATCTTAACCCATCAAACTACACATATCAACCTCACTCTAGTTATCACATCACAATCCCTCGAAATATTAAGGCACTATAGTTCTAATTAGAAAATTTATCCCTTCTTATCTTTCCCAAACTTGAACCGACGAAAATCATCGGTGATTTTCTTAGTTTCCCACAAACTATATGAACTAGTTTCTATTCCTCTCTTGGGGATCATCTAGGACAATTCATAAGAATTGTCAAGTTTCATTCAATTTTATCAATGTCATTCTGCATCCAGCAAGAGCACGTTCACAACCATCAAGCATCTTGGATCCATTCTAAAAAAATTTCATTATTCAACCGAAATCCATATCAACTTCTCACTCTTCATCATCTTCCAAGCTTTGTTATCAATTTATAATGCCATTTTTCATCTTAATCATACTTATCTAATCTGAACTCAACTTGTTTCTTCTTTCACAAGATCACAATTTCATTTTAGGTAATCAAATCTCTCATTTTATTAGTCTGTCAAAATCTTGCGAGAATCACCCGTGATTCTTGGAGTCGCCTATAATTCCTATGCATGCTATTTCTCTTATATTCATATTTCATTCAAAAATTCTTATCAATTACTTTTATCCCTTGTGTTACTAATATTCTGTCAAGAATGGCTTCTGTTAGATGGCCATAGGTGGACCCAATCACCTAATCAAAAGCATCAAATATTTGTTGATTGTCTACCATCAACTTCATTGGGAACAATACAACCTTTTGTATGACCTCAAGTTGTGCACTATCCACTCATCCCTATTAACATATTAGAGAGAATTTTGAATCTACTTAGAGGATTTGTGAGGTGCTGATAAGTTTTGGAAGGATTACTACGCGGTGCAAAAATCTGAGCTAATCTAGCTTTGTTTGATTACCAACACGAGGCATGAGTAGACATCCATGAAGGTTTTGATACATCGAGCCTAAATAAAAATTGGGAAGTGAAATCAGATTTGATGACTTCAATCATATTTTACATGACAATATGACACTGAAGAAGAATATTCAAACTTCTTTAGAGATGACTATATTGAGGAGCCTGATTTATACTTCTTTGAGAAGGACGATCCAGATTGTTCCATGGGTTTATATTTCTCTAAGAATTTGGACACCAATCTGAATTCTGACTTTGAGCCCTAGTTATATTTCTTTCCATATTGTCATCATCAGCTGAGTATATGTAATAAGCTAAATAAATCGTAAACATTTGATCACGTATTTTCATATATCATATGTTGTATCTCATCTTCATAAATAAACTCGAGTGTTTCAAACCAGGTTGACATCCATACAATGAAGTCCTTTGAATTATCAAAACTAACCTTTGCTAGAAACCCACCTATCAATATTACTAATCCCATCTTGTGTAGTGTATGTGATTGCATATTCATTCACGAGGAGATGAGCTTGATTGATTCTTCCATAGAGCACAACAATTGAATTATCTACCATCACACCTATGGGTATCACAAAATCCCCACCATATCAAGGTTTGGTAAGTCTTATTATCTTTCTTTCAAATCCAAGTTGAAGAGGTAATATTTGTCTCAAACACATGTCCTCTATACCTCTATACCTACCTACGTAATAAAGTAAGCTTGATCGACTACTCCGAAAAGTGACCTTGTAGCTTCACAAACCTCACAAATACATCTTGTGCTAATGGACCTCTACCCGTAGCCTCTCTAGCTCATCATGTCTCTTCTCATGCCTCATCCCTCTTGGTTAATAACATTGTACACATATCTTTTTCTCACATGTTAATAGATAAAATAGATGAAAATACTCACCTGTAATATAATCCAAATGCTCTATAAGCCAACCTCAAATATTTTGTCAAACCAAAATATGAGGTTCAACCACAGTACATGGGATTAAATCCCTCCTCAAAGACAGGTGAGGCTGCCTGTTTATTGCTAATCTAAAACACAGTAAATAATATATACAATATTCACACTAATCTAACCATTGGGGGTTGGGATGAAATCCCGAAATCCACATTCACACGATTCAATGATATTGCTTTCGTAAATGAAATAGGTTAGAAACTGTTACAGTGAAAGAAGCACGGTAGAAAAGAAATGGGAGAAACGTATTTTCTTTCGAGTAAACACAGAGCACGAAATAATCATACGAGTTTTAGATCACAGATATAATGTCCGAGATAATTATAAACACTGAGATTCTATGCAAAGAATAGCTTTAAGATCATGAACATAAGAACACTATCTTAAATAAGATATATTTCACAACACAAAGTCTGTAAAACAATATCAACTTCTATTCTTCAAAATGATTGAAAGAAAACACAAAGTTTTTCTCCTTTCCAATAGCCCCTCAATATTCCAAAAATTCTCGACCCTTTTGAATGCACAGGCATCCCTTATTTATAACAAAAGGAACTAGAGATAAAACAGGACAGATCCTAAAAAGTAGCATGTTAACTGGAGTTCAGTTTTGCATGACTCTCACGCAGGAGATCAAGTCAAAACATGAATCAAAAATATGACAAAACGGAAATAAAAAAGACATGTCAATCTAAAAATAGAAATGACATGGGACGTTGGGACTTAATCCGAATCATCATCCTTTGCTTCTTCTTCTTTCTCTTCCTCCAGCTGAGACTGTTTGTTCAGAAACTCCTGGAATTTCCGAATAATGCCTTGCATTTCATTCTCATCAGGTGCAGTGGAATGATCATTCCACATTTCGCAGGTCTCATGAACATCGCTGGCAGTGCCGGGAAGTTTCTTCAATCCTTTGCTGAGCTTTCTTAAGGCCTCCAAAGTATGCTCTATCCTTACAAACTGACCAATGACTTCAAGGTCAAATCCGTGTACAGGTTCATGCTGAACAGATTCTTGGACTTGTTTGAAGAGATCATCTGCTGATAGGATACCTGAGTTCCCAACTGACACCTTTGGACAAATCTTTAGCAATTCTTCTTCCAGATCACTTTTCCCATCGATCAATTTATCCCTTGATTCTCTCAACTTGCTGCAGGCTTCGTTGAGGATCTTTACTCTGAACTTGATGGCCTTGGTCAGCTGGAAGTGTTTATCTGTATGTGGAAGAACACCTTCTTCTACCAAGAGATGTGTTGGTATTTGCTTTAGCACTTGGAGAGCTTCACAAGTCAAATCAAGCTGTCCAATTTCTTCAGTGAATTCCTCATCCATCTTCTCTCCTTCCTTCTGGATCTCCCCAAAGACTCATGAACCTTCACCACGTCTTGAATTACTTCCTTCCCCTGTTGGAGCAACTTTTGGATCCATTCATCAACCACCCTTCCTTTTTTAGCAATCTTCTCAATCGTAGGCACCGATGAGAAATCGAATCCGGCAGATACAGAAGAAGATGGTATGGATTCCAGGGGTGTTGAGAGTTTAATCAAAACCTCTGTCAACTGCTCCACTTTTTCCTTAAGCTCATTTCTGCTGTCCTTTGTTTCTTTCAACTTTTGGCACAGCACGTCTATGGAAGCCCGTGCATCTTGTTGCGCTCCTTCTGCTGTCACTTTCCCTAGAGCCACCTTGGTTATCTGATAATCAGAAGCTGTTATATCCTCTCTAGTTTTGTCAGCCGAGGGAGTGGCAATCTCTGCGAACTTATCTCCTGAAGCATCTACCAAAACCCTTGAAACTGTTTTGGGCTTCTTGGCCGACTTTGCAGTAGGAGCCTTGAGTGAGCTGAAATCAAAGGCTGGTAGGGGTACAATTACTTTCCTCTTCCTCGGAGTTTGCTCGAGTAGCCATTGTGGCGTATCAGAGGAAATTGCCAATGTTGTAGTAACTGGTATTCTACTCTCAAGGGGAGAAGATTCTACTATTGGAGGGGGAACAACAGCCAACGTGGTAGTAGATGCAACAAAAAGAGGCACAGGAGGGGGCGTGCTGGTGATCACTTGGGTTCCAGTGGAGAGGGGTGAAAGCCCAGAGAAAATACTGGCCATGGTTGCAGAAGTGGATGGAGAATGAGGAGGTAGAAGTGGCTGTGAGGGAGGAGGTGCAGATTCAGACTCTAAAGCCTTGAATGCAAGAGATAAGGTCTCTCCAGTTGAGCAATCAGCAAATGGTGAAGAGAGCTGGCTTCCTCCTTCTTCCAAATTAATTTCCCTATTTCTGGTGGTGTTGGTGATTCTGGCACAACCACCGTTTCAGCTGGAGAAACAATTGAAGAGATTTGTCTTTCTTTCCTCTTCTTGGGAATCCTGATTTTTATAGGCCCCCCAGGAGATTCTTTGTCCTTTTTCTTTTGGGAGGGCCCCACCTCCGAAGCAGCCAACTTGGGAAACTTGTCATCTTTAAAATTCATGCCCCAAGAGGAGAGCCATTTTTTGGTGCGAGCAAGAATGAGAGCCGACCTATCTGTGATAGAGGCTTTTTCGCTGGCCGACCAATCAATAGGTGGAAAAACGTATCGATCTTCATTAAGCCCATCATAGGACATATCCAACACACTTTCATTGTCAGTCGTGCCATCTGGCAAATCAGAAAGCTCCAGCGTCTGAATCTCATTAATAGTCAACCTACTATTATCTTTTCTGCGAACCGCAACTTCGTTACGCAGATCAACCCATATATCCTCAATGTCAGGCCTGTGCAGATGTTGGGCTCCATAGGCTCTAAGCACTCCTCGGATGTCAAAACCATCCCGAGACTTCATATGCTTCTTTAATTTTCCTGAAGTTCACATTCAACATTTTTGGCCTTTGCCACTGTCGAGCAAGTATATCTCCCAATAGAAATTGGGAAGGATACTGCTGCCTTATGCTTGCTTTGTTGGAATTTGTGAAAATCCAACAGTTGTCTGACCAATTCTATCAATATCAATCTATCCCCTGGATAGCGAGGCAGACGGAAAGGCTCTCCCGAGTACATGACTGTTCGAAGATATGTAAACTTCTTGAATTGTAAGAAGATACACCCCCATTTAGATACTTCGGTCCAAGCCTCGTCTGAGACTCTTGTCTTTCTTAGTCCCGGGTTCAGTCGGCAGATATTCTCGTAGAAAAGGCATCATTTACCCTTCTAAAATGCTCTTTGGACCCCTTCTTGGTCAATTGAGGGAAATATTTATAAACTGGGTTTGTCGTTCTGCTTCCCTTAGTATCCAGCCCGGGATAGTTCCTCATCCAGCCTGCTGCATAAGCCACATATGAAAACATATAAAACTTTCCGGTTGATAAGACCGTCATCATCTGAGAATCAATTTCATTGCTGATAAGGGTCCCCCAGTCAATCCCTTGTTGATTCTTCTTGATGGTTACCATAAACTGATACATCCATCCATGAAATAAATTTGATTCAGGCAAACCAAAAACCCGGCTCAGCAGGGTGATAATATCATTGATTTCTTGTATGAAATCACATCTAGGGATAGTCCTTGGAAATCTAGATACTGCTGGTTTAGCCTTGACCAGGAACTTCTTGTTGACATCCTTAATGCAATCTTCCTGATTACTGTCCCAGGCCTTCTGAGCCGACTTGATGTTTAGGTCCCCATACTCTTCGAAATTAGGTAGTTTCAGGAGATCATCAAAATAAGCTCCATCTAGTTTGATGACTACCTCACCAGCCTGATTCCTCACGGAACGAGAAGGCGAGTCGTAACTAGATGCACAAGCCAAAACCAATTCTGGACATTGGGCGGATATGGGAAAGCCTGCTGCAAGGGGCAAGCCACTGTCAGCTATAGCTTTCATCCATGGGGTTTGAGAGGAACTCTTCACCCTATTCCAGAAGTCATCCATATCTATATTGCCAAGTTCAGTGTCCCTGATATCATAATTGCAATCAATATATGATGGGGATTCTGGCTTCTTGAATTTGTACTTCATTCTGCTAGACTTCTCGGCCTTCT
Organism: Taxus wallichiana var. yunnanensis; assembly: GCA_018340775.1. Classification (NCBI taxonomy): domain Eukaryota; kingdom Viridiplantae; phylum Streptophyta; class Pinopsida; order Cupressales; family Taxaceae; genus Taxus; species Taxus wallichiana. Next base: position 521,890,842 of record CM031238.1, read on the forward strand.
CGTGAGATGGACCAGGGTCCGACATGAAGAATGTTGGAGGGAGAAAGGCTTGAAACTCAAGAGATGTTGTCTATACTGAAAATCCCGATTGACTGAATACGCTGGAAGAATAGAAAAGTCCGACAGGAACAGAAGAGGATGTCGGAAAACCCTGAGAACCCGACAAGTTTGATATGTCGGAACTTTGGCAAATCCCGACACTTGCTTTTGATGGACGAGGAAACTCGAGAGATACCAGCACTCACCATCGTCAATGGCGGAAACGGGAGGAAACCCGCACCCACCAATCATCAATGGCGGAAATGGGAGGAAACCCGCACCCACTTTTGACGAAACTCGAGAGAACTTTGAGAAACCCCGACACTTCATGCTTCCAATATACTTCGGACCTTTGAATCTGCAAAACAGTCTTCAAAATTCGAGAAGCAAAAACAGAGTCTTTCTTGAATTCCAAACATACAACTTCCTTTTTCTTTTTTGTTACCCATGCATCATGCATATAATTAGAATTTGGAAGAAACACACCAATTGATAGTCTCAAAAAGAGATAAACCCTAAAAACCCAAAACCCTTTCCAAAACAACACAGAAAGAAGAAGGAAAGAAAACCTTCAACAACTGGCAAGAAATTGGGAAGAAAATACGCGCAATCGATCCATAAAAATCAAGAATAAAGAAGGAAAGAAAAATACCTTCAATTCGAAAAATGTAAGATCGAAAACAAACGATCCAATCGGGCAATGCGAGTTTGCGGGTTTTGAAAACGGAAGAGCATGCGCGAATAATCCACGAATTAAAAATATGAATGGTAAGAATGACGTGGAAATCCACGTATTTATAAGAAAATGGCAATTAATACACTTCAGCTCGGCACGTGCCAACTCACCGACCACTCGGCATGAATGCCATGTCAGCATGTTGGAGGGGTCCGAAAACCCGACACGAGGAGATTTAGTGCAATTCGGGTTTCGGGTTTCGGAAAACATGATGCATAAAGCATGAGGTGCTTAGATGCTACATAACCCCGAAAACCCGAATACAAAGGATTGAGCGGACTTCGGGAATCGGAAAGCATGGAGCATAAAACATGTTTTGGATCATGGATGTTCCGATGCTTTGGGGTTCCGAAAACCTGAATACAAAGGATTTTCTCAATACAAGGCGGGTTTCGGGTTTCGGAAGTCAGAAAACACAAAGCAGGTTTTAACTTAGGTATGTTCCGATGCGTTGGATGTCCGAAAACCTGATTTTCACAATATGAGGTAGGTTTCGGGTTTCGGAAGATACAAGACATAAAGCATGTTAAAACTTATGTCAAACTGTTGGTAACACCCGAAAACCCGATTCTCTTTAAAAGAGGCCATAATGCAAAATCACTTCGAAAATTTTGTAGGGGTTATCCGATCGTTTTGTCGTGAACTCAAAACGGGGATAACAGCTGGCTCCAGTTGGGGACTTTCTTTGTAATACCAAAGGAAGAGAACTCAGAATCTCTGGTCTTATTCATTAGGCTACGGGGTCAAGGAGAAAACCAAAACAAAACAAAATGAAGAAAGAAAGAAAGAAAGAAAGAAAAGCAAACACACAACAAAAAGCAAAATATGTACAATGCAAGAGAGCATCTTGCATTAATGGTGGAACAACTTTAGATGTTGTCCACTGAAAGGCAAAGGGAGTAACCCTCCATCTAGATATGATAGAAGGAAACTATTTTCACCATTCAACTCGTGGATCTTGAAAGGTCCTTTCCATAAAGAATCAAACTTTCCATGCATTCCTTTCTGTTCTCTCCTTTTATCCCAAAGCAACACCAGGTCTCCAATCTGGAAGTTGCGCTGCTTTGATTTTTTATCGAAAATCTTCTTCACCCTGCTCTGATGATCTGATATACGATCAACCACCTTGATTCACTCTTCTTCTAGCCTGGTTAGGTACATAACCCTCTTTTCGATAGAATTCTGAAAAGCTACATCTTCAACCGCTTTCGCCAACTGCAAGGCCGGCAATTCTACTGAGATAGGAATTTCAGCATCAATCCCGTATAGCAATTGAAAAGGGGACATCCCTATGGCTCGCTTTGGAGTGATCCGATCAGCCCACAACGCATCATACAATGCTTTGTGCCATGTCCTCTGATTTTCTTCTACTAGTTTCCTGATTATAGTAACCAGATTCTTATTGCTGGACTCAGCTTGCCCATTGCCCTGGGGATAATAGTCAGATGAATGAGCCAGAGTAATGCCGAATCCATAGCAGAATTCTGTCAACTCATGTGACGAGAAGTTAGAGGCATTATCCGCTACAATCTTATGAGGCACACCGAATCTGACGATTATGTTTTCTTTCAGGAACTTGCAAACAGCTTCAGAAGTCGCTTGCTTGATTGGTACAGCTTCTACCCACTTGGTAAAATAATCTGTAGCGGTCAGCACATAGTTGTGTCCGGCACTGGAAGCAGGATTCAATGTTCCGATAAAATCAATCCCCCATTGGCGAAAAGGTTCTTCAATCACCACAGGCTTCAGAGGAAGAGCTGCTAGCTTGGGACGACCAACGAAATGTTGACAAGCTTCACATTTAGACACCCATTCTGCTGAGTCCCGGAAAAGAGTAGGCCAATAATACCTAGCCCGTAAGATCTTATACGCTGTTACAGAGGATGAAAAATGTCCTCCGCATGCTAGGCTATGAAAGGATTCTAATAACTTTTCCTGTTGTGATTTATCAACACAACGCAAGAAAACACCATCTATACCTTTCTTGTATATTGCATTGTTCCACAAAAGGTATCTCGCAGATCTCAGCTTGACGGTCCTCTTCTCCTTCTGATTTAAATGCGGAGGGCATTCACCATAAGTTAGGAAGAAAGCAATGTCCGTATACCATTCATCGGTCGTACTTACAAAAAGCACCATGGGCAGCTCTGAAGAGGAGTCTTGAGTCTTTTCATACTCTGCTTCGGCATGATTTTCTGCAATTAATTGGCACAGGCCCCTTCCTCGTACCAACTTGGTAGGCCTGATGTCTAAATCGTACTCCTGAACTTTAGCTATCCAAGTACCTCGTTGGCTTCCCAGCTCTTGTTGAGTCAGAATGGATTTAACAGCAGTATCAGGAACGAGAACGCGAGTATGGGAATTCAGCACATAGTACCTGAAATGCTTCACCGCTCGCACCACCGCATAAGCATGTTTTTCAATCTGCGACATCTTCAATTCATGCTCCTTCAATGGACAGCTCATGAATGCGATGGGAGCTTCAATGCCTTCCCCATTTTCCTGCATCAGGATGGCTGACACTGTGTGAGCAGAAGCATAGCTATACATGATGAAATCTTTCTTGAAGTCTGGACATACTAAGATAGGAGCGCAAGCAACTGCCCTTTTGATTTCTTCAAATGAAAGTTTCCCTTCTGCACTCCATCTGAATGGGACTTTTCCTTTCATCATTCCAAGGATATCCTTGGTTTTGTCAGCGAAATCAGGTACAAATCTTCTCAAGAAATTAACTTTTCCGAAGAAAGAATGAACTCCGGTTTTACTTGTTGGTAAAGTAAGACTCTGAATGGCCTTTACCCTCTCTGGGTCAATTTTAGTTCCTTCTCTAGTCACAATATGACCCAGCAGCTTTCCTTCTGTAACCCGAACATGGACTTCTTAGGATTCAACGAAATCCCGTGACGTCTGCATCTCGAAGTACTTGTTCTAAATGACCATAATGATCACTCCGCTTTTTAGAGAAAATGGTCAAGTCATCCAAATACACAACTATGACCTTGCCCATCAGATCTCTGAATGCCAAGTCCATAGCTCTCTGAAAAGTAGCTCCGGCGTTGATCAAGCCGAATGGCATCCTCCTGTAAGCAAAGGTACCCCATGGGGTCGTGAAAGCTGTCTTGTGTTGATCTTCTGTGGTTACCTCGACTTGATTATATCCGAAAACCCGTCGAGCATGGATAACATTTCGATCCAGTAACAGTTTGTAGTACCTGGTCCATGATAGGCAAGGGATAGTTATCCTTCAGCGAGGACTGATTCAAGTTCCGAAAGTCAACACAAATCCGGATCTCACCATTCTTCTTTCTGACAGGAACAATGTTTGCAATCCAAGTGGAGTGATGGATTGGGAAAATAATTCTGGCATCTAACATCTTCTGAATTTCTGCCAGAATAGTTCCTGAGATCTTGGGATTGTAATGCCTTTGCTTTTGTCTATACGGCTTCACATCAGGCTTCAGAGGAATACTGTGCTGAACATCTTTGGGCTTAAAAGATTTCAAATCTGCATAAGACCAGGCCAACACATCGATGTATTTCTTCAAAAGCAAAGTGAATCTCACCTTCTCTTCAGGAGAACAACATTTACCGATATTCACCATCCGAGGTTGATCAGATGAACCTAGATTGATTTGATCTACTTCAGAGGAAGAAGCTCCTTCGACTTGCCTTTTGTTTTGGATAAAGCGATCATGCTTATCAAACAAGCCCTCCAAAGAAACCAAACCTTTGGGTATCTTGTTGCCTTTCAGCTGGATATATTCACCATCAACCTCCTGATATGGATCTGAAATAGTTTCACGGAAGGCTGATTCTGAACCTTCAAAATATAACTCACTGAAATTGTCAGCCTTTTCTAGAAAAGCCAACACCTGTCGATCATCATTGAACACTTGCCAATGAGTTGCATTATCTGGGATACTAGGACGATATACAATCTCAATAGAGTATGTATCTTGCTTGAACTGAGGATGAGGAAGAAGAAGAGATGCAGATACGGCCAAAGAATCAGCCTTGTCATTATAATCTCTTAAAACTGCCTTAATAGAAAATGCATCAAAGCATTCTATACTATCCCACACTTTATTACGGTAATGTTTCAACCGATCATTTTTACCTGATATATACCCCTGACCTGATTAACAATCAGCTCCGCATCCCCCTGAACCTTGAGATTCCTGATTCCCTTCTGTCTGGCCAATTCTAATCCTAATAACAAGGCTTCATATTCGGCCGTGTTATTAGTATTATCAAATTGCAACTTATAAGCTGATGGGAAAATCTCGGAGCTAGGAGATATGAGAACAACACCAGCGCCTGATCCAGAGGTTGAGCAGCTACCATCAAATTCGAGCGTCCAAATAGCATTGGGATCTTCCTCTTCAACATCTACAATTGGTATCTCGGAAGTCATGAAATAATTCCCGAAGCTAGCATCTTCGAAAAGAATCTGAGCCTTAGGATCATCTGATTTGGTCACCAAATACTTTGCCTGCGGTTCAGGATGAAGAACCTGTTGAACCCCTTTGACTGGGATCTTGGCTTTGGTCCAATCCATACTAATTTCTCCTCCGACATCTTTACAAAATCCTCTACCCAAGAGGATACCGTAAGCTGCAGGAATGTCGGCAACCAGAATAGTCATTTTCACTCTCTTCTCAGGAAAGGCAACAAATGCAAACTGTGCATCTTTGATTTGACCTATCAAAGGGACTTGTTTAGTTTCCATAGAATAGCACCGTCCATATGACTTAGTCAAAGTAAGTCCAAGGGCATGGGCCACTTTTGCGGGCATAACATTATCAGAGGCCCCTGAGTCGATGATGCAATTGCTGAGTTTAAACCCATTTATAAGTAGAGACAAATAAAATGGTTCAATCTTTCCTGAGGAAGAAGCAGAGGTCAGATTATTCTGAGGTGTGGGTTGAGTAGGATTTGGAAGGAGACCTTTTGAAGGTGATGGAACGGCCGCTTTACTCCTAATGAACTTGGCCAGCTTTTCAAACTGTTCAGGATTTGACTGAAGGTATTCTGCTTCTGACATTTGAATTTTGGTTCTCTTTGCATGATCAATAATGTCAAAAGTAGTATAAGAAGGAATGATGGTAGGTTCAGTTCTAATTACATGAGCTTGTGCTGGGGCACTGATCTTAGGAGAAGGAGAAAAAGGAGTAGCTGCTTTTTTGGTAACCTCTCTTTCAGTTTGCACCGAAATAGGGGTACCCCTCTTAACTATGGATACGGGAGGTTCCTTATTCTTCTCCTTAGTGCTTTCAAGAGGTTTTCTGGGGTTCTGAGATTGGGACCGAGTGAAGACAGCAAATGACTGACCATCTGGGGCACATTCATCTTCATCATATTCCAAATACCCAATGCTGGAGTCGCCAGCTGACTCATCATAAGACTCATCAGCATATCCTGAAGCTTCGAAAGCCTCATGGGATTCTTGTTCTTCTGGTTCATCTTCTTCATCAAGTATTTCCACTGCTGCATTGACGGGAGGAGCTTCAATTGCTAGTCTCGGTTGAGCAGGAGTTAACCGTGGCCTATCTCTGACAGGTGCACCATTGTTATTATTGAAATTCCGCCTAGGTATATCCCGATATGGAACATTGTTCACCTGCTGGGACATTTGCTTCTTTAAAGCAATCAAATCATTAGCCATTTTTTGAAACATAGGATCTGTGTTACCTTGAGAAGAACCTTGATTTTTGAGTTTGGGTATGTCTTTCTTGATCCTTCCGGCCAAGATGAGATCATCCTCTATTTCAGTAGCTGTTGACTGAGCAGTAGCCAAATCTGGGATAACCGACCTTCTTAATAAAAAGCTTATATCAGGAGGTTGGGCATTGATGAAGAAGCATTTTTGATTCTCCAGAGTAGGTACAGCTATTTCTGGAATCTTCCGGATCAGCTTGTTGAACTTTGCTACGAATTCCCGCATAGGTTCATGCGATTCCTTCTTCATATGCGTGAGCTGAGCTAACAAAGCATGGGAATCTTCAGCTGGTTTGAAACGTGCTTCGAACTTAGTCCGCATGGTAGCCCAGTTTGGGATGCATGCATTTGGAAGGTGATAAAACCATTCGGCTGCTACACCCTGCAACGTTTCAACGAAGAGTCGGACGGAGACATCTTCGTGGGCCACTCCGAGGACACCGCATGCAACAAAGAAAGATGCAATATGCTCATCAGGATGCTGCTTCCCATCTCCATTGAACTTGGGAATATTTTTACGAGATCCACGTGGTAACTCATTCAATGGAGGAGTCAAGGAAAGAGGACCAATAACTGCACCCCAAGGCACAGGTTGAACCGCCATCCTTCTGAAAAGAGTGCGTACAGGGATCCGAGTATCAGACAAGAGTAGTGCACGACAAGTTGCAGATGCTTCCCGTTCTTCAGGGATCCGGTTTCTCCGAACAGGTGAAGAACCACGGTTCGGTTAGAAACAATCTTTGTTGGGAGAAAGGCTGAAATTGTGCTGTTGCAGTAACTCGAAGAGTGGATCAATTTCACCTTGAGCTCGGCGAGACCGAGTGAAGATCTTCTGGCCAGCTTGAACTGAAAGGAGATCTTATTAAAAATAAGGCAAATATGGAGTCGCCAGACACCGAGAGGATAAGCTTTATACTATTGATCCGTAGTCCCCAGCGGAGTCGCCAAAAACTGTTGGTTGGATATTTTGTCAAACCAAAATATGAGGTTCAACCACAGTACATGGGATTAAATCCCTCCTCAAAGACAGGTGAGGCTGCCTGTTTATTGCTAATCTAAAACACAGTAAATAATATATACAATATTCACACTAATCTAACCATTGGGGGTTGGGATGAAATCCCGAAATCCACATTCACACGATTCAAGGATATTGCTTTCGTAAATGAAATAGGTTAGAAACTGTTACAGTGAAAGAAGCACGGTAGAAAAGAAATGGGAGAAACGTATTTTCTTTCGAGTAAACACAGAGCACGAAATAATCATACGAGTTTTAGATCACAGATATAATGTCCGAGATAATTATAAAAACTGAGATTCTATGCAAAGAATAGCTTTAAGATCATGAACATAAGAACACTTTGTCTTAAATAAGATATATTTCACAACACAAAGTCAGTCAAAACAATATCAGCTTCTATTCTTCAAAATGATTGAAAGAAAACACAAAGTTTTTCTCCTTTCCAATAGCCCCTCAATATTCCAAAATTCTCGACCCTTTTGAATGCACAGGCATCCCTTATTTATAACAAAAGGAACTAGAGATAAAACAGGACAGATCCTAAAAAGTAGCACTTTAACTGGAGTTCAATTTTGCATGACTCTCACGCAGGAGATCAAGTCAAAGTATGAATCAAAAATATGACAAAACGGAAATAAAAAAGACATGTCAATCTAAAAATAGAAATGACATGGGACGTTGGGACTTAATCCGAATCATCATCCTTTGCTTCTTCTTCTTTCTCTTCCTCCAGCTGAGACTGTTTGTTCCGAAACTCCTGGAATTTCCGAATAATGCCTTGCATTTCATTTTCATCAGGTGCAGTGGAATGATCATTCCACATTTCGCAGGTCTCATGAACATCGATGGCAGTTCCGGGAAGTTTCTTCAATCCTTTGCTGAGCTTTCTTAAGGCCTCCAAAGTATGCTCTATCCTTACAAACTGACTAATGACTTCAAGGTCAAATCCATGTACAGGTTCATGCTGAACAGATTCTTGGACTTGTTTGAAGAGATCATCTACGATAGGATACGAGTTCCCAAGCGACACCTTTGGACAAATCTTAGCAATTCTTCTTCCAGATCACTTTTCCCATCGATCAATTTATCCCTTGATTCTCTCAACTTGCTGCAGGCTTCGTTGAGGATCTTTACTCTGAACTTGATGGCCTTGGTCAGCTGGAAGTGTTTATCTGTATGTGGAAGAATGCCTTCTTCTACCAAGAGATGTGCTGGTATTTGCTTTAGCACTTGGAGAGCTTCACAAGTCAAATCAAGCTATCCAATTTCTTCAGTGAATTCCTCATCCATCTTCTCTCCTTCCCTTTACGGATCTCCCCAAAGACTCATGAACTTTCACCACGTCTTGAATTACTTCCTTCCCTGTTGGAGCAACTTTTGGATCCATTCATCAACCACCCTTCCTTTTTTAGTAATCTTCTCAATCGTAGGCACCGATGAGAAATCGAATCCGGCAGAAGCAGAAGAAGATGGTATGGATTCCAGGGGTGTTGAGAGTTTAATCAAAACCTCTGTCAACTGCTCCACTTTTTCCTTAAGCTCATTTCTGTTGTCCTTTGTTTCTTTCAACTTTTGGCACAGCACGTCTATGGAAGCCGTGCATCTTGTTGCGCTCCTTCTGCTGTCACTTTCCCTAGAGCCACCTTGGTTATCTGATAATCAGAAACTGTTATATCCTCTCTAGTTTTGTCAGCCGAGGGAGTGGCAATCTCTGTGAACTTATCTCCTGAAGCATCTACCAAAACCCTTGAAACTGTTTTGGGCTTCTTGGCTGACTTTGCAGTAGGAGCCTTGAGTGAGCTGAAATCAAAGGCTGGTAGGGGTACAATTACTTTCCTCTTCCTCGGAGTTTGCTCGAGTAGCCATTGTGGCGTATCGGAGAAATTGCCAATGTTGTAATGCGGTATTCTACTCTCGGGGAGAAGATTCTACTATTGGAGGGGGAACAGTAGTCAACGTGGTAGTAGGTGCAACAAAAAGAGGCACGAGGGGGGCGTCTTTGGTGATCACTTGGGTTCCAGCAGAGAGGGGTGAAAGCCCAGAGAAAATACTGGCCATGGTTGCAGAAGTGGATGGAGAATGAGGAGGTAGAAGTGGCTGTGAGGGAGGAGGTGCAGATTCAGACTCCAAAGCCTTGAATGCAAGAGATAAGGTCTCTCCCGTTGAGCAATCAGCAAATGGTGAAGACAGAAGCTGGCTTCCTCCTTCTTCCAAATTAATTTCCCCTATTTCTGGTGGTGTTGGTGATTCTGGCACAACCACCGTTTCAGCTGGAGAAACAATTGAAGAGATTTGTCTTTCTTTCCTCTTCTTGGGAATCCTGATTTTTATAGGCCCCCCAGGAGATTCTTTGTCCTTTTTCTTTTGGGAGGGCCCCACCTCCGAAGCAGCCAACTTGGGAAACTTGTCATCTTTAAAATTCATGCCCCAAGAGGAGAGCCATTTTTTGGTGCGAGCAAGAATGAGAGCCGACCTATCTGTGATAGAGGCTTTTTCGCTGGCCGACCAATCAATAGGTAGGTGGAAAACGTATCGATCTTCATTAAGCCCATCATAGGACATATCCAACACACTTTCATTGTCAGTCGTGCCATCTGGCAAATCAGAAAGCTCCAGCGTCTGAATCTCATTAATAGTCAACCTACTATTATCTTTTCTGCGAACCGCAACTTCGTTACGCAGATCAACCCATATATCCTCAATGTCGGGCCTGTGCAGATGTTGGGCTCCATAGGCTCTAAGCACTCCTCGGATGTCAAAACCATCCCGAGACTTCATATGCTTCTTTAATTTTCCTGAAGTTCACATTCAACATTTTTGGCCTTTGCCACTGTCGAGCAAGTATATCTCCCAATAGAAATTGGGAAGGATACTGCTGCCTTATGCTTGCTTTGTTGGAATTTGTGAAAATCCAACAGGTGTCGACCAATTCTATCAATATCAATCTATCCCCTGGATAGCGAGGCAGACGGAAAGGCTCTCCTGAGTATATGACTGTTCGAAGATATGTAAACTTCTTGAATTGCAAGAAGATACACCCCCATTTAGATACTTCAGTCCAAGCCTCGTCTGAGACTCTTGTCTTTCTTAGCCCGGGTTGGGTTCAACCGCGAGATATTCTCGTAGAAAAAGGCATCATTTACCCTTCTAAAATGCTCTTTGGACCCCTTCTTGGTCAATTGAGGGAAATATTTATAAACTGGGTTTGTCGTTCTGCTTCCCTTAGTATCCAGTCAGGATAGTTCCTCATCCCGGCCGCTGCATAAGCCACATATGAAAACATATAAAACTTTCCGGTTGATAAGACCGTCATCATCTGAGAATCAATTTCATCGCTGATAAGGGTCCCCCAGTCAATCCCTTGCTGATTCTTCTTGATGGTTACCATAAACTGATACATCCATCCATGAAATAAATTTGATTCAGGCAAACCAAAAACCCGGCTCAGCAGGGTGATAATATCATTGATTTCTTGTATGAAATCACATCTAGGGATAGTCCTTGGAAATCTAGATACTGCTGGTTTAGCCTTGACCAGGAACTTCTTGTTGACATCCTTAATGCAGTCTTCCTGGTTACTGTCCCAGGCCTTCTGAGCCGACTTGATGTTTAGGTCCCCATACTCCTCGAAATTAGGTAGTTTCAGGAGATCATCAAAATAAGCTCCATCTAGTTTGATGACTACCTCACCATCCCGATTCCTCACGGGCAGAAGCGAGTCGTAACTAGATGCACAAGCCAAAACCAATTCTGGACATTGGGCGGATATGGGAAAGCCTGCTGCAAGGGGCAAGCCACTGTCAGCTATAGCTTTCATCCATGGGGTTTGAGAAGAACTCTTCACCCTATTCCAGAAGTCATCCATATCTATATTGCCAAGTTCAGTGTCCCTGATATCATAATTGCAATCGATGTATGATGGGGATTCTGGCTTCTTGAACTTATACTTCATCCTGCTAGACTTCTCGGCCTTCTCGTGAGATGGACCAGGGTCCGACATGAAGAATGTTGGAGGGAGAAAGGCTTGAAACTTAGGAGATGTTGTCTATACTGAAAATCCCGATTGACTGAATACGCTGGAAGAATAGAAAAGTCCGACAGGAACAGAAGAGGATGTCGGAAAACCCTGAGAACCCGACAAGTTTGATATGTCGGAACTTTGGCAAAGCCCGACACTTGCTTTTGATGACGGAAACTCGGAGATACCCGGCACTCACTGTCAATGGCGGAAACGGGAGGAAACCCGGCACCCACTTTGTCAATGGCGGAAATGGGAGGAAACCCGGCACCCACTTTTGACGTCGGAACTTTGAGGAACCCCGACACTTGCTTCCAATATACTTCGGACCTTTGAATCTGCAAAACAGTCTTCAAAATTCGAGAAGCAAAAACAGAGTCTTTCTTGAATTCCAAATATACAACTTCTTTTTCTTTTTTGTTACCCATGCATCATGCATATAATTAGAATTTGGAAGAAACAACACCAATTGATAGTTCAGAAGAAAAACCCTAAAAACCCAAAACCCTTTCCAAAACAACACAGAAAGAAGAAGGAAAGAAAACCTTCAACAACTGGCAAGAAATTGGGAAGAAAATACGCGCAATCGATCCATAAAAATCAAGAATAAAGAAGGAAAGAAAAATACCTTCAATTCGAAAAATGTAAGATCGAAAACAAACGATCCAATCGGGCAATGTGAGTTTGCGGGTTTTGAAAACGGAAGAGCATGCGCGAATAATCCACGAATTAAAAATATGAATGGTAAGAATGACGTGGAAATCCGCGTATTTATAAGAAAATGGCAATTAATACACTTCAGCTCGGCACGTGCCAACTCACCGACCACTCGGCATGAATGCCATGTCAGCATGTTGGAGGGGTCCGAAAACCCGACACGAGGAGATTTAGTGCAATTCGGGTTTCGGGTTTCGGAAAACATGATGCATAAAGCATGAGGTGCTTAGATGCTACATAGCCCCGAAAACCCGAATACAAAGGATTGAGCGGACTTCGGGAATCGGAAAGCATGGAGCATAAAACATGTTTTGGATCATGGATGTTCCGATGCTTTGGGGTTCCGAAAACCCGAATACAAAGGATTTTCTCAATACAAGGCGGGTTTCGGGTTTCGGAAGTCAGACGACACAAAGCAGGTTTTAACTTAGGTATGTTCCGATGCGTTGGATGTCGAAAACCGATTTTCACAATATGAGGTAGGTTTCGGGTTTCGGAAGATACAAGACATAAAGCATGTTAAAACTTATGTCAAACTGTTGGTAACACCCGAAAACCCGATTCTCTTTAAAAGAGGCCATAATGCAAAATCACTTCGAAAATTTCGTAGGGGTTATCCGATCGTTTTGTCGTGTATACATCGATCCACCTCTCGGAAAATAAACTCAAAGTGTCACCCACTCTCCACATGACCCACCAAATGTCCTCAATATTGTAATATTCTCATACTCTCACACATGTAACAAATGGGTGGCTCCTAGTCCACCCCCATGCTTCTCTGTGTAAATTTATATAGATCCTTGTACAAATTGGCTAGTACACATCGTGCCCAAGTATATCTCATCCCATCCTCCTCTATACAATGGAAAATGGTGGTATAAATCAAGTTATAATAGGTAATATGTTATATATTGGGTTACATGCATTTATATATAAGACCAGGAGTGTAGACTTGAAATATTTTCAATGTTGTATGAACACTTATAGTTGATCTAGGATGTTAATAATTAAATAAATATCACATAAAAATGCTAAAAATAAAATGAAATTTAAAATTGAAAATGGACTATGCTAAATGTTATTACTTTGAAATAAACTTTGATTCAGAGAGAAGATTGTTCTAAGGAAATATGCATAAAATGAAGTAATGGAGGAGATTTAGCACACCTCAATTGGGTCCTAATTTGGATATTAATCCCTTACTAACTCTGTAACTAAAAAATAAATGACAAAAATTATAATTCTTTATTCATTTACATAAAACATTACATCTAGGAACAAAATAGATTACTCTAATTCTCTTCTAACTCTGTTCACTCTTTTCTCTAATTCCAAATCTGATGTATTTAATAATTTTGACTAACTTCCTTATAAGGAAACAACCCTTCTCTTTGTATCCTATCATTTACATCTTGTGAAAAAAATAATAATACAAGGATTATTCAAGAGACAAGTGAGAGATTCAACATGTGTTTAAAACACACAACAAATGTTCAACTAATCAATCAATTATTCACTAGTTCTTAATCAATGACCAAATCAAATATTGATTTATTTTTATATTTTCCATGTCCTTTATGTAAATAATTATCTAATGGTGCATAAGGAATTAGTTTTCATCACTTCATGTTTCAAAATATCTTCATAAATGTGGGTACTTTTCTTTGTGAATGATTTACTTATGTTTTTTTATTAGAGGTAAAAGTTAGGGTTGAGGGGACCCTACCCCCTTACAAAGAGTTACAGTTTACTTACATATTGGCCAAAGTATTTACCTTCAAAGGCTAGACATGATCCAAAATATCAAAAACAAAAACACCAGTATATGATATCCATTATATATGTTATACATTATATAGTAGTCCCAAGGATGAAACTAACAACAAAAGGTAAACAAGCAACAAGATTCCAAACCATTACATTTCATTTATCTTTGACCAGATCATCCACCATCTCCATGCATCCATTCCATTCTTTGACTAGAGTTGTTATAGTCTCCTTCCAGTACTTGTAGTTAGGTTCTTTGATCACCACCTTCGGGCCTGTGCCATCCTTTTCTTTTTCTTTTTCCAATTCGATGGTAAATAGTACTCTTCACATTAAGGACATGAGCATCTCTGATTTGCATAATAATTCCTTTCATTTTCAGCATCTCTTTCTCCATTTCCATTCTTTTGGCATTTGCATTTTTGAGGTTTTCACAGAGGATGAGGGTAGACATTTTATCAACTTTTTCATGCAGCTCCTTAATGTCCATAGTGATCAAACTGATTTTGTGCCTATTGATGTCATTGTTCAGTTTGTAGTTTTCAAAATCTCTCATGAAGGCATGAGTTTTGATAGCTGATTCCTAGGCCAAGAAAAGCTCCATCTGAGCCATTTTTAGATTGTGAAGACTGTGGATAGCTTCCTCAGTATTCTTGGAAGACTCCTGTTCTTTTAAGCTAGCAACATCCTCACTGCTCTCTGCTTCCCCTTCCGCTTTCTCATGAGAGGATTCCTTCTGTGAAGGGGTTTCACCAGGGCATTCATCCGAAACATAGGTGATGTTATCCTCCTCAGCCCACCCAAATACTAAACTTTCCTGAACTGAGACATGTCTCCCCCTTTACCCTTGCTTGATCTAGTTCTTTTGGCCACCGGATTCCCCTGACCAATTTCATCACAGCTATCATCCTTAGGTTCCATACTCCCTATCCTTTTACCCAATGAAATGTTTGAAGCCAAAGCCCCAAATTTGTCATTTTTTCCCAACAGGGGAGTGCTCAGCCGAATGATAGTTTTTATCAGACCCTGGTGTAAGGGGAAAATGAAAGTTCCTTTCTTCACCATAGTTATAGATTTTTCCAGAGAAGAGAATAAGTAGAAAGGAAAGTTATACGGTTTGGCATTGCGAATATGGTTTAACATTGGAAAATGGTAGCCATATATTACTTTATATCTACCTTCCAATGTGATATAAGACATGAGCAGTTTGGCAATTTCATCAAAAGGAGAAGGAAACTTACTCCTAGCATATCCATTATGAAGAGAAATAGGTTCCCCTTTTCCTTGGAAAAAATAGTCAATCTCAAGACTGTAATCAGATTTAGGTTTAAAAATGCTTCTACCTTCCAGCGCGAGACCAGTCACTTTAGCAATGAGCTTGGGTGAAATTGTGAGGGAACAATTTCTGACCTAGACTTTTCCCTCGTTCCAAGTTTTTGCAACCACTTCGCTCAGGATTTCATCATGGCCCTCAAAATTTTTGAGAAAAGACAGCAGTCCCACCTTTTTGAGAAGAACTTCGGCCTCCTTGGATATCTCTAGACACCTTGAAGGTTCCATGCATACCAAGTCCCCTCCCATCCTTCTGTACCCAAAAACATCTTACAAATAAAACAGACCTGAAAATCAGTTGTTTCTTTTTTCAGCTTCCCTAAATCCAAAAAGGCCCGGCTGCCCATGTGAACAAAGGGATCCAACTCACACAAGAAAGATAAAATCATGAAAGGTTACTGGCATGAGTGGGAGAGTTAGCAAAATTATTAAAGGCTCCCTCCCTTTTCATGATTTCAATGAAATTTGCATTCATTCCAAAGAGTTGCTCGACAATATGGAGACCATTAGAGATAACCCCAAGATTAGCAACAAAGTCAGCACCAATATTTCCTTCCCTATACACATGGTTGAAAGAAATATTCACAAAAGAATTTTAAAAAGACTTAGTTTTACAGATGAAATATTCAATAGATATGGAAGGATTAGAAGAACCCTTCATACAAGAAATAATGTACAACGAATCTCCTTCCACTTCCAGGAGATTGAAACCTTTTTCTTTTGCAATCTTCACCCCCAAAACAGAGCAGTTGCCTCCGCCACATTGTTAGATTGTTTTCCAAGGTCAAAGAAGTAAGCAAGAATAAATCAACCTAAAGAGTCCCTTATGACTCCTCCTCCCCCTACTTTCCCCGGGTTCCCTTTTGCTTGCTCCATCAAAGTTAAGTTTTAGAGTAACCTTCACAAGGAGGATTCCACTTAATCCCCAATCTAGGATTAGGTCTATTTGATTGAGGAATCCCTGAAACATTCCAATTCTCTAAGAAATGTTGTTCATAATCTAGTATTTCCAATTCTTTTTTCCGGAGGATAGAAAAATTGTTTCTAACTACCTGAAAAATATTTTTTATTGATAGTTTGATAGGGAGACTCTTGTCCTTGAAAATCCTTCTATTTCTTTCCTTCCATATTTCCCACCATAGTTGGCTTAAGCTTATGGTCCATAGATTTTTTAGCCCTTGACTATGAAAAGGGCATTCCCATTGGTTCCAAGCTTCCTTTATATCTTTGGGGATAACCCAATTAACCGAGAAGCTAGTCAAAATAGAAGAGAACAGTTGATGTGCATACATGCATTCCAGAAACATATGGTTTATAGATTCCATTTTTCTTTTGCATAGCACACATCTATTAACCCATTGGAAGCCTCTTTTTTCCAGATTATCAACCGTGAGGATTTTGTTTCCAAAAGTGAGCCAACTGAACACATTTACCTTAGGTGTTATATTCTTGTTCCAAATCTTTCTAGCCATTAAATATTCTTCTCCAGTTTGACCCTCAAAAAAGAGGCCATAGGCTGATTTGACAGTAAAATTTCCACATGGTTCCTTATCCCAGATGATTCTATCTTGGTCTTTGCTGTTATATGATACATAATTTTGTAAAAACTCATTGATCCCTCTCATTTGATCATTTAGATCCTGTCTATCCATTTCCAAAGTTTTCCATGTCTGAAAACTCTCTTCCTTAGCCATGTAGTTGTTTACCTTTTCTCCATATTTAGCTTCCATTAATGCAGAGATTTGTGGAAATTTATCTTGCAGAGGAGTTACTTTGGAAATTTTCTTTAGTTACGGACGAGTTAATCCAAACAGTTCCTTTGCTGCATATGTAAAATTAATTACAATTAAGAGTGACATCAACACATATAATCATCTAAAAAATTTATTAGAATAACAAGAATAAATTCACACATAATATCTAAAAATACGTAAAATTAGATATAACTATATCAATTAGTCATTATGCTAACATTTCATGGTTGTAATAGTTATGTTCAACAATGTACTTGGGAGATACATAGACATGGATACAACGGTCTTATAAAAATACAAAATATGAGTTGTTATGAAATTAATTAATACAACTCATCACACCCCGGGATTAAACGCGTGAATTTCCTCATTCAAGAGATTCATATCTTCTCTTCTAGAAACTATATTCTATCCTGAAATCTATGGGTGTTCCTATTCCTTCCTCTTCTGAAAAGAAATATCCATAATTCCTCCTCAATATGTCCTAGAATCTTTCTTGCACCCTCTAATTTATTGATAAATTTCATGTCTAAGGTACCGATGGGAAATGAAAAATTGGAGGATGATAATATATAGGAAACTGATCATCCTCACATTCATTTTCTATTTCAATATACTTGTTCACCCTGCGTAACATTAGAAGTATATTTAGATATGAGTGTATTTATTTCCTTTGGAATGCCCGTGATAACTCGGTCCATCTAGTTCTCAATTTCATCACAACTTGAACTCTATGTTCTTTGATCATGTTCCTGAATTTTTCGACCTTCCATTCTCATTCTTAACACTTTGTTTCTGATTGCATCCACTTCCATATAGTTGTCATGTTATTCTACAATTTCATTTGATGTGGTTTCCTCATCTCTGATATATAATGGTGTAACCATCTCCAAATGTATATATTCCTCCATTTACTTAGCTATTTATATTTCATTTGAAATATAAGAACATAATTATTTAACTTTACATCCATAATATATATAATTGGGATCCAATATTTTTCATATGGAAGGAAAATTATGTAAATATATCTCACATAATAAATTTTTAGTTCATGTGTACTATTCGATATAGAGTAAAGAATTTTGTGGCTGATCTAATTTCATATATCATATCATAATTTATGCAAGTACACTTATGAAACAACATATTTTTTTATTAAGTATATGACATAGACATTTGATGGATCTCTCTAACTCAACATGTCAAATGCTACCTTCGTTGGTTCATATTTTTTCAGCCTTTTAATCTCTTTGTCTTTTTCTTCTTGATCCTGTTAATGTAATCATCCCTTTAAAGTAACATATTTTCAATATGGGAGCCATAGTTTGTCTTCCCATCTCACTACAAGATGATTTTTTAGTTTACTTTATCATTTCATGACTAATAAGTGTGGGTTTCATTGGTTCTAAATTTTCTTCTTATAGACTATCATTTTTTGATTGTTCAAAAAAATTTCAATGAATTATTCATTAACATCATCTAAAGTCATTTTATCTTGTTCATTTCCTCCTTCCACTACCTCTTCTTTTTATCTCACCGTATGACAATCTACTTCATGAACTGTTCCCTTAGTACGATTTAGTACTTCTTATATTTCCATTGGTTTTCATGGTATTATGGCTCTTGAGTTATTGTGGGAGTAGTATCCCTATACTAGTTTTCCAATTTTTCGGGCTCATAATTTTATTTCTTTTCTTCCAAATCACTCTCCACCGAGATGGGTTGATATTTTCTTAAACTTGAGGTTTTGTCCTCTTTTATAATCCTAAAGGAGAACCTAGCATTTTTGAAGTAGAATGAGTAGATTTCTTATTGTTTTGGAAGTGGATGTTTTAAGGAGGAAAATCCCAATAATGTTTCAGCAACAAAGATTCTATTTAGAGAAATAGGTGCATGGGTTTCTTTAGTGGAAGGAAGACTTTCAAAATTTATTAGTTCTTGAGGTAGGGTATAGGGTGGTGCATCTTGTGGCATATATGAAGTATAAGTTTTGGTGTTTTTCTCCTTTTTATCCTCTTTCCCAATAAGGTTTCAATATTTTCACTCTCACAAAATCATCCCATTATAACCGAGGGTGCTCCCTTTACAAAGTGTGCTTGACCACTGGGGTTATTATAAAATGATGTGACAGGATTCCCTACCCCTTTGAACCTCTTTACTCATTTTATTAAGCATCTCATGAGATAAATTTAAAATATTCACTTGATGATTGTTTTTAAAATGATTTAACAATTTGAATACAATTTATTTAACCTTGACTATGTCCCTTCATAAGTAAAATATTAAATTAAAAAATTAGCAACTTCGCCATAAAGTTTTGAGAGATATTCTAAAAGTACCTTGGAAGACTGAGATGAGATCGTCGTCATTGGCTGTAAATTCTCTTCTTTCTACTTCTAGGTTATATTTTCTATAAATGAATCTCCCGAGGTGGTAAACCAATGACCTCTACTAAAATTTCATTACTTACCCCGATTGTTAACACTTTTACCTTGGCTTCTTGATTTTTAGGGTATTTAAAAACTATACAACAAATTCCTCATCAAATCCTTGAAATTTGTTAATCTAAAGCATCCATCCATGATTCTCAAAGTACTACATAGCCTCAAGAAGAGTCGAAGTTGTAAAAGAGCATAAGGCTCATATTTAATCAAGTCACCTCCCATGGAAAATATGCAACTTCTACCAAGTGTAATACGTAACTATAAATTTTTTCCTTGAAATTACTTTGCAAAAATGAATTGTGTTGATGGATTTTTATTTCTTTGAACATTATTGCCTAAGGGAAAAAGTGATATGTTTAGAGGTGATTCATCATTATGTGGATGTGATATGAAGAAAATGATGTGATGTTGGCTTATGTTGAGGGTTTAAGTGGACACATCATAACTCAAAGGAAGTGGCATTTTAATGTGTCAACCACATTATGACTTGACATGGCTCTTAATTAAGTATAATTAATCTAATCATGATTTATTAAAGTAATAAATGTATGTACTTATCTCGTTATGGATTGTAATGATGGATGTGCATGTTTTATTAAACTGAAATTTTGGCTATATGCAAGTGCCCTATGATGTTGCAGACGTGCATTTAACTTGTGTTGAATTCTCCTTACTACAAACAGATGCTTCCCAGAGAGGGAACTCTAATTTTTGGGGTGTCAAACATTATTTGTATATCATCTACCCTGTGAATGCTTCCTTGATGGCCTTTATGCAACCATGAGTTCTACCTGAAGCTTCATTTTTTTGGCTATAATTTGGACTCCTTATTATTGTACTCTCTCCTTGTGATGAATATCATGCTCTCCTATAATCACTTGTCAATAAAACTTGTAAAATAAAAACTTATATATAAAAAATGGGTTAGCATAATTTGATGATCACCTAGAAAGGTAGATCTCAACACTTTTATTTAGCCTTGAAATCTCATCAATTATTAAAATCCTAAAAGGTGAGCCAACATGCTCAACCTCTGAGGTTAATTCTGGTGTTTATCTCTCTATTCTTCCCTGATCTCCCTAGATAATTCTAGAAATGAGCCTTTTCCAACTAGAATTTTATACAATCTTAACATGTGGCCATTTACCAATAACTTGAACCTTACAGGATCAATAGTAGTAAGATTTAAAGCTCCATTAGGAATATATTCTCAATTTCATGGCCTAGCCACCTTATTTCGATATTCCCTATATGATCCTTATATTTTGAGTCAAACAAAAGTGCCTAGTCACCTTCTTGGAATTGACTTGTTTTAATATAGTAGCCATGTCATTTGATTCTTTGTTTTTCACTACCTTTATGTTATGAACTATTTACTTTCTCAATTCATCCAACTCATTGAATTGGAGAATTTTGTATTTGATATTTTGATAAGTACATTACCATCTCATGTGTAGTTCTTAATGTTTTAAGCTAAAATTCTACCTGGAAAAATAGTAGTCTTAGCATATATTAGCTCAAATAGTGTGAAGCTTGTTGTGGTATTCCATGTTGTATTGAATTCTTTAACCGCTTCTAAAATCTTGTCTACCTAGTATCTTCTTTGGATTGTTATACACTTTATCAATATGGCCTTTATCTCTCTATTTGTAACATCCAATTGGCCATTAGAGTGGGGTTAGTATGGTGTAGACTTTATATTCCGATTTCATATTCACTTGACCAAATCAACAATCACATCAGTAATAAAATGTATAGCCTGTTTTGTCATAATCTCCCTTACAACTCCATATCTGGTAAAGATGTTTTCATACAAGAATTTATCCAGATTCTCATAGGTCTTGTTTTTCAATGTTTTTACCTCTATCCACTTGGTTAGGTAATCTGTACAAACCAGGATATACTCTTTCTCCTAATATGGAGGGTCTATAGGGCCAAAAACTATAATCCCCACTTATCAAAAGGTTACTGAGATCCAATTGAGGTTACAATGGAATATCATCATACTCAATGGTATTCCTCATTCTTTGGCATTTTTTTCACATATCGTAGGGTCTAGTGTTGCATCCTTATGTAAATTTATCCAATAGTATCAATATTCAACACCTTCTGTATTTGTTATATTTGTAGTAAAATTCCCTTCATAAGGTTCATTGTGGAAGGATCTCGAGGACATAAAATATCTCATCATTTATACACCCTTTCATTAATTGATCTTGACCTATATAAAAGAGAATTCCATCTATATAAGAAAAGGGTAAACTCTTTTCAACTAAATACCTTTTCTCAGAGGATGAAAATGTGGAGGTGTTTTACCTAAGATCAAGTAGTTGGTTATGTCTACATATTATGGTGTTCTTGTACAATATGAGTTTGTGCTAATGAATACATTAGCTATGCATGTATCAATTCTGAGTTCTGTGCATTCTTGTGAAAATGGAAGGATGAGATGATTTTGTATGTCTGGTTGAACTGTCATTATAAGGATGAATACGACTTGGGTATTCTTGTGCGTTTTGAAGAAAACGAGTGTTTTCTTACTAAAATTATTAATGAATTAAGTTTTCTCTTTTGCTGTTTTGAAATTTGAAGGTAATGGTAAGTGGATTTTATTGTGCATTATGGATTCGGTCTTATGTAAATGATACTGATATGGAGATTGTTTTCTTAATTCTGTGCGTGAACGGTTTTTGAAGAACCATGAGAATGATAGATGGAATTGTTGGGTGAGTTATTTTCCCGAGGGTATACAACGCATAGAATATAAATTCTGGGAACAGTGGGCTTGTTTCATCGTTTTACTCTCACTCCCTTTTAAAATGATTAAAAGCCTCCGTATTTGGTTTGAAATCCATGAAAGATTTTGTTTAAAGAATTATTTTCCGATTTCGAACTGAGTATCTGGATATTTACCGGATGGATTAGAGTTTACTATTTCAGTCTTCTTTGGATTGGATGATGAAATTATTTACATATATATGTATGTATATCTATACGAACTGCCTTCTAGACTTCTTGTTGTTTCATCAAGACTGAACTGAAGTGGAATTCTTACTTTGAATGTTTGGAAAATGATTCTTTTTACTATTATGATGAAACTCATGATTTCGTAGCTAGCTGTACATTCTTGTTGTTCAGGTCTAGCTGAAATGCTTGTTTTTGATGAAACGTTGCTGATAAAACTAGTTGTACATTCTTGCTTGTTTATATCTAGACGTGAATGTCTGTAGAGTGAAATATTTAAAAGGAAATGATTGTGTTTAGAGGTTATTTTGGTACTGATGCTTACAGGACAGTTGCAATGAACTCTGGTCAACTTTTTGGAAAGGTAATTAGTAGTTTTTGAATACTGAAATATGCTATTTAGAATGAATCATACTATCGAATATGTTTGTTCTAAATAATGGATATTTGGTTAGACAAATGAGAAGAGGTAATATGATCCTTCTTCCTTTTACTCGATTATTGATTTTATTTACTTTCTTGGGATCTGTTATCATTGATTGATATCACGTTTGGATTAAATTCTCAAAGATAGATTATGATGAAAGGAAAGAGAGTGTTCGATGGATAATTTGAAGTAATGTTCATTTCTTCTCTCATACAAATTGGAAATCTATAATTGTTATGGAATGAATTTTGTCTTTGCTCTTGGTATGTATCTACATTTCGTTGGTTTAAGCATGAAAGAAGTAATATTTAACGACACCAATGAGTTCATGGTTACTTTTCTCTTCAAGCGTTTGATTGTTTGAAATCGATGAGTCAGATTTAAAGGAAAGGAAAGTAGTTCGGTTTGAATTTTTAGTTAAATTCTATCTTTTGAAATTACAACTATTGTAAGGGAATGGAATTTATAGCATTTACATTAGAACAACAATATGTACATATGTGTTTTAGTTCTCATAGATGTTATTTCTGGAACTATTTGAAGGAAATTACTTCTTGTAGTAATTATTTGGGAAAAAGGGTAGTAATCCTTTTTGTTCGATTGGGAGGGTAATTAGATGATTGGGTTGTTATGTTGTTCATCCTTATGGTACTTAATTCTTGGATGATGTTCATTTTAACGTTTCATAAAAGCAGGGTTCTTTTATTGAGACAGTTAATTAAAAGCACCTCATTTTAATGACAAGTGCTTAATATGCCTGGCCAGTTCAATGAATTGACCTGCAAGTAATTTTGCAGATGGATCTTGAATAAAAACAAAGACATGGTTGTTTTCTGATACTTCTTTTGATTAGCTGAGGATGGATCGTATTTGATAGCTATTATTCCTCTACGAGGAAATGGGAAAAGAAGAAGTTACATTCTTCTATCCTTATGTGTTGAAATGTTGTTTGATATAAACGAAGTCCAATTGTTGGATGGCGATGTATAGATAGATTGTAAATCTTATGGATGAATACAAGGAAAAGTGTGATATTTTAATGGTCATTGATTAGTTTGAAACTGTTTGAATAAAGATTGAGAATATAGTGTTATTCTTTGATTGGAGTTATTCAAATGATAGTGGATAGATTTAAAAGGAAATAATATCTATTCTTTACTTGAATGCAACTTTTAAGTTGGAATGTGCAATTAGTTCATACTTGAGTTATATGAATTTTAAATTGACATTAAAATGGATTTAGGTGAATATGAACTCTTAATTGAATGATATTCGGGATTAGCTTATAAGCTAAGGAATATCAAATAACATAGGAGTAGCTGAACCTTGTATTCGGACTCCGTTAATATCCTCGAAATGTTTAAATTCAGAAAATATTAGATATGGGAAAACATATCTATTGTTAACAAACCTTAACTGAAGTAAGGTTATGGAGGATAGCTGAATACCTTCTTTTAGGAAGGGACCTCGTGTAAATGATATCTAATAAGATGGAATTCTAAATTTAATTACAGTTGGGAGTAAAACTTGGTTAAGTTTAAAAGGTTGAACTTACTACGTTAAGCTGTAGTGGACTATTAGTCCGAAGCTTAAAGAATGGAACCAAGAAGAAAATATGCAACCCTTCGGTATGAAGGAGAGGATGTATATTAAGCTATAAGACAAATTAAGTTTCTCTTAGCTATATACAACTGTAACGAGAACGAGGTTAAAGGATCAACACGGTTGCTGAAAATTGATCTTAAATATTAAGATTATAATCCAATCCTCGAGCTGGATGTGTACTCCTTGATGAGAGGATTCCGTAGGACCTTGACACACGCCAGCTGCAATATGGTGTCTTCATGAAGGCGGGGCCTTCATGATGACACAATGTTGTAGCTGACATGTTACAATGCCCTCTCGAATCAATTCATCAAGTTTACATAAGTTGGGACTAAGTTTCTTAGATGGGGATAGGAATGTGATCACGTATATGGAGTGACTCGGAGGACTAAAGGTAACTAGACACATGAGAGTCACCTAGGGACGACATAGTATGTCTGCGTACCTTTAGTTACCATGAGTAACTTCCTATACTCATTCATATTGCTAGTTGGGGTTAGAGTTTGACCTTAGACGGAAGGACTGACAGAGATCAGGAAAGACCATTCTAGATAACAGATGAAGTGAGGTGAAGGACGTATTCCATTGATGTGTATAACATCTAGGAATATGATCATGCAAAGCATGTGAAAATATTTGGCCAAAGTATCGCAAGTTGTTGGTTGCGTTGTCCTAATCACCTAGTTTAAGAAGCAGGATGTCAGATGAATATCAGTAACAGATATTTAGATAGGCCTCTTAAATGGATCACTTCGATAACCGGAAATGGTAAAAGAACCCTGTATACTTATTATACAATGCATGGATTAACATGAAGGATCGGTAAGTCACCGAGTCATGAAATGAGAGATCGCTGAAACTCCGAGCCATAAAATGGGAGATCGGTAGTTCTTCGAGTCATTTACAACAGCATATGGTATCTGTTATATGATTGAATGGCATTGAATGTGTGTTCCATATTGCAAATATGTGAACAGAGAACATTGGTTTTAAAAAGAAATTGTGTGATCCGAATTACATTAATTGGACAGAGAACAATTATTAAAACTTGAACGTGTGTTTGAATTACATAATTCAGAACAGAGAACGTTGTATAAAAAAAAAAAAATTCCCTTGTTCTAGTATCTTAAAATGGGGATGTTACATCTTGGTATCAGAGCTGAAGGTTGCAGCTCTTGGACCTAATGAGTCCACAATTTAATAAGGTTTACATTTTCTTATTGAATAGAAAATGGTTAGAACAAGAGGAAATGCTGCGAACAACCCGCTTACCGGGTGGAGAAGCAGCTACTGCTCAAAAGCTGGATGAAATCCTTGCTGCCCTACTGGATACGAGAGATCATCTGACTATTTTGGAACAACAATCAATGGGAAATGAGGAGGAGGAAGAAGAAGCTGATATAAATGATCAGCCACCTCCTGTGGACAACACCAATGGAGGGAATCCAAGTGTTGATAATAGTAATGTGAATGCTCCTAATCATCCTGAAAATAAAAGGGCAAGATTAGTAGCTGAACTTACAAATGATATAAAGAGAATAAGTCCTCCAAAGTTTGATGGAACAACACTTGGGGACGGAGCTGAAAATTGGCTCAGTGAAATGGAGAAGTACTTTGCAATAAGAAACTTCTCCGAGGAGACCAAAGCGATATGGGGAGCATATCAGCTTTCTCATGAAGCATCATCATGGTGGGACAACCGTAAGGTTGAGTTGAATATTGTTGAAACAGACATAACTTGGGATCAATTTAAGGGTTACTTTAGGCAACGGTGGCTGCCTCAACTCTATTTTGATAGGAAAATGACTGAATTTTAGAATTGGTCACAAGGAAGGCTGACGGTGACAGAATATTGGGAAGGGTTTACTAAACTCCTTAAGTATGTGCCGCAGTACCAAGCTGACGAGAAGTTTAGAATATGAAAGTTCATAATGGGACTGAATCCCATCATTGGTGGTGAAGTGGATGTCCATGGTCCAACCACTATGGAAGGAGTTGTTGAAAAGGCAATAAGATAGGAACAGAAATTGAGAGCAATTTCTGCTCATAGGGAGGAGATTAGGAAGAAGATTCCCAACTCTTCTTTATCTCTCACACCCAAAAGGGGGCCCTGGAAAAGGTTTGGTGTGAAAAACAAAATTGTTGTAGATAACAACAAGAAATCTATAATGAACAAACCTGTAAATAGTGTGTGAGTAGCTTGCAAAAGTTAGTGGCAATGGACAAAAGTCCTATGGAAGCCAGAGTGATAACTTCAAAGCTGGTAGCAAATTCGAGCCTAGGAAAGGGCCAGTTGGAGGATGCTTCAACTATGGAAAGGACCATTACGTGAGTCACTGTCCTCTGAAAAAGGATGATCGTGATCAGCAGCATAGGATACACGCTGCGGTGGCTAACAAACAAGCTGAAAAGCAAGTTACACCCATAGAAGTTCCTGGGTAAGTTATTCGGTACACCTGTAGTCATACTTTTTGATACTGGAGCTACTGAATGCTTTATTTCTACTAAACTTGCAATGAAATTAAAAAGAAAAGCTGAACGAATGGATAAGACATGGACAGTGCATTATGGGAATAATGTTGTCCATACAGTCGAAATGTGCCTTTTTGGGGCAATTCTTGACTTGCCCAGTTTCTCCACCAAAGTTGACCTGTATGTCACTCCTTTAGGATCATATGATATCATTATTGGAGTTAACTAGTTGGCAGAACATAAGGCAAAGGTCGACTGTTATGAAAAACAAATTTGTTGTTTTGATGACCTGCAGAAAGCAATAGTCATTCAAGGTGTAAGGCGTGAAGTTGTAGTTAGGAAACTAATAGCTATGCAACTAAAAAGGGCTAAAAATAGAGGTTGCACCTTGTATGCCGTAAAAATGACAGAAAATGCTGAGGAAGATAATGATTTCATGGAAAGGTACCCATTATTAAGGGATTTTAGTGATGTATTTCCAGAGGAATTACCAGGTCTTCCGCCCAAACGAGAGTTTGACTTTGCAATAGAGATCAAGCCAGGAACCGAACCCATATCTAAGGCACCTTATAGAATGACCACCCTCGAGTTGGTGGAGCTTAAGGCTCAATTACAGGAACTTTTGACTAAGGGGCTGATAAGACCGAGCGTCTCACCATGGGGAGCGCCGGTAATTTTTGTAAAGAAAAGGATGGCACATTGAGACTGTGCATTGATTACAGAATGTTGAATAAGGAAACTATTAAGAATCGATACCCACTTCCTAGGATTGATGATCTGTTCGACCAGATGCGTGGAGCATCAGTCTATTCAAAAATAGATCTTTGATCTGGGTATCATCAGCTGAGAATAAAGGAAGAAGATATTCATAAAACAACTTTTAGAACAAGGTACGGGCATTATGAATTCATGGTGTTACCTTTTGGGTTGACAAATGCACCTGCCGCCTTCATGAATTTGATGAATAATATTTTTCAAGAATACCTAGACAAGTTCGTGCTTGTATTCTTGGACGACATTCTTATATACTCTAAAAATGTCGAAGAGCACCAAGAACATTTAAGGATAGTGCTGGAAGTTTTAAGAAAGAGAAAGTTGTATGGTAAACTGTCTAAATGTTCCTTTTATGATGCAGAGGTGCATTATTTGGGACACGTTATAAGCAAGAACGGGATAGTTGTAGACCCTTCAAAGATCGCAGCTATAACCGAGTGGCCTGCGCCTAAGAACGTGCATGAAGTAAGAAGCTTCATGGGCTTGGCAGGATATTATAGAAAGTTCGTTAAGGACTTTTCAAAAATTGCTGCCCCAATCACTTCACTGCAAAAGAAAGATAAGAAATTTGTCTGGACTGACAAATGTGAATCTACCTTTAAAAATTTAAAGGAACAGTTAACTACAACACCTATTTTAACTGTACCAGACCCAAATGGAAATTTTACGGTTGTAACGGATGCATCTGGAGAAGGTCTTGGAGGCATTCTGTTACAAAATAACCATGTCATAGCTTATGAAAGTAGAAAGCTTAAGTTACATGAACAGAATTATGCTCCACATGACCTAGAGCTCACTGCCATTGTACATGCACTTCAAATGTGGAGGCATTACCTTCTTGGCAAACCCTTTGAGTTAAAAACTGACCATCTGGGGTTGAAGTATATTTTTACTCAACCAAATCTGAATGCAAGACAATGAAGATGGTTAGAATTTCTGTCTCAGTATGATTTTGATATAAGCTACATCAAAGGCAAGGAAAATAGAGTGGTAGATGCTCTGAGTCGAAGGAAGCACATCTCTGCTCTTATAACATTAAGAACTCAGTTTAAGGATGAGGTGAAAGATGTCATGGAATCAGACTCTTATTTCCAGCAAGTTAAAGCAGCACTTACTGCAGATCCAAAGGATGTAAAGTACAAGGGATTTCGTTTTGATAATGAAGGAATTCTGAGGTTCGAAAACAGGGTATATATACCCTTGGAAAATGATTTAAGAAAGAAATTGTTAACTGAATTTCATAATTCACCTTTTTCTGGACACCCTGGCATTACAAAAATGCTTGTTGATCTCAAGCAACAATACTTCTGGAAGGGAATGAAAAAGGATGTGGTGGAATTTGTAACACACTGCTTGGAATGTCAGCATGTTAAGGTGGAACATATGCATCCCGCTGGATTATTGTATCCCCACAACATTCCGCAAGACAAATGGCAAGTGATAACGATGGATTTCATTCAAGGATTGCCTATGTCAAGGAATAAGCATGATATCATCCTGGTTGTCATCGAAAATTAACCAAAGTGGCACACTTCATTGCTGGTAATTTGAAAGATGATGCACCAGTGTTAGCAAGAAGATTTGTACATGAAATTTTTAGATTGCATGGAATACCCGAATTGATCATATCGGACAGAGATCCGAGGATGACATCAAGGTTTTGGAAAATGCTTAATGCGGCCTTGGGAACTAAATTAAACTTCAGCTCTGCGTATCATCTGGAAATGGATGGACAGACCGAGAGAGTCAACCAAGTTTTAGAGGATATGTTAAGAATGTATTGCATGGACCAGCAGTATAAATGGGAGGAATACCTTCCACTGGTTGAATTTTCCTACAATAATACATACCACGCCTCTTTAAAAATGGTGCCTTTTGAAGCATTGTATGGAAGAAAATGCAGAACCCCTGTTAGCTGGGACAACGTAGAGGACAAGAGAGGTAATTGGGCTAGAAATCCTCACGGAAATGGAACAACAAATCAAAATGATTCGGGAACATCTAAAGGAGGCTGCCAATAGGCAAAAGAGTTATGCAGACTTAAAGCGGGTTGATAGGAATTATAAACTTGGTGAGAAGGTCTTTCTTCGGGTTAAGCTGAAAAAGAGCTCAATAACTTTTGGCAAGGCTACCAAGTTGTCACCTCATTATGTGGGACCTTTTGAAATTGTTGAAATAATCAACCCTGTAGCTTATCGTCTAGCATTACCTCCTGCTTTATCACAAATGCATGATGTTTTTCATATTTCTTTGCTTAAGAAATACGTAATGATTTATCACATGTGCTGAATTGGAATTCCTTGCAGGTCCAAGACCCAGGAATAATCGTGGTTAAGCCCATTCGAGTGCTGGGAACTCGCCAGTTGTACTTAAGAAATCGCGAAGTGAATCAATGTAAGGTCCAATGGGACCAGTTTAGCGAAGAAAGTGCAACTTGGGAAAATCTTGAAGAAATGAGATCTACTTTTCCATACTTGTTTGATCGAAATTGAATTCGAAAAACTGATAAATCTACCAAATTTAGACAATTACTGGTCTATTTTACAGTTATCTTAAAACATTGTTTTAATGAGTGAATCTGTTTTTGGTATGAACTTATGAATGGAAGGACAATAACTGAATTTTGTCCTAGAAACTCCTTGAATTGGTTAATTTGATCATCGGGATGATGATTCTTTAAGAAGGGAGGAATGTAACGCCTTGATTTTTGTAAGCTATCATGGTAATCACTTTTCATGATGTTGTAACTGCAGAAATGAAGATAAATATGTTAAGATATATCTTTTAATCTTAAAAGGAATGTGTTACTAATCTGGACCCTTGTTTGCTGTAATTTGTTTACTTGGGACAGAGGTTATTATTGCTTGTGTTTTGCTAAATGAGACAACAGACTTGTCGTATGTTTGATGAACTCTTTTCGTTGATTGACAACACACCTTGAATCAATTCCATTGATCCAAGGTATGTTGGGCCTTCTTGAGATCACTTTGTCGATTTACTTCTAAATCGGAAAGAACCCTGAAACCAGACTGAAGGTTGATATAATGTTGCAGCACCTGATTTCAGGTATGAATATCTGGTACGTAGATGCCAATGGAAAAGGTTCGATTCCCGAACCACATACAAGTTGTAACGCTAGGCAGCGTAAGACAATAGGAGTCTGGATGCAAGTGACACAGGTATGTGTTGAGCATGGGATGAAACGTCCTGCATTGTGTTGAATGTGAACGCCAGTCGGTAAGACTCGTTGGAAACTATTAATTAGATGCTATGGAATTAAATTCTAACCTACAACTAAGTTTTATCCTATAACCTAACTACTACCCTACGTGGATTTTATATAGCATGGGGTGTAAGTTATGGCAAATCCTAATGATTTGCAACCTAGGTGAAAAACCTAAACTAATACTAACCTATGGAGGGGACCTATGGACCCATATGAAGAAATGGATAAGAAGGGAAGGTTAGGGATTTATTAGGACAATAAATGATGTCCTTACAAGTTTCAGCGCCAAGTTTGGTGGGAACAAGAAAAGTTGGAGGCATCCAACTAGCTAAGTGGCTAAAAAGGAATTACATGCAAAATTTGAAAAAGGAAACTCGCCAACCTGAGTCGGCGGTGGTGAGGAATGAGGAAAAAGCAATGCATTCAATGCATTCAATGACCTTGGTCTTAGTGACCAGCTCGCCTTGGAAAGAGGATAGAGGAAAAATTTGTTTGTCATTGTGTTCAATCGGGTTTTTAGTTGCTCTGCATTTCTTCCATGGTTCTGTCGAACCTGCTGTTATTTTTGGTTATTGTTGTTGTTGTTGGAATAGCCACGGCTATTTTTGAGCTTGAGGAAGTTAGTGGACTGTTGGGAAAGCCCTGCTGCGGATGCCGTGGAGAGAAATAGCTCCTGTGGACGCGGTTTTCTTCGAACCACAAAAAGAATTGCAGGCATGTTAAGCCCTTCTCCTTAAACCATTTGCTTTTGTTTAAACGTCTCATTAAAACAACCCTGCTCTTATGATGGGGGTTTTGGTTATATGATTTTGCTGTTATGTTGAGGTGATTTTTGGGTTGAGTCATTTTCTTTTGCTGCATGCGACTTGAGCATTTCTTTGCATAATGATTAAGTGAATAAATCTGTTCTTGATGTGTGAGTTGTTTGACAATGTTGGGTAATCGATCTTTACTCAATATGAGTTGAGTTTGTGTTGAATAATACATTAGCTATGTGTGTATCATTTTATGAGTTCTGTGCATTCTTGTAAAAAAATGGAAGGATGAGATGATTTTGTATGCCCTGGTTTGAACTGTCATTATAAAGATGAATACGACTTGGGTATTCTTGTGCGTTTTGAAGAAAATGAGTGTTTTTCTTACTAAAATTATTAATGAATTAAGTTTTCTCTTTTGTTGTTTTGAAATCTGAAGGTAATGGTAAGTGGATTTTATTGTGCATTATGGATTCGGTCTTATGTAAATGATACTGATATGGAGATTGTTTTCTTAATTCTGTGCGTGAATGGTTTTTGAAGAACCGTGAGAATGATAGATGGAACTGTTGGGTGAGTTATTTTCCTGAGGGTATACAATGCATAGAATATAAATTCTTGGGAACAGTGGGCTTGTTTCATCATTTTACTCTCACTTCCTTTTAAAATGATTAAAAGCCTCCGTATTTGGTTGAAATCCATGAAAGATTTTGTTTAAAGAATTATTTCCTGATTCTGGAACTGAGTATCTGGATATTTACCAGATGGATTAGAGTTTACTATTTCAGTCTTCTTTGGACTGGATGATGAAATTATATGCATATATATGTATGTATATCTATACAAACTGCCTTCTAGACTTCTTGTTGTTTCATCAAGACTAGAATGAAGTGGAATTCTTACTTTGAATGTTTGGAAAATGATTCTTTTTACTATTATGATGAAACTCATGATTTCGTAGCTAGCTGTACATTCTTGTTGTTCAGGTCTAGCTGAAATGCTTGTTTTTGATGAAACGTTGCTGATAAAACTAGTTGTATATTCTTGCTTGTTTATATCTAGACGTGAATGTCTGTAGAGTGAAATATTTAAAAGGAAATGATTGTGTTTAGAGGTTCTTTTGGTATCGATGCTTATGGACCAGTTGCAATGAACTCTGGTCAACTTTTTGGAAAGGTAATTAGTAGTTTTTGAATATTGAAATATACTATTCAGAATGAATCATACTATTGGAATATGTCTGTTCTAAATAATGGATATTTGGTTAGACAGTGAGAAGAGGTAATATGATCCTTCTTCCTTTTATTCGATTATTGATTTTATTTACTTCTCTTTGGACTGTTATCATTGATTGATATCACGTCTGGATTAAATTCTCAGTACAGTTATGATGAAAGGAAAGAGAGTGTTGGATGGATAATTTGAAGTAATGTTCATTTCTTCTCTCATACAGTTGGAAATCTATAATTGTTATGGAATGAATTTTGTACTGCCTTGGTATTTAAGCATTTCTCTGTTTACTTTCTTCTAAAGATTTGAAAGAATTTATTCTTCGTTGTAGTATTTTGAGGATTGACACCAATGAGTTCATGGTGAATGACTACTTTTCTCTTCAGCGTTTGATTGTTTGAAATCAGATGAGTTGTACGAAAGGAAAGGAAAGTAGTTCGGTTTGAATTTTTAGTTAAATTCTATCTTTTGAAATTACAACTATTGTAAGGGAATGGAATTTATAGCATTTACATTAGAACAACAGTATGTACATATGTGTTTTAGTTCTCACAGATGTTAATTCTGGAACTATTTGAAGGAAATTACTTCTTGTAGTAATTATTTGGGAAAAAGGGTAGTAATCCTTTTGTCTGATTGGGAGGGTAATTAGATGATTGGGTTGTTATGTTGTTCATCCTTATTGGTACTTAATTCTTGGATGATGTTCATTTTAACGTTTCATAAAAGCAAGGTTCTTTTATTGAGACAGTTAATTAAAAGCACCTCATTTTAATGACAAGTGCTTAATATGCTCAGTTCAATGAACTGACCCATGCAAGTAATTTTGCAGATGGATCTTGAGTAAAAACGAAGACATGGTTGTTTTCTGATACTTCTTTTGATTAGCTGAGGATGGATTGTATTTGATAGCTATTATTCCTCTACGAGGAAATGGGAAAAGAAGAAGTTACATTCTTCTATCCTTATGTGTTGAAATGTTGTTTGATATAAACGAAGTCCAGTTGTTTGGACTGGCGATTGTATAGATTGTAAATCTTATGGATGAATACAAGGAAAAGTGTGATATTTTAATGGTTGTATCAGTTTGAAACTGTTTGAATAAAGATTGAGAATATAGTGTTATTCTTTGATTGGAGTTATTCAAATGATAGTGGATAGATTTAAAAGGAAATAATATCTATTCTTTACTTGAATGCAACTTTTAAGTTGGAATGTGCAATTAGTTCATACTTGAGTTATATGAATTTTAAATTGACATTAAAATGGATTTAGGTGAATATGAACTCTTAATTGAATGATATTCGGGATTAGCTTATAAGCTAAGGAATATCAAATAACATAGGAGTAGCTGAACCTTGTATTCGGACTCCGTTAATATCCTCGAAATGTTTAAATTCAGAAAATATTAGATATGGGAAAACATATCTATTGTTAACAAACCTTAACTGAAGTAAGGTTCAGGAGGATAGCTGAATACCTTCTTTTAGGAAGGGACCTCATGTAAATGATATCTAATAAGATGGAATTCTAAATTTAATTACAGTTGGGAGTAAAACTTGGTTAAGTTTAAAAGGTTGAACTTACTACGTTAAGCTGTAGTGGACTATTAGTCCGAAGCTTAAAGAATGGAACCAAGAAGAAAATATGCAACCCTTCGGTATGAAGGAGAGGATGTATATTAAGCTATAAGACAAATTAAGTTTCTCTTAGCTATATACAACTGTAGCGAGAACGAGGTTAAAGGATCAACACGGTTGCTGAAAATTGATCTTAAATATTAAGATTATAATCCAATCCTCGAGCTGGATGTGTACTCCTTGATGAGAGGATTCCGTAGGACCTGACACACCAGCTGCAATATGGTGTCTTCATGAAGGTGGGGCCTTCATGATGACACAATGTTGTAGCTGACATGTTACAACGCCCTCTCGAATCAATTCATCAAGTTTACATAAGTTGGGACTAAGTTTCTTAGATGGGGATAGGAATGTGATCGCGTATATGGAGTGACTCCGGAGGACTAAAGGTAACTAGACACATGGAGTCACCTAGGGATGACACAGTATGTCTGCGTACCTTTAGTTACCATGAGTAACTTCCTATACTCATTCATATTGCTAGTTGGGGTTAGAGCTTGACCTTAGATGGAAGGACTGACAGAGATCAGGAAAGACCATTCTAGATAATGATGAAGTGAGGTGAAGGACGTATTCCATTGATGTGTATAACATCTAGGAATATGATCATGCAAAGCATGTGAAAATCTTTGGCCAAAGTATCGCAAGTTGTTGGTTGCGTTGTCCTAATCACCTAGTTTAAGAAGCAGGATGTCAGATGAATATCAGTAATAGATATTCAGATAGGCCTCTTAAATGGATCACTTCGATAACCGGAAATGGTAAAAGAACCCTGTATACTTATTATACAATGCATGGATTAACATGAAGGATCGGTAAGTCGCCGAGTCATGAAATGAGAGATCGCTGAAACTCCGAGCCATAAAATGGGAGATCGGTAGTTCTTCGAGTCATTTACAGCAGCATATGGTATCTGTTATATGATTGAATGGCATTGAATGTGTGTTCCATATCAGAAAATATAATTGGATAGAGAACATTGGTTTTAAAAAGAAATTGTGTGATCCGAATTACATTAAACTTGAACGTGTGTTTGAATTACATACTTGATCTATTTAAATTCCTACCAAGGAAAGGTAGTTTCGCAGCACTATACCCTCTAATATTATCATATAACACTTCTCATTACTTAGGGACAAATTTTTATCCTTTCATATTCTTAATACCTTATCCATATTTTGTATAGCCTCCTTAAAAGTACTACTATGAACAGTGAATTCATCCATATAGAATTCCATGTAGTCATTTTCAAATTAGAGAAGATACTCGGGAATTCCATATAGAATGTGGCACATGTATTACACATGAAAAATGATATAACTAAATAGGAAAGTGTCCCCATGGAAATGTGAATGTAGTATTATCTTGGTCTATGGTGCGATTTGGATCTGATTTTAACCATTGTATCCATCCGAGAAAGGAGTACTTTTTACTAGCTAGAGGTATCAAGCACTTGATTAATGAAGGGAAATGTGAAGTAGTCTTTCTTTGTGGTTGAATTTGATTCTCTATAATCCATGTAGATACTCCATTTCACATTATTCTCTTTGGTACAATTACGGAGGTGATACCCATTGGATGTCGATATGGGGTATATAAATCCAACATCTAGAAACTTTTATAGTTCATCCTTAACAATTTCTCTTACTGATGGGTTCATAGGCCTCTATGGTTGTCCAATTGGTTTACATTATTCTTTAATATAAATTTTTAAGTAAAAATCCTAGGATGAATCCCATGCATATCACTATAATCCAAAGTAAATGATTTATTATCTTCTTGAAGAAGAGCAATCAACAATTACTCCTGTTGGCTACCTAGCAAAGCCATGAAAAACTAATTGTTGGCCTTTGGCTACCCTACTTTTCTATTTCTGTTGGTGTTTATTTTGTGGTTTTTTTTGTCAAAAATGTATTGCTTAATATGTGATGCGAGACTCTTTTCTAGTCGGCTTTTTTTGTGGTGGTTTGTAGTAAAATATTTTTGACTCTGCCTCCATGGTTTTGTGTTGTTTTTTGTATTAGAAATTGATTTATTATGAGGGTTTTTTTGGTCCCATGTAAAAAACTAAACACTTTTTATCTTATATAAAAAAAATTCTCTTGTTGTATGTTCAACAATTTGCTTACATTTAGTGGCCTCCTGTTGTTATTTTTACTTGTTTAGAGAGGTCCAACATTGAAAACATATTGCTAATAACATAATTTAATATGAATTCTACTATAATTTTTACCTAGAATACTTATGGTTCTTTTTGTGGTAACACTTGGTTGAAAGGATTGCTCAAACACCTCAATATGTCATCACTGTATTTCTTCCATATTTTTTTATAGAATATTAGAGAGAGAAATATCTTCCTCCTAATCTTCAATAGTGGAAGACTTTTCTAACATCATCAATTGTTGGATAGATAATTGATCAATTTCTAGTTCTTCAACCCAAACTATTTGATCCTCATTATTTAATGGTTGTCAGGAGGATAAAGTATACTTTTCTTGGTACCATTTTCATTTGAGATGGGAATGTTACGAGGACCTACATCCTATAAATGCATCAATAGTTTTCAGCCATGGCCTTTGTAGTATAAGAGGGTAACATCATAGAATTACTTTTGGTTGTAGGAAAATGAAATCAATAGGGAATTCCCAAGATTCTACCACCATAACAATGTCCTCAAGGACTCCTTCAGGCCTTACTATTGATCTATCTTCTAGTTGCAATATTGTAGTTGTTGGCCTTAGTCCTTCCAACTTTAGGTCATCCATGATTTTATTGGTCATGACATTTATTTCTTCCCTAAATGTATCAAGGTATTTTGTCTTTTAGTTCCATTGATAGTAATATTCACCATGAAATTCCTAGATCTATGTATTTAGATAGCATAGAGTTTCCAAACATGATGTCATCTAACTATCCAATGATGTTTATAGTGGATGGATCTTTCATTTTTACCTAGATTCTTTATACATAGATCCTTAATCAACTTGTTGTAAATAGGCACATCCTTGATGGCTTGCATGAGTGGAATTTTTACACAAATATCCTTCAACTGATTGACAAAATCATAATAATAGTTTGATTTAGGGTCATATTTTATCTCTTGCAATATTTCTGGAAATGGGGGTCCATTGAATTACACCATACTTATGGTGGAATTATATTCATGTTTTTGGATCAGCTTGCAAGCGTCTTCTTTCTTTGTTGTGTATCGGCTTAAAGCAAATGTGGTTCATTTGGTATCTTCATGATCATAGGTTTACTTGGTGGAATAAGTTCTCTTCCTGAACAGAGATGGATATTATTGAAATCTATTGAATAAGAAAAGTATTGGGTTGATTTAATTTTATAGGTTAGATGAGCATATTTATTATTAGGGTTAGTTGTTGGTTGATCTATTAATTGAGTATCTTTTGATTAAGAGCTAGATTAGGGGTTTGACATCAAATATTACTATTGTAGGTATGGAGGTTGTCGGTAGGTTTGTGATGTATTCCTTCTTATCTTAGATTCACCTTAATGAATATATATATATATATATATATATATATATATATATATATATATATACACACACACACACACACATCATGTCTCTAAGAATCAACCAAATCAAGTTCTTGGTTCAAAATTCTAGACTTCTCTTTTCTAGTTCTTGGATACAACAAGAAATTTCTAGGTATTTGAGAGACTTACCTTGAATCGTATACTTTTTCTTTGTATCTATACACATTCCTTCAATGTTGGTATAGTCATGTAATTACTTATTAACCACCCAACCATGATATAGTCATATTTCACTCAGATCCTTACCTTCTATGCACTTGAATTTCTTTAATCCCTAATACTAACATGCATGATTAAGCTTATTGGTCTCCCTCAGGTTCCTTGAACATTTAAGCCTACTATAACACGTTTAACAATGTTAGATCATTTATACAAACACATTTCAAGCCCCTAAACTCTCTCTCTTTACATATTTGTAAAACTACCCTCTAGATCTCCTTAAGACGATGTTATTCACATACCCATGTATTTTTAATTTCACAAGTTCCTAGAGTTTTTATTAGGTTCATTAGTTCATATCCAATTAGATCATTATGTTCCCCAAGTTTCATTACTCAGCTAGGTCCAAAACTCTCGTATACTTCTCTTTTGGGGTTTCGAGCTTGAAACCCTTGACTAAGCTTGTAACAAGAAACTCTCATAAATTTTGGATTTTGTAGAGATATTAAACATGAAATCATGAGCATTTTGGTTCTCCATTAAGGATTTTATTATGTGTGGAAAGTTCTATGGGCTAGCTCTCAATATTATTAGCAATTCCTTTGTAAATTAGGCTTCTAAATTAGGCTTTAGGCATGTGTATGTCACCTTCACCGATGACAGTCAAGGAATTAGGGGAATTACATCTTAAAATCATATAAATCCTTCCTAAATATCCCTAAGAAGATATTTGGAAATTATATATTAGAAGTGGTGAGGTCGAAATCAATGGTTTTAAACTTCAAACGGAAAATTCTAGCCGGGTGAACTATATACTATGTGAAAACCCATGGCTAA
This sequence comes from Taxus wallichiana var. yunnanensis, assembly GCA_018340775.1. NCBI lineage: Eukaryota > Viridiplantae > Streptophyta > Pinopsida > Cupressales > Taxaceae > Taxus > Taxus wallichiana. The sequence continues at coordinate 521,930,044 of CM031238.1, forward strand.
TGAAATAATCATAAATTCCTTTGAACTTGACATAAAATGTTCCAAACTTGATCACAAGATGGACTTCAACTCTCTACTCATTCCTAATTTACATGTACATGGTTTGATGTGTCTAGTTCCTTTTCATAGTCTAGATGTGAACTATTTATGCATGAACACATGGTATTAATGAAACACTTCAATGTAATTCTGAAAAATAATACTTATTTGAAGAGATAATTTATATTAGGTGATGATTCCAACCATTCATATACTAACTATTAATTCATTCCTTCTAGCTTTCCTTTCTTTCGTAATCCTTCCTAGTGATCGATGAAGTATTACAACATATAGAGTCGTATGATACCTTGGAGTTATGGCACTCACTTCATGGATTAATCCCTAAAATAATCTCAACTCATTGTTAGACCTTACTCCACATATGTCCAAAATCCAGGGTCATGAAAATCAAATCCTAATGAAAACTCAGTCTTTTCCTTTTTATTCCTGTACATACTATAATTCCTTAGTTTAGCTTGATTATTCTATCATTGATATCTTCATTCATGATTGATCAATTGTCCTAATACTTTGAGTATCTCAAAATTGAGGTGAGACAGAGATAATTTGAATTTTTTAGCTTACTTCATTGGTTCAATCAGAAGATATGCAAAGCCCTATGACGATCCCGAGAGATAACACTTTTCTATAAAAATCAATTTACACATTTTCAAGACCTAAAATAATAACGAACATGATCCTGGAACATGTAGAATCTTCTCATATTAGTAGTCAAGTGGATTTTAAAATATGCATGTTATTACCACTACCCCAGACAATTTTCATGCATAGTCTTCTGAAACCTGCAATTATGCTTGTATAATCCTTTAATATTACATTTTCAGTATAAACATAGTACATACATGTCATGATAAATTATTTGGAGGTATACAAATATGAATAAATACATTTTCATTCATCATCTCATTCAAAACATGATTTTACATCATGAATGTTTTGCAAGGTTTTCACTTCTCTTGTAAATTTCAACTCCTCCTCTACATATTCATGTTTTTCTCCTCCTTATAATGATACTCAACCTCTACTACTCTTGAATTATCTTGACTTATATGGAATAGTCCTCATTTAAGCTAGAATTCCTATTTTGGAGAGATGTTCTCCACCAAATAAGAGCTATAAAGGAATTCTTTGTCAACCATGACTGAATGACTCTTTTAATGATTCACTCAACAACTTATGACAACTAACCTTTTCGCACGCACGTACCAAATAGAGCTCTAACAACATATTGACAACTAGATCTACCTATTCAACCTTCCTACCTACTTAAACATGACATATTACCCCTGGTTACAATGCTTTCACTTTTACTATGACAATATACATTCAAATTTGGACTTGAACAATAATAAAATGGAGATAGAAAACTTTGACAATCCTTTCATATGCTCAAGTGCCTTTCATAGCCTTATTAAACCTTTATTATACTCTCAAGCTATGAGGATGATGTTGTTGCATTAGGTTATCCATCTTGAATGATTTCATGAGCTCTTTCTCATGAGTCTTCATCCTTTTCTTGTTCTTGACTTGTACCTAGGTCCCATATTCTTCTTATCCATGCTAGTTATTGTTTCTTCTCATTATATTCTATGTATCTCATCTTCTTAATTCTTTGTTTCTCTTTTACTTTCCTCTTCTTGTCTACTTCTCATTCACTAGGATCCATGCTACTACTTCATCTTCATCTAGGTCTTGCAAGTATTTTTGTTCTCTTTTTTCAATATCTCTCTCATATATTCTTGAGCTTCTTCCACCTTATCAGCTACTATACCTACATGCACAACACTAGAAACAAGCTTAGATACAAAATTTGGAAGTCGTGAAGCTTCTTCATACTATGCTCCTCCTCTTATCTTTTTGTTTTTTCATTGACCAATCCCAATTTTTTATTCTTATCTCTATTTTGTCCTTTCTTTACTTCATTTATAGTCTTTTTAATGTGTCTTTCATTCCAATCTACCCTTACAACTACTGCATGTGCTTCTTCTTTCACAATTCTTCCTTCTTGAAACTCATTTTCCTCCTTACATCCATCAAATTCCTCCATCTCAGCTAGTTTAGGATATTCATGGAGTATAACACATTCAATGCACTCAATTCAGCTTGTAATTGCTCCATGCTTGCATAAAAAAACTCATTTTCTTCTTGTTCCAAATACAACATCTCCTGAATTAGTTTTGCATCATCCATACTATCATCAAAACAAACAAAATCTGATTTCAATTTTTCACATTTTACCTCTTCATCCTCATCCACTTGTGGTTGTTATTTCTCATTCTTCCATGCTTTCATATATTCTTAATCCATGGAATAACTTCCAAACAAAGTTTTTATTTTCTTCAATTCTTCCTATAACAAGAAATTATCCATATCTTCTTGATAATAATCATATTTTAGACCAGCATTTAGACATTGTTTTACTTCTTCCAAGAATTCCACATTTTCCTTCATTATCTCCCTTTGACCTCCATAAGAGCATTCACCTAATTCCACATTAGTCCATATTATTCTTTATTTGTAAATATCAATCATGCATTCATCATTATCACTAACCATGCTTAAAATATCATCATTTGGTATATCAAATTTAATTTTTTACCTTTTTCCTTGCTCATGGTTTCTTGATTCTCATTTACCTTTACCACTATTAGAATGACCTCAACCTTATTCTTCCAGTAGCTCCTTTGAATAATAACTAGTTGTTTGGTGTCTTTACTTCCATGTACATCTCTTTGGACTTCATAGGCTTGCTTAGGTACTATCTTGTTGAGCCACTTGGGAATTATGTATCCATATTCTTTTCAAGGGGGTTTATGCTCATTATTTTCTCTTTCTTCCTTTTTACTTGCTGCATACCCTCATTCCTGAATGCTTTCAAATGTGTTCCTTGTTTCCCTTCTATCATGGGATATCTACTTGATCTCTCATCCTTCCTAGATTCCTTGGCAAGGCTTCCTTATAAACCTATAAAATAAGACTTAAACATAATATTAGCATTCAAAAATGTCCTTTGAATGGACTATTCATCATTCTTATTCTCTTCTCTTTGTGGTTCTTCCTCATATTCACTAGACCACTCATTATCTTCATCCATGAAGTCTTCATACTCATACTCTATCTCATCTCTGTAAGAATCTTCACATGCTTCACTCATGAAGCTTAGCTCTTCCTATGTATCCATCATCTCATCCTATGTGCCTTCAATCTCTTCATACACTTTTCCAACTAAGACTTCTCCTACAACTTCTATCTCTTTCTCAAGGAGTTCAATTTGTCTCCTTATTTCATCTATCTCCCTTTCTTTCTTCTTTTCTTTTCTCTTCTTTTCTCCTACCACTCTTACCTCTCTCATTTCCTACACCAAAACCATCACTTGTCTCCATGGTATAGCTTCCATGGTCTCTCTCTCTCTCTCTCATCCAAGTCTCTATCACCTTGGATTGTAGCCTTCTTTCTCTCTCTTATCCAAGCTTCTTCTTGGATATCTGGCTACCTCTTCCTCTTTCTCAAAAATTATTCACATGTGCAAGCTTCAGTGGCACCTATGCCAATCTTGTTTGGCTTACTCTTCTATTCCTCTCGCTAGTTATATCTTATTGTATTATTTTCATTTCTTCTTCCTTCTTGACTACTTGAGTCTCTCTTCTCCTTCACCTATATGAAACCTTACATCACGTACCATCCAATCATTAACACAATCAAACAAACTTTCACATTTACAACACAACTATATTCTTATTAAGAAATAAAATTACAGGACCGCTCCGAGACCAAAATGATGCATGCCTTCTTAGCTCAGCTTCACCTTCACGAATATATATACATATATATATATATATATATATATATATAATGTCTCTCAGATTCAACAAAATGGAGTTCTTGGTTTAAAATAATAGACCTCCCTTTTCTAGTTCTTGGATACAACGAGTAATTTCTAGGCTTTTGAAAGACTTATCTTGAATCGTATACTCCTTTTCTATATCTTGAATGATTTTTTTGTAATATTCTTGGTCTCCCTAAGGTTCCTTGAAGGTTAAATTGCTACTATAACATGTTCAAAAATGTGATATCATTCATACAAACACGTTTCAAGCCCTTAAACTCTATCTCTTAACATATTTACAAACCTAGACTCTAGAGCCCCTTAAGACCATGTTCTTGGCATGCCCATGTATTTTGAATTTCACAAGTCTCCAGAGGTATTTTTTAGGTTCATTAGTTCATATTAAATTAGGTCAACATGTTCCCCAAGTTTCATTTCTCATCTAGGTCTAAAACTCTTTATACTTCTCTTTTGGGGTTTGGAGCTTGGAACCCTTAACTAGGCCTGTGATAAGACACTGTCATAAACTATGGATTTTTAGAGATATTCAACATGAAATAATGGTCATTCTAGGCCTCCATTAAGGATTTTATGATGTGTGGAAAGTTCCATGGGATAGCTCTCAATATTACGAGCACTTCCTTTGTAAATTAGGCTTCTAAATTAGGCTTTAGCTCTGTACTGTCACCTTCACCTTGACAGTCAAGGAATTAGGATAATTACACCCTATAATCATAAAAATACATCCAAAATATATTGAAGATGATCTATGGACATTATATCTTAGAAGTGTTGAGGTTAGAATAAATTGTTTGAACCTTCAAATGGTAAATTCTTCTTTGGATCGAATCAGTATACTATGTGAAAACTTGTGGCGAAGGAAATCCTCATAAATTCCTTCCAAATTAACCTAAAATGTTCTAAATTTTATCACTATATGGGATTTAACCTTCTACTCACTCCTAATTTACATGTACAAGGTTTGATGTGTCTAGTTCCTTTGTCATACTCTAGATGCAAACTATTTATGTATGAACACATAATATGAATGAAACCCTTTAATGTAATTTTGAAAACATAATAATTATTTGAATATATAATTCATATTAAATGATGATGCCAAACCTTCATAGAATAACTATAAATGCATTCCTTTTATCTTTCCTTTCTTTGCAATCCTTCCTAGTGATCTGATGAAGTATTATAGCATGCAAAATCAATATTACCTTGGAGTGATGGAATTTAATTCATGGATTCATCCATAAGAGAATTTCAACTCATTGTTAGACCTTAATCAACATATGTCCCAAATATAGGGTCATTAAAATCAAATCCCAATGAAAAATCAGTCTTTTCCTTTGTATTCTTGTACACTATAATTCCTCAATCTAGCTCGACTATGTTGTCATCATCTTCATCCATGCTTTCTCAATCATCCCAAAACATTGAGTATCTCTAAATTGAAGTGATATATATATAATTTGAATATTTTATCTCATTTCATCATTTCAATCAAAAGATATGAAAATCGCTACGAGGAGCCCGAGAGATAACAATTTGCTATAAAAATTAATTTACACATTTTCAAGTCCTAAAAAAATCGTGAACATGATCCTTGTCACATGCATAATCTTCTCATATTAACAATCAAGTGGATTTTAACATACACATGCTACTGAGGGTTTTATATCCACTACCCTAGCATAGTTTTTAGGTACAGTCCTCTGGAAACATATAATTATGCTTATATAATCATTTAATCTTGGATTTTTAGTATAAACATAGTACATGCATGTCACGAGAAAGAATTTGGAGGTATACAAAGGCTAATAAATTCATTTTCATTCATCCTCTGGTTTTCAACATGCTTCTACATCATGAATTCTATGCAAAGTTTTCACTTCTATAAATTTTAACTCCTCTACATATTCATGTTTTCTCCTCCTCCTAATGAAAATATACCTTTAATACTCTTAAATTATTTTGACTCAGGTATAATTATCCTCATCTAAGATAGAATTACTATTTTGGAGAGATACTCTACACCAAACAAGCACAATAGAAGGAATTCTTGGTCAACCATGACCTTAGACAAATAAATGTTGTTAATGGAATATATTTAGAATCTTTACATGATTCACTCAATAAATTATGACAACTAGCCTTTTCCCACATACCATATAGAGCTATAAAAACTTATTGACAACTATCTCTACCTATTCAACCTTCCTAACTAGTCAAACTTGACATATTACCCCTGGTTACAATGCTTTCAATTTTTACTATGACAATATAAATTAAAATATTTACTTGAACAATAATAAAATGGAGATAGAAAAATTTGATAATCCTTTCATATGATCAGTTACTTTCATAGGATTATTCAAACTTTATTCTACTCTCAAGCCATGAGAAACCTGATGTAGGAGAATCGGTTTGTTTATAGTTAGGAGATTTATTGCTCCATTGTTGACCTTATCTCAAAGGTTACTACCATGAATAAGGGTGGTGTTTCCATTGTTGGACTAAAAACTAAGGTTTTCATGGCTAATTGTATTGGCTAGGGTAAGGAGCCCATCCTTTTGAGTATTAGCCCAAGGTGTGGGTTGCATATTGGTATATGAACTACTATCCCAATTTGGAAAAGATGGTATGGGATCTTGTAACATACCTCCTTGTCTTGGTAGCCATGGATTCCTTTGGGAAATGTAGAAAAATTGACCATCCTTCATTTCGATCATTTTGAACTTTTGTGCATCCTCCTTTCCTTTTGTAATGTTAATCATTCCTTTGCATGAGAAATCAACTTTATTTATTCTAGAAGAATGGCGAGAACTATGCAAGTGATTCTGCTACATTCTCTCTCTTCTTATTTGTATGTAGAGTATCAAGCTAGGTGGCCATGTCATTAACTATTTCTTGTATCATGTTCTTATACATGTTTGGAATTTTTTATTTATATATTTCCCCAATTCCTTTGGAAATTACTCCACCCTTTTATCTATCACTTCTTGTTTTTATGTTTATTCTAGAATACTTCTTGTAGGCTTTACAAATATCCTAAAAATTGGCTTCAGAGATGTTTCCATATCCTATTAAGTCTAAAGAATTCATATCTTCCTCACTAGATCATTTTAATATAATTAACTTGAGAGACTTAGGAGGAAACCTTGTATTTCTTGAATTTTGAACACAAAATAGGAATCTCTCTAAGTAATATTATAGTGGCTCATATTCCTTCTTTTCCATCTTTAAGTGTTCATATAATCCTTTACTACTTAGCCTGCAATAGTATTGGTACTTGGTTAGAAACACTTTGTTTATCCCTTGTCATGTAGTAATAACATCTCTTCCTACGCCCATAAAACATCTCAAGGTTTCATCCTTTAGTGTAATAGGGAAAATATTCAGATTGTGTGCATCATTTTTGTAGTCATAAATCCTACATAAGACATCAAAATTGAACAAGAAAGTGTCTAGGTTAGAAGTCATAGATCTATGAAAATTAGGAGTTGATGGAGAGATGTTCTTCATTTCAAAAGATTATTATTAGAGATAAGAAACTCAAATGTAATTGGTTCCCTTGCCTCTTTTTCTATGTTTTGATTCACCTCTTCTACCATGTTAGACTATTCAGGAATAGCCTCATAAGTTTCACTTAGGAGGGAGTGTTTTATTAGCAACCCCTATACAAAAGAGGATGTTTCTTCTTTATAATTAGAATCAATTTCTGCTATTTGAGGATTGGGTAGCAATCTACGATACCTATATCTATGATGGTGCATACATCAATTCACTCAACTCAATCAACATTTTTTTACTCATTTTAATCTCTCCCCATTTTCCTAATCATGTGCCTTAAAAAATTTTCCTTGACTAGTTTGTCAATGTTGATAAACATATGCTTGAAAGATGCAATCATGTTTAATACAAACAAAATCCCATGTTTGTATTGTGAATCCAATGTGAATCCTCTTTTTATTTCAAGTAATGTAATGAACATGTCATTTATGTGAAATACCTAGGAAAATATTACAAAAAGTTCATGATTATCCTCAAAAAATTCATATTGTGTGGTCCTTGTGATATCCAGTGAAAATTTAACTTAGTTCCCCAATGCATGAGGATACGTGGAATAAAATGATTGGTGGCATTATGAAAATCTATCTTTACAAAATTATACAATTTTTAGTCATTCTTCATACCCTTAGACCAATAGTCCAATCCTAGGCACACCGGCCTATCACCTAGCTTGCACCTTTGGGTGCTCACATGAGGCATGCATGGGTGTCGAGCCCCTCCTTTATGTGAGTTGTGTGAGAATACATAATTTATGATAGATAATTAGATGCAAAAACAAAAATAACAACACATTATTTCAAAGATCATAGGATGAGTTATTAGATAAATACATTCATCCAGATTATAAAAAAATACCAAACAAATAACAGATATGGTGCATAATATGAAGAGAACGCATTAGGGTTTATACCCATGGACAACATATACTCAAAAAAGTCATAGATTCATATTGATAAAGTTTTAATAACCACATTATATAACTCATGGCTATGATAGACCATCAGATCATTACAGAGTAAACACATGCATCGAGTCACTTGGTGTGCCTCACAAATTATAAAGAGGATAACCACGGACCCATCCCTCTAATAGATATGATACCTACAATACTCTTAATGAGGACCTTTACTCATAGATCCCACTATTATTTCTACAGAGCTTTACCTCTCCATCGCTCTTTCTTTTCTTATACCTAAACACCTATATATATCTTTTTCTTCACCACCTTCCCTTCCTAAAGTCATAGATTGGTTTCCAAGTGTCAAGGTGGTCCTCCAAGGGAGCATGCCTATTCATATCCAAACTCTCCACTCTTTGCCATGATGTCTTTTTAGATCCTTCCATTAAACAGAAAATTCCTTTCTTGGCCACCACATTTCCAGGATGGCACCTTATCCACTTTGCATGCACGGTCGGATCATGTTTTTCTCGTGCACTATTAGACTGCCGAATATGGATAGTTCCCGAAACCGCTTCCTTTTCCTTGTGCATGTTCCATGGGTTCTGCTAAAACCATATAAAAACTTGTCCAGCATGAATTCACCTTGTGTACCCTCCTTTAATTAGGCCCCATACACCCACGCACCTTCTTTTACTCAACCAATAATTTAGAGACCCAACATCACCCCACACTATGCTTGTTCTCCATCCTCGGAAAAAAATTATCTTCAATGAATAAATAATAATGGGATCTAAAAATTTTGAATAAAGAATGGATGAAGAATTAGGGGAAAGAATGAAGGAATGGGGAAATTATGCTCATTATTGAAGGAGGAGAGGGAAATCCTACCCTATATCTTCCTCTAACTTCTCCTAAGCGTCAACCTTGTTTTGCACTTGTTAACATAGGTTTCCTACAAGGGCATTCACCTCCTCAAAACTTATCCCTTCTCCCTTGTTACTAATTGTTTTAATAATACCCTCTAGTTGTTTTCCCAAATCCTTGAGTGCATCCATCCTGGTGAGTGATCCGGGGGTAAATATCCTTCATACGGTTTTTTATCAAGCCCCACAAGGTCTCAATAGCCTTTGATTTATTCTCCACTTCAACTAGGATCTTGTGTCACTCATCTCAGTTCCCCTTATTATTCTCTCCGGAACTCCTTGAGTTTCGTCTCATGTGTGGTGACTAGGATGCTTGCCACTGTCTCTATAAGTGCAATTATCATAAGAAGCCTCAGCAACTTAGGTAGAGGCCTTTATCTCAAGTAAGGAGCTTAGTATACCGAGAAATAATTTCTACAACCTTCATCTTATATTCCTTTTATTGGCATGCCAATGCCTCTTCTGTAAAATCTAAGGCAAGTGACCACCTTTCCATAGTGAGAACGTGGGTCAAATCCTCCAAGCACTACAAGGTTGATCCATATTTTTACTCATGTGGTTCTAAATTTGTATGCTTTAACACAATAGCATCCATAACCATATGAATCTTATTGTATACTTCATGTACTCTTTCCTTCTCCTCTTTCAATTCATACCTTAATTGCAAACTAATTATCTCTTCTTACTTGGTCCTTTCTTTTCTCAAGGATATCCTCCTCAATTTTCTCTAGCTCAACCTCTAGGAACTTCACCCTATCATTCCTCATGAAAATTCTGGCCTTAACATCAATTGAAACTTTATTGAGCACATTACTGAGACTTTCTCATCTAAAAATTGTTGAGAATTCACCAAGGAGTTTTTCCTTTTTTCTTTGGCACCTTCATTAGCGCTCCTTGGCTAACTTCAAACTTAGGCTCGTCAATGTGGGACTCAAATGCCCAAGAGAGCATTTTCCTTGTCCATGGGTATGCACCTTCCTCATCAAATGAAGCCATGGCCAAGATTTATTCTGTTGGCATCATGATTTGGAAGCGCTCGGGTAGTACCTTGTTTAGATCATTGATGTAACTCATTAATTTTCTTTGTGTTGCTCTTGTTCTCTTCCTTCCTATGCACACAACCCTTGGAAATCTTACATCCAAACTGGGATCATCACCCATGCTGCCATATTCCTTTCCCATGCTTTCCTCTTCAACTTCCTTCAGCACCTCATCTATGTTGTGTTCTACCTCCTATTCCACTAGATATTTGATGATCCCCGCCACTTATCTCTCTATGATTTCTTCTATCTACTCCATTGTGAGGCTTCAAGTCCTCTAATCCTTTATATTTACTTCCTCACTCACCCCCTTTCCCGAGCATCCGCTTCTTCCTTACCATTCTTCTCTTTCTCTCCTTTTTCCTCGAGATTTACACCTCATACATGGGTTGGTATTGATCTTCTTTAGGCTCCTCATCATTCTTTTTGCCTATGTAGGCCTCTAAGCTCTTTGTTTACTCGACTCATATTTTTTCACCACCTTACGCTTCTTCATAATCAAGTTGATTCTAGTATATGGGATTCTACTTTTATTCCTCCTCGATAGGCGATAACTTCCTTGGTGATTCTTTTTGGGTGAGAGATTATTCATGCCCTAGTGCCTCTTCTTCTAGGGTCTTCTCCTTAATCAAGGATTTCTTCCTACGTGTGTAAGTACTTGGCTTGGCGCTTACTTTAGCACACCCACAAATTGTGTGGTTTACACACTTGGTGACTTTTTCTCCTACACCTATTCTCTTTCCATCTTCTTTGGTGCAACCTTATTCCTCCCTGTGGGGTATTCTGAAATGGAGATGTCATTTTCAAAGTAGGCATCCTTTTCAAAAAAATTCCTTATGTGTAGATATACCCTTTCTGTTTCCTTCCAACAATTGGCAGTGTTAGAGGATTCATCATATGTACTTCATGGGAGAAATACTTCTCCACATATGTGTGCTTCTTAGGGTAGACAATATTTTTGTGTAGCTTGCAGTGGTCTTGGTCTACCTCACTAAGGTTGAACCTTAGCCTTTTTCCTCCTTAAATTGGTTGACTCCATCTTGAAAGTATTACGTGGTGAAAGAGAAGGGTAGCTTGCACCATGGACTCTTAGTCTCATCTGTTAATGTAAATATGCCAATATAGAAATGTTGATATGCTAAAAATTTACCTCTCCATCCACAAGCATGAGAAACTACTCGGGATCCTCCACTCAACCCGGAATGTGTCACACATCTACTTGTACCACTTCTCTAGGTGCACCTTCGAGCAGCCATAATGGTTTAACAAGTGTACTTCCCAAACCTTTTTGTGGGTAAGGGATCCTCTTTTGGATACTCCTAAATGAAATTTTATTTCCCATCGGGAACTCTAATCTCTGAGAATATGATGGTGAGTAGGACATTACCGAATATTATCTTTTCCCCTTCCTGCACATTGCTTATTATTTCATCCATAATAAATACGTACAAGTTATAGATGGTCCCTTCTGAGATATTTTGGCATATATTTAACCATGCCTTGTTTACTTGCGTCCATATTTCTTGATGATTAAGCTTGGTGACAAAGTGCGTAGCCATCCTCATAACAAGGTCTGGAATTTATGTGATGTTAAAGTATCACGAACCCTTTTTGTATTCATAAGCCTCTACTATTTTCTTGATGGCTTCTTTATCCTCCAATTCATCATCTATAGATTCTCCTTCATAAATTAGGTCTATGAATTTGGATATCAACTAAGGTGTTATGCACATCTTACACCTTACAAAAAAAAAGTGATCTTTATGTACGTGTTATGTCAAAAACTGATATAGCCGCTCGGGCTTTCCAAAATAAGGAAACTCATATACTTGCAATAACCCTGCCTTTGCCAAATTTACTTTCATCTCGTTTCTATATATTGGCATTACATCGGTGTCCCCTTATTGGTTGGAAAACCTATTCCAATGCCATTTCCTTCTCAATTATTCTCGTGCAATGGTTATAATCACTCACAGATATTTTTCTAGAGTGCGACACCAAATCCTTTCCCAGCAATACTCCATATGGGTACTGCATTTGTGCATACCATTCTTCATTAGAGATAGCAATGACAATGGTTTTTTTCCCTTTTCCCTTTCCCTTTTGTTTCTTTGGTGAAACATTCACCTTCTTTGGTGCCATTTTTCTTGTTGAGATACAACTAAAAACTTCTCCTCCTTTCTCTTCTCTACTACTCTTCTCAACTCTAAATCTCAACTTCGCAAAGAAATCCTTCTATCTCCATGCCCTACCTACAAATCCCTAACTAGGAAAGCCATTCCACAAGAGGAATCTCTTCAAACGAACTTTCGCACTCCCGTATACTCATTCCACTTTGCTTTACATGTCTACCATAATCACACACTTAGATATCTATGATTCTTCTTCGCAAAAATCTCTTTAGATGCCCTAGTTTATAAGAGTTGTTTCACTTTGTAATCGCAAGGTGAAATAATGATGTTCTTTACTCCATATTTATAGCTTTTCCTCCTTTCTAGTAATAAATGTTAAGCCACCTACCAATGTACTTAGCATTAAATGAGGATTTTTTGCTAAATTCAGCCTTAAGCACCCTTTCCAAGTGCCCTATCCAAAGTGTGACAAATCCTATAACCTTCTGGAATTTAAAAATCCAAACTGACCGTAGACTCTTACGCATGTTTCAACAATAACGAAAGCACTTCTTCTATCCTTCACCTAATTTTTTCTCTCACCTACCTCATGTTGTTCCTGTGATTTTACTTCTTTGTATGTGGTCTTTGTAAATCCTTATCCTGACACCACCATTCTCATCCACCTCTCTTCCATGTGCTTCCTCAACCTTATGCTCTTTTTCTCCTTCAACTAGGCCATTTACCATAATGTTTCGCTAGCTCAACCTTTGCACTACTGCACCCCACACTAAAATGATGTGTAGTCCTTTGCGCATACATGAAATTTTGAAGGTAATGTTATTCTTGGAGCATAAGGCACAAAATAAAATCAACAGAAGGAACACACAATGAGAAATGGAAACACAAGAAAATAAATGCATAAAGGGAAATTCTAAGCTAACTGGCAATATTTCCTTATTTACAAACACCAATAAGACTTATTTAGAGTAGGAATCCACCTTACTCCCATTGAAATTTCCAGGTAACCTCATCGCATCCAGTGCTTGTAACTAACATGTGCCTAATTCAAGGATGTACAAGATGATTCACAAGCCCACCTAATGAAATTTCAACTTCTCAGATGGCACAAAACTTAGAATCATAGGAAAAAACCATATGTCCAACCTCAAAATTCTTGTTATTGATATGAAAATCATGCTATGCCTTTTTTATGGCTTTTTTAGTCTTCTAACTCTATCTAGCAAGTGATCACCTTTCACCTAACTACATAAACTTATGTATTCTCTCCTCTAGCTCGTGTTCATCATTCAATCCTCTTGCATGTGTTATACGCAACAATGGTAACATGAACTCAAATAGAAAGATAACCTCCATGCCAAACACCAATTGTAATGGTGTGTCCTTGTTTAACCTCTTATAGGTTTTCCTATATGCCCATATAATGACTGATACTTTGTCATCCCAATCCTACCTCCCAACATTAAAATTTTTGGTCAAAGTGTGACTCAAGATCTTGTTGAATGCATCACGCTTCTATTTTATTGGGGATGATAAGGGGTAGTCTTGTGATGGGCCACCATAAAATCTGCTAGTAGAATCGACCATCTCATTCAAGAAATGTGTACTCTTATCACTAGTCAAGGTCAATGGACATCCATACCTACCGATTATGTTTTCCCGGAAAATCTAATGAGTTTTCACTACTGATGAAATCCCTTGTAAGTGTTGCTTCTACCCATCTTTTCAAGTAGTCTATACAAGTGATGATGTAATGGGAACCATTCGTACATGTGGTAGGTAAAATAGGTCCTACAAAGTCAATTTCCCATTTTTCAAATGGTTCAAAGACTGCTATTAGTTGCAAGGTAATTTTATCCCTCTTTCCACGATTGCAAGGCACCGGAAATGGTCACGAGCCTTGTAAAACTCAATGCAATTCGGTAGATAATTTCCCACAAAATCCCTACCATTAGAATCTTCCACACGGTGGAATTTCTTGCATAGTGTCCTCCTGTAATCCCTCCATGTGCTTCCTCAATAATTTCCACGTGATCATGTTCTAAAATGCATCAGTGTAGAACCTTGTCATGAGCTAATTTGTATAGGTTTCCACTAACCAACATTTAAGGTGCGATGTGTATAACCAACTACTTTCTTTCCAAAGCCTTCATCCCTTTCGGTGCCACACCTATTTTAAGGAATATTGCAATATCTTCTAAGTCAAAGGGTGCACGCCGTAACCTTAAAACTTGCACGTCTAGCATGGTATCCTTAATGCTCTGCGCGTCTTCCCCGAGTCAATCCTAGATAAGTGATCAAGTCTAGAATTACTTTTTCCTAGCTTCACAACAACCATGAATTCAAATTATTTAAATAACAGGACCCGAAACATATGCAACCTTGTAGAATGGGCTTGTTTATCAAATACTTCAATACCATGTGGTCCATGTAGAATATGAATAGTGTTTCTAGAAGATACTTTACGAACTTATGCAGAGTTTTGATCATTGATAGAGCTTCACGCTTGGTATTTGTGTAATTTTATTCAGCTAGTGTCAATTTCCTACTTGCAAAACATAAGGGATGATCAACAATCCCTTGACTAGGTTGTTTCTAGCATTTCTCTAATGGTTGTCCATAAGGCATCAACATGAATATGGAAAGGCTTATCCTAATAAGGGAAATGTAAGTTTGGGTGCGAACAAGCCTTTCCTTCAAAGTATCAAATGCCTTGTTGTGCCTCCCAAAATGAAAGACACATTTGGGCTTAATAAATTCTTCCAAAGGTGTGGCGATCCCTTAATGAATTTCCTGTAATACCCCATATGCCCTAGGAATCCACACACTGCACTTTGACTAGTAGGATCCTTGAATCCCACAATGATTGAAACTTTGTTGGGATCCACTAGCAAATCTTCCTTACATATAATATACCACAATAGGGTCCCAAATGGAGTAACAAAGAAACATTTTTAATTTTGAGGGATATCCTCAACTCATCGACATCTCTTAAACATATACCTCAAGTTGTTAGAATAGTCTTTAACTAGCCCATAAATTTTCCATTCATCTAGGTAGACTTTAAGAAATTTATGGATGAATTCCTAAAATGCTTGTACCACGATGCATGAAAACACCGCATGTGCATTACTTAATCCAAAAGGCATGTTCTGTATAGGAAAAAATTCCCCACTCAGTAGCAAAATTTTTTTGTTTCTCATCTTCCTTTCCAATCCGGACTTGGTGATACCCTAAGAACCCATCCATGAAAGAGTAGACTTCACAACCGGCTACTCCCTCTAGAATTTCTTTATTAAAAGTGTTTTGGAAAGGATCAATGACACATACCACATTCAGGTCCTTGTAGTCAACGAGAGATCCGTATCCTCCCATCCTTCTTGATACTAATGACCATTAGGATTAGCCACTTTGATTCTTCAATGGCCTCAATGATTCCTGATGTTATCTTCATATCAATCTCTTCCTTGAACCATACATGCAACTTTTTATTAATTTGATAAGGCCTCTTCTGAATCATGTGCATACCTTCCTTCAACTTGATCCCCATCTCCCCTTAAGAATGGTGAACACCTTTGAGTTCATGGTACCCATGTGGGAACAAATCCTGGAACTTGCATAAGAGATCAATGATCTTTGAAATCTATTTCTCCAACCAAGAATCTTTGATAATAGCTTCCTTAGGTTTTTCCTCTAAACCAATATTCACCTTCTTCATTTTTAAGGGTTCATGGTAGGCTCACGCTTTCTCATCAGCACTATCTATGACCTTGTGCATTCTCTACGAATGGTTAGCATCCAAAATCTTCATCTCTTCACCATCGATCACATAGACCATTTTTCCTTTTTCCTTATCCATGCACATGTGCTCAAGCTACATCTCTTCGATTCCTCTTCATCAAAGCGTGCCTCCAAACTAGGTTCACTTATAACATCTAGTAGCCTATCCTCTGTCATAACACTATCTCGCCATTGTAAGGCACTTGAAAACCTACAACGCCTTATCCACTCGATGGCTTTGTACTTCGATACTCAAAATCTTGATTTGAGATCAGCCGTTAACTCCTGCTAATTCCTGTCTAACGTCATGTCTATGAGTGGATATACCATGCATGAAAACAACCTTGTAATGTTGAATACAACTTATGCAACTATTGATGCTCATTTTAATCTCACCCTATTTCGTTTAAAATAAAATTCAATATGTGTGGTTGCGTGAAAATTTTCTATCATTATCATTTTTATAGTCATGGGTCATGTCGAGCCTTGTGTTATTTATTGCTGCGTTAATGTTTGATAAAACATTTGAGAAAGACCATTTCCGAGAAACCTATTAATTTCCAGTGTATTTATATTTAATCATGTCAAGATGGTTGCAAATGTACAATCATTGGCAAGCTCGAGACTATTATGAAAATTTCCCTAGCTGATAAATTTAATGAATCTTGAATTAATTTTTGTTGATCACGGGAATTATTGTGTTTTCTTCATTTTAGAATGTTTTCAAGTAATTCTTCTTATTCCTGTTGCGATCTTATGCTAAAATATCTCTTAGTCACACAAGATCTTATCCTTGTGGTAGTACCGTGGCATTTGCAATTTCATTATGAGAAGAGTTTTCATCTTGTAATGAAATAAAAATTTAAAATCACTTCACTTTCATTATGTTAACAATGATTGTTTGTTAGTCTATGAGTGTATCTTAGGCATGACAAACCAAGAATTTTTAGCATTTAATTGAGTCTTTAACATGATCCTTTTTGTTGAATTCTTGAAGAATGTGTGAAATTGTGTATCTATGGGCTTCCATTGATTCAACTCTTTTAGTTGAAGGAATATTTTGTTTAATTTCTAAGCATTATGTTCTATGAATGTTCCAATGTTTGTTAAAGGCTTGCAAAGATCTGGTATAATCAAATTTATCTTGCTTAACCTCCCACCAAAAATTTCTCAAGCAATGAGTCCTACATGAACCACCCCTATTTGTATTGGGTATCCACAAATGATAAAATTCCATTGCCAAAATATGTTGAAATGATCAGGTTCCATGGGCATGCATCCCGGGTTCTACAAATCCCACCTTAAACCCTGCTCTGCACATCTTCTCTTACACACCTCCAATAACCACGTACACTCATGCACCTTCATGAATTTGTAGATAAATCAGAGCCCAACATGAACATGATACGTGTCTACACTGTGATTCTTTGTGGAGTTTCGGTTAGTTTCGTGAATTTAATCTTTTAACCAAATAAAGTCCAAAAAAAACTTCAAAAGAACCGGACCACCCACAATGATCTTTGAAATCTATTTCTCCAACCAAGAATCTTTGATAATAGATTCCTTAGGTTTTTCCTCTAAACCAATATTCACCTTCTTCATTTTCAAGGGTTCATGGTAATCTCACGCTTTCTCATCAGCACTATCTATGACCTCGTGCATACCTACATAATGGTTAACATCCAAAATCTTCATCTCTTCATCATCGATCACATAGACCATTTTTCATTTTCCTTCTCCATGCACGTGTGCTCAAGCTACATCTCTTATTATTCCTCTTCATCAAAGTGTGCCTTCAAACTAGGTTCACCTATAACATCTAGTAGCCTATCCTCTGTCATAACACTATCTCCCATCGTAAGGTACTTGAAAACCTACAATGCCTTATCCATTGATGGATTTGTACTTCAATACTCAAAATCTTGAATGAGATCAGTCGTTAACTCCTACCAATTCCCTATCTAACATCATGTCTATGAGTGGATATACCATGCATGCACACAACCTTGTAACGTTGAATACAACTTATGCAACTATTGATGCTCATTTTAATCTCACCCTGTTTCGTTTAAAATAAAATTCAATCTATAGGAGGTGGATCTAGTGGTGTAGAGGCTAGAGGACATGGAGGACCTAGTGGGTTAGGAGGAAAAGGACCTTGTGGATCTAATAGATCTAGTGGTGGAGGAAACACCGAGGGAACCAAGGTTCGGATCGGGAGGAAAAGGGCCTTAAGAACCTTCACGGTATTCTTTGAGATGTCGTTGCACCTACTAGACTATATGGGTGTTGAGGATGCTACTGAGAGCATGTGCACAAGTGTGAATCTGCATGGTGCACAAAGGGAATCACTACCCCGAGTAGAAGGAAAGTCGCTTTGTAATAACATTGCAAGGAGGCGCGCATAGTTGGTATTAGAAATATGACCCCCATCGAAGGTGGTAGATTAAACTATGCAATGAAAAATGAATTCCTAGAAGAGTTTCATATCTCTAAGTTTGAGTAGAAGAGTATCTCGCACTCCGAAAGAGATCGAGAAAGGAATGACAGAGAGAGTGTGCGGGAGTATGAAACATGTTTCAAAAAATCTCTTGTCAAAATGATCCTATGATATTCACCTTTCTCAACATGCTCAATGGTTTTTGGAGGGTTGATAACACCATTGAGGAGGGCATTGTCGTCTGATAATTTCTCACAAACCCACGTGAGGCCTTGGAGGCTTCCCGTATGCTAAGGTTGTTAGAAGCATTAATACTAGTGTTAGCACTTTTCTTGAGGCTCATATTGATGTAATGGCTAAGCGGCCTAGAGAAGATATCTGCAAAATCGAGTGCTCGAAACATGTAATGGCCTATGGTGCAAAAATTATGAGGTAGAGGGGCATATAAAGGATATTTGTCCTAGGAGATTAATATGCATCGTGATGATGGATTGTGAAATTTCACATAGAGAGCATGATGCGAGTAAATTCCCATTATTGTAGTGTACAATCGGTAAGAATGTGTCTTGCTATTGCAATATTTTCACCTCTACTACTCATGACACTAAGGATTGTAGAATAATTGATTAGATACATGATGTCATTGATCTTGATGTGCGTAAGACTAGCCTTACAAGAAGTTCCAAGGACGATGGTCACCACTATGAAGGGAATGTAGATGGAGGAGTGTGTGGGACTAGTATTCATGGAGGATTTTTTGGTTGTAACAACCATGTAGGAAGAAGTGAGTTTCCATAAGGAAGTTGTTATAATTTTGGATCTACAGAGCACTATAAGCATGAATGTCCTAATTTGGTTCAATGCTCATGGTGTGGGAAGAACTATAAACATGAAGAGTGCCTAGATTTGTTTAAACATATGATCTAGAAGCACCTTGAAAGGATAAATGGTCTAGGATAGTAAGGATAAATAAGGCCAACTCATAATGGATGTGAAAGGTAGCGCGTGAAACAAGACTAGATCCTATACTAGTTACGACGACGCGAGAAAAGCTGCATGCACAAGGGAGATACCAAGGAAGAAATTGGTGGTTAGGGAGAAAGTAGTACATGGAAAATATCTAGACCCTACTCATCAGAAATAGGTATATCAAGAGACCATGAATGTGATTAGAAGCCTACAAGGATAAATCTAGTGTCTTAAGGAGCGATCAAGGAAGCTAGAGAAAAGGAAGAATTTTGATGCTCCAAAAAGGATCCGAATGAAGTGAGGGAAGTATGTAAGATGTTGAGGTAGGAGAACATCATCCATTTTCTAGGAGAATGGCTACAAGAGAAGGTACCATGTCTTTGGAGCAGAGATAGCAAGAGGTAGGTTTAGCATGCTAACCTTCCTCCCCATAACCTTGACTATGATTAAGATATCACACTAAATATAGTTGTTGATGGATGGATTTTGAGTAAGATTCTAATTGACATGGGCATGGAGGTCAATTTTCTCACCTTAGATGCCTGGCATTAATTTGGAAGGCCCACATTATAGCCATCTTTGAATGTGTTGTATATGGAAAAAAAGACAAAGGTCATGCCCATTAGATTCTTGAAGGATGCGGTTATCACTATTCAAGGGGGAAAATTCACTAGAGATTTTGAAGTCTTAGCACTAGTTGAGGTGGATAACTTTACAACACTACTTGGGCACCCCCGGTGTTACAAAAATAGAGTTGACCTAAGGTTAAATAATGGGTACATCAATTTTGTGAACAAGGAGGAATGGGTCATCATCCCTTTGATGAATGGGAAATCAGTTCCTATACCGAGCCCTTAGGAGAAGGAGTCCTTAACAAAATTTATGTATGCTTCATCAAAGACCCCGAGATAATCCATCCCATAGAAGGAGTTATCCAGTTTGAAGATTCTCAATCCCCGAGTGATACGACCAAAGTGTGGCATATGAAAATTGGGTGCATGGGACTTATGAATTAATTAGGTGACAATTGAGAGTATATCTAAAAGAGTAATAAAGGTGCACTCAATCAAAAACCTAGGAGGGAAGAAGTTTCCAACTTACTCTTTAGAGCCAACCCTAATAATTTCTTGTGAGAAATGGAGGCTCAGTGGAAAAATGAGGAAGACAAAAGAAGAAATCTTATCTATAATCTACTTAGAACTACAGCCCGATGGTGCACTACACAATGTGAGAATATCATATAATGGCATGAGGTGAGATTCGTATTCTCTAGGTTCTCTAGAATCTACACACCCACTTTCATACAAGACTACCATGGAAAGGAACCCGCCTCGTTACATATTCAAGCATGTGAGAGAGCCAGACAAGAGGTGTAAAATATTTAACACCTTCTTTATGGGTGCATCAATTGTAATCCACCTTACAAGGCTATGCGTGAGTATGGTATATTCACTCGAGACACATCATCGACAGGAATCAACAAGAGTTTATAGCTGATCTCATCCAAGCTTTTGAGTATCAAAATACCAAGCCATCGATGGATAATGTGTTGCAGGTTATCAAGCGCCTTATAATGGGAGATAGTTTCATGATAGAAGATAGGTTACTAGATTTTTTCAAAGTGAGTCTAGTTTGGATATGTACTTCGATGAAGAGTAATTAGAAGAGATGCATCTTGAGCACACATGCATGGAGAAGGAAAAAGGAAAAATGGTCTATTTGATATATGGTGAAGAAGTGAAAATCTTGGATGTGAACCATACAGAGGGAACACGTGAAGTCATGGATAGTGCTGATGAGAGAGTGTGCGCCTACCATGAACCCTTGAAAATAAAGAAGGTTAACATTGGTTCAGAGGTAGAACCTAAGGAAGCTATCATTGGGGACTATTGGTCGAAAAAGAGGTTTCTAAGATCATCAATCTTCTGCGTGAATTTTAGGATTTTTTCCCACGTAGAGACCATGAACTCAAAGGCATTCACCACTCCTTAGGGGAAATGAGGATCAAGTTGAAGGAAGGTGTGTGCCTGATTTGGAATAGACCTTATCGATGAATCCAAACTTACAAATACAAAGTCAAGGAGGATATATACAAAATGATAGCATCAACTATCATTGAGGTTGTGGAAGAATTAGAATGGGTAAGTCTAATGGTCATAAGAATCAAGAAATATGGGGTGATAAGGATATGTGTTGACTAAAGTAACTTGAATGCAATGTGTGTCATTGACCCTTTTCTAGCCCCCTTAACTAAAGAAATTCGGAAGGAGTAGCTAGGCACAAGGTCTATTCCTTCACGGATGGGTTCTTGGGATATCACCAAGTCAAGATTGTAAAGGAGGACTAGAGAAAGACAAATTTCTCCACTGATAGGGAAATATTTTCCTACACGATCATACCCTTTGGATTGAAGAATGTTCCTGTTGTGTTCTTGCACATAGTGGTGCAAACATTCCAGGACTTCACCCTTAAATTTCTTAAGGTCTACTTGGATGACTGGACTGTGTATGGGCTAGTAAAAGATCATTGTGAAAATTTAAGGTTGATGTCCGAAAGATGTCGTAGTTAAGAATATCCCTCAACATTAATAAATGTGTCTTTTCTACTCCATTTGGGATCTTTTTGGCGCATATTATATGTAAGGAAGGATTGCTAGTGGATCCCGCCAAAGTTATAGTTATTGTGGGATTGTAAGAGCCTACTAGTTAGAGTGAAGTGCATGCATTTATTGGGCATACGGGTACAATAGGAAGTTCATCAAAGGATATGCCAAGATTTCGTGCCCTTAGAGAAATTTCTTAAGCACAAGAGTTCCTTTCACCTGGGGAAAAGAACAACAAAAGGCATTTAACACTTTGAAATATAGACTTGTTATTGTGCCCATATTATGTTTTCCTTCTTGGGATAAGCCTTTACATGTGCATGTTGATGCCTTAGGAATAGCCATTAGAGCAATATTAGCACAACCTGATGAAGTAATTGTTGATCATCCCTTATGTTTTTCCAATAGGAAGTTTACACTAGCGAGAACAAAATTACACTACTCTGAGCTTGAAGCATTGTCCATGATCTACGTGTTACATAATTTCAGGTAGTATCTGCTAGCAATACCATTTATATTCTACATAGAACACGTGACATTAAAGTACTTGGTAAATAATCTCATTCGCAAGGGCACATATGTCGGTGGGTCTTATTATTTTGATAATTTGAGTTTACAAAGTGGTTGTGAAACAAGGAAAGAGAAATTCGGGACCGATCATTTATCAAGAATTGATTTAGGGAGGACATGCGAGATAATTGAGGAAACTATGCTATATGCAAAACTATTTAGATTATGTCACGCACCCTCAAACTTATAAGATATTGCAATATTTCTTAAAATGGGTGTGTTGTGCGTAGAGGAATGAAGGATTTGGAGAAAAAGTAATTAGCTATATGTATCACACCGTACTTGTTGATTAGTGGAGACTTATACAAGCTAGGTCATGATGAGGTTCTATGCTGATGCATGTTGGAACATATCACGTTGCAATCATGGAGGAAGCATATGGTGGAATTATAGGAGGGCACTATGTAGGGAATGCAACTACGTAGAAGATTATAATGGCAGGAATTTGGTGGGAGAGTATCGAATAGGACCGTATTGAGATTTGTAAGGCCTATGACCATTTCAAGTGCCTTGGAAAACCTAGGAAGAGGGTTGAGATTCCCTTGAGACCTATAGGCAACACAAAACTTAAATAGGACCAATTTCACCTGCACGAAGGAGCAATATTAGCACAACCTCGATGAAGTAATTGTTGATCATCCAATTTACTGATGACTTTGTAGGACCAATTTCACCTGTCACATGAAGGACTAGTTCACACTACATCATTACTTGCACTGATTACTTGACAAGATGGGAAGAGGAAGAACCTACAAGGGATTACACTGCAAAGATAGCTACTAGATTTTTGTGGGAGAACATAATCAATAGTTATGGATTTCCTTTGAGCTTGACTAGTGATAGGGTTACACACTTTCCAAATGAAATGGTCAGGATTTTGTTAGCAGATTTTATGGTGGCGCATCACAAGAATACCCCTATCATCCCCAAGTAAATGGAATTGATGATTCATTTAACAATATACTAAGTCACACATTGACCATAATATGTGACATTCGAAGACAAGATTGGGATGAAAAATTATCATCCATTCTATGGGCATACATGTCAACCTACAAGAGGTTAAACAAGGCCACACCATTTCAATTGGTGTTTGGTGTAGAGGCCATTTTTCTAGTTGAATTCATGTTACCATAACAGTGTATTGTGTTTGCAAGAGGATTAGCATATGAACAAGTGCTTGAGGAACAAATTGATAAGTTAATTCAATTAGATGAAATACGATCACTTGCTAGATGGAGTCAAAAGATAGAGAAGGAAATTAAAAAGGCATGTCATGATCGTCATATCAAGAAAAAACAATTTGAGGTTAGGTAGATGGTTCTGTTGTATGATTCAAAGTTTTTGTGCCATCCTCATAATTTGAAATTCCATTGGTTGGGCCCTTACATTATCTTTTACATCCTTGATTCAGGGGACATACCGATTCATGAGAGATGGATGGGACAAGGTTACTTGTCCATTTTAATGGGAGTAGGTTGAAGCCCTACTATAAATAAGTATTCCTTGTGTTTATAAATAAGCTAGTATTTCCAGTAGATTAGGATTTCCCTTTATGCATTTCCCTTCCTTGTGTTTCCCTTTCTCATTGTTTGTTCCTTTAATTTTGTTTTTTTTTACACCTTGTGCACTGGTAACCACTTCTTAATTTCAAAAGGTTTTGTATGCGTAGAGGACCACACATCTGTTTTAGTGTGGGGTGGAGTAGGGAGTAGTGTGAAGTGAGAAAGAAGTTGGTAGTAGAATTTGAAGGAGAGAAAGCACGTAGTATGGAAGGGTGCGCAGGAAAAGGTGGACAAGGAATTTTGGTGCAAGATAGCTTAACAAATACCACATACAAATAATGAGAAGTCCAAAAACAACATAAGGTAGGTGAGAGATAAAATATGGTCATGGATAGAAGAAGTGCCTTCAAAGTGTTGCAGACGTGCACATAAGAGTCTTCGGTCGGTAAGAATTTTTTTGCACGAGAAGGTTGTAAGAATTTTTCACGCAAGATTGGGCATGTGGGTAATGAAGACTTAAGTTTGGATTTAGTGGAAAAAACCTCATTTATCTGCTAAGAATTTTTGTAGGTGGTATAACATGTTTTGTTAGAAAGGAGTAAAAATCTAAAGTATGAAGTCAGGCACGTTATTATTTACCTTATTATTAAGAGATTGAAGAGCTCTTGCAAACTAGGGCATCCATGAAGAGATATTAGTGTGAAGGATGAATCATAGATATCTGAGTGCGTGACTAGAATTGATCTAAAAACCAGTGGAAGGAGTACATGAGCGCAAGAAGAAAATTTTCATAGGAGTACGCCATCTTGTGGAAGAATTTTCCAAGTTGGGGTTCTATAACTAGGGCACCGGAGTAGAAGGATTATTTCATAGAGTTGAGCCACAGGATTGGGTAGAGTAAGGAATAAGAGCAAGAAGAGTTTAGGTTTAAGCCCGACAAGTAAAAATGGCACCAAAGAAGGAAACTATTTCACTAAAGAAGTTTAAGGTAAAAGGAAAACAAACCACCACTACTAATTTTAATGAGGAATGGTATGCAGAAATGCAGTACTCAGATGGAGTGTTGTTGGGGAAATAATGGGTGACTCACTTGAGAAAAATGGCCATAAAAACTACAACCATCACACGAGTTCCATAGAGAAATATATAGCATTAGAACTAGTTCATCCAATAGATAAGCGGAAAACATAAGGAATTCCAATCTACAATGATGAGGTGAAGGTCAAGTTGGGAAAGGCCAATTTATTGCAGCTATATGAGTTGCCTTATTTTGGCAATCCCGAGCGGCTATACCAGTGTCTGATTTTAGATGTACATGAAGACCACTTTTACTTCACAAGATAAAGAATGTGCATAAATCCTAACTGATCTCTATGTTCATTGGCCTTGTGTGTGAAGGAGAATCCATAGATGATGACTTGGAGGAGGAGGCTATCAAAGAAACAATCCAAGCATATGACTATAAGAAGGGGTCTAACTATTTTGACATCTTTGATATATGAGACCCAATAATGAGGATGGTTGTTCACTTGGTGTCCAAGTTAAATGGGTAGGAAAGATGGACGCAAGTAAACAAATCCTAGTTAAATGTCCGTCAGAGAAAGATCTCGAGGGAACCATCTACAACGTGTCCATCTATATTGCAGATTAAATCATAAGTAGCATGTAGGAAGGGGACAAGATAGATTTTGGAAATATTCTCCTCACCGTCATCTTCTCAAATATTGGAGTGACATATCGGCCAGAGAAGTTTGTATGGGAGTATTCAGATAAAGACCCCTCACCTACGAAAATATTTGAGAATTCTAATTGCAATACCATGATGGCTCTATCTATAAGGCATGCCCGGAAAATGGTATAAGAAAATACACAATGAATTCAGGGTAGATTGGAGGATACCTAAGCAATTTCATGTGCTTGCAGATAGAAAGGATGTGTTTTTGTATACCAAAGCATTTACCGTATTGGTAGGTTCACATCGACAGAGGAAAAAAGATCCTTGGTACAAACTACCCTTCTCCTTCGCCGCGCAATAATTCCAAGCAAGGGTCAACCATTACAAAGAATCCAATAAGCTAAGGCTCCACCTTAGTGAGGTGGAAAAAGACCACCATGAGCTACACAAGAAGTGCGTATACCAAAGAAGCACGCGTATGTGGAAAAGTATATCTCCCACGAAGTACAAATGATGAAACCCTCGACATTACCAATTTCTAGAAGGACTACAATGAGGGTGTAGTGACACAATCTATGGGCGTGCTGAGAAAAGTGCAAGCTAAGCACTCGACGCACCCTGGAAGAAGTCTCTCATTAGGGAGAAGACTCTGTAGAAGAGGCATCGAGCAAGAGGAGCCTCCCACATAAGAAGAATCACCAAGGAAGGAGTCACCTATTGAAGAGGAAGAAAAGGAAGAGTCTCTTATACTAGAATCACCAGTTAGGAAGAAGTAGAAGGTGGTAAAAATGGCTAAATTAGAAGGGAAATAGAGCCTAGGGGCCCATATAGGTAAAAAAATGATGACAAGTACAAAACATCTAAATACTATCCTATGTATGATGTGCATGAATCTAAGAATGAAGAGGATAAAGAGAGGGATGAAAAGGAGGAAACAGATGCTCAAGGTAAAGGGGTCGGTGAGGAGGTAAACACAAAATATCAAAGGACCCCTAGCCTCACCAAGGAGAAAATAGAGGAAGCCGCAGAGAGAGAAGTGGCTGAAATTATCAAGGACTTGGTGCAAAGCATGAGGTAGAGCATAGTGTGGATGAAATGCTCAAAGGAGTGGAAGAAGAGAGCTTTGGAAAGGAGTATGAAAACATGGGTGGAGATCCCAATTTGGCTATTAGATTTCCAAAGTCTATACAAACATGTGGGAAGAGCATAGTGGCAGCACAAGGGCAAGGTATGCATTATATCCATGATCCAAGCAAGGTGATACATGCATGGTTCCAGAGCATTATGTCGCAGAACAACTCTTGGACATGTTTTCATTTAACGAAGAAGGCACATACCCATGAACCAAGAAGATGATATCTTGGGAATTCGAGTCCCATGTCAATGAGCCTAAGTTTGAAGTAAGCCAAGGGGCATTGATGACGATTCTAGAGACAAAAGGGACAAACCTCCGGTGAATGCTCAACATTTTTCAAATGAGCAAGTTTGTAATGCACTCAACAAGGTTTCAGTTGAGGTTGAGGCCATAATTTTTAGGAGGAATGATAGGGTGAGATTCCTATAAGGGGAATTAGAGAAAAGGAGGAGGAGCTCATTGATAAGAGCAAGGACCTGAAGTAAGAAGAGTCGATCAACGCATAGTTAAGGTGCAAAATAAAAGAGGAAAAGGCAAGGGTGAATGAAGTATACAAGAAAATTGAGATGATTATGGATGTTATTGTATTAAAGAATCCCAACATAGTGCCACCCAAGAAAAATTACGAATCAACCTTACAGATCCTAGAGGATTTGAATCACATCCTCACAATGGACAAGTAGCCACTCACCTTAGAGTCTGGAGAAGAGACGCTGGCATTCTAAGAAAAATAAGAGAAGATGAAGGTTGTATAGATCATCGCTTGGTATACCAAACTCCTTGCCAATGTAAAGGCCATCGCGTAAATTTCTAAAGACGCTTATGATAATTACACTGACACGGATGGGGTAGGAAAAATTATAGTTTCTACACATGAATCAGAACCTAAGGAGTTTTAGGAGAAGAATAATGGGAACATGGTAGAGTGAGATAAGTTCCTAGCTAAGGTGGAGAAGAAATAAAAATTTATTGGGTTCTTATGGGGCTTGATCAAAAATTGGTTAAAGGAATTATACCCTCAGATAACCCGCATGATGGATGCACTTGATGATTTTGGCAAGCAACTTCAAGGGACCTGTTGATACAATGAATTCCAAATGGGATGATCTAAGCTTGGAGGTGATCGCCTTAGTAGGTGACCTCTCTGCAACAAGCGCAGAGAAAGGTATATTCATGGGAGAATCTTGAGGAAAATATAAGGAAGGATTTCCCACTCCTCCTTCAATAATAAAAAAATCTTCTTTGTTCCCCCATTCTTTAATTCTTTATTCTAAGTATTCATGCCTTCATTATTATTCCAATCATTTAGAGTCCCGCCATTCTTTATTCTATGAAGGAAGGATGCTTTTGAGGATGGAGAAAATCCTAGTATGGGTTGATATTGGGCCTCAAAATATTGGCTAAGTGTCAAAGGGCACGTGGGTGCGTGGGACCAATATGAAGAAGGGTGCATGGGGAAAAGCATGCAAGAAAAAGGTGTTATAAGGGTTTTGTAGAAACCATGACACACTTTCAAGGTACAACACAGTATCAGACTTAGCCATATTTCACACTCCAGAGGCACATGAGAAAAGCATGACCTCGACTAAGCATGAAAATGGATAAGGTGTCACTGGTGACTTGGTGGTAAAAAGGAATATTCCATGTGATGGAAGGATCTATAAAGACATCATTGCAGAGAGTGGAGAGCCTAGATGATAATAAGCATGATCCATTAGAGGACCACTTTAACACTTGGCAATTGATTTGCTACTTCAAAAAGGCATGACGGTGGGCAATACAATTATATATAGAGATGCTCAGGTAAAAAGAGGATGATGCTATCAAGGAAGAGAGTGGGATAAGAGAGAATGGTAGGGTGAAGCTTTGTAAAAATTGTATGAGGTCCCAGAGAGTTGGGGTTCTCACTTAAAGGACTGTAGGAGTAATAGCTTGTCTAGAGGGATGGACTGTGAAAATATTTTTGTAATATGGGAAGCATAGTTAGGAATTTATATGCATGAGTCTTATCTGCATTGATATATTGGCCTAGTATGACCTTGATGAATGTAATTTGGTTACTTGAACTACGATAATTGTGCATATATGGTTTTTTTCTAAGTTTATATTGTTCAGGTATAAACCCTAGTTTGTTTCTTTATATTAGGGATCGATATGTTATCTCGTTTGATGTTTCTCTTGTTATCGAATGAATGCATGGTCCTTTACATTTTTACATCTAAGTTTTTGTTAATAAGAAATATATTCTCAAAAACTCACATAAAGGAGGGGTTCGATGTCTGCGCATGCCTCGGTGAGCACCCAAAGGCTCGCTAGGTGATAGACCAATGCGTATAGGATTAGAAGGTTATTCTAAGGCATAAAAATGACTAGATAACAAATAATCAAAGGTTCGCTACATTTTCTCATGGATTTCCATGGATTATTTTGTGAAGGAAATGGTCTACTTTTATAGATGAGGTTAGGACCATGAAAGGTGGATGGAAGTTTGACTAAGCTCCATATCATAATCGTAATCACTGGGAATAGGTAGTAGACTTGGAAATGGTAGTAGAAGATTTATAGGGTTAATAAACATTTTTAATAGAAAAATTTACATCTAGAAAGTTGTTTTCACATATAAATCAATAACCCCTCATTTCTAGGAATCTAGAAGTAGAGTTCAAGTTGAGTTGACTAGGATGGTGAAGAGAATTTCAAGTGTATTTAACTAGAATGAGGAAGTGGAGTTCAAATTGAGTTAACTAGGACAGTGAAGTGACAGTTGACTAGGAAAATAGGTGTATTTTCTTAATTAAGTAACTAAGTTAATTATCTACAATGTGCAATATAATTAAATTAACTAAAGTGAGATATGAACTAATGTAATTAATCAAAGGGGTAGATGCACATGATTAATTAATTAGATTAATCAATCATAAGGAGATATGAGATAGGATTTGGACCGGGATAGTATTGAGATTAAGTATGTAAATTTGGGGTGTCTACAATATTTTTTTTTTCGCGAGTAGCTAAAACATTTTGCTGCAAAGGGAGAGAAGGAACACTAACATCATTTACAATAACATATCATGCATGAGTATTTGAAATAATTGGAAAAGAAGAACGGTTATCCAAGTTCAAAGTATTTATATCAAGGATATCTTGTATGATATCCTAATTGTAAACATGAGTACATCCTTGATGAGAAATTTGTGGATCAACGGGTGTTAGAAATAAAACTTAGCATAATTAATCATTCGTAGATATTTGAATAAATGTAATAAGTTAAAGTATGTATTTTCTTACTTTAAATTAAGTCTATAGGTGTTAGTTGTAATTAGTTAGCTAAATAAGTGATAGGGTTCTCATCCATATGTTTGTGTGATAATTCTATTATGTGTGTACCAGATATCTCTCAACAAAGTAGTTACTAGCAGAAATTAGCGCAATATGTTATTTATGCATATTGCTTAGTTTACGTGATCCAGTCCATTTTTCATGGATTGGATAGAAGTTTTTAATTCCTATATACATTGTAGCTCTCTCCACTATTTCATAATATTCAATATTTTCATATCAATACAATTGTCGCTCTACCCCCGTTTGATTAATAATACTATTTGACCAATAATATTTAGTATCGAGCTTTATTTTGATCCAAGGAGAGTGTAGGAATTTTCGGTGAAGTTTAGGGAGATCTCAGAGAAAATTCAGAGTTAGGAGAAACCATGAAGCCCCGGACATTTCACATACCCTACCTGAATCCACACCCCACAATTTGATTTGCAGCAGTTGAAAAATATTTCTAATTTTTAAATTTGTGCCAATAAGAAGAAAAATTCAGTTTTCAGTTTGAAGAGCACAATCACAGCCATTTTCGATCGTGATGCAACCCCGTTTTAATAAGGTGGCATTTTTCATTGTTTTAAATCAATCTTGCATTCTTAAAAAGGGTCTTTTTCCTTTACATTTAGAGGTCGGTTTAGAGGATCTCGTATTTTTATATCTGTTGGATAGTTTTTTTAAATAAAAAAGTAGACACCAATTTTTGGTATCGTTCCTCCCCTTCACCCCACATCTTCTCTCTTTCATTAGGATTTCCCATTCGAATTCCCTTTACCTCTTAAATGTAATTAATTCCATTTCCCACCAAAATACATTTCCAATTAATCAATATTAATTTATTAACTAATCCCTTTTGAATCAACTTATGAATTAACTATTCAAAACTAATCCATGTCATTCCACTCGTGAATTTAATATTAAAAAATAATCCATATCATTCCACCCATGAATTTAATATTCAAAACTAATCCATGTCATTCTACCCATGAATTTAATATTCAAATTTAATCCATGTCATTCCACCTATGAATTTAATATTCAAATATAATCCATGAAAAATTCATTTATGAATTTAAAATTCAAATTTAATCCATATTCAATCCACTAATGAATTTAATATTTGAAAATAATCCATATTCAATCCACTCATGAATTTAATATTCAAAGATAATCCATATTCAATCCACTCATGAATTTAATATTCAAAGATAATCCATATTCAATCCACCTATGAATTTAATATTCAAATCTAATCCCCACTCACCTAATCAGGGTAACTTTTCTAAATCATGATTACCCAAATTAATCCCATCCTTAGGCTATAAATAAGACCCCCTCTTTCAAACAAATTAGAAATCATAAAAAAATGGCATTCTTATTCCACTAATTTCATCATAATATCATCCTAATGTCCTTGTGATTCCACTAATATCATCCTAATGTCCTTGTGATTCCACTAATGTCATCCTAATGTCCTTTTGATTCCCCTATCCATCTAATTTCCTTGCATTATTTATATTTTTCCTTATTGAGGATATTCTGTAGGGCTCCTAGCATTCTATCATCTTGGATTGGTTTTGCTTCGAGCGCTATCAACCGTATGGTCTTATTTTGGGTCATTGTTGAGACACTCTTATGTTTTGGTGTTCTTTTAGCATTTTTACTATCAATTATCATTTCAGTTATAATATTAGTTAGAATATTTTTATCAGGTCATTGGTTTAGACTTCGATTACTAGTATATCTCTATCCATCATTTATTATCCTTTTTTTTATTATCACGTGGGCTGAAATCCTTTCTAGGAAGATCTCTCTTCCTGGAACCAACTTCATTAGGAAGCTCACCATATATCTTACTAATCATTTTCTATCTTTGAGTTTTCATTGTGGTACAGATTGAAGGCTCCCAACGAGGACAATATTTTTTTGTGCACCCATATCATTTTATCACCATCCACATCAAGAGGTTCAATAAACCCTCCCATAATTTGAATTTTATTGATTTCTCATTATTTTTCATTAATCTGGAACATGTGTAAGAAATATGGTCAAACATTCGCATGCTCGGTAGGACCCACCCATGATTTATTATTGTTGGTTTTACAACTCGTTACTTTATCCATTATTTTCCTACTAGTGTTTGTTGTTATAATTTCATTCTATGTACCGTATGACATTCTTTGGTTAATGTTTACATTATGGGAAATATTATTTCTTTGTGTTGTCTTACCATGTTTGTGCATGTTTTGATATTGATGGATATGATGCTTATCCGCTCATGGAATCCTCAAGTTTCTTTTGTTCCATGTTAATTACCCTTTTATATCATTATTTTAATATTCATTAATACTCTCTTACATATTTGGTGTTAGGTTAGTACTAGTGATTTTTTCGTCACTTTACTTATCTTTTGCAGGTGTCAAAAGTATAATAACTATCTTGACTTATAGTTGCTGTCTATTTAGATATTTTTTGGGAACATTTAATTTTTAGACTCTCACTTATTAACAAAGTGTTTTAGTGCTTTCTAGGGGTGGTGTTATTTTTTGTTTTCTTGTTTATTAAAGCTCGTATGTTATTTTCAAAAAAATTCTAACATTTTGTATAAACTCGCAACATAAACAAAAAAATGATTAAATAGATAGAAATAACTTTATTTACCACCTACCTACTCCCTCTTTCCCCTTACTAGCTTGGCGATCAACCAAGATAACAAACCTCTCATCACATCCATGGTTTCCCACCACTTCCCACTTAGACTCTACCCCAACCCAAATCTTCCCCCATGGACACCCCTAACTCCCAAAATTTACTCAACTCTAGATCCCTCCCAACTCCCACCGCTCCTAATCCTCCACAACCCCGTCCCCATCCATACCCACCTCCCCTGCACACATTTACCCTAGCCACTCAGCCACTCCACTACACTTACCCGTATACCTCCCTACCCCTCTCCATGTTAAACCCATCATAAAGACCCCGTGAGCACCCCCGTCATGTGAAATTTCTAAAAACCTAAACCGACTCCCGACCACTCATCCCCAAGCCCCCCCTTGTAACATTCCCCCTACCCATCCCAACACCACATTATCCCTTGCACAACACAACCCTTGGCCACTTGTCTTCTCTACTATGAGCTCCCAAACTCTCCCGTGTGACCCTTCTTCCTTACTTCCACACTACCCTACCCGACTCAAGAACCCACTCACCGAGTCATCCCCGATCACTCCTGTTGTTGTCCATTTTGGTCTTGCACCTTTTTCCCTAATTGTCCTTCACTATGCGTTCTCTAAAAAAAAAAATTATATCTCGAATGGTTGATCTAAAGGTTTTACCACCATTTTAAATTCCTTTATTTGTTTGTAAACTATTTGTTGTGCCCTATTTTGAAGAAGTCTCCAAGTGTGCCTGTTTTTTGCCCTAAATTTTTCAAATCCACGGGCTCTGTCATTTTTTCCATTTTGCTCGATCGTGGAAATTCAAAAATGATCGATTTATACTTGTATGCCTTTGAAAATCCATCCCCATAGTCGAAAAATTCTTGTAAACATGTTTCACTTGGTTCTATTTCAAAAATTTTCCATCCTTAGCGAAAAAATTGGATTTAGGGAATCACTGGAAATTTTTGTGTTTTTGATGGTTTGACGGGCATCTTTTACCCATCAAATTATTCCTCAGAGCATTTGGCAGCTACGTGGCATATTCTAATTGGTCAAGGGATGGTGGATGAATTTTTTAACTTATCACTTTTTGGTTTTTTGGCAAAAAGGAAAATCTGGTCCCATAGCTCCACTCATCTCTAATTGGTTCTTTTGGTGCCTATGTCACATCTTTTTATTGGTTGTGACTCGGCGGGTTTGCATCGTGACTTTATCATTTTTGGCTAAGTTTGAGAAATACCAAATTTTCCCCATGACCCCAATAAGTTAAATGTTGAAAAGGTCAAAATTGCAGGGGCAAGTGGAGAAAATTATTACTTTTTGCCCGATGGTGTATACGTGTCCATTTTTATTGGTCATGCACACCGCAGCACTTTTTGTTTTCTAAGGAATTATGGTGAAAAATATAATTTTTTTAAAAATTCCTAAGGCTTGCATTGAATCAGGAGAGGACACGTGACAAGAATTGGGGTAGAGGGGATGCAAATCGACAAGTGGACTTAAAAGTTTATTTTGCCTTTTTTTGGTGAAAAGTATTAAAATGAAGGAATGAACCGAAAGCCTGCAGCCAATTAGGAAAGGATGCATGGCATTTTGAGAAAATGGAGATGTGGGAATTCAGAGGAAATTTGGAATTTTTTCCTTTTTTACAAAATGGAGTAAAGTTCAAAGGAGGTGCCACCAACCAAATCAGAGGAAGATACGTGGCGAAGGTGAAAAGTCAAAAGTAGAGGTTTGGGCTTTGAGGTAATGTGAAAATTGTGCCTTTTGGGAAAAATAACTTAAAGTTTTGATTTTAAGAAATGAATCCATGGTGAATCACAGAAAAACACGTGGCAAGGTCAAAGGCGGAAGTGCGGGCCCGCTGAAAATTGTTGAATTTTTTCCTTTTTGGAAAAGGAGGTATAAAGTGAAGAAATGAAGTGTGGGTCTCACTGGGACCCACATTAGAAGCTATAGGAGGAGGGGCGGAGCTATGGGGAAAATTTGGAAAATTTTCCTTTTTCCTAAAAAAAGAGGTAAAATACCATAATTGAGCCACAATCCTCACTGGGACCCACATTGGGACATGTGTCGGGTTCGGAGGGGCAAAGTGAATAATATCAAAATTTTCCATTTTTTCCCAAAGGTTATAAAGTGTTAAAATTTTCTCCTTGCCCATTTCCAATCACATTTTTCCATGTGGCCAACTCTAATTAAAAATTTTAAAAGGTGGCCCAATCTCGCTTCAAATTAATTCTTTCCACGTGGAGGGCTTAGAATAAAAGTTAAAGGAAGATCAACAATTGTTATACACATCGTTTGATTTTTCCGCCATGGAGCTCCTGGACACTTGGAGATATGATTTTTACATCAATTTTCATCAAATTTTGATGGAATTCATGTTGTTTTGGCCTACAGAGATCAATGGAACTGATTTCATAGTTTAATTTGTAAATCAGGGGTATATTTGAAGAGGATTTTTCTCGGGCTTGTGAACAAATGTGAAATATCGATCCGTGGTTCTGAGAGGTGAATTTGGAAAGGGAAAAGGTGAAATGATGAAAGGAAAGGGGTCTACATGCACCAAGGATAACAATGTGCCCCCTATTGAGTAATAATGTGAAATATTTACAACGATTCAACTTTTTAAAACACCTAGCAATTTTTGGTTGCAAATGTTAAACATCCCTTTCTATGAATCATGATGGAATTTTGCAACAAAATTGATGCTTGGCATATTATTTAATTAAGAGAGAAGGTTTAGATGTAAATAAAGGATATATAATACATATTTGAAAAATGCAAAAGGTGGGGAGTTCATTTTCACAAGAAAATTTTAAGAAAAGCTTATCCTCCGAGAAAACATTTTGAGAAACGAGGTTAACTTCCTTTGTGTTACATTTTCATTCATGTTAAGTTGGTTACATGTGTATAGCCATCAAAAATATCTGATATTTTTGAATAACTCTCCCCTACTAATGAATTTGATAAAATTTGAGTTGATTTGTGTTAAATCTCTTGCAATTTTGTGTTTATTTCACTTTTAGAATGTCTACAAATAGTTATTCTTGTTCTATTGCAATCTTTTATCAAAATCTATTTGAATCACACAGATTTCAATCCTTGTGATAGTTTAGTGGCATATGAAATTTCATTTTCCAGAAGAGCTTCATCTAGGAATGGAATAAACGATTTAAAATTACTTTTCTTTCATCTGTCAACAAATATTGTTTGTAAACCTATGGGTGTACCTCGGGCGTGATTTATCTTAGATTTTGATGTTTTATTAGGTCCTCTAACTCGAGCCTTCATGCTATAATCTCAAATATTATGTGAAAAATTAAAAATTTGGGACTCCATTGATACACACCTTCCGGTTGAAGGAATGTTTTACCTATTTTGAAGCTTTATGTTATTGAATTTTCCATTGTTGTGAAGTTCCTCAAGGATTTGGAAGACTCAAGTTTATCTTGTTAACTTCCCACAAAAAATCATTAAAAAAACAATGAATACTACCACACACTACCCTGTTTTTTCTGTGTATGAACAAATTCAAAACCCCACTATCAAAAATATATAGAAATAGATTAGGATTCCAAATTTCTTTAGTAACCTTTTTTTTTTTAAAAATATCTCCATAATTTGGAAGTGACAAGTTGTGAGAGTCAAATTTGGTGTGTTGATCATATGTTCTCCAAGGTTTTCTTTATACAAATTTGTGTAATAGAAAGATTTACTAGATTCTTCAAAAATAGAGGTTACAAAATAGGTTCTCTTACCTTGGTTGAAAGGCACAACCTAAAATAGTTAGGATAAGATTAAATACTTTTCAAGGTGCTACCCACTCCTCCAAAGCCTAAGTGTTAGAAAGGTCGATAAATTGCTTCCCCATCTATAAAACAACACATAATTGTTTATCTACCTCTCTCGAGTGTCTTGTTCATTTTCTTGATGTTGCTTGGCCTTTCAAGGGGACTAAATCAGGTACTAGCACCCTTTTGGTGCTGTTTTGGGGACTTGTTGAAAATATTTTAGATATTTGGAAACATATCAGACCCCGATAATGTTTCTTACAAATTCTACATGCAAATACATTGTTGAAGTATCATTCTATATTCAGATTTGCAAGATTTAAGAAAAAGTCTTAAGCTCTGTTTTCTTTTTTCCTAATTTCTAGCAAATTGCTGCACTTTTTTACATTGTGATTGATAGATGTAAGTAAAGGAAGGTCTAATTTATAAAAATTCAAGATTTCAGTGTTGACATACATTTGACATGATTATTTTAGTGCATTTGCACAACTAGGGTGAAAGTCCTTAGTGGCAACTCCATGCTGATTTGATTTTGATAAATACCAGTGTCTTAACTTTCTGTCATTTGATATTTTTCTAATCTCTACAACGCTGGAAGGAAGAAGATATCTCTTTGTTAAAGACCCTACTAGGAGGTTGTTTTCAGATTTGAGGAACTTAGAGTTAGAGGGAAGAAGAGTTTGGAAATTTGTTGGAGATATGAGTTCAAGAAAAGAGATCCCTATTGTTGAACTTGAAATTTATCCGCTGTCATTGAGGAATGTAGTTCCTCCTCAAGTAAATCTGAATCAGGTAGTCCTCTTGTAGATTTGCATTCTCCATCTAGAGAGGGACCTTCATTTGTATTTGAAATTCTTGCTCCTAAATCTGCCCCTGTATTTTCCAAATCTGCTAGAGTTTATCAAGAAGGAGAGCCTTTAGGGGATATTCATTTTGAGAATCATATACCTATTCCTATCAGACCCCTCAGTCCTCATCACCTTGTATCTCCTACAAACACACCTCCATAAGAAAATAAGGCTCAAACTCCACCCTGGACCTCCATTTATTCTTAACATCTTTGGTCCTAAACTTTGGAGGAATGGATGGTTATCCAAATGTTGTTCCACAAGATGTAAGGAATAGATTACCTAAGTTTCAAGGTAACAATGCTATAACTAGTGATCAACACCTCAAAATTTTTGTTAACATGATGGAGGACTTTGAGATTGAGTATGAAGATGTGTATATCAAATTGTTTATTCATACATTAGAGGAGGATGCAAGGGACTGGTATAAGTCTTTGCCTGATAATTCTATTGATTCTTGGACAGAAATGAAGAATGAATTTAGATTGCAAAGTATGGTGACAAAATAGACCCTAGGTTTCTTTTGTCATAATTTGAGAATATCAAGAAGAACCCCAATGAATCAGTGCATGATTTCAACACAATATTTAATAATACATTGAGAAGATTTCTTGTGAATTTGATGTCATGTGATGAATCTTGTTTAATCAAGTAATCATATGCATTTGATAATAAGGATGCATACTACTTGAGGGATAAAAACCCTAACAATTTAAGGTATGCCTTTACCATGGCATTGTAAATTGAGAACAACATTCAAGGCCATTGGGAAACCTCCTAAGAGGTAAGGTGTAAAGATGATTAACCCAGAAAAACCTCAAGCAAGTAAGAGTGTTGATCTTAAGGAATTTGTGAATAATTTGGTAGAGGCTATCAAGGAGATCTCTTACAAGTTAGCCCGGGAAGAGAAGGGAATTGGGCAGAGTTCGTAAGGTCAGCAAAATGCACAAAATCATTACAAATTTGGCAATCATCCTAGGGGTGATCAGAGGTCATATG
Source organism: Taxus wallichiana var. yunnanensis (assembly GCA_018340775.1). NCBI lineage: Eukaryota > Viridiplantae > Streptophyta > Pinopsida > Cupressales > Taxaceae > Taxus > Taxus wallichiana. The sequence continues at coordinate 521,968,812 of CM031238.1, forward strand.
ACAGAGGTAAAATACCTATGGGAGGGGGAAATAGACACCACCAAGCATGTGAAAATAGATTGGTGCATGATCCTCTAACCATCGTGGTTGCTCCTGTTAATGATCCCAATGTAATTGATTGGTGTGATAGGTGTTTTCTGCCCCATCCTCTATGTGAAGTAGATAAGAAATTAGAAGAAGCTGATAATGATGATGGCACTGATGATGATGTTTATATGATGGGTTGCTCTACAAGCTCACAACAATGAGAAACTTCAACTGAAGTGATAAGTTCTCGAATTGTTGCAAGTTTTTGGGATTGCATCCACAGGTACCACTTATCCCTCCTTATCATGATTTTGAAATAGATGTTGTACAAGCTTTTGAAATACCTAATAATGAATTTTAATACTTAAGAGCTTTAATGATAAAGAAGTATGATGGAGAAATCCCTTGGAGGAATATATGCGATTGTTGATGAACGTTGTTGTTGCTCAAGAAAAAATTATAACACTAGGAGTAAAGTTGTTAATGGATAAGGGCCTCAATCTAAACCTAAAACTCCATTGCTTACAATTATTCCTAAATAAACTCCTAGAGAGATACATCTCGGCAAAAGCCATGTTGTCCCAAAAAAAACCATACATCTCCTCATGCCAAAACTATAAAAATCCATGTCCCATCTGATGAGATTATCAATCTTCATCCCAATAGTGCCTTGCCAAAGTATTTTTCATATGATATTTCCCAAGTTTTGATTCAAATCAAGGTTAATGTCCCAATTGTTGAGTTTATTAGGATTCCTGAGCACAAGAAGAGAGCATTTGAGTATCTAGGTTTGAAAGAAGAGAAGAATACCCTAGGTAGAAATGTAAACATTGTAGAAACTCCTCCTCCAACCATTACAAACCTTGAAACACCACCAAAATTGGAAGATCTTGGAGAAACACCTAAGGTTTACTTGGGTACATCTTTAGTTGAGTCTCAATTAAATGTTGATCCATTCTTTACAACTTTGATCATCAAGGACAAATTACTTCACAATTGTATGTTTGATTCTGGTGCATCATGCAATGTCATGCCTCTTGAAGTCATGAATGAGTTGGATATCAATGTGACATCTACCTATGGAAGATGTACTACCATGGAATCTAGAGAAGTTCCGGTTGTTATCTAGAAATTTTATGTTGTTATTGTTGATTTCCCTACCAAATGGGGTATATTGTTATCTAGAAAGTGGGATGCAAGTGTTAGTGGAAGTGTTCAAATGGATATGTCTTATTCCACCATTCCAATTGAGGGCATCCTTGTCGAGTTATATGGAGAAAAGAAGATTTTGCACCTCATTGAAGATCCGAACAATGCATTTTATGAAGTGTTGTATACTATTGTTGATGCAAATAATTTTGTTGGATTTTATGATGGTAAGGAGAAAAAATGGATCAATGTAATTTCCTTGAACAATTTGGTTCTCCTGGACCTTGTTATTTGATGGGGCTTGTTCCAAATTTGTGAATGGTGATGGTGTAGTTCTAATTTCTCTAAACATGGAAGAGTTTGTTTTTTTCTTGCAAACTTAACTTTGAGTGTACTAATAACATTGTTGAGTATGAAACATTGTTGTTATGTTTGAGAATTGATTGTAAGTATTATATTAAGGACATCATTGTTAAAGGAGATTCAGAATTGATTGTCAAATAAATCAGAAAATTACATGCTACTAAAAGTTAGAGAATGAAACAATACAAGTATGTAGCTTGTTATTTGATTGAAATGTTTGACTCATTTAATATTGTGCATCATGATAAGAAGTTCAATGCTATTGTAGAATAGATTTTAGTATTTGGATCCAAATTTGAGATTGGTTCAATGTCTCCCAATTGTGAATATAATGTTGAAGTACTAACAAGTCCATATGTCCCTGACAATGTTTAAAATTGGCAAGTGTTTGATGATGATGGTCATGTCAAAATATTTCTACAGAACAAATGATAGTTTTTTTATCAATGTATTGATTGGAAACCAATGGTGTGTGCAGTTGAAGGAAAAGAAATTTTGTTTGGAAAAGATATCATTCAATGAAAAACTAATACCATTCCTAGAGGCTAGTTTCTCTTGAATCAAACTTTGATAATGTTGATTGCATTATTAACAGACATATAGCAGCCTTAAGGGATGTTGAGGATCATGACCTTGGCACAAAGGAGAAACCAAGAAAGATCTGGTTGGGAAGAAATCTCAGTAAGGAAGAAAAATAGTCCTATGTCTAATTGTTGAAGAAATATCAGGACTTCCTTGCTTGGTCCTATTCAAAGTTGAAAGCATACAGAGAGGACTTGTTCAAACATGAAATTCCTCTTGAAACAAATTCCAAACCATTCAGAAAAAATTATAGGCCGATTAATCCACTCCTCTCCATGAAGATGAAAGATGAATTGAAGAAGCTAAGAGATGGAGGGATCATTCAGCCAACAATGTATTCTTTTTGGGTTACAAACTTAGTGCAAGTTAGAAAAAAGAATGGTGATATAAGGCTTTGTGTAGATTTTAGAAATCTGAACAGAGCATCAATGAAAGATAATTATCCTTTTCCAAACATGGAAAATATGTTGTTGTTAATTACTAGATCTCGAGTTTCTTTCTACCTTGGATGGATTCTCTATCTATAACCAAGTTGTTATAAAAGAATCGTAAAGAATTAAGATAGCCTTTACTACTCCTTGGGGAACTTATGTCTATGTCAAGATGCCCTTTGGATTGATGAATACTAGAGGAACCTTTCAAAGAGAAATGAATATTAATTTTGTTGGTTACATTAATGATTTCATTGCTATTTACCAAGATGATGTGACTGTGTTTTCTAGGAAGAGAAGTGATCACTTAAGACTTGGAAAATATGATGATTAGATGTAGATAATTTAGTATCTCCTTGAATCCAAAGAAGTGCCATTTTGGGGTGAAAAAGGCCAAGTTGCTTGGTCATATTATATCAAAGGATGGTGTCATGATTAACCCTAAGATGGTAGAAGCAATCAACAAGGTTCCAATTCCAAGAACAAATAAGGGCATCCAATCCTTCTTTGGGAAGGTCATTTTCATTAGAAGGTTTGTGTCTAAATTTGCTAAGTTGACTCTCCCCATTAATTGCATGCTAAAGAAGGACCAAGTTATCAAATGGGAAGAAGCTATTCAAGATTTTGAGGGAATCAAGAAAGCATTAAAGCATGCACCCATTTTAGAGCTCCAAATTATAAAAATCCTTTTCAAATGTTCTCCTTTACTTCAAAAAACACCATTACATCTATTTTTCTACAGAAGGATGATGAAGGGGCTAAGAGACCAATTTCCTTTTGTAGTAAGGAATTGCAAGTGGCTGAGTTGAAGTACACCATCATTGAAAATCAAGCATTTACCTTGGTGAAAGAAAAAAGGTTTTCAGACCGTATATCTTGAGCTCTAAAATTGTTTCTTATGTTCCTCACACCATGGTAAAAGATATTGTATCGTAGATGGAGGTGTCAAGAAATAGATGCAGATGGGTGAACAAGTTGTAAGAGTATGACATGGATGTACAAACCACAAAGTTAGTAAGAGGTTTGGGCTTAACTAATCTTATGGATGAGAGCAATTTGTAAACCATGGAAGTGAATGAAGTAGAAGAAGAAAATGTGCATGTGGTTGAAAATTTGTTAAGTTCTAAATGGTATAAGGATATATTCTTTTATCTTAGACATTTATGCTTCCCCGATCATTTGATCAAAAATCAGAAAAGAGATCTCAAGTTAACCTCTCAAAAATATGTTATCACTGGTTTTGGGTTAGCTTTGAAGAACCCGGAAGGAGTGCTCTTGAGATGCATAACTGAAGATGAATCCCCAAAGATAATTGTAGATCTCCATGGAGGAGTTTGTGGGGGACATTTTTTTGGAAGAGTTACAACACACAAGATCTTGAGGGTTATTTATTGGTGGCCAACTCTCTTTAAAGATACAAATCTATTGGTAAGAAGATGTGAAAGTTGCTAGCATTTTTCTAGAAAAATGAAAGCTTCAGTCTCCTTTCATTTGCATCCTGTTTCAATTGAAGCTCCTTTCAAAAAATGGTGGATGGACTTCATTGGTGAGTTTTTAGACCCTTAGAGTTCTGGCCATAAGTGGATTCTTGTAGCCACAGACTACTTCACTACGTGGGTGGAAGAAATCCCCACTAAGAAAGTAACACACCAAGCTATCATGGACTTCATGTTGAATCATATAATTTATAGGTTTGGGGTGCTAGTCAAGATTGTTGTTGATAATGCCATGTGTTTCGAGATAAACCTTTGGTGGAAATGTACAAGGAGTATGGGATCAATCTGATATATGCTTCTAACTATAAGCCCCAAGGAAAGAGACAAGCTAAGTCCAACAATAAGAACTTGTTGAAGATCATTAGGAGAACCTTGGAGCTGAATAAGAAGAAGTGGGGTGAGTAACTAAAATTTGTTGTTTAGGATGATAGGATCACTACTAAAAGATCTACTTTGGTAAAAGCCCATTTGAGATGGTATATGGAACACAAGATCTGGTGCCCCTTCATTTGTAATTATCTTCATTTTAGTTTGTTCAACAACTTGAAGATCAAGAAGTCATCCCATATGAAGCTCGAATCATCATATTGTTGAGCTAGATGAAGAAAGAAGGGCATCCCATCAAAGGCATGTAAAGTTCAGAGAAAATTTGAAGAAGTTGTTTGACAAAAGGGTTACTCCAAGAGTTTTCAATGTTGGAGATTTGGTGCCGCCATGGGATAGAATACATGAAGATAAGGGCAAGCATGGTAAGTTTGATGCATTGTGGATGGGCCCTTATTCCATTGATATTTGAATTGGTGAACATACCTTCTTCTTGAAAGAATTAGATGGAGAATTGCTTGAATTCCCTATTAATGGAAGGCATTTGAAACACTTTCTTGATTGATTTCCCATAATCAAGGTGAGCACCATTTGTACATTGTATAGTTCTTTGTTTTTGTTTTATTTTGTGCTTTGGTTTGTCTTGGTCCTTCGTGACTGGTTTTGGTGGTTTCTCGGTTCATTTTTGGGAATTAGTTATGTTTTTTCCGCTCTTCAAGTTGACTTCATTGCCTAATGGGTCTTTTTGGTAGTTTTTCTACTTTTATTCTGGTGCCACTTACTGGGGCTTCCCATCCCAAGAAGGAGCTGATGTTGGTGTCCATTTTGGTCTAGCACACCTTTTGCCCTAATTTTCCTTCACTATACGTTCTCTGAAACATTTGCTATATCTTGAATGGTTGATCTAAAGGTTTTACCACCAATTGAAATGCCTTGATTTTTTTTTGCAAACTATTTGTTGTGCCCTATTCTAAATAAGTCTCCAAGTGTGCCATGTTCTTTGCCCTAAATTTTTCAAATCCACGGCTCTACCATTTTTTCCATTTTTCTTGATCGTGGAAATTTGAAAATGATTGATTTATACTTGTATTTCTTTGAAAATCCATCCCGCAGCTTAAAAATGCTTGGAACATGTTTCACTTGGTTCTATTTCAAATATTTTCCATCCTTAGTGAAAAATTTGATTTAGGGCATCACTAGCAATTTCTATGTTTTTGACGCTTTGACGGGCGTCTTTACCGCTTAAATTATTCCTCATCATTCAACAGATATGTGGCATCTTCTAATTGGTCGAGGATAGAAGATGAATGTTTTAACTTATCATTTTTTGGTTTTTTTGGCAAAAAGGGAAATCTCGTCCCATAGCTCCGCTCATCTCTAATTGGTTCTTTTGGTGCCTATGTGGTATCTTCTTATTGGATGTGGCTGGTGGGTTTGATCGTGACTTTATCATTTTTGGGTAATTTTGAGAAAATTCCAAATTCCCCTGCAGCCCCGATAAGTCAAATGTTGAAAAGGTCAAAATTGCGGGGCATTGGAGAAAATTATTACTTTTGCCCCGATGGTGTATACGTGTCCAGCTTTTTTAAAGTTGCATGACAACGAACCCTTTTTATTTTCTAAGGCATTATGGTGAAAAAGATAAAATGTTGAAAAATTCCTAAGGCCCGTAGCCAATCAAGAGATGACACGTGTCAGGAATCAGGATAGAGGGGATGTGGATCATCGTGGACTTTGAATTTTTTTACCTTTTTTAGTGAAAAGTTTTAAAATGAAGGAATGAACTTAGAAATCCCGCCGCCAATTAGGAAGGACCCATGGAATTTTGGGAAAATGGAGGTATAGGCCTTTGGAGGCAAGTTGGAATTTTTTCCTTTTTTGTAAAATGGAGTAAATTTCTAAAAGGAAGCGCTAGGTGAAGTGAATCAGAGGAAGACATGAGGCGAAAGTTGAAAAGTGAAAAGCGGAGGTGCGAGCTTTTAAAGGTAATGTGAAAATTTTCCTTTGGGGAAAATAATGTAAATTTTTATTTTAAGCCATGAATCCATGGTGAATCACATACAAACACGTGGCAAGGTCGAGGCGTAATATTAGGCCCGGGCAGAGAAATTGTTGAAATTTTTCCATTTTGAAAAGGAGGTATAAAGTGAAGAAATGAAGCGTGGGTCCGCTGGGACCCACATCGAAGCTATAGGTAGAGAGGCAGAGCTGTGGGGAAAATTTAGAAAATTTTACTTTTTCCAAAAAAGAGGTAAAATGCTAGAATTGAGTCATGGTCCCGCTGGGACCCACATGGGACACGTGTATTAGGCCGGGGGGGGCGAGGAAAAATATCAAAATTTTTGATTCTTTCCCAAAGATTATCAAGTGTTAAAATTTTCTCTTGGGCTTCTTTCCAATGACATTTTTCCACATGGTGGCACTAATTAAAAATTTTAAGGTGGCCCAAGCTCGTTTCAAATCAATTCTTTCCATGTGGAGGGCTCGGATTAAAAGTTGAAGGTAGATCAATTGTTGATGTACATCGCATTTGATTTTTCCACCATTGGAGCTATAAGATGCTTGTAGATGTGATTTTTGTATCAATTTTCATCAAATTTTGATGGATTTTGTGTCATTTTGGCCTCGCAAAGATCAATGGAACCAATTTCACGGTTCAATTTGTAGATCTAGGGTATATTTGAAGAGGATTTTTCTCGTGCTCATGCAAAATGTGAAATATTAGATCCATAAGTTGTAAAGGAAAATTTGGAAAGGGAAAAGGTGAAATGATGAAAGGAAATGGTTCTTCATGCACCAAGGATAAAAACATGCCCCTTATTGAGTAATAATGCAAAATATTTGCAACGATTAGACTTTTGAAACACCGACAATTTTGGATGCAAATGTTAAACATCCCTTTCTATGAATCATTATTGAATTTTGTAACAAAATTGATGTTGGCATATTATTTTCTTGGGAAAGAAGGTTTGGATGTAAAAAAGGGATATATAATGCATATTTGAAAAATGCAAGAGGTGGGGAGTTCATTTTCATGAGAAAATTTTGAGAAAAGCTCATCCTTTGAGAATTTTTTTGAGAAACTTGGTTAACTTCCTCTCGTGTTATATTTTCATTCATGTTGAGTTGGTTACATGTGTATAGCCATGAAAAAACTCTAAGATTTTTTGAATAACTCTCACCTGCTGATGAATCTCGATAAACTTTGAGTTGATTTGTGTTAAATCTCGACAATTTTGTGTTTATTTCACTTTCGTAATGTCTACAAATAGTTTTTCTTGTTCCTATTGCTATCTTGTATCAAAATCTCTTTGAATCACACAGTTCTCAATCCTTGTGGATAGTTTAGTGGAATCTACAATTTCAGTTTCTAGAAGAGCTTTCATCTAGGAATGGAATAAATGATTTAAAATCACTTTTCTTTCATCTGTTGATAGAGATTGTTTGTAAACCTCTAAGTGTACTCTCGACATGATTTATCTTAGATTTTGAGGTTTTATTGGGTCCTTTGACTCGAGCCTTCATGCTATAATATCAAATATTGTGTGAAAAAGTGAAAATTTGGGCCTCCATTGATGCACACCTTCTGGTTGAAGGATTTTTTTAACTGTTTTGAATATTTCTATTATTGAATTCACCATTGTTGTGAAGTTCCTCAGGGATCCGGCAGAGTCAAATTTTCTTGTTAACTTCCCACCAAAAGTCATTAAAAAAAAATGAATACTACCCACACTGCCCATGTTTTGTCATGTATATGATAAAATTCAAAACCCCACTGTGAAAAATAAGTAGAAACAGATTTGGATTCCAAATTTCTTTAGTAACCTTTGCCTTGTTTTGAAAATATCTCCATAATCTTGAAGTGACAACTTGTGAGAGTCAGATTTGGTGTGTTGATCATATTTTCTCCAAGGTTTTCTTTATACAATTTGTGCAAAAGAAGGATCTACCAGCATTCTTCAAAAACAGAGGTTACAAAATAGGTTCTCTTACCTTGGTTGAAAGGCACAACCTAAAATAGTTAGGATAAGATCAAATCCTTTTCAAGGTGCTACCCACTCCTCCAAAGAATAAGTGCTAGAAAGGTCGATAAATTGCTTTCCGGCTATAAAACGACACACAATTGTTTATCTACCTCTGAGTATCTTGTTCATTTTCTTGATGCTACTTGTCCTTTGAAGGAGACTAAATATGTGTACCAACAACTCCAACACACAAACCTCCACTCCATTTGGCCCTATGAAATCCACCATTTATATTCCCTCCATAAGCTACCTACGACCCACAACCAAACAACATACAAACAAATATAAAAATATACACCCAAAACCAAAACATACCCCACCCGTAATCTAGGAATATACTACTCAATTTTTTAGGTCTCCCCAATAGTGTTTCGGTTTTCCTTTTATTTTAAAATAGCTTTCCTTTTTCATGTTAACTATATTTTACAATTTAGTTTAACATGTTCTTTAATTTAATTTTGTTAGTTAACATTTCTCCTATGTACCATTAAATCCATTCTTTTAATTACTTTAAATTTACTTTCCTAGGGTAGTTTATTTCTTTATTTCATTCAATTTAATTAAACTATTCGATCACTTCTCATATTAGGTCAATCTGTAAATTATAAGATTAATTTAGTCTCTGTTATTAACTTGGCTTCACTTAGATACTTAGTCTCATTAATTAACATTTGGCCTTTTTTATTCATCTAGGACAATTATCTTCTTATTATTTTTGATTTGGTTCAAATTAATCTAGTAATTAACTTTCTTAATTAATACTCATTTAGGATTTTTACAAACCAAAATTTTCTTACTTAATTAGTTTAAATTATTTCAGTCCTCTCATTAGACCTTTTGTTTCAAACCAATAAAATTAGGACATCTAAATCATTTTTCTTTTTTTTTTTTTAGTACGTGAAATAATTGTGTTATTTAATTTTGCAGAGGACTTTATGACACTTCGACCACCAAATTACACTATCAAAGACCACTTTTTGATATATATACATAGCTCAATTCCCTTTCAATGGGATCTTACGCAATTTCACTAATTATGAATGGTACAACATTAGGGTCCTTGGACGTTTCTATTCACTTGGTACCACTTTTAAATATGTCATTATCATTTACTCACTTTGTGTTATCATCCAACCCTTTTTGGTGACTCTTGTCCACATATTGTTTTCATTTTGATTTTATTTTATTGCAAATCTACTTGTAACCCTTCAGATGTATGCTCTTCTCTTCATGCGTATTACAATATATATTGAGAATTAGAAATGTGACTGTGGTATATTTCATCATTTTCTTTTCATTTATCATGGAAAACTACTAAGGTCCTTGATCACATAGTAGTTTGCTAATAAACATCCTCACTTCATATAACTCTATGTTTTCTTCTATATTTTTTTGTATTAACTTTGTATATAGGATTTAATCTTTCTTTCGCATGTTGTGAATTTCTTGGAATCACTTGTTCACGTGCTTATTTTCCTCTAAAGTCAAATAAATAGGAAAAGTGATCACCACGTATTCTCCTTTTTGTCTTAGTTTCTCCTTGTTACATTACATTTCCCATTTCTTTTCTTATGTTTTCATCGAATCTAACATTTCATTTGTGGGTATTAAAAAACACCTCCTCATTGTTTGCTTACTCACATAGTATAACTAGGAGGTGATCTTTCTGCATTCACTCCTTTCCATACACAACCAAACTCACACATCAATTTACACATCTAGAAATTTCCTACCACGTTTCCTACTTGGGATTTCATCACCCAACAAGAAATCCACAAGAATGTTCTAGCTGCACGTTAGAAATTTGTATAGACTGGGCCTCATGTACCTTGAGGTATATGAGGACTTCATAGCCAAAACATCCCAAAACCAAACTTACATTGACCATTTATTAGGTCCTTTCTAAGCCTTTTTCTTTCATTTCTCACATTTTCTAAGTAATCAAGATTAAAATAAATCATGTTGTGTGTGTTTTATGTTATAGTAATTAATTGACGTAGGATTTTTTTCTTGTTTCATGAGAGTTCTTAATCGATTAGAAAGAAATAAAATGGAACAAGCATCTTCATCCAACATTCTTGCCTCTACCTCTTCTCTCACACAGACATCAGTCCCTCATGTCATCTCTTCCTCTATGGTCACTCAATCTATTACCCCTACCATCTCTTCTAATGAACCTCTCATGGTTCATGCTCATGCTAATACCAATCCCTCCATTTATCACCATTTGATCCCTTCCCGACCAGCCACACCCTCGTTAATCACTTATGTTGAGGCCTTTGACCCCTCTTATCCCCCATGGATGTGTGGAGTTCAAAGAACTCCTAGATGCCAACCCTGTCACACTCCATGATTACCTCATCTATAAATCCATCACCTTCCCATCGATGGACCTCCCCTTCACATTTATATATGCCTACCCTGAGTCTACCTAGGTCCTAACATCTCAACTTGTTATCTTCTTCCTTGAGTGATGAATGAATTAGCCATATCCCAACAAATTGAACACACATCCCTTGATTCATCCATGCATCAATATACTTAGTTGGTGGTCCCCATCCCATATGGTTTTCCTCACATCAACACTACCCCTCCTTCCTCTATGCCCATCACATCATCATCCACTATAGTCACTTGATATCCTTCATTCAATCCCTTCCCGGATCCATATCCTTTCCTCTTGTGATCGAGCAACCTCCTCAAAACTTGGTCTCCATTCCATGTCTCAAATTCATGCTAATGTGGTCTCTTCACAACCACTCTATTTAGGTTCCACTCATACACATCAACCCCTCCTCACACCACTTTTCAACACATGTTCTATCATCATCCCATTTAAACATCTCAACCTCCTCATCACACCCATTCCCAAACTAATCCTCTTATCATACAAAAATACATTAATCTTATCCTTCTACTTGCATGCCCTTTCAATAACCCATCTCTCAACCCATCCAATCTCAGCCTATCACTTATTCTCTTCCTATCAACCACCTCATCATCTCTCTATCTACCCTCCAATCTCATCCTATCACTTATTCTCTTCCCTATCATCCACCTCCTCAGGCTCCTATATATCCTCTATAGTCTCAACTTCAATCTACCTTTTCCACTTCCTATATCAACAACCTCATCCTTCGACATCTCCTTTACCTACTTCTAGTGACCCCATGCAAACATTGTTGAGTAGATTGGCCAATCTGGAGGCCACTACTTTGGGTCCCAAGAGCTCATTCACATATGACAAATTTTTAATGAGCCCATCCATCCCTCTGTATAATTCAAACCTTATCCTCCTGATTGGGAACTTCCTAAGTTCTCCAAATTCAACAAGATCAAGGAGGATCCTCAACAACACCTCTGGGCTTTTTAACATGCTTGTTATCTCATAGCCCATGACAGACCTTATGCTTCAAACATTTCCCATGTTATTATTTGGCCCATCATTGGACTGGTATAATGGTATCCCTCAACATTCTCTATTATCCTTCACATAACTTTCCCAACTCTTCCTCGAGCACTTTTCCATCAATATCACTCGTAAAATCACCTTTCTTTTAATTATATTATCATTAAACAATTTGAGGATAAATCTATTTCAAATTTTGTCACAAGATGGCATGGTATTATCAATCAACTATTATTTTTCCTTCCCCAAATCGAGCTCATTGAGATCTTTTCCAATCTTGTGCTAAACACATTTCCTCTACTCTCCAAATTTAGTCCTTTCAAAGTTTTGAGGAAGCCTTCACCATGGCTCACAAATTAGAACTTTGTGCCCTTGAGAAAGGCCATGTAAAACTTAGATCCAACAAACCAAGATAAGTTCACCAAATCCTCCTCCTCTTCTTCTTCTCACCATGATAAATCCAAGAATGTCGAAAATTGTTGTTGTCAAATCTTCTCCTTCTCCTTCCTCCCAAGTTGAGCCTTCACAAAGAGCTCCTCTCCCTACCCCAAACTATACCCCTCTCAGGAGTCCTATAGTTCCATATTTGATAAAATTATGGCTTTCAATCTCATCTAATTACCTCTTATTCGGCCTTTAGATGAATCATGGGCCAAGCTCTCCTAGTATGTGAGGACACTTATTGAAAACATCACCGAGTTCCATGGGCACAACATTGAGAAGTTTCATACCTTTAAGGACCTTTTCAACAATTATCAATCAAGGGGACCTTCAAGTGGACAATCCTAATGCCCCTCCTAATCAACCACTTGAGGTCTTTAAACAACCTTTTCCTAACCATCCACCTAATAATCAAACTCAACCTCCTACATCCCAAACACCTAATGCACACATAATTAACAATGTAGACCAAATTTTGACGTCAACATCCACAACTCCATCATCTATGACACCTACATATATTTCAGATCCCTCTCCAACTATCACATCTCCATCAACATCAACCATGACCACAACCTCTTCAGACTTGATTACACCCACTTTGTCATCCTTTTCAGCTATAACTTCATCCCTTGAACCCCTTTCTTCACCAACCACATCATCTGATGTAATCACACATATGTCTACATCTCAATTTACAAATATAACTATGGTACCCTTGAAACATTTATGACACAACTTCCCCCACTTAATACAACCACAAATGATATTCATGCCCCATCTACAAAACCAATCATCTCTACACCAACAATAAAATTACACCTATGACTACCCCATCACCTACTCCCATAACCAATACAAGTACAAGTGACACTTCTATCACATCAACAACATCCACAATACCTACATCCATTCATCCTAAATCCACACAATCAATCTCACCTTTAGACGTTGTTAAACGCATCATATAAAAACCTCTTCCACCATCAATATTACCAACATTGCTACCAAAACCAGTCACCATGGATCCCCCAACTAAAAATGCCACTACTTCCACCAAGGAAAAATATATACAAATGCAAACTAAGAACCTTGGTGTCCCTATTCAGAAATATTTTGTACATCTACATAAAAATTTGGAACTTCCTTCCCTAGGACCAACAATCTTAAGACTACATCATCATCATCTTTAGGAACATCTTCCTCTATCTTGGGGCCACCCCCTTCATCCAAAATTTACACAACTAGTAGGATAACCCAACAATGAACCTTCTTCTAAGACAAATCCTCCTCCAAAACCATCTACCACTTCCATCCCAAAATCAAATCTAAGTCACCCACATCATCAACCAAGACTCAAAATCAAACACAACCATCCTCATCAAAATCTAAGAAAAATTAAAATCTCCCATTAAACCACCTCAAGAAAAACAATCATTACCCCCTTCACCTATAGACACATCATCACCTATTCCCTTGGGGTATTATACTACAATGTTTTATCAATTTCTCCAAGCTTTGCAATCACTTTACCATCAATCAAACCCTTTGATCCAAATGCACCATGACCTTCATGGTTTGATTCTAATATTGTTTTTGCATACCATCATGCACTAGGGCATGACATTGAACATTGTAAGGCCCTTCAAACCATCATACATAATCTCATTGACCAAGATGACCTTCTTGAGGAGGGACCAACCATTCCATCATCAACTTCTTCATCAACACCTCATCCACTATAACATCTAAGTCACCTCATTCATCACAGAATTTTGTTTCCATCCCACCACCAAACGAGGATCCTTCTAAGGATGGTCCCCCTTTATTCATCAATTTTGTTTAGATAACTACTCGTTCGGGCCCACATGACTCCAAACTAACCACCCAATCAAAATCAAGGACTTTTGTTTCTATCCCTCCTCCTAAGGAGCTTACCTCATCCACACCCCCATCAAAACCTAAGGTTTGTGGTCTCCACTCCTTCTAGTGAGCCCACTTCATCTCCATCCCCATCATCATCAAGACCTAAGGTTTCCATATTAGCTTCCCCTCAGCCTATTGAACAAAGCATTGTCAAACAACTTCACTCAGGACTTGGTTAAGATGTCACTTTATGAGCTTATCCAAAGCTCTCCTAACCACAAACAAGCTCTTATTGAAGCTCTACAGTGCATCCCGATATCATCCAATGAGCCTCAACCCCTTGTGGATATAGTTGATGCTTTCACAACATCCACTGCCATGTCCTTCAAGGATTCTAAAATCCCCAACATTCCCTCCTAAGACCATGATCTTCCTCTCTTCATCATGGTTCACATCAATGACACATTCATTCGAATGGACTATGATTGAAAATGGTGCTAGTATCAATATAATTTCTTCTCACACCTTCAACCAACTCAAACTACCTAAAACCATTGTTTTGAATCCCTACCACCCTTCATGCCTTTCAATGATACTATCACCCCACATTGGGTATGATTATCCTTTCCCATTTGTTGGCCATAAACTCCTTCATGAGGTATTCTACATTATAGAAGGAGAATTTTAGTATAATGTTCTTCTGGATGCTTAGATTCATGATTCATGCCATGCATTACATCCCATCTACCCTCCACTATATTAAATATGAATATGAAGGGACAATTCATACTCTCCTCATCGATTCCCCTCCTTTCAAGACATGTCATATGACTTATCAACCAAATGATGTGCTTGTCCTAAATCAAACCCTTCTTCTAAAGCATCCACTAGTTATTTTGTGCCTACATCTAAGTTACCCCATGATGGATCTTTCGATGATGTGATGTAACACCTTTCCTTAGGAGAGTATCAACTCCTCACCCTTAATTCCCTTCCTCCCATCCACTACCTAGGCCATCCAGATAAGGCCCCTATGTATCAATCCAATGTTGGGGACATCATCTCATTTGGCCCCTCTTTTCTATCAAAACCAACTTAGTCTACAACAACCTCGATTGACCTTCTTCTCATGCTAAAGATCACCCTCACACCAAACCATATACCAATGGTTTTAGCTTCCTCGATAAACCATCCTTCACCTACACATACCTCCACCATTGTGCATGGAAGGGGTTTGGTATGGGGAATTATGAACAAGGTCCCCATGACCATGTCTTCAAAAAACCCAAACCATATGAAAAATTTGGCTTGGGATACAAAGATCCCTCCATCCCTCCTTTTTAAACTTCTGCATCATCTCCCATCGATGTTGATTCACCTCCCTTCTCTCCATCCAGAGATATCTCATAGGGAAGATGATACCGTATCCATTCCCCTAATTTTTTTAGTCTCCACCATTTCCCTCCATTACCGGTCACTTATCAGGTTGGAAACAAAACCCGGTCCTTTCCTCTCAAGTATCAGAGATGATAGGGAAGATTCCCCTACCATTGACATTCTTCAATGCAGCAATGATAACTCCATTATTTCTTACATGGGGTCGAGGATATCATATCTAAAATTCCCTTCCCTAACACTTCCACTCTCTAAATGAGTCCACTATCAACATTAAGGTGATAATCCTCAAGAGCCTCGCATCCTTAAGGTGGGCCAATCTTTGGAGCCTCAAGAACTCGAAGCCTTCACCTCTTTCTTATCAAACACAACTAGGCCTTTGTATGGTCATACTATGACATGCAGGTCTTAACCCTCCATCATTTTCCATAACATTGTCACCATTCCCAAAGCTAAACTGGTTAAGAAGAAGCTTCACCGCATGCATCCTTGAGTTGCCTTCCTTGTCAAAGAGGAGTTGCAACACCTCCTTTTTGCAACTTTATCATCTCTATTGACTATCCACAATGGGTTTCAAACATCATCCCCATTGCTAAAGCTTCAGGAAAGCTTCACATATGCATTGAATTTCGAGATTTAAACCTTGTTTTCCCTAAAGATGATTTCCCCTTCCTAACATTGATAAACTTGTAGACCTTACTGTAGGCCATGAGATGTTGTCTCTTATGGATGGATTTTTGGATACAATCATATCCTTATCGCACCAGAGGACCAACATAAGACTTCTTTCATCACTCCTTAGGGAACCTTTTCTATCATGTCATGCCCTTTGGCTTGAAAATTCCTAGAGCCACCTATTAGCAATGAGCCATGACTTATATCTTTCATGATCTCATCCATAAGACTGTAGAGGACTATGTGGATGACCTCTTGGGTAAATCCAAACATAAAAGTGATCACCTCTCTATCCTTGGAATCCTTTTCAATCGCCTCATCCATTTCTTCCTCCATCTTAACCCGACTAAGTTTGTTTTTAGAGTTCTTACTAAAAACTTCTTGGTTTCATCATTTCTATTAGGGGTATTGAATTTGACCCTACAAAAATCAAGGCCATCCTTGAGATGCCTCCTCCTTGTAATATTAAGAAACTTTTCATTCTTCAATGGTTGAATTCATTATCCATTTGTCACTTCATATCACAACTTTGGATACCATTGCTAACCATTTCATCATCTTCTTCGTAAATATGTCGACTTCCATAGGGATGATAACTACCAAAACCATTTGATGATTTTAAATTATATCTCCTATCTCCACATATGCTTACACCTCCACATAAGGGAGGTCCCTTTTATCTATATGTCTCTACCATTGATCATGCCCTAGGGCTATGTTGGCACACCATGATGACCAAGGTCATGAGTGCCATTTATTACATCAATCGCACCCTTCACGATTATGAGAATTACTATATTGAAGTTGAAAAGCTATGTTGCACCCTTTTTTAGCCAATTCTAAGCTTCGACATTATCTTATCAATCAAACAATTATGTTCACTATCTCTCTCATCTTCTCAAAATGATGCATTCTCAAGCCTTATCATAATGATCACATCACTCATTGGCTCATGCTCATGACTGAGTTTGACCTAGAGTTCATCTCTCAAATATCTATTAAGGTTCAAGCTATCGTAGACCAATTTTAAAGCCCCCTTTGTGATGCTCATCTTCCTCATGAATAGATGAATCCATCAATAATTTCCACCATGAGGATTCTCCTCTTAGGATGAATCTCTTTTTTATGGTCTCTAAGTGTCAACAAGGGGAGGCATTGACATCATTATCATTCCTCCTTAGGATAATCCTATCCCCATTTCTCAAAATATTGACTTTGAGTACACTAACAATATGATAAAGTATGAGGATCTCATTTTTTTGGCCTTGAAACCACCATCCTTTTGGGTTTCCAAATCCTTGATATCTATGGGGATTCCAAGCTCATCATCAAACAAGTTACATGTGATTATCAATGTAAAAATGATATTCTTTAGAAATATAAGGACATTGTCATCTTTCTCCTTGAGGATTTTGATTCTTACACTATCCAAGCCATCCCTTGATCATCCAATCATTTTGTTGACAAAATGACATCTCTTGCATCTCTCATCCCATGGACAACAAATGAATCCAAACTTTTATTTGTTGTTTTTCATCATCATGATCAACCATCTCACGTCCATGAGTTACCTCATGTCAATCTTGTTTAATCCAATGCATCAGATCTTTGGTACTCTCAAATATTTGATTATCTATAAATCAATCATTCCCTTTAACCTATCTAAGAATGGTAGGAGGTCATTTATTCAATGTTCTAACCACTATGTCATTCTTAGTGACATCCTCTATAAACATGGGTGTGATAGTATTCTCCTTCGATGCCTTAAATCCCATGAATCTACTCACGCATTATCCAAGAAGTTCACATTGGTATTTTTGGTGGATACTTTAGTGGATTAGTTATCTCTAAGCATGTTCTTCACCTTAGCTATTATTGGCCTTCTCTTAATTAGGAATTCTATGAATATGTTAAGAAATGTGTTAATTATCAGCAACATTCTAATCTTGTCCAGATTCCTAGCTATCCCTTATATCCAACTCATGACCTTTGGCCCTTCTCGTGATGGGGCCTTGATCTCATCGATACCATCAATCCTCATTCTTCACAACATCATCATTTTATCATCACCATGAATTAGTACTTCACCAAGTGGGTGGAAGTGATCCCACTCACCTTAGCTAAAGATAATCCAATCATTAACTTCATATATCAACATATCATTTTTTCACAATTTCCCTCATAAAATCATCATGGATACGAAAAAAATTTTAAAAAAAAGATGTCAATAAGCTCTACAATTAATTTAATATTAAGCTTATTTTATCTCCTCTCTTTATTATCCTTAGGCCAATGGCTAGGATGCCTATAATAAGACCTTGTGTAACATCCTTTTAAACTATCGATAAAATAGGTCATAACTGGTATCTTGGCTTCTCTAGATATTTGGGCCCTATTGTGGAAAATCATCCAAACCCCCACAGTGTTACACCTTTTTATTTTATCTATGGTTTTGAATATTTTCTTCCCCTTGAAGTTCATATTATTTTGTTACATGTTTCCCTCCACAACTTTATTTTTTATAAGGACTATCATTAGGAATATCTAGAATAACTAGAGTTGTTAGAATAACATCACCTTATTGCCCTTCAATGTCATCAAGTGTACCAAGATCAAATTATTTGTGCTTATAACAAGAACCTTAAGCCTCATGAATTGAAAATTGGTAACCTTTTCCTTAAATAAAATCAAAATGTCACTTTGCTTATAGAAAGGATCCAATAGGGAATTTTTCTCCTAACTAGATTAGACCTTACATTGTCACACATAAGTATGGGTCAGGGATTATCATTTTCTTCCCTTGATGGTAAACTAGATGTTTCGTATTTTCTTTTTTATTATCAAGTTGAAGAGTTAGATAACAAATAAATTACACAAATAAAAAATGTTGTAGGGTTTATGTTACCTTAGATGCGATATGATGGATATGGGAAAAAATGATTGATGGATCCCACTCATTGTAAGTTTGATAACCTAAAAATAAGAACCACTGAAAGAAAAATGATTAGATAGGATATGTGGGGTTGTATGATAATGTGTACCCAAGAAACATGAACTTCCTTGGTGGATGTCAACCCCTGTTCATTAAAAAAAAGTGATGTAAAATATGAAACAATAAATATCGTGTAGAAATAGAAGTGCTACTAAATCACGAAAATGACAGAGATTGATCTAAAATCTATTAGAATGTAATAACTATAAACTAACTTTTACTTGGTCTAGGTTGAGAGTGACTCAAACTATGTAGAGGCATATCGAAAGTGACTTGTGAGGAGAGATCTAGAATAGGAGATGAATATGCAGACCTGTAAGGTTCTAGATGTAAAATAGGAGGTTTTGGATGTTGTAAGTCACCTGCAGAAGAGAAATAGAGGTTGAAAACTG
Organism: Taxus wallichiana var. yunnanensis; assembly: GCA_018340775.1. Lineage (NCBI taxonomy): Eukaryota > Viridiplantae > Streptophyta > Pinopsida > Cupressales > Taxaceae > Taxus > Taxus wallichiana. The sequence continues at coordinate 521,988,379 of CM031238.1, forward strand.
TAGCAAGTAATAGGAAATGGCAATAAGGGAGGTGGGATTAGAAAAATGGGCTCGGATCAATGGAAACCGAGGTACAAGTGGGATATGTTTGATCCATAGAGGAGAAGAATGATGGTTTAGGTAGATTAAAAAGCATGATAGAGTGAAGGTAAACTTTGAAAAATGATTTGGGACAAATAACTTATTGATGTCGTGGTAGGTCAAAAATGATCCAAGGTCGACGATGACTCGTAGAAGAGTTTGAATAAAGCCTAGGATCTATGGATGGAAAAGGAAACGTATAAGAAAATAATTTGGAAAAGAAGGTTTTGAAGAAGCTCTTAGTGTTGTTGAGGCTTATCTGAACCTACAAAATGTTATATATATGCAATAATAAGATACTACGATAGATATAAAGTAAAACAATACAATGATGATGATAATATCATGAGGGATGATCGTGAGTGATGTAAGCACATTACAAAGATGTCCAAAAGAATCAGAACTATTCCAAGAATGCTCAAGTACCAAGAAGAATTTGTAATTCACAAAAGAACTCCCAAATTTAGCATGTATTTGATTGAGAATGGAAATATAGGATTTAGTTTTATAGGGTTGACGATGATTGGGATGGTTCACCACAAAATATGGGGAAAGTTTTCCCAACAGGGCTAGATTTTTAGATTTTGAGTAATTTCAGGATATTAAGGAATGAGCCAATGCTTTAAAGCATGTAGGTGGGAAGAGGACATGATATGGGTAGTTACGGCATAAAAATAGATAGGATTAAAGATTATAAAAGCAAGGGGATGGACTTGGGATAAAATAATCATAAATAAAAGTTTTGTTAGGGAAAGGGATATTAATTAATAAATTAATTAATGATAATTGGATGGGAATTTAAGGTGATCTGAAAATAAAAGGGAATTTAATTAAATTAGGGGGATGAATTAAATAAACATGTACACACGGGTCATTAAGGGTATATATACCAAATTTAGGTGTCTACATTTTTCCCCTTTTTTGTTGAGTGGTTGGACTAGCAAGCCATGAGAAAAAAATGATGAGAGTTGGATGAGGATTGATGAAAGGTAGATGATGAGCTCCCCCTTAAACGGGGGATCAATGAGATCACAAGAAATCAATATGCATTTGAAAAAGGGTGGGTGGGTAAATAAATTATGGGTAAAAGGATTACCAAGGAAATATGCCCCAAGAAAAAGGGATCACAATAACAATGAAAATATGGTGTTGAATCCAATATCACATCGGTAGAGGAATTTTTTTTTCTTAATGGAGATGGGATACAACATTCTATGGACCAAAGTTGAGATGGTGAAGATCATTGTCATATGGATGCAAGCCGGGATGACCAATGGGTCATAAGCAAGTCATCAAAATATGCACAACTAAATGCGAAAAGTATGTGAAATCCTTCGTACATGAGGAATCGAACAAATAGGTATGCATCCACAAGGGATGAGGATGAAAGGTATGGTGCCCAATGGGACATGAAAAATGACCGAGAATTTAAAATGAAAAAGTGGGTGGTGAAATAATATGCCCCAAAGGGGAAAGTATGGCCATAATAGCAAAAAGAGAAATAAAATAAGCCCTAAGAGGGGAAAATTATGGCCATGGGAAAAAAGGGAAATAAAATATGCCCCAAGAGGGGAAACGTATGGCCATCAAGGAAAAAATAAGGAAACGTATGCCCCAAGAGGGGAAACGTATGGCCACAAAGGCAAAAAAATGAAAATTATGTCTTAAGAGGGGAAATGTATGGCCACAAAGGTGGAATTGAAAGGAAAATATGGTGCCCCAAGAAGGGAATGAATATGGCCATAAGAGTGGACTTGATATGATGAATGTAATGCCCAAAGGGGAAAATGAATATGGCCTCAAAGGAGGACTTCATGCACGGATTAGATAGGATTGTAAATTAAAATACCCAAAGGAGGATTAATTATGGCCACAAAAGGTGGACTTAAGGAGTATGAAAGGATTAAGGTGCCCAAAGGGAAAATAGAGATGGCCAAAAATTAAACTAAGAAAGTACATATGCCCAGGGAGGAATAGTTTGAATGTTAAATTAAAACTACTTAAATAGAAAATAGAGATGGCCACAAGTGTGGACTTAGAAAGTACATATGCTCGAAGGAGGAATAGTTTGAATGTTGAATCAAAAATTCCTGAAGGGAAAATAGAGATGGCCACAAATGTGGACTTAGAAAGTACATATGCCCGAAGGAGGAACAGTTTGAATGTAAGATTAAAAATACACAGAGGGAAAATAGAGATGGCCACAAATGTGGATTTGGAAAGTACATATGCCCAAAGGAGCAATATTTTTAATGTTAGATTAAAAATACCTGGAGGGAAAATAGAGATGGCCACAAATGTGGACTTAAAAAGGTCAACAATAGATGATTCCATAGAAAAGGATGCAAGAAAGAGGGGAAAATCCCAAAATAATTACTGCGCGGGGAGTCAATGGTGATTAGTGATATTAATGGTGACCTAAGGGGTTCGACAATGACCCTAAGTCAGTGGCTATATAAGCCAGGTTGGGCGACAATGCTAATTTTCACACGCAAATTTGACAAGAGAGAGTAGGGAAATTAAATAGAAAATCGAGAGATGGAGGCCGCTAGGGCTTCGAGGAAATGCCAAAGGGTGTGGAGGATGGTGAGTAAAAAAACCCACTCTATTTTTTATTAAATTTAATATTTTGTTTATTTTATTACATTTTTGTAAAAATTGGATGATGTTAGGGGCATTCTGAAGCAACCTAGGTGGTTCAATGTCAACCTATCCCCAAAGTGCATCGACATACCCCCAAACACATCAATCCAAATTAGGTTGGCGTCAACCGGATAGGGATGATGGATAAGCTAGGGTTATATTAAATTTTGAATTAATTTTAATGTGTTTTACATGGATTTTGGATTGAGGACTTGATGTTTTCATGTCCTATTTGTTATTATAGGCTAGGAGGCTATATATTTTAGAGATCAAGATCCATCCCTATACGATAAAATTATAGGAAATGTGATAGTTATTGAGTGGCATCACTTGGCCGCAGTGGGATTAGGCATACATTATCAGATGATCCCACAAGATGTGGGGATTATGATTGATTTAGTGGAGAGATAGGATCGAAAGATGTGTTCATTTTGGTTTAGGACAAGGGAGATGACCATCACCCTAGAGGATGTGTATCAGATTCTTAGGTTTCTTAAATAGGGGAGCAGATCATTACCATTATAGGTGATAAAAGAATGACAATTTTGATGAGGCTATTTGGAGTGATACACCCTAAATCATTTTTTCTTCAGGGATTTTTCATATGAGTTGATATATGAGGCTGAGGTACCACACAACCATTTTATTTTAATGGTGATGATGGTTGTGTTATGTTATGCTTTGTCAAACTCTATTGGATCTCGGTTTCCATATACACTAGATGGTGTATTGGTAGATATAGTTGATCATCGACCATGTTCTCATTTGGGACTTCCTTGTTGGCTCAGGTTTACCATGATATTTCCATGTACAAGTTAGGGAATAGGTTAGGATTAGATTTGGGATTCTTATTACATCTGCTACGCATATGAGCACATAGAAGTGATTAGGCCACCAAGGTTTCCATTGGTTTCAGGAGACCATATAAAGTTCGATAGTCATATTTCTAATATGGAGTTTTGATCAGAACTTTGGAGACAGGAGTGATAGGATGGTGGATTGGTATATAGATCAACTTGTGGAGTTGTATGCTTATTAGGTTAGGTGGCGAACGTATCAAGATTTCTCTATATGGCCAATGGTAGATGTAGATTTGGCCAAGATGAGGATGATGAGTTGGATATAGGGGAGACAACTAGAGATGATCAAGGTCATTTAGTTTGATCGAGTGTGATGAAACTTTGGATTCATCAAGATTGTCCCTCCTGATTCTATTCTATTTAGGAGAAAGTATTTACACGGGGAGTTTTAAAGTCCGATCTATTGGAGGAGGAGGTTGTACTATGGGATGAGGATGATGATGTGGCATAGGAGAAATATACTCGACCGGTATACTACAATGTGGGAATCTCATGTTACTAAGGAGGGATGAGAGGATGAGGTAAATGAGATGGATATTTATGTAGAGGTGGCTTCTAGAGGAGGAAAAGATGGTGTAGTAGGAGAGTTTGCAGGTGGCACACTTACATGATGAGTTAGATCAGATGAGGATGGAGAGAGACAATGCATGTGTAGAGAGGGAAATATCTCTTCAATAGTGATATGTGGTCATGAAGAGAGGAACTGAGATATACAGGATAGAGATCACTACCATAGAAAGAAGGAGGCCTACGGGGCCTATTTTAGGTATTTTTACACTATTTTTGTGATAGAATCGTTAGTGGTTCCTGGAAGCAAGACAGAGGTCAAGAAAGGTTGATCCTCCCCGCATGACCTCTAGGGATAGATACATATAACTAGCCATAGAGGCTAGATATTACAAGGGATCCTTTTGAGAAGCTACCAAAGACATTGTGGTACTAGGATCACCTTCGAGGATTACGTAAAGAGGATCTACTCCATTGAGGAGTATGGCTAGTGTAACATAACCATAGTGAATGGATGGATTCCATGAGGGTGGTGTAGATGTGCAAGGGTTAGGTGTTGTCAGACCTACCCTTGGAGGAAAGGTTTTTAGAGTCTCGAGATATAGAATTCAAATTTTTGATAACATCTCTCGCTTTGAGAGAAGGTCCTTAGAGGTTTTATATGATGTATTGACATACATTTTGATATATATATGTATATATATATATATATATATATATATGATTGTTTTCATCAATCATTATGTGTTTATTGGTGATGTGATGAATTAGATTAGATGTTGTGATGATGATTTTTAGATTAGATGTTATGATTTCATGATGTGATGATAATGTAATGGATCATTTATCTTATATTTGATGATGATGGTGAAATTAAAGTACGTAATAGATGACTATTTTGGATATGTACGTGTATGGATGATGATATAAATGTGTGATATGTTATGATTAATATGTTTAGTGTTTGAATTTAATCATCGTGATTATGATGTGTATGGTAAAATGTAATGAAAACAATTTTGAAATAGATGTGGTTAAATGATGAATATAAGTAAGAGTAAATGTCTTGTAAGATGATAGATAAGATATAGGTGATTGAGATAAAGAAAATTATGTTATAACAAATAAAAATAGGGATGAAGGATAAATGTGATAGGATAAAGGATAAAACATAACACAATGGTGGCGACCCATAGGTGTGAACAAAAATACGTCATATCAAGGAACATGAGAGGAAAATAGTCCTCAAAATACTTTACAGTAAACAAGAAGAGGATCGAGCTAACATAAGGCACATGTGACCAAAGAAAATGCTAATATGTAACCAATGACAGGTTAGTCATACAAAATATCATAGGAAAGAAATGAATGCAATGAACTAATAGACCTAATTTCCACACGACAAAAATATTTGATATGTACTTACACAAGGGAAGAGGATTCTCCAAAAGTGATGTAACCTAAAACTATGCCCCATATCCTGGGAAGGGGAAAGATAAAAATAATCAATACAGGAAGTCTACTAGAGGAAAAGTGATCAATATGATAATATTTCTTGGGATGCTAATAATATCAAAGGTTGATCAATTTTGGAAGCCTTCCAAATGTCGTAAAATAGTATTCATCTTGTTAGGAATTAGAGAACAAAAATATGGAAACAATTCCTCAAATCACAAAAAGAGGGAAACTATATAAAGTAATTATATTTGTAGAAATATAACAACATAAATAAATAATGCACAAAATAAGAAAATACAAGATTTAATGTGGTTCACCCAATGTGGGCTACGTCCACCAAGAACTTGCTCAAATTTTATTACCAACAAGAGTAAACAACTCTCATAGTCTTCTCTCAGTTATGAACTCACAACATAATTCCAAAGATGTTAAACCACATCTAAACCACAATTGACACCTAATTACTTAACCTTGATCACTAAGACTCAAGACCTCTTGAACACTCAAGATATATTCAAGATACCCTAACACCTCTATTTATAGGATTACAATCCTTTTAAGAAGTATTAAAGCCAACCCTAGAAGTTTGAAACTCATGATCTTTCATCTTCCCACGATTTGGAAAAAACTATCACGACATTGATGACCAATTAACAAAAACTTAATAGAAACTCAACAGTAATGTTGTAGCAATGTCACAAGATAATGTCACAATAGACAACTACAAAAAGCTCCTGGAGTCTCTAGACTTAATCTGTTTGAACTCCAACACTTCAATACCGATATGAGAAGACCCAAAAAGCAGGCTCCACACCCCAAAAATCTCCCACTGGAGAATGTTTCCACCGAGAAAATAATCAATCCTTCATTATCAACCATGAAGGCCAATAAAAGTTGAACAAAACTTCAAATTCTCCCTTGTGACCACCTTGGTCATCATATCCATAGGATTATGACTTGTATGAATCTTTTCCGAGTTGAACTTATCTTATTCTAAAGTTGTCTTGATGAAATGATATCTCAATTGAATGTGCTTCATCCTAGAGTAGAAAGTGGAGTTATTTGCCAAATGAATTGAACTCGACTATCACCTTTGTGTAGTCTCCCAACTTCCTGCTTATGACCCAACTCATCAAACAATTGTTGTAACCAAATCATCTCCTTGCTTGCCTCTATGGTAGTAACATACTTAACCTCTATGGTTGACAAAGCCACAACTTTTCAGAATCGTGAAATCCAACTCACCTCTGTATTACCAACCATAAATACATAACCTTTTGTGCTCCTCCTACTATCCAAATATCCTGCCATGTCCGAATCTACATAGCCACGCAATGTAGTGTCCAATTCACTAAAACACAATGTTGCTCCCATGGTCCCTCTCAAATACCAAAGGATCCACTTCATTGCCTATTAGTGCTCTCTACTTGGATCACTCATAAACCTACTCACTTCTCCCACTACATGGGCAATGTCGGAGCTTAGTGCATATCATAGCATACATCAAGCTACGAACTAATGATGAGTATGATACCCTAGACATCTAGATTCTATCCTCCTCAGTCTTGGGACTCTACTCCTTTGATAATTTAAAGTGACCTACCAAAGGAGTACGAGCCAGTTTTGCATCCTACATACTAAACCTATCGAAGACCTTATTTATGTACTATTCTTGAGATAATTCAAAATTCCTCTTCTTCCTGTTCCAATTTATTCTCATACCAAGGATTTGTTTTGCTGCCCCCAAATCCTTCATATCAAAGGAATCACCTAGCTGCTTCTTGAGTACCTTTATTTCCTGCATGTTCTTCCCTACAACAAGCATATCATCCACATACATGAATAGAATAATATAACTACCATCAAGAAACTTATTGATTTACACACAATGGTCTAAGTGACACCTAGAGTAACCCTGCCCCTGCATAAAATTTTCAAACTTCTTGTACCACTGCCGTGGAGCTTGTTTCAGGCCATACAAGCTCTTCTTTAATTTTCACACTAACCTCTCCTTCCCTTTGACCTCATAACCCTGTGGCTACTGCATATACAATTCCTCCTCCAACTCACCATGAAGGAATGTAGTCTTCACATCCAACTGCTCTAAGTACAGGTCTTCTACTACTACTAAACCAAGAACAATCCTAATAGAAGTCATTTTAACAACAAGAGAAAAAATTTCATCAAATTCTATACCTTTCTTTTATGCAAATCCCTTGACCACAAACCAGCCTTGTATCTTTTCCTTCCTCCATCTTCCTCTTTGATTCTATACACCCACTTGTTCTGCAATGCTCTCTTGCCCTCAAGTAGCTCCACTAGATCCCAAGTCTGGTTCTCCATAAGAGATCTATGCTCTTCATCCATGGCCTGCTCCCACTTCTTCCTGACATCCACTTGCACTACTTCCTCAAAGCACTCGGCTCTCCCACATCGATAAGAAATAAATAATTCAAATATAGATTAAATCATTTAGGTTCTGTACGATGGAAAAGTGATAAGTGAGCATGGGAATCTACAAGTAACTCTTCCTCGCACTTTGACCTCTCGAGGTCATAACAGAGATGGCCGATGGGGATGGAATATACGTGGGATGCACACGAACTAGTTAGGCAATATGATGTCTTCAATGCACACTAGTAGAAGCTGCGAATCTAAGGCAGAGAAGGCACTCCTAACTCGAATCGGTGTGATAGATCGATCGGTAAGGATGACTACTTCAAGGCTCCAATCAATATCGATCTCTCGGCATGATTCGGTTTATGGGTTGTGGAATACGTGGAAAATAACCCAGGATAGTTTGTGTATGTCTCCGAGATAAGGTCATAGGGTGGATGGTAAATATAGTTGAATCTATGGAAAATTCTCTAGCCTAGTCCAGAATTCCCTAGCTTTATTAGCTACTACATCTAACAAGGATAATTTTTCAATGATGATAGGTGGAAGTGGAGTAGATCTGAATACTAATGTGCGTAGGCTAGCATCTATGTCTGATTCACCTATGGATTCATTGGGTTGTGGGATTTGTGGGTCACAACCATAGATTCATGTTTGTTGTGGTCCTACTATGGTCATGTGTGGACTCAGTCCCTAATCCCTAATATCTAATAGTCATATGCTTTCTCAACCTTTATATTCAGAATTAATAGTTGTGTGATCTTTTTGAGTATCTCACAGGTGTTCGTGTAACCTGAATTCTTAAGCTAGTATCTATATCTGTGAGAGTGTCTCCTGCATCTAGCTATGGGACCAAAGGATCACAACTAAACATTTTCTCTCTTTCAAGCCCTTCTACAGTCATGTAGATATATATCTAGGGTAATCTGTAGTTTGGTTGATTTGACCAAAATGTGTGCGCTTTGTCGTCTTCTATGTTTAACCCGCTTAACTGGAGGCTGATCTATTGTAAATTTGTCATTGTTTGGAAGACTTGGATCCTAAGATTCTGATCTATATCAGTTATTTCTATGACGAGATCGGGTTGGGGCATGATTGGCTCGAATATGTATTCTCTGGACTCTCTAGGTCTCGTGATTGTCATACAAAAGCAACAATGTAAATCCAATTGCAGCAAAGTAAACTTAACTATGTGAAGTGTATTTATAGCATATATAAATTCTCTATTTCGTATTTTTGATGAATTTATATGAATGAAATTGAAGGAGCAACTATTTTAATATATCTAGAATTTGACAACTAATCTAATAACGAATTTAAAACAAACAAAGAAACCGAGTATAGCTACTTGCTTGTGCAGTTGTAAATCTATTCTAAATAATGAAAATATTCATCTAATATATTTGAAAGACTCTCGATCCTACCTTAGAAGTGAATAATGAATCATATTTTCTCGAAAATATCAATCCCCACAGACTTCCCGCAATATTGAAAGTAAAATTGATGAAATAAAGTGATTGGCTACTCTATTTGATATGCTTCTAACTAGAACTTTGAAAGCTAGAACCTAGATTTTGTAGAACAGTGGCGAATCCGATGGTGTGTGTGGTTCTTTCCCTCAGTGTGATCTCCTCATTCCTTCGTGCTCACGTGGATCTAGAAAAGCGTGTAATGCTAGCATCAATAGAAGTAGATATTGGGACAAAGGTAGCTTAGGATACAGACTGAATACAATGCAAGTAGGAGAGAGATAGCGCAAGAGTACAGAGCTTGGCTTATGTAATTCCTAGTGGGATTTATTGCGAGTCATGCAACATAAAACGTCCAAAACCTGAAACTATCCTATTTGAAGAACAAAACCTGCAACTTTAATGGCTTCCTATTGAAATCAAACTGTCCTATTCCAATTGATTTGGATGAAGTGATAACAACACTTTGCACAAGGTGGATATGTGGCTTCCTAACAACAAAACAACACTAACTAGGCATGCAATGAATGAAACTAAGAATTCTAAGAAAAATGAAAGACTAATCTATTGCAATGAGAAATTCAGAGGCAAATTTTAGGGGCCATTTGCTTGAGCACAAGCCAGCTATTTATAGAATTCCCATTTACCCAAAGGTGAAAACCAAATTGATCTCTTTAACCATAAACAATGAAAAAACACTATTCCAGGGAACCAGAACCATTAATGCAAGCCAAAGGCGGTGAAAAAAAAAATGGTAAACGTTGAAATTTACGTGAGTTGCGTTAAAAGGAACATTCTTGAAAATGCGTAAAGGACCGCCACCCTAAGCAGCGTGGCGGTTATAGGATCTCCACCCTTCCCGGGTGCGATCACGAGACCGCCACCTAGGAAGAGAAGCATTTTTGTCACAGAAGAATAAAACACAAAGAAAAGAGGGGAAAAGAGAACAACAAAGCACGCAGGGGCTAAGCGGGGCATGTGGGATGTTAACGCACACTTGGGGAGCTTTTCCAGATCCCGAACACCTTGCGAGGAGACTTGTATCATCATTGGGGCACATGTTACGTTGTTCCGGTAGTGCAGTACCTTACAATTTTGGGTATGTAAATATTGCCTCCTTAGAGAAGTGTTTTACCCATGGAGAGGTGTAAGACGGTGGGTCGAGTATGGCGGTCCCGAAATGGGAAGTTGGAAGTTATACCTGATACGTCGTGTGTCGCAATGACGCCATCCAAAATTCCCACCACCTGCAAAATGAAAAGAGGAATCAAGTGCAGATAGACAAAATAGATCAGAAAATAAATGCTAAAATAACGTGAAATGAGGACGTACCATTTGTGCAGGGGTAAGAACTTACCTCCGTTGGTGCTCCAAACCTGTGAAAAGGGGGATTCAAAATGAGTCAGGTTGCTATATATATGAAAGTGGGCCCATTTTCCTATTCATTTGTGCGTGTTGATTTGGTTGGTTTTGAGCTCTGGGACCCACGGTGATGGTTTCTTATGAGAGTAGAGTCAAAACGTTTGTGATGGGATAGCGATCATGCCTCCGTGAGCGGAACATCGACCCACGAGATCACATGTTAGTTTTTCTCAATTTATCATTTTTACCCCCAAAATTTTAAAATGTTAAAATCTTTGTCGTGGGGGGGTTATTTTTGAAAATGTTAGGTTCAAAAGGTCTATCTAGGGGGTGCCTACTAGGTAGGCTTTGTTTTAATTAAAATAGTGTCGTTTTTCATGTTTTTAGGATTTTTAAGGTATAAAACCCACGTGGGTTTTTCGGGACACGACCGCTGCCCTGAATAGGGGCAAAGTGGTCACATGACCGCTGCCCTTTTCAAGGCGGTGGTTACAAGACCACTACTTTTAAGGTGGTGGTTACGAAACCGCCGCTCTGCTCAGGGCGGCGGTTCCTAACAGAATGCCAAAGGAACACTTGTTTAAAATTGTTTTTGCATTTTTAGCATCTTTATGTGTTTTCATGATTTTTCTAATGTCATTCGGATGCTAACTTGCTCTGTTTTGTGTGTTTTTGGGTGTATGTAGGTGAGGGAGGAGTACATTCGATGGATTTGAGAGAGAGTGTGTGTGGCTCCCAGCAGTGTTAGATGCCCTTTCACAGGATGAGGTGGACACTCTTTAGAGGGCCGGCATACTACGTATATCATGTGTCCCACATGTTGCTCCATCCAGTCACATACTTTGTGACTTATTTTCTTATTGGGATGCTGATCGGAACACCTTCCAGGTTACCAAGGGTCCGAGGTGAGTGGACCATCACTTTAGAGGATGTTTACCATATTCTAGGGGTCCCGATCATCGAGAGACGACTTACTCTTGAGATGGCAGGTTCACGGGCCCAGATAGCATAGTGGGCTTCTTACATGGGAGATGTAGTTATCTCCATTGGGTCGAAGAAGGGGGTGAGGGTCTGATCTATTCCTAGCCTGCCTATCCCCTTGATTCACCAAGCCATTATGGGGATCCTTGCCTTGAGATTGATCGGGGACAAGGGAGGAGACACACTACTATATTGTTGGTCCCCCATCATTGCACAGATTGAGGGACATGGCCGGATTTACGCCTGGGGAGTAGATATACTTGGGACTACCTATCACGACTTGTACAAGGTAGTCCATTTACAGGGGCAGTCTTTGAGCCACCCGACCCTAGTTATGAGCTGGGTTTATGAGCGCTTCATCCCCTATAGAAGAGGTGTAGAGGTGGTAGATCCCGGAGCTATGAGGGCAGCCAGATGGATAGCTATGTCGGTGGTCAGAGCACCTCACCAGCCGATTACTTCCGGCCACCGATGACATGGAGGCCACACCGTATCAGGCCATGGTAGGTTTATGGGGCGAGGAGGCTCTTACTTTGATCTCCTACTCCACCATAGGGCAACTTGTTGACAGAGTAGGGAGAGTGGAGATACACCCCTTTGGCCGAGTTCCTCAGCAGTTTGGCCTACCTTATATGGGTATGCTTCCCTTGGTAGTTCCAGTATACAGGTCAGTCCGAGAGGCCAGAGGGGGTCCTAGAGGTTGAGGTTGGATAGTTGTTACCCCTAGTGTTCCCATTATGGCTAGGTGGGTAGTACATGCCCGAGGGAGAGCCGGTGCTCCTTAGGCACCCTTACTTCAGATTCTTTGCCGGTCCCACTCATAGTAGTGATGACCCTATTGACATAGACTCCGAGTCTGAGGAGTTCACAGGGGGAGGAGACAGAGGAGGATAGTGATCCTGAGTGGCATGACACTCAGGATATCATGTAGGCAGAGAGGGTAGAGCAGAGTGTAGAGAGGGTGACTCTAGTTTCAAAGGAGCCACTCTCCCAGGGCCATGGTGGGGAGGATGAGTCCATTGTGGGATGCTACGTCACTCCAGCCATGGGAGGAGTACCTCAAGCCAGGCGACATCTATGGTAGGTGCTGACCCTAGAGATCCATCCTGGAGGCCTGGTGACCCGAGTAAGTTATCTTCCCTTTGCTTTGAGTTAGGATCACTTTAATTTCCATCTCTCCTTTTGTTTACACTTGTGTTTATCTCTTGCTTTATTTCTAATTTGTTTTCTCCTTTGTTTGCAGAGACCGCCGATGAGTGGCGAGACCTGATTCGCAGGGTATGCACCGATACCCTGATGATCCCTATGGAGAGGACCCGTGTAGAGCTGTCTGTGGATGCAGGGGAGCCCTCGGCGCCTAGCAGGTATACCAATGTATTTTCCCCATCCGACATGTGGCCAGGATGGTATCTACCCTCTATACTGATCTGGTAGGGTATAGGACAACAGAGTGCCTGATGAGGAGTCATTCTCATGGCAAGACCACAACTGCCCCTCGAGATTGTGAGCCCTCCATGCATTCGGAGCGCTAGCACGAGCACAGAGTCCTAGGCATGGCCATGCACCTTGAGAGGATCTCATAGAGGTTGAGAAGCCACTTGGCTCTCTTAGATTTTTGCATGACATTTTTGTACTTTCCGAGCTCTTTGAGCATTTTGACCATGCTTAGCGCATGATGGCATTGACAGAATTTTGACCATTTATATATATATATATTCTTTTTGGAGTAGAATCTTGGCATCTATGACTTTTCTTGCATTTCCGTTTTCACATGTAAACTATGTTGTTATGCTTATATGCTATTTAGAATGTATGCAATGGAGAAAAAATGATACAAGTGTCTACTTTCTTTTTGTATTTTGTGATGCCGATATATGATAATGTAGATACAATGTGATTTTGAAATTTTAGTTTCTTTAAGAAATTTTGATACCTCATATCTGTTTTGGCAAAGTGGTGATGATAAGCTAGTATGATGAGAAGATATACTTGCCCTACTCCTAACTCTATGCAACTAGTAAGATGCAAGGGCTTGTGATCGAGAGCTAGAAAGGGCACAAGTTATGAAATGTGTTGAAATGATAGTGATGAAAGATAGACAAAGATTTGGTGGAACCAAATTAGGATGCTACAAGCCTACTCTACTTGAGTGACTCCATAGTTTGGGATGCAACTTGCTTTTTAGTTTATCGAGACTTAGATATGTAGATGGCCACATGGTAGAAAAAATCTGGGTTTTAGGATTTTTAACTCTCTTGGAATTTTGGACATCTGATTCATTTGTTTTTGAATCAAGACTTCAAGATTTGAATTGTTTTCTTATGACCTTTAATGTTTGTTTGTCAAGAGGACCCCCTATACCTTGCCCCATGCTACTAGTAATAAGTGTGGGTTTATCACCATGGGCAAGGCATAGGCGAAGTAAGGGAATTTCCATCCTTTCCCAACCCTGCGTCACTAGTAAGAGACGTAAGCTCATCACCAAAGGTTGGTGGGGCAAGGAAATGTGTAAAAATAAAAGTTTATTTTTAATCAACATTCAATTCGTTTACTTGAGCAAAATTTTAGCATGCTCTTACTTCCAAAGAGATATACATACGGGATAGATGTGACACGATGAAGCTTCTAGAACAGACCATAGGCAAGACACCTATCCTAAGAAGAAACCAAAAGTGAGAACAAGCATGTAGACCTTGGTATGGTTACCATTAAGACTTTGTCATATCTAGCTTTATTTGATGAAATGATTCGAAATAATTGATGATATCATGGAAACGGAGAAGTATGATTAGAGTGTTTATGCCAATACCATCAGAAGTTTGTAATGAATTGCTCTTAAGAATAAATTCCTCGATCACAAATTTGTACAAAACAAGCGGACAAAATGATCCTAACTATATGAAGATGCAATGTAGCTATAATTATGCAAATAGTGCCATTGCTTATGCATAGAATCGTTTAAGGTGTAGGGAATTGACTGTTTCACCAAATTCCTCACCTTCTAGTGTGCATAAGAGATATGCACCATTTCCATAGTCCTTCATGACTTGGTATGGGCCCAACCATTTGGGACGGAACTTCCTTCCTTCACCGGTATTTTTATCGATCCGGTTGTCTCAGCCGTAGAACTAGATCACCTTCATATATGTCACGTTCATAGACCTTCTTGTTATACTGCTAGCACATCTGGTTAGCATAGACTATGTGCCACTGTTTAGCATCTAACGTAGCTTCATCTAGGATTTCTAGTTGGGAGAGACGTGCTTCTCTGTAAGCGTCTTCATCTAGAATCCCTTGTAATGAGATACGGAGATTAGGTATTTCAAACTCAAGTGGGAGAACTACTTCTACCCTGAATACTAGCGAGAAAGGAGTCGCTCCTGTTGGTGTTCTTATTGAGGTTTGGTGGGCCCATAAGGCTAGATATAAATTCAAATGCCAATCTCATTTGTTTTCTTTCACCATTTTAAGAAGAATGGCTTTTAATGTTTTGTTTGTTGCTTCAGCTTGTCCATTGGTTTGCGGGTAATACAAGGAGGCTGTATAATGGCTTATTTTGAATTTATTGCACAATTCGCAAACTTTTTCATTCTTAAAAGAAGTCCCATTATCTGAGATAATGATTTACAGGACACCGTATTTGTAAATGATTTGGTTCAAAAAGAACTTGGTGATTACAGAACCCGATACAGTAGTAAGAGGCATAGCCTCTACCGACTTGGTAAAATATTCGGTGGCCGTGATTATGAAGTTATGGCCATTTGTAGATGAGGGGGAGAATTTCCCTATCAAATCGAGGCCCCACGTAGAAAAGGGCCATGGAGTAGCGATTGGTTGTAGAGCTTGTGTCGGCATATGGATCTCATGAGAGAATTCTTGGCACTTATGACACCTTCGTACAAACTCTATTGTGTCGTGTTCTAGAGTAGGCCAGAAGTAGCCCATTCGATGTATTTTATGAGTGGTGGCATGGCCACCGAAGTGTCCTCCACACATTCCACTATGAGATTCATGGAGAATCTTCTTGGATTCTTCTGTGTCAACACATCTTAGAAGCATTCCATCAAACACTTTTCGATAGAGCACTTGCTCTATAATGACGTATTTAGCTACGATAATGTGTAACCACCTTCTTTGTTGCGGTGTAGCGCCTTCCAGATACATATGATCCATGATATAATTAATAATATCAGCATACCAAGGACACTCAGAGATGGGAGGTCTGGTTTCGATGTAGTATACACATTCATCAGGAAAGTCTAGATCTACTAGATTGCCTCCATCTAGTGGGTTATCAGCTAACCAATCCATGATGATTTGTCCTTTAACAGACTTTTGATTTACAAATGTTAGTTTGAACTCCCCCATTAAGGTTATAAAGTGTCCAACCTTTTTAGACAAGGACCCTTGCATGAGGAAAGTTTGTAAATGCTTTGTCTTTACAATGACCTTTGTTTCTTGATTTAGCATGTAATGTCTTAAGTGTTTGGTTGTAAAGACTATGGCAAGGCATTCTCATTCTGCTTGTGTATAACATGTTTCATAGTCAAGCAATGTTCGGCTAATGAAATAGATCACATGTTCTCTCTTGTCATCGTCTTCTTGAGCCAGCATACAGGCTAGCGAGACATTGGTAGGTCGTAAATATAAAATTAACAGGCGGTCTGGCTTAGGCGGCATTAACGTAGGTGGTGATAACAAGAAATGATTAATCGCATCGAAAGCTTCATTGCAATCTTTGGTCTAATCAACACTATAATCTTTCTTGAGTAGATTTTAATTGGATGAATGGCGAAGCTTAAATCTGGGATGAATCTTTGGATTGCACCAATCTTTCGAGAAATGACACGATTCCGATTCATCCGAAGGTGGGATCATTTCGAGAATAGCCCTAATTTTGGTTGGGTCAACATCGATCCCACGTGACGATATAATGTAACCTAGGAGCTTTCCTCCTGTTACACCAAAGACGCATTTTTTTGGATTTAGGGTGACTCTGTATTCTATCAGACGTGAAAGAATGACACGAAGCACTTCCAGGATGGTCACTACGCTTCTTGGCCTTAGCCAACAAGTCATCTACGTAGGATTCAACAATTTTATGAATAAGGTCATGAAATATATACATTATAGCCATTGGTATGTAACACCAGTGTTCTTGAGACCGAATGGCATAACAACATAGCAATAGGTTCCCAAGGAGTTATAAACCTAGTTTTAGCTTGATCCTGTTTGGATATTCGATTTGATTGTATCCCAAAATCCATCCATAAGAGATAAAAGCTCAAATCCATCTATTGCATCAAAAATGATGTCTATAGATGGTAACGGAAGTCATCTTTAGGACATGCCTTGTTAATGTCTCGGAAGTCTATATAGATGCATATCTTCCCATTATTTTTTAGAACAGAACGATATTAGATACCCATTGAGAGTAATCAATGAGCTTGATGAATCCTACTTGGAGGAGTTTCATTACCTCCTCTTTCACCATGAGAGCTACCTTAGGTTTCATTGGTCTCGACTTTTGTTTAATCGGCTTTGCATCTGATTTAGTGACGAGGTTATATACCGTAACGTGTGGTGTAACCCCTATCATTTCTTTATAATTGAATGAAAAAGCCTTCCGATGTTCCTTGAGGATTTGAGTGTGTATTTCTACTTCCAATGGAGTTAAAGAGGATCCTAACTTCAACATCCTTGGTTCATCCTCTGTTCCAATGTTAATATCGATTATTTCTTCGATTAGAGAAGTGTTACCTTCTTCAAACTCAGGCGGGGCTGGAGGTAATTCCAGATCGTCTCCATTTTCTACTGTGTATATGTTGAGTTCCTTTTGTGGGGGAAGATCTATCATGGGATTCCCGAAGTAGGAAGATGAATGTGGGATTAAAGACAAATCTATCACGTGATGGGTGAGATGTAACACTGCATAGGTGTTTAAGAAATCAAGAGTGGTTGTATCATCATCAATGTAGTCTAGGATAGTAGATTTTTCCTCATTTCTATTTAAAAGAGGATTTGACATTGTTTTTATCAGTGGTTCAGTACGAAGGGATACCATGAAATGGGTATCCTCTAACTTACTATTTGGAGTAAAACGTGATGCTGAGGTTACTATTGAATCAGAGAGAAGATTTTGTTCTCGCGGGATTGCTTCGATTGATATGAAGTCAAACTCCTTGCTTAAATTCAAGATACAATTGTTTTGTAGAGTGTAAGTGCTCGGATCTTATTTCATACACCTCAGAGACTTGGTTTGCTACTAATTGCGAGTCTCCTAACACCCTGATGTTATCGACACTAATCCTCTTGGCTAAGATGAGGCCAAGGAGGAGGGATTCATACTCAGCACCATTGTTCGTACATTCAAAATTTAGTTTAAAGGTGAATGGTAGGATTCTTCCCTTGGGAGAAGTAACAATTATACCGGCCCCAACTCGTAATGACATTTAGCTCCATCGAAATGGAGAGTCCAATACTTAGTTGGGAATATGGGCATTGGGATATTTGTTGTGTTATCATCTTCTACCTCTACCATGCAGAGATCTACTGTTGGGAGAGAACCAACACCTAGGGTGTATCCCATGCCTACAGAATCAAATGATAGGAACATTGGTAGATCCTGTTCTAGCAAGTCAACAATTTTTGCAGTAGTTCCTAATGATACTATTTCTATAATATTAACCTCATCTTTGAGGGTTGGGATTTTCTTGGATAGGCTCATAGTCTCAATATCTTTCGTAGGTACTAGCTTTTCTTCTGGTTTTGCATCGGTAGGTTTATTAAGTTGGTTTGTTGGAAGTTCAAACTTTGAGTGCACACTGGTCTTTTTTGTAGGTCAGCCAGTGTACATCGAATGGTTTTAGATCACCTTTGGCTATGAACACCTTTCCTAAATGCAAGAATCTTACTTCTTGAAATAATGTAGAAGGTATTACCTTCATACGGTGTATCCATGGTCGGCCGAGGATCATATTGTAGTTAGTTTCCCGAACTATAATATAAAACTCAGTCAAGATTGTTTTGGGCCCTAGGGTGATTTGGTAGTATTATAGTTCCAACCGAGGTGGCTTTAAGGCTATCATAGCCTCTTAGTGTATTTCAAGTTGTGGAACAATTCGTTTCTCCATACCCTAGCTTTTGAAGGAAAGAGAAGGGGACTATGTTAACTGTTGCCCCATCGTCAACCATCGTGCATTTCACATAATTGTTATAAACCCATACTTGCAAATGTAAGGCTGGATCACCTTGGCATGCAATCTCAACGTCTGTTGGCATTTTGTTTATTTCGAATATGAATTCGATATCCCTATCCGGCTGCCCCAAAGGGTGGATATCAAAGTCTATATGGTTTACCTGTGTTTTAGGAGGTGGAGTGATGTTAAATAGATAGCCTAAACCTAATTCCTCTAAAAGAGAAGCCCTGTGGGTAGGAGAATTCTTTAGTAAGTCCAAAAAATAAATGTGCGAGAAGGTTTTTGTTAGATCGCTAATTAAATCGTAGGCACCTACGGGTCTTACTAACATTTGTTGGATGTTATCTACCTCCGGTAGGTAACTTGGACTTGGCTTAGAGGATTACTCTCGTGTTCTTACTGACCTCTACGGGTAGTTCGGCGTCTAACTCTACTAAACCAACTATCTTGGGTCACGGTTGACTCCCTAATTGTGGTGCAACTAATGGATTTAGCAAAGTCGAGGGTTCATGATCGTGGTTTCCAGTCATTACACCCTTGTTTTTCCCATTCAAATTTAATCTGTTGTTGTTGTGATTTGGGAGTGGATCATTGAAGATATTGAGGGGCACACTTTGTGGGGAAACCGCCCATGTAAAAGTATTTAGTCTTTGGTGACATATAGGATCTCGCCAAGAACATATCTATGAAAAGTTGTCTTTGTTCCTCTGGAAAATGTTGCATGAACTTATTGTAGTCATGGCATGTTCTAGTGTCATGGCCTCGGATTTTGTGAAAACCACAATACGAGTTAGGATTGTAATTCCTAGTTTGTTGACTTGGTGTATATTGTGGCCCAAAACTCTGATCAAACCGTTTCCTATTAGGATTAAAGTTTTGCATTTGTTGTTTTTGGTTTTGGCTTTGGTTTTGATATCCAGTTGAGTTTTGGCTTGGACCCTATGTAGGGTTTCGCCATTGTTTTTTTTGTTGTTTTGGATGATTAAAATACACTGTATTGATTTTTGGAATAAAGTTGTTGTTTCGTTGGTTGTTTTTAGCGGTGAAGTATTCATAACATTTACCCTTTTGGCTTGATCAGTTACTCCATCTTTTGTCACTCCGTGATTTCTATTAAGGATTTTAGGTCCTTGATTGATGCTTGTGGTAGTAGGATAAGCCGTATCATTCTTTTTGGAGGTGATTAACCTCCCATTTGTTCCATATGTCTTACGACCGCTATCTATTGCCGCTTGATCTATTTGGAGAGTGCTCTCAAGTACTTAATCGTAAGTCCTTAGTGGGAACATCTTGACTTATTCCTTCACTTCTCTCTCGAGAGAATGAAGGAATAAATCACATAGTTCCATTTGGTCCATATTTGGAGCACTGGATGAAGAATAAAGAACTGTACGCCACCTCTGGATGAAATGAGCAACAAATTCATTGTGTTCCTGCTTAATGTGCAAGAATTCCTTGATTCTTATTCTTAATAGTTTGTTCATGTCAAATTCCTTGATGAACTCTAAAATGAGTTGTTTAAATGAATGGATGGAAGCCTCAGGTATTCTATAATACCAATCGAGAGTGATACCTTCCAAGGTTTTGGGAAATATTTTAGCAACAACCCCATCCCAAGGGAGTAGTTCTCGAATGGTTGTGGCGTAAGCCTTGATATGTGCATTCGGATCTCCCTCACCTTTGTATTTGGGTAAATCGGGAAGAGGTCTTGGAAGCATGACGCTTCGTATGGTGAAATCTAAGGGCTCCTTCAAGTATTCTGAATATGTCCCTATTGCGTAGGTTTCGACCATTGATGGTGCCTGCTAAGGGGGTGGCGGTGGAATGGGTTGTTGGTATGGCATAGCGTATGCATTGGCAGGGGCATAAGGAAGCCCCTGTGTTTGAGAAAACATACCAGAGAGGAGAACATGTCCCCTTGTGGTGATTTGGTGTATATGTTTAAGTATGAAGGGGTATTGTCTAGGAATGGATTATTTTGTACTAGACCGGGAGGTATCGAGAATAATGTTAAAAATGGCGGTTCTTGTTGGCATTTGTTGTGAATACCGAGGAGTCTTTCCTAACGTACCTATTCCTGTGAGGAGGTCTACTTAGCTAGGATGGTGTGGAGGATTAGAATTTTCTGCTTGCATGAATTGAGAATGGTGATTTGCTTGAGAAAGTTCTAACCCCCTCACTTTTTCTACTAACATTGAAATGACTTAGTGGGTATTTTGCCTTAGTGGTGTTTGTTGTATATCCTGGTGTTTTATAGGCATGTGATATCCCGCTATGAACTGATCATTGTCCTACCAAGTTTCCCTAAGGGAATTTATTATATGATGTGGCATGGAGGTATTTTCTTGAAAAGATACCTTGGGTTGTGTGTGTAAACCTCCTATAGGTGGGTACATACTTCGAGAACGTTGTTCATTCTTGGCATAACGTACCAAATTTTCATCATCTAAAACTAGGTATGGGTCAATTTTTCTACTAATTTGTGGTCTAAGCAGTACCTAAGGAGATGAACCGATTCTCCTGTGAACGTCATATTGTTCAAGCCTGAAGGCTTTGTGTGTTGTGTTTGAGCGAGCTGATCCAACTCCTCTGTTTGGAAAGATGAGATATATCTAATCCTTGGAGATGGAGTTTGTGTTGACAACTGGTTAGTTGAGTAGTTTTCACCCCATACTAAGAGTGAGGGTGATGATTTTCTATTGAGTTGAGCGTAGTATGCCTCAAGACGTAAGAGAGGTATGCTATATGCATCAAATCGACATATTCGGGGGTTTATGAATACCCGCAGAATAATGAGTAAGAGCGAAGGTGGAAGGAAGAAGTGAAAATAAATATTAGGAACTTTTTAGTTCATGTTAGGTTCACCAATTTTGTTGGTGAAGATGATGTGAAGGTGAATGAGGCGGAAGAGATGAAAAGCAAAATAAATGACAACACAAGGTTGCATGTTTGGTTCACGTTGAGGTCACCAATTTTGTACGATGAAAAAGTGACAATTGAGCATGGGAATCTACAAGTAACTCTTCCTTGCACCTGACCTCTCGAGGTCATGCTAAGACAAACAGCCGGTGGGGATGGAATATACGTGGGATGCAGGCGAACTAGTTAGGCAATCTGATGTCTTCGACGCGCACTAGTGGAAAGCTGTGAATCTAAGGCAGAGAAGGCACTCCTAACCTAAACTGGTGTGATAGATCGATCAGCAAGGAAGACTACTCAAAGGCTCTAATCAATATCAAACTCTAGCATGATTTAGTCTATGGGTTGTGGAATACGCGGAAAATGACCTGGGATAGTTTCGTGTATCTCTCCAGATAAGGTCATAGGGTGGATGGTAAATATAGTTGAATCTATGGGCAATTCTCTGGCCTAGTCTAGAATTCCCTAGCTTTATTATCTACTATGTCTAACAAGGATAACTATTCGATGATGATAGGTGGAAGTGGAGTAGATCTGAATACTAATGTGTGTAGGCCAGCATCTATGTCTGATTCACCTATGGATTCGTTGGACTGTGTGATTTTTGGGTCACAACCATAGATTCATGTTTGTTGTGGTCCTACTATGGTCATGTGCGGACTCAGTCCCTAATCCCTAATATCCAATAGTCATATGATTTCTCAGCCTCTATATTCAAAATTAACAGTTGTGCAAACTTTTCAAAGTATCTCACAAGTGTTCGTGTAACCTGAATTCTTAAGATGGTATCTATATCTATGAGAGTGTCTCCTGCATCTAGCTGTGGGACCAAAGGATCACAACCGAACATTTTCTCTCTTTCAATCCCTTCTACAGTCATGTGGATATATATCTAGGGTAATCTATAGTATGGTTGATTTAACCAAAACGTGTGTGCTTTGTTGTCTTCTATGTTTAACCCACTTAATTGGAGGTTGATCTCATTTGTAAATTTTTGTTGTTTGAAAGACTTGGATCCTAATATTCTGATCTATATTAGTTATTGCTATGATGAGATCGGGTTGGGGCACGATTGGCTTGAATATGTATTCTCTGGGATCTCTAGGTCTCGTGATTGTCATACAAAAGCAACAATGTAAATCCAATTGCAGCAAAGTAAAATTAACTATGTGAAGTGTATTTATAGCATATATAACTTCTCTATTTTTGTATTTTTCTGATGAATTTATATGAATGAGATTGAAGGAGAAACTATTTTAATATATCTAGAATTTGACATGACTAATCTAATAACTAATTTAAAACAAACAAAGAAACCGAGTATAGCTACTTGCTCGCAATGAGTTGTAAATCTATTCTAAATAATGAAAAAATTCATCTAATCTATTTGAAAGACTCTCGATCCTACCTCATAAGTGAAGAATGAATCATAGTTTCTCGAAACTATCAATCCCCCATGACTTCCCCTAACAATATTGAAAGTAAAATTGACTGAAATAAAGTGATTGGCTACTCTATTTGATATGCTTATAACTAGAACTTTGAAAATTTGGAACACGGATTTTGTAGAACAGTGGAAAATCCGATGGTGTGTGTGGTTCTTTCCCCTCAGTGTGATCTCCTCATTCCTTCGTGCTCACGTGGATCTAGAAAAGCGTGTAATTCTAGCATCAACAGAAGTAGATATTGGGACAAAGGTAGCTTAGGATACAGATTGGTAAACATTAAAATTTATGTGAGTCACATTAAAAGGAACATTCGGAAAATGCGTAAGGACTGCCACCCCGAAAGCGGGGTGGTGGTTTCGTCACAGAAGAATAAAACACAAAGAAAAGAGGGGAAAAGAGAACAACAAAGCACACAGGGGCTAAGAGGGGCATGCGGGATGTTAACACACACTTTGCGAGCTTTTTCGGATCCCGAACACCTTGTGAGGAGACCTGTATCACCATTGGGGAACATGTTACGTTGTTTCGGCAAAGGCAAGCGGTACCTTACAATTTTGGAGTACGTACGGTTCCTTATTACCCTAGAAGACCTTCTCACCTTAGGAGTTTGGGGTTCCTGATGAGTAGGTACCTAAACTAGCTGTTCCAGAACATGTTGTCCACAATTTCCTCTAACATTGTGTATTCATTATGTGATTCCTCTTTCTATTCCTACAACTGATCTTTATACATGACTTTTTAATTAAAGACAATATCTCTAGACCGAAATATTTTCTTGTCTTTAAGACTCCAAACATGGAAACCAAAATCATCTTCACCATATCCAACAAAGGTTCATTTCTAAGACTTAGCCTTTAACTTGGTCCTATCATCTTTATTAATGTGAACAAATACCTCATAACCAAATACTCTAATAAATGAGTAATCAATTTTCTTACTAGACCAAGCCTCCTCGGGTATGCCTCCATCCAAATCCATATAGGGTCCTTTGTTAACCAAATAAATAGTTATGCTTACAACTTCCACCCAAAACATGAGTGACAACCCCACATGTAACTTCATGCACCTAGAACACTCCATGATTGTCCTGTTCATTCTCTCTGACACTCCATTTTCTTGTGGAGTATTTGGAACCATTATTTTCATGCAAATCCCATTTACCAAATAGTAATCAAGAAATTCATTACTACAATATTCCCCTCCATTATCCGACTGAGACATTTTAAATTGAAACCTATTTCATTCTCAACTAAGGCTTTCCATCTTTTGCAAGTTTCAAACACATCATATTTCTTTCTAATGCAATACACCCAAACATTTCTAGTTGCAACATGAATGAAAGTGACATAATAACATGAACCACTAATAGAGTTTACCTTAGCTGGCCCCCATACATCTATATGCACTAACTCTAACTTACCCTACTTCTTGATAGGTCCAACCTTAAGGAATCTCACCCGCCTTTATTTCCCATAGACACGGTCCTCGTAGAAGTCCAAATATAATTCCTTTAGTCTTGCAACCTTTCCTTTATAATATTCATGCCCTTTTGACTCATATGACCAAGTCTTTGGTGCCACAAAGTTGCATCTCCATTTGCAGCAACTAAATTACAATAATCAGCACCACTTGTTAAGTATAAAGTACCATTTTTCTTACCTCTTACAACCACAAGAACTCCCTTGCTAACCTTCCAAGAATCAGCTATAAAATTGATGTATAGCTATCACTACCCAATTGACCCACCGATATCAAGTTCTACCTCAACTTAGGCACATCCCCGACATCCTTAAGTAGCCATGTGTTCCCATTCTCGCATTTTCACCGAACACAACCTTTACCTACTATGATGCATGGTTCATCATCACCAAGATATACATGTACAAAATCTTCTTGAACAAAATTAGTAAAGTAATGTCTATGTGGGGTGACATGGAAAGATGCCCCTGAATCTAACACCTAAGATTCTACAATATTATCTAAAGAAAGAATGAAGGCATCGACAAACATCACCTGCTTTACCAAATTTACCTCTTTAGTTTCCTACTTGTTCTTCTTATCCGAAGAGTCCAATAATCTTTCTTAGCATGACCGACCTTCCCACAGTGCCAACATTCTAACTTACTCTTGGACTTTGACCTTCCACGATCATTCAACTTCCCATGGTTACCTTTCCCTCTGTTCTTTTGTCTCCCTCTGCTCTCCACTGTCAAAGTGTTTCCAGAAGTATAAAAATCTTCGGTGCTCTTCCTTCACATTTCCTCACTTAGAATCACACCTATTACATCCTCAAACTTCAACTTTGAATTATTAGAGACTTAATTACTTATAGCCATAACCAAGCTATCCCAACTATCTTGTAAGGAGCATAAAATCAAAAAATCCCTGACCTCATCATCAAATTCAATTTTTACCGATTTTATTATTCTCACAACCGTATTAAATTCATTCAAATGATCAGCAATAGAACCATTTTCATAAATCTTCATATTAAATAAATTTTTCATCAAAAATATTTTATTAGAGGCAGAGGGTTTTCATATAGCTTCCCAATGCACTCATGAGACCTTATGTGGTCTTCTCTATGATATGTTGAAAGCAACTGAAGATGCAAGGAATAACCGAATTTCCCCGAGCACCATTCTATCCAATGACTCCCAATCCTCATCCGACATGGTTGTAGATTTCTTTACTTTTCTAGTCAAAGGAACATGGAGGTCCTTCTAATATAAGTAATCATCCATTTACATCTTCCACAAACCAAATTTATTCCCATTGAACTTTTCAACCCTTAATCGGCCTCATCCACCATAACTCCCACTCAAGCTAAACTTTCCTTGTGTTTTACCACTTCAGCAAGAAACCAACCAAAGCTTTGACACCAATTGTTAGGAATTAGCGAACAAAAATGTGGAAATAATTCCTCAAATCACAATATTAGGAAACTATATAACAGAATTATATTTGCAAAAAGATAACAACATAAATAAATAATGCAAAAAAGAAGAAAAGACAAGATTTAATGTGGTTCACCCAATGTGGGCTACATCCACCAAGAACTTGCTCAGATTTTATTATCAACAAGAGTAAAACAACTCTCACAGTATTCTCTCAGTTATGAACTCACAATAGAATTCCAAAGATGCTAAACCACATCTAAACCACAATTGACACCCAATTTCTTAACCTTGATCACTAAGACTCAAGACCTCTTGAACACTCAAGATATCTTCAAGATACCCTAACACCTCTATTTATAGGATTACAATCCTTTTAAGAATTCCTAAAGCCGACCCTAGAAGTTTGAAATTCATGATCTTTCATCTTCCCACGGCTAGAAAAATTGTCACGACGTTGACAACCAATTAACAGCAACTTAACAACAACTTAACAATAACGTCACAACAACATCACAATGCATGACAAGTGCGAGAAAGCTCCTAGAGTCTCCAGACTTAACTATTTGAACTCCAACACTTCAATACTGATCCGAGAAGACCCAAAAATAGGCTTCACACCCCAACACATGCTTCGAGGGTATGGTCTACTTTATACATAATATAGATGACAAGAATAATATGTAATAGTGTTCCTTCAAGGATTGGTATATTTATTTTGATTCAATTTGACTTCAATTTGCATGATTTTCTTCTTTTATTTTTATTTTTTAATTTATTTTTACATGAACTACTATCCTTCGAGGATCATTCTATTTTTGATAACTTTGATTTTGATTTAAGCATCCATGAATTTTGAATTTTGTATGGGGCAGAGCTAGGACTAGCTAAGTAGACCACTTAAGAGGGGATAATAAATGTACAAAAGACACCCCTTAACCCTTTACATGAATCCAATAGGTAAATAAGAGGGTGATGGATGTAATGATCCTCGAGTTATCACCAAAAAGGGTGAACCTATCCATATGAAAATCATATGGGAGGAGCCATCATGCCCAAATTTAAGGTCATGTATAGGAAGTGAGAGAAGACCACATAATTCCAAATCATTACCATGAGATATGGAAGAGGCTAATATGGATGAATTATCTAGATATATGACTAAGAGCATTGGTAGACATGCTAGTAGTGGAATGGTCATAAGTGCAATGTGTTAAATGGTTCTTATTTTGGTTCATAAGTGCAATGTGTTAAATGGTTCTGATTTTGGTTTACCATTAGGGGAGGCCAAATGATAGGCTCCTGATCCATTCTTATGTGTGATAATGTATGGTCTAATCTATTTGGGGAAATTTTCCATGTTTTCTCCTTTCTAGATTAGTGGAGTTTAAATGATGAGGTAGCCGACATTAAATCCATGTTAGGATAGTATATGATTAGATCTGTAGATGAGCTGATATGAAAACCATGCACTCCACTAAAGAAGTGAGGAAAAAAATCATCCCTATCAATAAAAAGAGATAGTTACTTAAAATGAAACTATGATACCCCAAGGGAGCACTAATATAGCCAGAAAATTACACTTAGAATAAACATAAATTGTAATCAAGAGAAGAAAAATAATGGAGAAGAGAAGTTTAGATAGGATTAGATGAGGTGAATAGATTATGAAATATGACAACACCTCAGAAATGAGGAGGTTAGAATAGTGGCCATAAAATTAAACTTAGAGTAAGGATATGGTGACTTTAAGATAGGCACAAATATGGCCACAACAGTGGTCTTTAGGTTTATCCATGGTGCTCCTAAGGGAAACACAAATATGGTGACATAGGTAGTCACAAGAAGATAATACAATAGATGGATAAGATGAATAATATCAGATGAAAATAGGTTGGGTGAGATAAGATGATATCAAGTATGAAGAGGAACTTATTCATAAGCATACCGATACTAGAAATAAGTCCCCATAGTGTAGGAGGACAAACCGATGGGGATGGGATGTATAGATTAGGAAGAAGATGTGAAAGGATCAATGAGAAAGGGGGATGCTCCCTGAATGAGAGGGATAGGGATAAGATAGTGGATGTCATGAGATATGAATTGGATGTTAGAAGGATGGCACAGTAAGGAAAACAAAATAATTGAATAATATAGGACCATCATCAATAATAATGATGTGGAAAAATGAGGAGGCTTGGTAATTTGGATGGATGGGGATGTAGAAACAAGGATTAGATTGGATATGGATGAAATGGTAGAAGAAGACGAAGAATCCTCAATAATTTCATCCCTCTCGTAAGGTTTTGGAAGATGGTTTAAAGGGATTTACAATGTTTGGTATCATGGCCAAGTGTATAATGAAATGTATAGATGTATTGGGAATCAAATCACGAGGGCTTTAGATGGTTTGAGTAAAATGCCTTGATAGGTGGGAGCATGATGGAGGAAGTTTGGAGTAAATTTCAGAGGACTTCTGCGTATGATTCAATATAGATGTTAGGAGGGATCTTGTGAGATAATGTGGATGTCGAGGATGAATGTGGATTGTGTCGAGGTCTTGGTGCTTTAGTTTTGATCGATGTTTTGGAAGAAGAAGGGTTGGATAATTTAGGATTGGCTTCATTGTTAGGTGGGGTGGAGGTATTCTTCATGAAGGTTTTGGTCCTAGGAAGGAATCATAATATTTGGATTTGGATTGGTTGATTGATTAAGATGAAGGAGGCAGCCCTAAAATAGATGGATGTGGCCCCAAAATGGAGTATGTTGATTTATTCTTGGATGGAGGGATATCAATATTCCTATAGGGATGTACAAGAGATTGTTATGGAAGGGTGATAAGATTTTTTTTTTTTTGGATTTTTGAGGATTACCCTTGGCGGGGATGACAAAAATTTCAATTGGGGGATCTGAAGGTGGTTTTGTTGCTAATGGGGGAAGCAATTTTTGCATGATGGACTCTAAGGAAGGTGAAGATTGGCTCGATGTGGGAATGTCCAGTTGAATGGATGAGATAGGAGGTTCACCTATAGTTGCTGAAATTTGAAGTTCTCTCTAGTATTCCTCCAATGACAAAGGTGGCATAGAAGAAGAGGAAGATAATGGAGATGTGATCATGATGGTCAATAAGGTCAATGTATGAAAGAGAATGAAAAGAGGAACTGGTATGGATTCTAGGGATGGTATGATAGGAAATTATGGAATAGATGTGGATGGGGGAATAAAGTCTAATGAAGTGAAGGGAATAGGTGCGGGTGTGGAATCAATAACAGGAGGAGGTGTGGATATAGAAATAGAAAGGGGTGTTTGGATGATGTGATTGATTAGGTCTATGTGAGAGGGAGATGATGTAGGTTGTAGATTGGTAGATGTAGAAATGAGAGGCTCTCTGGAATAGGTATGAATGCCTTTTTTTTAATCTTGGGTGTTTCAAGAGGCATTGTGGATGTGGATGTAAATTGAGAAGATGTGATGGGGATGTAGATGTAGGAATGGTAGATGTTGGAGGATTAGGTGTGGAAGAGTGAGATGAAATGGATGATGTGGGCATTGGTAAAGAAATATGTGATAATGATGTCAAGGTATACATGGGTGGATTTTTAGATGTGGAAGAAATAATTGTAGTGATAGGTGTGTGTGGGAGAGATGTAGGTAATGGTCTAGGTATGATAGGTGTGGATAAAGAGGCGGGGGTGGATAATGCTAATGTGGATGTGGTAAGAGTAGGAATAGATGTAGATGAAAGAGAAGTGGTGGAGGTTAAGGTGGTAGGTAGGGTAATAATGGGTATGGGTGATGTGGAGATAGACCTTGAAGAAGCCACATGAATAATATCCAGGATGGGAGTAGATAATAAGGTGGATAAGATATATGTGTAGGGAGGTGTCTAGTATATGTTGTTGATTAATAATGGATTGAATGTATATGGTGTAGGGGTGAAGATGATTTTTCTTGTGATGGATTAGGAAAAGGTTGTCTAAATATTTAAGGTAGTGAATATTGGATTGGTTTTTGAGAAGTGAGACTATGATGAGGTGATTGGGATTGAATGGGAAGATCTGATACTTGAGGAATGGGAATATCAAGAGTTTGGATAGGCATGATGATGTCGGATGGTGACGGGGGTGAAACAAGGTCCATCATTCGATATGATCAAGAGATGGTAGGTTTACAATGTAGGAAATCATAGATAGATCTAGAAGAGGGCACTGGAAGATTCTGGTTTGAATGGGATATTGGTCATGGTATATTTTTGTTCGATTTTAAATCGAAAAGTCAAGAAAATAATTTTTTTAATTTTTTTATTATGAATGTGTGAAAAAGAAAAGGGGATGGATAACAAGGTACCTAAAAGAAGGAAATATATGTCTTGTTTTGGGCTTTTTATGGCTAGGGAAGTCTCAGGGAGTTTCTTGTTGGGTGATGAAATCCCAATAACTAAACCAACTAAGGGATTGTTTTGATGTGTGATGCATAATTTTGAACCAATATTTAAGATACGTGAGCAAGAAGGATGTAAAAATTAAATTTCTTTTAAAACTAAATTGAAGTGTGATATTTTGATGACGACACACACGAGAAAGGGAAATATGATGAAAAAAGGAGAAAATAGGGGAAATGAGGAATACCTAGATAAAAATTTTCCTTTTTATCTTCACTCTTGAGAAATGATTGATCCTAGGAGAAGATCCTAGTACGAGAAAGTGAAATGTGGAGCCTAATTCTGTAGTGTTTGTAGAAGAAAAAAATGTAGAATATAGCTGGAAATGCAAAGGATCACCTAAATGGTGGTCCCACTAGGCATGTCATAATGTTGTTGTATTTTTTTTTGTTATCAAGTTGATAAGTTAGCTACTAAAGAAAGTACACAACTCAGAAATTTTGGAGGGTTTATGTTACCTCAGATGTGATATGATGGATATGGAAATAAAGTGACTGATGGATCCCACCTCTACAAGATAAAAACATACAAATAAGATCCACTTTGAAAGAAAAATAATTAGATAGGATATGTAGGGATTTTCTTACAATACGAGACCTAAGAAGAGTGAACTTACTTGGTGTATTTCAACTCCCATCATTAAAAAAAAGTAATGTAAAAGATGAAACAACAAATATCATGTAGAAACATAAGTGCTTACTCAACGGAAAATGAAAAGATTGATCTAAAATCTAATTAGACTACAATAGTGTAGAAATGAATGTTACCCTGGTCTAGGTTCATGGCGACCTAGATTGTATAGAGGAAGGTCGATGGTGACCGGGAGGATAGATTTATAATATGATCTAAATATATAGACCTACAAGGGTCTGGATGTAAAACATGAGGTTGTGGAAAATTTAAGTCACTTGCGAGAAGAGAACTAGAGGAGGTGGGATTGGAAAACTAGGCTGGGTCGATGGTGATTTGGGGTATAGGTGGGATAGTTTTGATGAACAAAGGAAAAAAATTATGGTTTGGGTAGAATGAGAAGGATGCCGAGTCAAGGTAAACATTGAAGAAGGATTGGACACCTCTCCTCATCTTCCCTTCTCCTTTTTCAATATCATTATTGTCTTCATCATGCACCCTTTATAATCCTCTTATCCTCATCTCATGAATTTATATAGCTTTTCCGCACCATGTCCTTCCTCCACTCTTTACATTCCTAATGCCACCCACTCTCCACCACATATCCTTATTCTTGATTCCCTTCCTTCGCATCATTTTCTTTATTGTCCTCTTTTCCTTCCCAAATATTCATTCTTGTTTTTCTCTTTCTTTTCATCATCTTCCTCCTTTTTCCTTGCGCCCCCTTCTTACTTTCCCATTGTTACCCTATCTCTTCCTCACTATCCCAACTTTTTTACCCCTTTATTATTCACATGCATTTCCATGTAGTGTATCATATTCTCGTACTTTGGTATCCACTCTGTCATCTTTTATTTCCCCTTTAATTTATCCTTCAAAATTTCCCCCTTCTTTTCTCTACCACCCCTATCCTTTTCCTTTTCACTTTATTTCTCTAATATTCTCCACATCTTCTTGCTCTTTTCTCTAGTTTATTTCTTTTCTATTTTCTATCATCTCTTTCATCTTCTTTAAATTCTTCATCTTGTTCATCTCTTCCACTTTTTCATCATTTATCTCACTTCATCTTCTTCACCTCGTTTATCGTATCTTTTCTATGCCATAACCTTCATTTTCACTTATCTCTCCCTTTTTCTTGATTTTACTCTATATTATGTTTTCCTTTATAATTTTGTCTTCTCCTTCTTGTTTTTATTCTTCATTTCCTTCTCGTATCGTCCTTCTCTACTACTCTCTTCCCCTATTTTTTTATCATCCCCCATCTTTTCCTCTTTATTCCATACCCTGGTATTCTTCATGTATAGTTTTTTTTTTTTTTATGTTCTATCTTCTCTCTACTCTTTTTCAATTCTTCATCTTCCTCATCTCCTTCATTTTTCCATCATTTCTCTCCCTTCATCTTCTTCATATCCTCCATTTTTCCATCATTTCCCTCACTTTATCTTCATCACCTCCCTCAATGTCATCTTATATATTCTCGTCTCATCTTATTCTTGTTCTTCCTTCATCAATACCTTATTCTCTTATCCTCATTTATTATTCTCTTCCATTTATTTTTCTCTTCCTCCACCACATCCACTCTATTCCCTACCCTTGTCTTCTTCACCTCCTACTTTTATAGTTTCTTTCTTTTCTCCATTCTATCATCTCTTTCCTCTTCATCTTCCTCATCTCCTCCATTTTCCCATCATTTCTCTCCCTTCATCTTCATCACCTCCCTCACTATATATTTTCTATTCCAATACCTTCATTTTTCATCTCTCTCTCCCTTTTTCTTGATTTCACTCTCTACTTTGTCACCTTTTCTTGTATCATCTTCACCTTTTTTGTCCTTCCTAATTCCATTCTTCCCTTATCAACCTTCTCTATTATTCTATTCCACATATCTAATTATTTTTTATCCTCCTCCACCATGTCCACTCTATTCCATACCATTGTCCTCTTCAAATTCCTCATAATCAATTACTCTTGTCTGCTCCCTTTTTTCCTCTCTTTCCATTATCAATCATTACATTCTTCAACACATATTCAAACTTAACATTCAAGGCTGATTCAAATATTTATCCATTTTTGCACCACAATCGATCCATTCCATTACACCCTATTCTCATCCTCCTCTTTGTAGAGTTGACCTTTCCTCTTTTCTGGAATCTCTGTCGTCTCTTCCATTCTCATCGAGAACTCTCAAGGGGGAATCATGACATATATCCCTCATCGTATCCTCCCATGGTATTTTTTCTTTAGGGATACCATAACGGTCATCACCTATCACCTTCTATTCTCCCTAACAAACATCTTCTCTACATTTTTCTTAGCAAAATTAGATTGAATTCTTCCCCCATTCACATGAGTAAAAAGAGTGCTTTCTCTTTTCTTCCTCTAATAGTTTCTTATCAAAGGACTACCTTCCTTAGGAAATATCTCTTCACAACCATAAATCCCTTTGCTTGGGGCATAATCACCCATTCCATCTACTTTCTTTGAAAGGACACTACTTTCATAGTACCCAAATGCATATTTTCTCAATTCCTCATGTATGAAGGATAAAAATCCTCTTTTCCCTTGTAACATGTCAAACCCTTATCTAGAAATCCATTCACATCTATCTCGTGAATATATTGGATGGTTGCCTTTGAATAATCAGTTTCATGGCTTGCACATCCATATTGTAGTGATTTTTACCACTTAGAGGTCCATAAGACATTTTCCACATCTCCATTGAGACTATCCTTTATTCCCTACCAACGTGATATCATAATCACTGCTATATTTTCCTTTTTCTAATCCTCATATGGGATATCTTATTCTTTCATCTTATTTTCTCATCCTTATTCATCTATCTCTTTCAAAATCGTGATCAAATTCCTTTATGTCGTCAGTCCCTAGTTTGAGGGGGAGCACCTAATCAATTCTCATTTCATTACTTTCTAATTTTTGTCTCGTGTCTTTCCCAACAAAAAACCACTCATCAAGAAGAGGAAAACATAGACACCAATTTTTTGTATTGTTCCTCCCCTTCACTCCGTGTATTCTCTCTTTCATTAGTATTTCCCATTCAAATTCTTTTTCCCTCCTAAATTTAATTAATTCAATTTCCCACCAAAAATACATATCCAATTAATCAATATTAATTGATTAATTAATCCCTTTTGAATCAACTTATGAATTTAATATTCAAAACTAATCCATGTCATTCCACCCATGAATTTAATATTCAAATATAATCTATAAAAAATCCATTTATGAATTTAAAATTCAAATTTAATCCATATTCAATCCACTAATGAATTTAAAATTTGAATTTAATCCATATTCAATCCACTAATGAATTTAATATTTGAAAATAATCCATATCCAAGCCACTCATGAATTTAATATTCAAAGATAATCCATATTCAATCCATGCATGAATTTAATATTCAAATATAATCCATATTCAATCCACCTATGAATTTAATATTCAAATCTATAATCCCCACTCACCTAATCGGGGTAGTTTTTCCAAATGATGATTACATAAATTAATCCCATCCTTAGGCTATAAATAATAGCATCCCCTCTTTCCAACAAGATAGAAATCATAGAAAAAAATTTCATTCTTATTCCACTAATATCATAAGAAATTTCTTTGAAAATAGAGATGAAGACAAAGGGAAATAAATATAAGTATGATAGTGATGCTCGATATTGATGATGAAGAAATATTTCCAATGGTTTCTAGAAGGTTTTTTTAATATTGGTAAATAGTTTTTTGAAAGGGACTATACCCTTGTGTACAAAAGAAGGCCTAAAAGCCGGAATAAGAGAGAGGAGCAGAGAAGCTGTAGCAAAGCACAAAAGTTACAGCAAAGAACAACGAAGCCCAGAAACAGCTACACAAACGAGACTTAACAGCAAAACAACGGCAAAAAAACAGCAAGCCTACAGCCAAGAAGCAGTAATAAAAACAATAAGGACCAGCAAAAGTAGTCGGGACTACTTCTTGGCCGCTTGATCAATACTCATCTTTACTCTTTTCCAAGCATGATACATGCCCAACGTGGTCATATGAGCAGCATCCGTCTTATCGAGCTCCTCTCTGGTTCTTTTGCTCTCTTTCTCATTGCCCCAAAGTGTAGCCGGGACACCGCTAAGATGTGAAACACTTCTTGCATGACCTTCGATGAACTCCTCGATGGCCCTGAAGGCTGCAATATTATACTCATGCCTAGTCTTCATCTTCCCTAGGCGGGAGTCTAAGGAGGTCAGTTTTTTGTATATGTCATCAATCTGGCTATTGCCAATGCTCCCTTCCCCCTCAATGCTTTTTTTGCCTTTTTGCTTAGCAAGGTTTTTGACCTCATCCTTCAGCAATTTAAGCTCAGCCTCTAAGGCCTCCAATCTCCTAGAAGGGTTATCCGTTGGTGCCGCCTGGGGACTGGCACTACTAATGTTCAGCAGATCACGAGCAATGTCCTCCAAAGGTTCAACCCCCTCAGCAGTAGACTCAAGGTTGAGTCTCCTAGAAGCCCTGGTGACACGTTTAGAGGTAGAGACAGGGTGGGTGGCAGGGGCAGCAACAGGAGGAAAAGAAGGAGAAGCATGAGCAGCCGGCATGGGGTAGCAAGAAGCAAAAGGCGGGGTAGCGGCAGGGACAGCAGGGGAGACAGGACTGGCAGCAGCGGAACCCAACAAAGCCGGGCCGGGAGAGGAAGGGAGACCGGGGAATTTAATAAGGCAGTGCTTGTGAATAAGCAAAATAAGCCCTTGGTGTAAGGGAACCGCCCGGGTATGCTTCTGGAACTCCAAAATGGAGCGCTCAAGAGAGTTTAATAGATAGTGAGGGAAGAAAACCAACCTACTCCTACGAAAGTGATTCAAAAAGACAAGGTGCTTGGCAGGGACAGTAACAAACCTGCCTTCCAAGGATATGAAGCGAATCATCATGCGGGTGACTTCATCATACGGGGATGGAATTGAGTTAACAAGCAGACCCGCGGTGTTGAATATAAGCTTCTCCTCCTCCTCCACAAATCTTCTCTCTTCAACCTCTTTGATAACCCTCTTGTTGAAGAAGCGGTATCCTTCCAAGCTGAGGCCAGTCGCTTCGGCTATGAGTTCCTCATTAATAAGAATTTTCTGCCCTCCATAGTCGACCGTCCTCTCATTCCACTCCTTGGCAAAGCGAACAGAGATGCTTTGATCATGTCCTTGCACTCTTTCCACAAAGTTGGTGAATCCGCCGATGCTAAGAATGTTCCAGAGCTCAGTGTTTTCTTTCCAGTCAGGGTCCGCGCACGGCTCAATCTGGCAGGGAGGCCCTCCCATCTTCACAATGATGTGCTGGTTACAACAATTTTCAGAATACCTTTGGGCGTTGAGAGTGGTTCGTTTCTCACTGTTGCGGGTCGCATAAAAATGGGAACTGTAGCCGTTGGTCCTCCCACGAACGGCTGTATGATTGCCGATCTGAGCCTGCGTGGAGTCGCGCGTGAAAACCCTTTCCCTGTCAGCTTTCACCTTGTAGTTATCTTCGGTTTTCGCGGAGCTTGGCATCCGAATATCAACAGCTATTGTACCTCCCGCGTGCGCTGTTTTTAAATTTAGACAACTCCACTTGAAGTTCCTAAACAAAATCTTGCTATCATTTGAAGTAGATATCATTTGCCACGCCAAATAAATTAAAACAGCACATGTGGAAGAATTTATGGATTTCCTCCAAAGATTAAGGCATATCTCTAGAGATTGTTTGCGTGTGAAGGTCCGCATGTATGCTGTTGTGAAGCTGATTAGGGATACTATCATTATCCCAAATAGTGAAATTTATATTAATGCCATAATTGGCCAATGCATCGGCCAGCTTGTTTCCCTCCCTGTAAGAATGTATGATTCTGATGCTGTTGAAGGTATGACTGATGCTTATGGATTCAGAGATAAAATCTTTGATATTCCAGCTAGGAGAAGAGGACTGATTAAGCAGTTTAATAATATTAAGGGAGTCCCCTTCAACAATGAGGTTCTGGATATTTTGGGCCCGTGCGACTCTCAATCCCCAGAGAGCAGATAAAGCTTCTGCAAAATGATTGGTTTGGATTCCCATTTTTCCAGCATATGCAGCAATCAAATTACCTTTATGGTCCCGTATTGCTCCTCCTCCAGCTGCTGTTCCAGGGTTCCCCTTAGAGGCTCCATCAAAGTTCAGCTTGAACCAATTGGATTCAGGGGGATGCCATTTAACCAAAGATCTATCCACACTATTCCCGGGGTTGCTCCAATATCCGATCTGCCAATTTGATAAGATGTGCTTTTCATTTTCAGGGTAACAATTGTTCTTGGGAGGTTTAAATCTGGCCATGTCCTCTTTGATGCCTTGGGAGATCTTGCCAGTAGTGAATTTAAAATTCTGCTTCTTATTTCTAAAAACGATATTATTTCTATCCTTCCAGATCCTCCAAATTAAATGTGGGATGGCTAATTTCCAGATTCTTTTGATAGCACAATGTCTGAATGGTGGGTTCCATTGATTCCATAGCTGAATAAGATCCTCCGGCATCACCCAGAGAGCTTCAAATTTGGAAAGGACAAAGTTCCAAGCTCTAAAGGCATAATCACAATGTATGAACAGATGGCTAATGTCTTCATAGTTATTCCTACAAAGGTGGCACCAATTGGGAATGATAAATCCTCTTTTCATCAAATTGTCAGTGGTGAGAATTTTGCCTCTGATGGCTAGCCAAAGAAAATTTTTATTTTGGGGGTTAATTCAGGCATCCAGATCAAGTTCCGATTAAAATCTGATTGGTTTCTAGAAGGTTGAAGCTTGGCTCTGGAAAGTATAAAGGTAAGATTCATTTTAAATGTTTCAATTGTGGTGAACTAGGTAATTTTTTACGCTAACTGTCCTCATATTATTAAAAATAAAGTTATGTATATCATGAAAAAAAAATCACAAGTATGGTAAAGGAAAGAAGAATTTTGAAATATTTGACACCAAGAAATAGTTCAATAAGAGTTTCTACTCAAAGGATTAGGCTTGTTCATATAAATAAAGTAGTTTTGATGGTTTTAAAATTTTGAATTTGAATCATAGTATTAAGAAGTTGGAGATGAGGTCTTGTTCATGACCAAGGAGGCCATGAGATCTAAAAGTGAGGGTTCCACATTTTTGGGTGACTTCATATCAAATTATTTCAGGGACTATGAATAATAATAAGAAGAATACTTTGAGACTGAATTATTATGTGTTTATAATGCACTAAATCATGCTAAGAAAGACAAAACAAATTTGAGATCTTAAGTCTAGGAATATGAGGCAAATATCTATGACCTAGAGGAGAAACATTGAGATATTAAAGATAAGATTGATGAGATGGTTAAAAGGCTAAATATGCAGACGATCTCTATGACTCTAAAATTTCAATCAAAATAAGAAGAGGTGATTCTTCTTAAGGAAGAATTATCTGATGCACTCAACACAACTAATTATTTTCAAAAATTTAAAATACCACTAATGATCATGATGATCTTTTTGGCATTCAAAGGTCTACAGTGACAAGATAGTTTTGGTCTATTGAAGACCTCAAAGTTATAGAGGTGATGCAATAAGAAAATGATAAAAGTAATAATATATAAGGAAAAAACACTAAATAAGAAAAAATGAGAAAGCTGCTAAATACAATGTGAAGATGAATTCAATAAGTAATCCTAATGCTTCAAGGTATGAAAGATCATTTAATGGTTATTGTTTCACTTGCAATGGATTTGGACATAGGGATAAGGAGTGTAGGAGGTTTATCAAATATGATCATCCATGGAGGGATAGTAGAAATGACCTATCAAACAATTTGATATTCTATAATTGTCAAGAGAGAGGTCATATTGCTAGATTTTTCCTATATGATCCACCTAGTCAATTTTGGAGAGATGAAGGTTTCAAAGGTAAGGGAAATGTTGTATACTTTAATTTTAATTAAGTTTCATGTTTCTAGATAATTTAATTATGGTTCTACAAAGAAAATTAGGAGTTTTCAAGATCTTATAATGCATGATAGATTGAAAAATAGGTCATGGGAGCCAAGAGTGAACAATAGAGTTCCACCAAAACTAGCTATGTATGTAAATGAAGTTTTCAAAATGTAGATCAGAAGAGAGAAGGAAACAAAGAGTTTTAGGTGTCTAAGAGGGCTTGGGACCTCTTCAAGTCACTCTTATAGATTCATTATGAAGATATATGTCTCTACTAGGATTCTTAGAGGCATAATCATCCATATGAAGCATTGCAAGAAGGGGAGATGATTGGTTTGGAGTATGTTGTTGTAGGAGTGTTTTCATGATGTCAAGGTATGTTTCTTATGTTCTTTCAATATGTCAATAAATTTTGAAGTTTTTTGAGGTACTATCATTATGGAAGGTTGTTAGATTCATAAGATGCAAGTCATTCAATATGATGACTTGATCAGGCCATTAAATATAATGTGAAATGATGTTTATCAAGTATGTTCAGGAGTAGTTTGAGTTTGCAAGGTGTATCTTTGGCTCATGATTCATGTTGAGATGTAACAAACATGTTCATACTCCATAAGTGTTTCTTGAAGAGTGTAAAAGGCATGATAGGTCTGTAAAATCCTAGATGATGTGTTCTTCAGTGGAGATGCATGGTCATAGGTCTGAGGATGAGTATCTGGGTCTATATGCTAGGAATTTTCTCTTGAGTCATGTTTGTAATGTCTCTAGAGTGTTTATGCTTCATGAAGTTTGTATGGAGATGGTTGAGAACTGACAGAACTATGAAAGTGAGAGTCAAAGAGGTAAGTATTTTGGTTGTTGAGCATGGTTTTAGACCTATACATGGTTTTTTGGGGTTTATAGTATTGTCTAAAGAAAGATTCTAGAGAAGCATGAGATATTTTTGTGTTTGTATGGTTAAGATGAGTGAGTGCAAGATAATGCCAAGTGAAGGACTGTATATACAATTTCAAGGTCAGATATAGTTGTTTGAAGAAGTTGATTCTCTACTAGACTAGTATAATAAAACCATGAAGAATCTAGGTGCTATGATCAGGTGTGATATCAGTTCCAAGTGTGTAGATACATAAAAAGGATATTTTCATGGTTTGATCTTCTAAAAGGCTCTGTTATGGCTTGAAGTGATTTGAAGGTTAAGGAAATGAACTGTAGCTATGATATCATGAAGTCAAGAGATGCTCTTCGTGTGCTTGAATGTATTCAACATGTTTTGAAGTTGGTTTAGGTGTTGATAGAGAATAAGGAGGTCATATTTATAAAGGAAAATCCATTCATCCTTTATGATGGCTTAATTAGACTATAAAATGCAAGGAGAAACAATATATTTATTTCTTGGTTAAAGTTTGAAGTGTTTATAGAGTTTTTATGCATCATAAAGATTTTATGAAGAAGGGTGAAGAATTATCAGGAATGTCAAAGGTCATAAATTATTTTTTATGTTGATACGGTCTATGTAAAGACTATACATAACTACTTAAGGTATGTAATGGTGTTTTAATCAAGAAAAAAGGAAATTATTTTCAAGGGAATTTTCTTCTTGGATATGGTCCAAAAAAATTTGTAGAGGTAAGAGACATCCAAAATTTAGGTATGCTTCTTGTGTTCACTCTTAGAAAGTTTCACAGAGTACCAATGTGAATAATGACATGTCAATGACTATGTGCATGACATTAATGGTTTTTTCCATGATGAAAAATATTGAAAGGGGGCTTGAATTTCTCCTTACCCTTGAAATGAGAAGATAGGTATGTTTTGGTTTGTATATGATTAATATCATGCACTATGAGTGAATTTTACACTATACCAAGGCTTTGTAGAAAGTTGAGCAGTTTGAACAAATGAGCTATAGGTTTATAAAAGAGTTTTAAATTGGTATATGGAAAAATAAGATGATTTGCAAGGTTATACTAGTGTATATTGATGCATCTTGATGAATCTACAAATACAAGGAATTTTTCTTTTAATAATTTTCATCTTGATAAAGTATTGTAGGTGGTGGTTGTGCACTAAAATGGTGTGCTACAAACACTGTGGAAGATTCTTAAGGCAAGAGGAGCTAGTAATGACCTTTAATCAATAGTTTTAGGTGTCTAGAAGGCCTAGTGAGAAAAAATGACGGTTTCTTATAAGAAAAATAATAGGGGGAGTAATTCATATGTCTAAGAAGGATATAATAGCATAGAAAGGCAGTTGAAAACACTAAGAGGTTGGTTCACAACATAGGCATTGATGTTGATCACTCTATATGGCATATATGAAAGGTATGAAAGCTTATTATTGTGTTTTTAGTTATATAGAGGTAGAGTGAATCCAAAAGGAGATATAAGGTGTTGAATCATAAATTATGTGAACCTCGAGAGCTAGTAAAAGTTGGAATGATTTTTTCTAAAAGTATGCTTTAGGAACTTAGCCCTAAGAATGCTACAAGTTTGTGCATGGAAGTTTCAATATTTTTGTGAGTATATTAAGGTGAATAATGTTATGAATACATGTTAGGAGTAATGTTACATGGTCAGAATAATTGTTGGGATGAGTATATGCACTTTCTTAGAGGGAGGTATAGGGAACACATGCTATAATGAAGCCAAAAACAAAGTATAGAGAAGGACATATTTTTATAATTGTGTGAGGAATTTGGTTGATGTTTCCAACTAATAGGTGATAATATTATGCTAAAGAAGATGAAGATCATGAGATACAGGTATGATTTTTTAGTAATATAAAAAGGGGGATAAGAACTATATAGTTTTCCATCAATGAAAAAGAGGATATTATTGACATGAGTGAGATAGAGTGTTTTTATTGATGTAAAATATCATTAATGAAAAAGAGGGTGATCTAAAAGTGTTATAGGATTCTTCTTTATGATGATTTCATGGTCTATCAGGTAGTATAATGGTGGTGTGAGTGGAAATAATGAGAATGGCTTGGCCTAGTAGGCCTAATTAGGTGACCTAGTTAGCCTAGGTGAGAGAGCATGATGGATAGAGTTGCATGATGGCTTAAGTATCGTGTTAGATGCTTGGATATATTAAATATATTGTGTTGAGACACTCATTAGTCATAGAGTGTAGGTACAAGTTGAAGACATAATTATTGTTTCTCATCTAGACCTAATCTAGGTGCTTGAAGGCCTAATGAGGCATGGTCATCAATTTGAGAGATATGTAAGACCATTGAAGCATGTAAGGGTGTGATACATGTTTTATCCATTTTCTTAAGTCATTTTAAATATATTGGAAGAATATTAATGGTGTTTTCCTACTTGGGATAGGTATAAACTAGACCTAATATTTGTGCATGAAATACTAATAAAGAATAATAGTCACTTGTAAGTGTGTGTGAGATCTTGTAAATACTTAGGAATTTATGACATAATATTTTCATCGTGTAGAGGAATTTTGTAGTGGTTTAAAGC
Source organism: Taxus wallichiana var. yunnanensis (assembly GCA_018340775.1). Taxonomy (NCBI): domain Eukaryota; kingdom Viridiplantae; phylum Streptophyta; class Pinopsida; order Cupressales; family Taxaceae; genus Taxus; species Taxus wallichiana. The sequence continues at coordinate 522,031,093 of CM031238.1, forward strand.
ATGGTTGTAGTGTTAGAACACTTGGTTATGGCCTAAAACATGAAAACCCCCAAGGTTTAGTCATGAAAGTCCTATTGGTTGAGAATATGATAATATATTTTTGGAAAAGTGGTGATTTGATATGTTATCAAAGCATGTTCTAGTATTGTGGGAAAAATTTGAGGTTTCCATGATGGGAATTTTTAAAGATATGAAGTTTTGACAAAAATAGGGTTCTTAAAAGCATGTTTTGTACCTTGATATGAAAGAAAAGGACTTGGTTGAAATGAGTAACATTTATATTGGAACTTGAGCCTTTCAAGGATGTTGAATCATAGATATCATAAGGTTTCAGAGTTGGAATGAAGTTAATTCAATCCTTACATTTTATGAACAATTTTTAAGAAGGTAATAAGGTCAAAACCCTTCTTAAACCCTATTTTGATAGTGATGGAGAGAAAATTGTTGGTTTGGGCCTAGAAAGGATTATATCATAAAATTTTATAATTTGATTATGGAGAGGGCTCTCCAAAATTTTAGATGGTAGTGGTTCGAGATCATGACGGTGAGTAGAGGCCACCCAAATTTTCTTATTTCAAGAAAGAAGGTTTTAATACCAAGTTTACCATATTACCTTATGTATGAATTTGTGTCATACAATGTGTGGGAGATATGATACATGTTTGAATACATTTTAGATCTTGGTGATGTGTTTTTATGACCTACACACGGGGTAAAAGAGGTTCACTGATTTTTAGGCCAAAAGGTAGTTTTGAAAGTCTTGGTGAATGAGAGTTCTTGAGAACATGTGGGGTTTGTGATGAGGAATTATGATATTAGAGGTGTTTTAAAATCCCATGTGATACGAATCATTTTTTTTTAACTCTAAAAGTTTTATGAGGTGGCATGAAGAAGTTCACAAGCTCACCTAGTTTGACTAGTTCAGGAAAACATTGCTTTGGTGAGAAGATCGATGTAGAAAACCAATTTTTTTATGATATATGATGATGGATATACATTTTATAGTGATGAGGGATGAATTATTTTCCTATTGAATGCATTTATAGGTCTTAAATGTGTCATCAAGAGTAGAATCAAGTTGAGTTTTGAAAACAAGTTCGTGAGAAGTTTATTTTTATCAAGAGGAGATGGGGTTCTATTTTCTTTAATGGTTGTTTGATGATGTATATAATTCATGGTAATGATATAAAATTTATTGGATTTGAATGAGTTTCTACATATAATAGTTTAGGTGTTTTGATGTGATCTTAAGCCCGTTGATGAATATTAGTTCCTAGAAGTGCATGTTTTGAGTAGGAAACAATCCTACAAGGTGGTGAAGTGAGAAGAATGGATGGTAAAAAGTATTGTGAGATTATGGATGATGTTGTAAGGGTATGATGGAATGTGGGAAGAATTTTGAATCTTGAAAAATATTAATGAAGTCATTAATGAGTTGGATGAAGGAGAATTGCTTGTTTTGAGCCTAGTTGTCTTGGTGCATTTTCTACCCATATGGGTATTTTATGTTGATTTACATGATATTTTAGTAATTTATTTGTATTTTGGTGACAAAAATTAAGTGGTCATGTCTGACCTATGGTGTTTGTAATCATGAGTCATGTATAAAATTACATGTAATGGTTCATTTTGAACTAGTGTTGTGAGAGGGAAAAAGTGTGAGCTAGGTGAGAGAGTGAAAGTGATTCAAGGATATCAAGACAAAGATAATAAAGTATTTTAATGTCATAAGAGTGTTTAATATATTTTTTGTAAGGTTATTTTTCCAAATCAGTCCATGTTTGAGCTAGTTTGAGTGAAGTAGGAGAAGGTGTGTTTGAAGAGGGTTTGAAGTTGTTTGAGCTTAATTTGTGATATATATTAGTTGTATCTACAAAAATACGTCATAGGTCTTTATATAAAGGTGGTTTAGTTGGTTTTGATCACCTTAAAGGGTTTTAGCCTCATTTTGGTTTGGTGCCTCACTAAACTAGGGGTTGGTTCTGTAGGGTTGGTGCTCTATTAAAATAGGGGTTGGTGTTCCTTGTGAAGTTGGTGCTTCACTAAATTATTTTGGTTTGTGTAATATAATAAAAATTACAATGGGTTCTCTTTCCCTTGATGGTTTCCCAATTAAATCTTGTGTTCTTGTGTAATATCTCATGTTATGTTTTTTTGGATGATTGTTATCTCTTGTTAAGCTCACATTAATGAATGGTTGAATGTTAAATGGTTTATAAAAATTAGTTTGAATTGGTTAATGATTTTGAAGGACTAATTAACCCCTCCTCTTAGTCAATTGTGCTTCCAAAACCATCAACCCATATACATTATAATATCATATCCCAAGGTACACAACATTTTCTATATTGTGCTCTATGTTATATATCCGTACTAATATGGACACCACATGTGCTTTGTGTAGATCTATTTGTTTCACCTCAAAGTAATGTGATAAAATTGATAATAAGGTAATGGGTGTAGGAGGAATACCTATGTTATGTAGATGGTAGAAAGTGTTGTGCACGCTTTAGAATTTGATCCAAGCTGATTGTGTGAGCTTCACTTTGGCTAGGAGGAACGATTTGAAATAGAAAATAATACCAAAATACAATTTTAAAAGTAACAATTTGTGGATTGCCTAGTGAGAGCTAGATCTAGGAAGTGAGATAATTCCTAGAAGGCTATCAATCCATGTTTTAAGACAATTCAATGCTTGATAAGAACATGAAATAAATAGGCCTATTGTAATTATGTAGTTTAGGTATCCTACACAAGCACAATATTTCAAATATAGTCTAATAAATGAAAATATGACTAAATATGAGAGAGGTAATAGGTGTGCAAGGGTGCAAGTTTGACAGAGGATGTTACAAAGTTCTAGGTAAGGTATGGTTACATTTTGGATAGTTTGGAAAGAGATATAAACTCAATATTTTTTTAGAAATATTATTAGTCTCGAGACCTCCGTTAGCTAGGTGACTGACTCCGGTATAGGGTAGTGATTGACACTAGGTAGGTGACTGGTGTCGGTAGGGGCAATATGGTAGAAATGTAAAAAACTGAGGTTTGGGTGCTCTTTGTGATTGCACAGATAATAGTGGGGATGAGATAGGTTTGTGGGATTTTAATCGGGGTCTTAAGTGAAAAATGACACTTAGATAAGTAGGAGTGTTACTAGAGTATAAATAGGGAATTAAAATTAGGGCTAGACTAAGTCCTAGTTGGTTGAGATAAGTAGAGAATTAGTCTTAGTTAATTAATAGGCTAGGAATAGGTCTTAGGTGAGGTGTAAATCAACTTAATTAAATTAATTAATAATGTGAGGACGAATATTAATTTAATTAAAATTGATTAAATTAATATCAATGTAGAGAAGGGGAGAAAAGTGGTTGTTACCCAACTTTTGTGTGTACATTTTCCCCTTTTTGTCGTGTAGTTTACATTGATAAGAGACGTTGACAAAAGCAAGAGCTAGGTGTTCTAAGTATGCATAAAATTTAGGTTGCCCCAAATATGGGTGGAGGTTATACCCTTCAAACCAAGAACTAAGGAAGTGTTAGACTAAGTCAATGGGTGGTTTGATAAAGTGATAAGTGATGAGAAATGAGGTGTAGGTAATGGTGATATCAGTTTGGGTAATAGGTAGTGGTACTCAATTTCACATACATGTATAAAATATGAGAAGGTACTAGGGTGAAGATATCACAAAATCTACATCGCCAAAGGTTGATAATTTTATCCAAACAAGGTTGATGCACTTAAAGTATCCAAGGTAGAGTATACGGTCTTGAATCACAACTAGGAAAGGTGCAGGAATGGGAAATAGGTATGTTCCAAAGCACAAAAATGTGTGGTCGAGATAAATTTCATGGCATTAGCCAAGGAAAGGTCAATAGGCTAAACAACACAAGTATCATCATCATAAGAGAAGTGAGTAAACCAAATTGAGCGTCGGATGGTTAGGTTTAGGTTGGGTTGATAGGTAAGGTCATAGGTAAAGTCATGGGTAAGGTCACAGTATAGGCTAGAATTTTCCCCAAATAAAACAAAGGTCACGTATTAGGTAATAAGGTGATAGGGTTTGGCCATAAGGGCTTGGGTAAGGGTGGGAAGAAGTAAAAATAGTTTTGGGTAACCAAATGTGATTAAAAGTGGTATAATGGGCTATAGTAGGCTAAATGATACTAGTAAAAGGAAAACTAATATCGGTCATGCAAAACCAATGCCACCAATTAGAGAAAAATATCGTGTCGGGAAGGTTGAATTTTGGTTAAATAAGGTAAAATCCGTGTTTTATGGATTCATTTATGTATTTCTAATTTTGGTAAAAAAGGCAGAGAGCTTTTAGACAAGAGAAATGAAAAAACCAAGGCCTTGGGTTGAAATGGTGATCAAGTAGTGGGTGATTTGATTGTGATTAACGGGACCACGTGCTCGATTAGTGAGAATTGATTGGTCGAGAGCGTGAGAGAGTACAATTTTGTATAGATGAGGTAGGAGTAGGTATGGGAGGATACCCAGTGTGGAGACCAGAGATTCCACCACGACGACGAAGGTGATTAGAGGTAAGTTTCGAAATCTATGTGTGTTTGGAATTAAATTGAATGCAAAAAAATTGAAATGTTAGGTTTTTATAATAAATTTGAAATTGTTGTTGAAAATGGGGTGAAATCAGGTAAGGGGGTGAAATTGAGGTTAATTAGGTGGAAAATAAATGTGGGAGGGATTTATAATTGTTGGGCTAGGTTCTAAGTGTATTTTGTTCATTTTTAGCAAAGTAAGGACGTCGTAAGATTTGGCCCTTGGTCTAAACCAAAGTGACCGATGTCAATCGAGGTTCAACCGAGTTTGTGGGCTTGTTAGAATTAGTGGGGATAAATGGTGACCGATACTGGTTAAGGTGACCGGTGTCGATCACTACTAAAAATTTGACTAGGTGTTAAAAATGAAGGTTTAGGTGACAAAACCCGAGAAGAATAGAGTTGTAGGATAGATTGTTGGGTAGTGGAATGAAAGTGTAACACCTCTAACATGGTTGATATCTATGAGGGCTTATGTATTAGAAGTTTCAAATGTTGATATGTGATTCTTGTTTGAAGACAAAGTGTACTCTTGTGAACTAAGAAATCATGTTTTTTTTAGATAATATGTTATCTACTAGAAATAGATACCATTCTTCCATGTTTATGTTGAATTGAAAATGAAGTATTTCATTTATTCTTATGTTGAATAACACACTTCATGAGAAAAAAATAAATTGATTCAATTTAAACTAGTCCATTACTTTGTTACACTCAAACTTGTGCTTTAGTTTTCATAACCTATGTTACAGATAGCTATACCTTGGATCAATTTCAGTGATCCAAGGCATGCTTTCAATTTCATGACATTGTGGTCATCTTTAGTGAGCTGAAAAGATTATGAGATCTTCAAAATCTGACTGTTTTGAAATCTCAGTGAACTCTTTGCACCTATGCTTTGTATGTGATCTTCAAATGGCATTATGATTCTTCTTTTGGTAAGTTTTAAGTTACAATTGTTAACTAATGCTAAAGGAACCTAATTAATCTATGTTCCTAAGTTGTAAGCCTATCCTAAGTTACTAAGTTCTTTTATTAATGTGGAATGTTAATAAAAGGTAAAGCCTTAGACTAAACTAATAAAATTAACCTAAGGACCTAAGTTAGTTCCTAAACTAATGTTATGAATCTAACCTAGATTTGGGCTAACCTAAGGAGACGGATGGAACAACATGCAAGTGAAAATAAGTGGCACCAACCTCAATGTATTTATGAGGATTTATTGGGCATTAAAACTTACTGTTTTATCCAAATTTGGTGAATGCATGAAAGATAATATGAGGTTGAGTTGGAACATGTGCCAAAGTGTTAGTTACATGACATTTTAAATTTAGTACGGGAAAAATACAATTTGGCGGTGGCGGAGATATGGAAGGATCTGTCAATCCTTTCTGGTATTTAATATTCTTGGTAATATTGAAAACCACCCGAGAAGAAGGGAATTTTAAAGGAAGAAGGGTTTTTAGTTTTGCATTGTTCATTTGGTTTTTGTGATATTTTAGCTTTGCATGTCATTTTTCACTTCAAACCCATAGTTTGAATCCTTGCATGCTATTTTTCCTTATATGGCAGTGTTGTTAATGCAAATATCACTAAGAAGATATAAGAAGGAAGAGAAGATGGTTTATGAGCTGGTTGTTAGCGTTTTCATGGAAAATAATTTCTTTCGAGGATCTCCTTTAAGATCTACAACAAAAATAAAGGACAAGAGCTCTATCAGGCATGATAGGCCCTATCCATTAAGTCTTTTGCTTTTATTTAAATGCTTTATTAGAAGAACTTTGCTATGTTTAAAACCTTATGATTATGATTTTGTGTTTTTTATTATTTTCTTCAATGGTTTTTTCATTTTTTTCCTTTGGATGCATAATGATTTTTGTGTGATGGGTGGTAAATGAAATCTAGAAGTGTTGATTTAATAATTCTATGCTAACTAGATTTTATTTGAACCTTCTTGAAAATGGAATGGATCTGTGTTTGTTCTCTCGATTGAATGAATACCTATCGAAGCTTGGATATGCTTAAACAATAGCTTGGTTTTGTTTTGAATCTAAATATTCTTACTTTGAATGTTCTCCTTATTATTGTTGTTGGGAAGAATAACTTTTAGGAAACTTAGTTTTGTATCGATACCTATGTCTATGATTTATATGATATTTTTCTCGCCTTTGAAATGCTTGCTTGATGGTGGCTTTGAAGGCCCATTGTTTGTTCTATTTTTTGGGACTGTATTTTATTAAGGGTATACAGTTCATTTAGATCTAAGATCTACTTATGATTGGGTTCTCCCCAAATGGGAATTGTTTTGGATCTATGTGTTCTTTCTTGAATCTCTATTGTTACCATTTGGGTTAGGTATAAATGGATGCTTACCTTGGACTTGAAATTATATTATCTTTTCTCCTTTGTTGAAACTTGTATGAATGCAAGTATTTGTTGATGGAATTCAAATAGGAAAGGATGACTGAGAAAGAATTTAGTTATGTTCGAGTTGGGTATAAACCATATTTATAAACCCACTTCGGGATTTTGTCTTCCTTAATTTTATTTGGTGTGAACTGTGGAAGGCATGTATATTTATTGTTGACTATAGATGAGTATTTTGTAGAAGGGAGGTCATAAAAATGGTCTCTCTACCCTTTGTGCTTGGATGAATGTTATTTATTTAGCGTCAATTCTAGAATCGAAACTGAAATTTTTATTATGCTTCTTTTTTTTCTTGTTATAAAACAATAGTAATCTCTTTGGCGATGATTTTTATTTGAGACTATTTTTCATTTCGTGTTAGTTGTTGGGTCTTCTTGAACTTGCACCCTTTTGGGTTACCCTGTGAAAGGAGGATACGTTGGGTTGATTGCTCAAAGCTCTATGTTATATTAAGTTATGTCCTCCTCCTATGTTGGAAGTATGTTTCTCTAATTTACTTCTCTTTTTAAGAGTTGATTTCCCATATTTATGTATGTGGAACTTGGAATATTTGGTGTGGATCATCATTCACTTATTGTTTTTTAGTTCACACTATCATGAGAACCCCGAGTTGTCATGGTTTCTTTATGATAGTTATACTATCTTGAATCTTTGAATTTTTATGATGTCTTTTAGACCGTGACTCTAATGAGCCTCTGGTAGGATGTTCCTTTGTGTTTTCTGTTATTTTTGTTGCATTCATATCTAGATCCTTCATTATGATGAGTTCCATAAGTTGGATAAGATTGGGATCGGTTATAAATTTTGGAATGGACAGTTTTTCTTTGGCATTATCATTAGTATATATTATGTTGTTATAATATAATGGAGACTACTTAGTGTAACTGAAATAGTAGTATTGAGTTTTTTTTGTGTTGGAGTGAAGGCCTTTATGAAACCTTTCTGATGAAGATGTTTTTAGAAAGCCTGATTAATTGTTTTGTATTGATCACTTAGGATCCAACTCAAGTGAGTTCAGGTTTGCAAGAAGATTTCCAATGAGTTATGCTGGAATTTTTTTGATCCTTTTAGTGGGATAAACCTTCCTTACTTGAATGTTGAGTCTTATTCTTTATCAAACTAATGTTATAATTTGTGTTGAGCCTGAGTATAGTCATGACTTTTTGACGGAATGTATTTAGTTTTTGGTTGACCTTTTTAGTTATATTAAGTTTTTAAATTGAATATCAAAATAGTGTACTTATTATAGAAAATTAGTTTTGCATATCTTGTACTTATTCTTCTTGAAAATTCAGAATAGGTTGAGTTTAAGAACTTAATTTGGAACTTGACTAGAAGGTAAGATTTAGATTTGGAAATATGAATTTCTTCCTTCTTTACTACTGTTGTTTTGATTTCTAGCATGCTATGATAAGTTCATAAGAATGTGGAGTTAGGATTAACTATGATGATTTAATTAGTCCTTGCTTATACATTACTTATTGAATCTTTAATCATCTCTCTCCTTCTTGGTTTGTAATATTTTATGGAAAAGTATTTCTATTTATATTGTTGTGTTTTCGGAACTGTTTCATAAACAACAGGGTTTTTTTTATGAAATAGTTAGATAAAAGCACAATATTTTAATGTTATAGTTCTTATCATGCTCAGTTCATATGAACTGACTCGTGCTAACAATTTTATAGATGGATTTCATAAAATATGAAAGGAGAAAGACATATAGAAAGTTACATTTGTTTTACTAAACAAGTTGTCTCTTTCTTATGTTGATTATATAGCACCATTATTTGAGATGTACTTTTATCAAAAAAGGAAGATGTAATAAAACTAGTTATATATTGTTGTTATGAAACTTTATAACCCTTGAAACATTTCTGTAATCAGTAAGTGGATCACTCCTTTTGATAAATAAATGGTTTGATTATTGTTCAATACTACTTTAATGTGATATCTTCATTAGCGTAAATTAGGATGTATTATTAAGTAATATATTAAATGAATGGGAAGTTTATATATTTAAGTGTTATGGAATTTGGAAACTTAATAGTTCTTATATTTATAAAACTATGAGTTTGAGGATCTGAATATTGGTTGGTTTATTTTCACATAAAAGAGATGCAACTAATAGTTTATACTCTTAAATAGATCCTTAAACAATATAAAAGAACTATGATTGAATTATATAGATATATATGTATGAAATCTTGATATATTTAAAACATATCTAATTGGTTTTCATTATTAGACATTAGTCCTTGATATAGGAAAAAGGAAATTTTCTTGAAATCAATCATAGAGACTTATCTGAAGATCTTGTTAAAGTATTTTTTTATTTTATGAAAATGGTTGACTAAATTATTCCTTAGGAAGATTATTTAATAAAATTACTTAATGCTTAAAATGGTACTAAAGGGATTATACTTCATATTTATGAATTTTAAAATAAAGGTTTTAAATAAGCTTGTTTTAAGCTAAGGTTGAAATAAGAAAGGATCTAATGAAGAAACTTTCATAACATTAAGATCAATCATTTCATTTTATGATATAAGTTGTTTTGTTTAAATAAAAACTTAAACATGTAATTGAATGGTTAGGAAAGAAGATTTTATCTGCATACCTACTTCTCATGTAATTTCAATTTGTAACCTTATAGGTTAAATGATGCTTATTTGAATCATAAACCGATGTTATCATTAATATTTAATGAAATGATTAAATGGGTTAATAACTTGTAATCTTAAGTATGTTAGTCTAGTTGAGGAAACTCAGTTGGATGTTGGTACACATCAAATGTAGCATAGTACCTTCGTAATGACAGAGTCATTATGAGGATACTATGATGCATTGTTGTTGTCTCAACACCTCACTTAGTTTGTTTAAATTGATTGACATAAGTGTAAGATTGGATCATGGTTCTACCCTATACAGGGATAAGAACATGATCTAGTGTCGAGGTCAACTCATGTTGACTTAGGATAACTAGACACACCCAATCAACGTAATTTGATTGAGTATGTCTATGTATCCTTAGTCACCATGAGTAGTCTTCCACACTAGTGTATGTTGCTAACCTTGTTTAGTGTGAAACCTTGAATTAGATTGAATTGACAGGAGTCGGGGAAGACCAATCTAGATAACAAAACAAGTGTGGTGAGGGACATATTTTGTTCGAAGAGTATGTCATCTAGGGATGTAAACATGATAAACATGTTTAAAAATTAGGCCAAAGTATCACAAGCTACTAGTTATGTCATCCTATGTCACCTATCCTAAGATGTGGGATTTTAGATGAATATCGATAACAAATATTTAGATATGCCTCTTAGATAGAACAATTATTTTCCCCTAAAAGGTAAAAGAACCAAGTATACCTATTATACACATTATTGAGTTAACATGAGAGATTGGTTTAATACCAAGTCATGAAATGAGAGATCGGTGTTTCACCGAGTCATTTATAGTTGCATATGGTTTTTTTTTATGAGATGGATTGGAATTGGAATGTGTGTTCTAAATTGTATTAATTTAGAATAGAGAACATTATGTAAGATAAAAAAATCCCTTGTTTCTAAAGTCTTAAAATGGGAATGTTACATCTTGGTATCGAGCTGAAGGTTACAACTCTTGGACCTATTGAGTTCATATCTGATAAAAAATTAATTTTTCTTGTTAACAGAAAATGGTTAGAACAAGGGAGGTGCTACAAATAACCCACCTCCAAGTGGAGAGGCAACTACCACACAAAAACTTGACGAGATTCTTACTACCCTGTTGGACACAAGAGATCATCTGGTTATATTCAACAACAAGTTATGGGTAATGAGGAGGAAGAAGATGTTGGTAATAACAATTAGCCACCTCCTGGGGACAACATCAATATTGGAAATTTGGGTGTTGATAATAACAATGTAGTAGATAACAATTCTGTAAATGCAAATTTAAATGTACCTAATCATTGGGTATGTCTATGTATCATTAGCACCATAAGTAGTCTTCCACACTAGTGCATGTTACTAACCTTGTCTACTGTGAAACCTTGAATCAGATTTAACTGATATGAGTTAGGGAAGACCACTCTAGATAATAGAACAAGTGTGGTGAGGGACTTATTCCTTTTGATGAGTATGTCATCTAGGAATGTAAACATGATAAACATGTTTAAAAACTTTGGCCAAAGTATCACAAGTTGTTGGTTACGTTGTCATATGTCACCTAGTCTAAGATGATTTCAGATGAATATCAGTAATAGATATTCAGATAGGACTCTTAGATAGAACACTTGGGTTCCCTTAAAAAGGTAAAGGAACCAAGTATACGTTGTATACACATTATTGAGTTAACATGAGAGATTAGTTTAATACTGAGTCATGAAATGAGAGATTGGTGTTTCACCAAGTCATTTACAACTTGCATATGGTTTTCTATTATGAGATGGATTGACATTGGAATGTGTGTTCTAAATTATATTAATTTAGAATAAAGAACATTATGTAAGATAAATAATAATAACTCCCTTATTTCTAAAGTCTTAAAATGAGAATGTCACATCTTGGTATCAAATCAAGGTTGTATCTCTTGGACTGCTAAGTCCATATTTGATAAAAACATAATTTTTCTTGTTATCGAGAAAATGGTTAGAATAAGGAGGTATTGCAAATAAGCCACCTCTAGGTGGAGAGGTAGCTAATGTTATAAAACTTGACGAGATTCTTGCTTCCCTGTTGGAAACAAGATATCGTCTGGATGTACTTGAACAATAAGTTATGGGTAATGAGGAGGAAGAAGATGCTGGTAATAACAATCACCACCTCCTAGGGACAATGCCAATATTGGAAATTTGGGCATTGATAAAAACAATGCAGCATATAACAATGCTACAAATACAAATGTAAATGTACCCAATCAACCTGAAAAAAAAGGTAAGATTAGCAATTGAACTCACAAATGACATAAAAAGGATAATTCCACCTAATTTTGATGGTACTACACTGGGGGATGGAGCTGAGAACTAGCTCAAAAAATGGAGAATTACTTTATGATAAGGAACTTCTCAGAGGAAACAAAAGTAGTATGGGGAGCTTATCATATTTCCCATGAGGTATCCTCCTGGTGGGACAACCGTAAGGTAGAACTTAACATTGATGAATCAAGCATCACTTGGGATCAATTTAAGATTTACTTTAGGAAACACTAGCTCCACAACTCTATTATGATCAGAAGATGACTAAATTTCTGAACTTAATTCAAGAAAAGTTAATCGTAACATAAGATATTCGGGAGAGGATTACTAAACTTCTTAAGTATGTACCTCAAAGATCAAACCGACGAGAATTTTAGGATACATAATTTTATTATGGGATTGAACCCTATCATAGGGTGTGAAGTATATTTTCACAACCCAAACACTATGGAAGGGGTTCTAGAAAAATACATTTGGTGGGAATAGAAATTAAAAGAAATTTATGCCCATAAGGAAGAAAACAGAAAGAAAATTCCTAATTCTTCTTCTTCTCTTGCACCCAAAAAGGGGGCATGGAAAACTTTTGGTACTAAAAATAATTTTTTTGTTGATAACAATAAGAAAATAACAGCAAATAAACCTACTACAAATGTTTGAAACAACTTCGTAAAAAGTTCTATGGAGGACAAAACAAGTAATTTCAGAGATGGAAATAAATTCAAACCTAAAAGAGGACCTATAGGGGATATTAAAATTGTGGAAAAGATAATTATGAAAATCAATTCCCTCTAAGGAAGGGTAACAACAATCAACAACATAAGATACATGTTGCAATAGCTTATAAACAAACTAAAAATCAAGTTACACCTATAGAAGTGCCAGGTAAATTATTTGTTATACATGTTGCTATAATTTTTGATAATGGAGCTATTGAATGCTTTATTTTTAGTAAATTAGCTGTAAAACTAAAAAGAAAAGATGGAATAATGGAAAAATCTTGGACTGTACATTATAGACATAATTCTTTCCATACTATTAGTAAATGTCATTTTGGAGCAGTCCTAGAATTACCTAGTTTGTCCATTGAATTAGATCTTTATGTTTCTTCTTTGGGGTCATATGATGTCATAATAGGTTTTAATGGCTTGCTGATCATAAATAAAAATTTTATTATTTTGAAGAACACATTAGTTGTCTAGATGATCTACAGAAAATAATAAACATCCAAGGGGTAAAACGAGAAATTTTAGTTAGGAAATTGTCAGCTATGCAACATAAAAAGGCTAAAAACAAAGGATGCACCTGTATGTAGTAATTTTTTTGAAATAGTTTAAGGGTATAATGATTTCTTGGGAAAAATATGATGTTAAGATATTTTAGTGATGTGTTTCTAGAAGAACTACCTAGTCTTCCGCCCAAATGAGAGTTTGACTTCACAATTGAAAACGAAACAAGAACTAAGCCTATTTCAAGGCACCTTATAGAATGACTACCATTGAACCTGGTAGAGCTTAAGGCACAATTACAAGAACTATTATCTAAGGGTTTTAGTTGTTTTGAAAAAGAAATATGAAACACTTAACTATGTATTGATTATAGGATGTTAAACAAAGAAACAATCAAAAACAGATATTCACTTCCTAGAATTGATGATCTGTTTAATCGATGTGGTGCATGAGTATATTCTAAGATAGATCTTTATTCGGGGTATCACTAGTTAAGAATCGAATATGAAGATATTCATACAACAACATTTATAACAAGGTATGAACATTATGAATTTACGTTTTACCTTTCGGTTTGACAAATGCACCTACAACTTACTATAAATTTAATGAATAATATATTTCAATAATACTTGACAAGTTTTTACTTGTATTATTTGATGATATTCTTATCTATTCTAAAATAATTGATGAACATCATGAGCATTTGAAAATAGTACTTGAAATCCTAAGAAAAAGAAGATAATATGGTAAGTTGTCCAAATGTTATTTTTATAAAATAGAAGCAACTATTTAGGACATGGCATGAGTAAGGATGGAATAGCAAGTTGATCGATAAAATATTGTTTCCATAATCGAGTGGCTCGCACCTAAGAATCTACATTAATTCATAAGCTTCATGGGGCTTGTTGGTTACTATAGAAAGTTTGTTAAGGAATTTTCAAAAGTCATTGCACCGATAAATTCATTACAAAAGAAAGATAAGAAATTTGTGTGGAGTGATAAATGTGAATCAACATTTAAAAATATTAAGGATCAATTAACATTTGTACCTATTTTGGCTGTACCTGATCCAAATGGAAACTTTATGGTAGTTACATATGCTTCCAGAGAAGGACTCAAAGGTATTATGTTACAAAATTATCATGTTATAGCATATGAGAGCAGAAAACTCAAGTTACATGAGTTGAATTATGATCCCCATTACCTAAAGCTTGTTGCCATAGTTCAAGCACTTCAAGTATGGAGACATTATCTTTTAGGAATACCTTTTGAATTAAATAATGATCATCTTGGGCTGAAGTATATTTTCACTTAGCCAAATATGAATACAAGACAACGAAGATGGTTAGAGTTATTGTTAAAATATGATTTTGACATAAGTTACATGAAAGGAAAAGAAAAAAATAGTGGTGGAGATGCACTAAGTCGTAGGAAACATATTTATGCACTTATAACTTTGAGAAATCAGTTTAAGGATGAGGTAAAAAGTATTATGGAATCTGAATTTTACTTTCAACAGTAAATATAAGACTTTTTGTAGATCCAAATGACGTAGGATATAAATTTTTGACTTCGATAGTGAAGGAATTTTGAGATATGAAAAGAGGGTGTATGTACCTTCGGGAAATGAGTTAAGGAAAAATTTAATGATGGAATTTCATAATTCACCTTACTCAGGACATCCCGGTATTACAAAAATGCTTGCTAATGTAAAACAAAAATATTTTTGGAAAGGGATGAAGAAAGACATAACTGATTTTGTGACACACTACTTGGAATGTCAGCGTGTTAAGGCTGAGCATATGCACCCAGCTAGTTTATTATATCCTCATAGCATACCACAATATAAGTGGCAGGTAATTAGCATGGATTTTGTGTACAAGGATGCCTATGTCAAGAAATAAACATGATGTTATTTTAGTTGTTGATAAATTGACAAAAGTAACACATTTTATTACTGGTAATCTTAAGGATGATTCACCTATGTTAGAAAAAATATTTGTACATGAAATTTTCAGATTACATGGAGTACCGAAGTAATTATATCTAATATGGACCTTAGAATGACCTCTCGATTTTGGAAAACACTAAATGCAGCCTTAGGAACAAAGCTAAATTTTAGTTCCGCATACCGTCTAGAAATAAATGGTAAAACTGGGAAAGTTAATCGGGTTTTAGAAGATATGTTATAAATTTACTACATGTATTAGCAATAAAAATGGGAAGAATACCTTCCTGTAGTTGGATTTTCTTATAATAATACTTATCATGCTTGTTTGAAAATGACACCTTTCGAAGCATTATACGGAAGGAGATGCAGAACTCCATTACTTGGGATAGCATTGAAGAAGAAGAGTGGTAATTGGACTTGAAATCTTGACTAAAATGGAACAACATATAAAAATGATTTTAGAACGTTTAAAATAAGATGCATATAGGAATAAAAGTTATGCATGTCTGAAAAGGGTTGATAAGAAATTTAAACTTAGTGAAAAGGTCTTTTTACGTGTTAAGCCTAAAAAGAGTTCTATATACTTTGGAAAGGTAGCAAAAGTATCACCTCGTTATGTGGGACCTTTTACAATTGTTGAAGTAATCAACCTTGTAGCTTATCATTTAGGATTACCCCTATTTTGTCTCAAATGCATGATGTTTTCCATATTTATTTTCTTAAGAAATACATTTCAAATTTATCGCATGTGTTAAATTAGGATTCCATGAGGTCAAGACCTAAGAATAACTATGGTTGAACCCATAAGAGTGATGCAAACTCACCAGTTGCACTTGTAAAATCATGAATATAGTCAATGCAAGGTTCAATGGGACCATTTTAATGAAGAAAGTGCAACATCGAAAAAACTTAAGGACATGAAAATTGATTTTCCTCGTGTATTTGAACATGAATTAGTTTCGATGTTTGATAAAAATTAAGAGTTTATTTTTAAATTATCAATATTTCTATTATTTTTGGGTAGGTACTATATTTATTAGTACTGGAACAACTATTTTAATGCTGTAATAAATTATGAAAATTTTAATTTCTCAAATTTGGTTTCGTTTGTGAACTTATGGATGAAAGAACTATAATTATGATTATTTTTCTTATTTGAGAATGTGGACTAAGTTAATCATCGGGATGATGATGATTTTTAGGAGGGAGGTATGTAACACCTCTAACATGGTTGATATCTATGAGGGCTTCTATATTGGAAGTTACAAATATTGATATGTGATTCTTGTCTGAAGATAGTGTACTCTTGTGAACTAAGAAATCATGTTTGTTGTAGATAATATGTTATCTGCTGGAAATAGATACCATTCTACCATGTTTATGCTGAATTGAAAATGAAGTATTTCATTTCTTCTTATGTTGAATAATGCACTGCATGTGGAAATAAGAAATTGATTCATTTTAAACTAGTTCATAGTTTTGTTGCACTCGAACTTGTGCTTCATTTTTCATAACCTCTGCTATAGGATAGCTATACCTTGGATCAATTTCAATGATCCAAGGCATGCTTTCAATTTCATGACATTGTGGTCATCTTGACCGAGCTAGACAAATTATGGGATCTCTAAACTCTGGTTGTCTTGAAATCTTGGGTGAACTCTGATGCTCCTATGCTTCATATGTGATCTTTGAATGGCATTCTGATTCTTATTTTGGTAAGTTTTAAGTTACAATTATTAACTAATGCTAAAGGAACCTAATTAATCTATGTTCCTAAGTTGTAATCCTATCCTAAGTTACTAAGTTATTTTATTAATGTGGAATATTAATAAAAGGTAAAGCTTTAGACTAAAAAATAAAATTAACCTAAGGACCTAAGTTAGTTCCTAAACTAATGTTATGAATCTAACCTAGACTTGGGCTAACCTAAGGGGATGGATGGGATGACATGCAAAGGAAAGTTGGTGGCACCAACCTCAATGTATTTATGAGGATTTATTAGGCATTAAAACTTATTGTTTTAGCCAAATTTTGTGAATGCATGAAAGAAAATATGAGGTTGAGTTGGAACCTCTGCCAAAGTGTTAGTTGCATGAAATTTTAAATTTAGTAATGGATAAATACAATTTAAGGTGGGGAGATATGGAAGGACTGTCAATCTTGTTTGGCATTTAATATTCTTGGTAATAGCAAAAACTACCTAGGAAGAAGGGGAAGTTGGAAGGAATAAGGGTTTTCTAGTTTTACATTGTTCATTTGGTTTTTGTGAGCTTTTAGCTCTACATGTGGTTTATCACTTTGAACCCACAATTCGAATCCTTTCGTGCTATTTTTTCTTGCATGGTAGTTTTGTGAATGAAAATATCACTAAGAATCTATAATAAGTAAGACAAGAAGGTTTATGAGTTGGTTGTTGGCATTTTTCATGGAAAAGAATTATTATCGGGGCTCTACTTGAAGATCTACAACAAAAATAAAGGACAGGAGCTCTATCATCGTGCTTGATAGTATTGGTTATGGAGCCCGATATCGAAGTGACGGGGTTACAAGGGGAGACTTGTTCGCCTTATGGGAGTTTGGGGCAACGCCCCTGAAAACCACATTTTATATGTATTTATGCATTGTGAAATATGGACCATTCCTTATTAAGTCTCATATCTAACAGATGGTTTTCTATGTTTTCTAAAATGTTAAAAACCCTAATATCTAAAAAGGGTCATAACATATGAGGCTCATTGTATTAGCGGAGGTACTGTGAGAGAGATTTTTGCTAGACTGAATAAAAGAATTGGCTGTTTCTAGTGGACGTAGCCCATTTTGGGTGAACCACGTTAAATTTGTGTCTCTATTTTATGGCATTCTTTTCTACTTTATATTTTCTACATTATTCATTGCATGCTTGTTTATCCGTACAACTAGAATAAACCTAATGATATAGGCCATATCCATTAAGTCTTCTAATTTTATTTAAATGCCTCATTAGAAGAACTCTACTATGTTTGAAACCTTCGATTTCGATTCTATGTTTTTAATTCTTTACTTCAATTCTGTTTTAATTTTGTTTCCTTTGGATGAATAATGATTTTTGTGATGGGTGGTAAATTAAATTTGGAAGTGTTGATTTAATAATTTTGTGTTAACTAGCTTGTATTCAAACCTTCTTGACAATGGAATGGATTTATGTTTGTTCTTTGATTAAATGAATACCTAGCTGAAGGTTGGATATGATTAAATAGTAGCTTGGTTTTGATAGAATCTAAAGATTCTTGCTTTAAATGTTCTCCTTATTGTTGTTGTTGGGAAGACTAAATTTCAAGAAACTTAGTTTGGTAGCAAGACCTATTTATATGATTTAGATAATCTTATGCTTGTGTTTGACTCAGTTACTTGATGATGGCTTTGGAGACCCATTGTTTGTTATACTTATTTTGGGATTTTTTATTAAGGGTATAAAGTTTTTTTAGATCTGATATTTACTAATGATTGGGTTCTTTCCAAAATGGGATGTGTTTGGAATCTTTGTGTTCTTTATTGAATCTCTCTAATGTTACCATTCAGGTTAGGAGTAAATGGATGCTCACCTTGGGCTTGAAATTATATTATCTTTTCTCCTTTTTTGAACCTTGTATGAATGGAAGTATTTGTCGATGGAAGTCGAATAGAAAATAACAATTGAGAAAGTTTTTAGTTCTATTATGTTGGGTATAAATCATATTTATAATCCCACTTCGTGTTTGTGTCTTCCTTAAATTGATCTGGTGTGAACTGTGGAAGGCATGCTTATTTATTGTTGACTGTAGATGAGTATTTTATAGAAGGGAGGTCGTCATAAATTTCTCTATTCCCTTCTTGCTTAGATGAATGTTATTTATTTCAAGGTGTCCAAAGCATGGAATTGACATCGAAATTATTATCATGCTTCCTCTGTTCACGATGATAGTAATATATTTGGTGACATTTTTAATCTTAGAATATTTTTTGTTTCGTGTTAGTTGTTGGGTATTCTTGAGCTTGCACCCTTTTGGGTTACCCCTGTGAAAGAAGGATACGTTAGGTTGATTTCTCAAATATCTATGTTATATTAATCTATGTCCTCCTTCTATTTTGGAAGTATGTTCATCTAATTTATTTCTCTTTTTAAGAGTTGATTTCCCATATTTAGATCTGTAGAAATTGGACTATTTCGTGTGGATCGACATTCACTTCTTGTTTTTAGTTCACTTTGTCATGAGAACCCTTAGTTGTCATGTTTTCTTTACAATAGTTTAATCTGTTTTGAGTCTTTTAATTTTTATGATGTATTTTAAACCGTGACTCTGATGAGCCTTCAGTAGGACATTCCTTTGTGTTGTCTATTATTTTTTACTGCATTCGTATTTGGATCCTTCATTTTTATTATTTTCATAAACTTTTGGATAAGATTGGGATCGGTTCTAAAGCTTAGAATGGATAGTTTGTCTTTGAAATTATCATTAGAATATATTATGTTGTTATAATATAATGGGGACTACTTAGTGTACTTAAAACAGTAGTATTGAGTTTTGTTTGGGTTGGAGTAAAGGACTTTATGAAACCTTTCGATGAAGATGTTTTTAGAAACCCTGATTAATTGTTTTTGTTCAGTAACTTAGGATCCAACTATTAAGTGAGTTCATGTTTGTAGGAATCCTTGTAAAGAATTATGTTGGTCTTATTATGATCCTTAGTTGGATAAACCTTCCTTACCTAGAATTTTGAGTCTTATTCTTTATGAAACTAATGTTAGACTCGTGTTGAGCCTAAGTATTGTCATGACTATTTGATGAAACGTATTTAGATTATTGGTTGACCTTTTTAGTTATATTAAGGTGTTAACTTGAACATAAAATCAATGTACTTATCACAGTAAAGGTATTTTTGCATATATTATACTTCTTCTTGAAAAGTCATAATAGGTTGAGTTTAAGAACTTAATTTGGAACTTGACTAGAAGGTAAGATTTAGATTTGGAAATATGGATTTCTATCTTCGTTATTACTGTTGTTTTTGTTTCTATCATGTTTTGATAAGTTCATAAGAATGTGGAGTTAGGATTAACTATAATGATTTAATTAGCCCTTTCTTATACATTTCTTATTGAATCTTTAATCATCTCTCTCCTTCTTGGTTTCAAATCTTATAGGGAAAAGTCTTTCTGCTTATATTGTTGTGTTTTCAGAACTATTTCATAAAAATTAGGGCTCCTTTTATGAAACAATTAAATAAAATCACAACGTTTTAATGTTATAGTGCTTATCATTATTAGTTCACATGAATTGACTTGTGTTAACAATTTTTTAGATGGATTTCGTAAAATATGGAAGGACAAATACATATAGAACGTTACATCATTTTACTAAAGAAGTTGTCTCTTTGTTATGTTGATTATACAATCGACATTATTTTAGATATACTTTTTCGAGAAAGAAGATGTAATAAAACTAGTTTTATATTGTTGTTATGACACTTTGTAATCTCTGAAATACTTCTATAATCAATGAATGGATCACTCCTTTTTGATGAATAAATGGTTTGATGATTGTTGAATATTACTTTATTGTGATATCTTCATTGGCATAAATTGGGATGTATTATTAAGTAATATCTTAAATGAAGGGGTAGTTTATATATTTAAGTGTTATGGGATTTGGAAACTTAATATTTCTTATATTTATAAAACTATGGGTTTGAGGATCTAAAATATTGGTTGGTTTATTTTCACATAAAGAGATACAACTAATAGTTGATACTCTTAAATAGATCCTTAAACAATATAAAATAACTATGATTGAATTATATAGATATATATGTATGAATTATTGATGTATTTGAAACATATGTAATCTATTTTCATAATTGGACATTAGTCCTTGATATAGGGAAAATGATATTTTCCTTGAAATCAATCATAGAGACTTATCTGAAGATCTTGTTAAAGTATTTGTTTATATTATGAAAATGGTTGACTGAATTCTTCCTTAGGAAGATTCTTTAATAAAATTAATGAATGCTTAAAAAGGTACTAAAGGGATTAGACTTCATCTTCATGAAGTCTAAAATAAAGGTTTTAAATAAACTTGTTTAAGCTAAGGCTGAAATAAGAAAAGGATCTAATGAACACACTTTCATAACATTAAGATCAATCATGTCATTATATGATACAAGTTGTTTTGTTTAAAGACAAACTTAAACATGTAATTGGAATGGCTATGAAATAAGTTTTATCTACATACCTACTTCTCGTGTAATTACAACTTGTAACCTTATAGGTTAAATGATGCTTAGTTGAATCGTAAAGAGAGTTATCATTAATATTTAATGAGATGATTAAATGGGTTAATAAATTGTAATCTTAAGTATGTTAGTCCATTTGAGGAAACTAAGTTAGATGTTGGAATACATAAACTACAACATAGTACCTTTGTAATGATAGGAGTCATTACAAGGATACTATGATGCATGCCTTAACACCCATCTTATTTGGTTTAACTTGATTGACATGAGTGTAAGACTAGATAATGGCTCTACCTTATACAGGGATATGAACATGATATAGTGTTAAGGTCAACCCATGTTGACTTAGAATAACTAGACACACCCAATTGACGTAAGTTGATTCAGTATGTTTATGTATCCTTAGTCACTATAAGTAGTCTTCCACACTAATGCATGTTACTAACCTTGTCTAGTGTGCAACCTTGAATCAGATTGAACTGACATTTATTAGGGTAGACCACTCTAGATAATAGAAAAAGTGTGGTGAGGGAAATATTCCATTTGACGAGTATGTCGTGACAGAATGAAAACATGTTTAAAAACTTTTACCAAAGTATTGTAAGTTGTTGTTTACGTTGTCCTATGTCACCTAGCCTAAGATGTAGGATTTCAAATGAATATCAGTAAATGATATTCATATAGGCATCTTAGACATGACACTTGAGTTCCCCTAAAAAGGTAAAGGAACCAAGTATTCCTAGTATACACATTATTGAGTTAACATGAGAGATTGGTTTAATACTTAGTCAAGAAATGAGAGATTTGTGTTACACCGAGTCATTTACAGTTGCATATGGTTTTTTATTATGAGATACATTGGCATTGGAATGCGTGTTCTAAATTATATTAATTTAGAATAGAGAACATTATGTAAGATAAAAAAAAAAATTCCCTTATTTCTAAAGTCTTAAAATGGGAATGTTATAGAAAGTAGATAGATTGGGGGTATGAAATGATATAATTAGGTGGGGTTTTGAGTGAATAGAGGTATGGATGGTCGGGATTAGGTTAAATTCATTTCAAAGTGGTGATGGTAGGAAGATAGTAAACTAGAATATGTGATAATTTTGAAGGAAAAATAAAATCAAAGTAGGCGAGTTAATTTAGTAAAAGAGGGTTAGTCTAGGATAATTATGTTTGGGTGATTAAATAGAAGAAAGTAATTGACAGTTTAATTTGTAATGATGTAGGTGAGGTATCAAATTACGATGTGAGATAGGGAACCACCGTTATTGATGTAGTTACAGCCTAGCATGATGGATGATGAGTGGGGTCACATGCGAGATGTGGGACTTGGTGTGGTGAGGTTCTATAGGTGCATTGTTCAAGATCACATCTTGATGGTCCCTCTTATCGATAGATGGGATGTAACAACCAAAACCTTCCATTTACCTACTGGTGAGATGATGATCACACTTGAGGATGTTTACAGGATTTTACGGCTACCGATTGTTGGGGAGGCAGATAAATGATCTCATCATATACATCATTCAAGCCCATAGTTGCAGTTTTTAGAGAGGTGATGGGTGAGTTGAGAGATCATAGTGCTAGCATCATTTATGGGGATATGTATGTATCCTATCCACATGAGACTAGATTAGAAGTGTTGATGATGGTGGTAGTTGGGTGCTATGCACTTCCTGATTCAGAGGGTGGGAGATATCCCTAGGAATTGATGGGGGTTTTACATAATTGATTGAGGAGTGATTTTATTTTTATGGGAACTTACATATCTTGTGTAACTATACATGGATCTATGGGCTTATCAGAGGATGTGGCGATATGGTATATGTTGTACCTATTTATTACATTGTTGGGCATATGAGCACATAGTATGTGTGTGCCCACACGGTCTCCTATGACATGACTGGTACTAGGAGATTACGGGGATGGGTACAGGAGGTGGGTGCTAGTAGGGGAACATCCCCAAGTAGAGGAGGTATCACGTGATGTCATGTGTATTCTTTGATGACCACTAGAGAGACTTTATGTTATAGACATTATCTACTCGGCCATATGTGGATTTTCTATCTTATGGAAAAATTTCAAAGGAGTTGGTAGGGCTTTAGTATGTTAGGTGGATATAAGGAAGGCATGTTGGTAAGCACAATATGATTCGGTAGATAGATTCGATGTCATTTCAGGTAATAAGGCTAGGATGTACCTCAATAATTACATCAATATCATAGAGATGATGTGGAGATACCTTTATCTTCACCCATCTGATAGGCTAGTAGGGTAGGAGGAGCATGTGGCTGAAAAAATGACCGATGATGTAGGTACCACTAATGGATATAGGTCTTGGTGTATATACGAGATATAGGTAGTACCTCCTAGAGAATGGTATCCATACGTGACTACTTATTCTGATTTAGAGGGATGTGTCATAGGGTCGTGTGATTTCCTATAGTTACAACTTACATAGGCACAAGAATAGGTAGGTACCCTTCAAGGGAAGGTGACTCAAGGTTATAGGAGGGCGATTGTGGGTTTCAAACACAAGTGGTCATGATAGAGGAACATGTGACTACCGTATGCAAGCCTAGGTAGCACATGAACTAGTATAAGATGGAGATGGTGATGGTGGGAAGGTGGTAGGTTTACATGCTCGGGTAGTAGCTACATTATAGGGGCATATAGCCACCACATAGGCACATGTGGTTGTATTCAAGAATAAGTAGCTATACAAGTCCCAACCCATGCACCGGTAGTGAGACATGGTCCCATTGGATAGGTACAAGAACCAACATAGGGTCCCTTAGTACAAGTTGGAGATGGTGATGGGGAAGGTGGGAGGTTTGCAGGATCATGTAGCTGCATTATAAGGGAAGCTAGCCACCACGTGGGAATATGTGGCTACATTATAGGCATAGGTAACTACACGGGCACCGTAATGAGAAAGGGTCCCATTGGATAGGTACAGTACCAAAGACAGGTCCTTT
Source organism: Taxus wallichiana var. yunnanensis (assembly GCA_018340775.1). NCBI lineage: Eukaryota > Viridiplantae > Streptophyta > Pinopsida > Cupressales > Taxaceae > Taxus > Taxus wallichiana. The sequence goes on from CM031238.1 coordinate 522,055,458, forward strand.
GGTCTATGTTAGAGTTAGGCGTAAGATATTATCAAGACCAGTTATTAGATGCTAGTATATAGGTTATATCATATGCCGAGTACGGGGCCTAGAAACTAGTGAGTGAGAGGACCCGAGTCTCGGACTCACATTCTACAGCAGATAGGGGATGTTGGTCCATGGATAGGGTCAAGGTGAGGTTACCAATTCCCATAGAATGAGTTCGAGATGAGGGCAAGGAGGAGATGATGAGTGTATGGAGACCAATACCATATGAGGGTACTGGAGATAGCGGTAGAGGTGTAGGCCCCTTTTGGATTTGATATGAGGTGATATCTATTTTTTATTTTTAATAGATATACTTGCTTCCATGCCAAAGATACGAGATTGTATATGAGATTTTTTGAGATACATGTTATTATTCATACATGTGTATATATGTATTGATACATAGACACTCCTTTTATATAGTTTATGATGATATTGGATTGATGATGTACTTGGTTTCATTTCCATTATATTGTTATTATGGAAACTAGACATGATTGATTCAGAAAATTTCTAAGTTATTTTTTTAATTAAAATTAGGTTGTGGTAGACATGGGTGATTAAGATTTAGGCATGGTGGAGTTAGATGTAGGCATGGTTGAGTCAGTATGAATTTAGAAGGTGTAGGCATGATGGAGTTGAAAAGTTTCTAAGTTTTGGTATGGAAATTAGGTTGTGTTAGGCATGATTGAGTCATTATGGATTTATAAGATATTAATGTCATGGAAGTTAGTGATTTTTAGGCATGGTTGAGTCTAATTTAGGCATGGTTGAATAAAAAATTTCCAAGTTATTGTTTTTATGGAAATTATGGGTTGTAGGTATGGTTTGGTTTAATTTCCACGTAATTTATATTATCAAAATATATATGTTTTAGGTACGATGTAATGGATGTTGTAGTATGGTAGGTATATTGAAATGATTTATATTTTGTGATACGTTAATTTCCAATTTATTATATAGATGAAAAATAAATAGTTTATGATGTGTGTGTAAAACATGGGGAGAAAATATTTAGGGGAAAGGGTGGCAAAGCTAACCTCCAAGGGCCCCATGCCCTCAAAGTTCTTCCCAAATAGCCACTGGTGAAAGGGGTCCTCAGTGATGTAGTTATCCCATAATATAGGGAAGAATAAGATGGAGTAGATGGGTAGGTTGGTTAGTTTGGGTTTGGTTAAATGGGCAAGGGAAGTTAGGTATGATTGTATTTAGGTTAATTAGGCATGTTTAAGTCTAGGTTGATTAGGCATGGTTGAGTCTAGGGTGATTATGCATGGTTGAGCATGTAAGATGAGTTGGTGAGAATAGAGGATGATTGTAAATGTAGGTGAAAATAATAAGAAATCCAAGAAATTAAGTATCGAGGGTCTATTTCTATGTAGAAGAATAAATAAGTAAGAAAAGAGGTGAATGACCTCATAATTGGTAAGGACCATAATGAGCATACAAAGGATGAGATTTTTAACTTTAAAACCCCTAAAGGCATTTCATGATTTAATGTGCTTAGGATAAAAGAAGTTACATGATCAAAAAGTGTCACATGTATGCCACATCCCTTGAGCGGGTAGAAAATATGAAAACATAGGAGGTTGAGGTGGAAAATCTTGTTTGGTGTAACCTTGTTATGAGGCAACATGTCTCTTCCGCAAGATACCCAAAACTAGAATAGGAAAGTCCAAAACTAAAAGTTGTATTTTGCTTGATTTTTTGTATTTTCTTTTTTTTTTTACTTTACATAGATTGGTCGATGCGGGAAGTCTATGTGGAATGAATAGAATATATCCTTAAGGTATTCATGAAGCTGATCGATGTGGGAATCTTTAGAATACTTTTATTTTATTTTTCAGAAATAGTCTTCTTTTGGATAGCCTATGTACAATAGGGATAATTTTTATAGTTTTCTTTGGAGGGAGCATTCTATTTCTAACAACAATAATGAAAGATATATTTCCTTTTTGAGGGATTCATCCATTTACAAGAATATTGATTCAAGGAGTTGAATTTTTGTTATCCCATATATTACTTTTGAATTGTTTATAATTTTAGGTAATGTAAAAGACTATAGTGGATTATACGATTCTTTTATGAAGGAAACACCATAACACACAAAGTTTAACTATGAAAGAGAGGTTTTAATATATGAATGACTATGGGATTGCATATTGAAAAGGATAAAAAGTATCAATGATAATCATGCCATGAGTAGATATGTGGTACTCATATTGAAGACAAGGATGGTAGGTGACAGATAATCACACAATTCTAGTTTATTCATTGGTCCTTAAAAAGGGTAGATGAAAGGAATAGTTACTCAAGGGAAACATATGTAATAGATAACATGTCATATAGTACTTGATTCAATAATAGAATGGTAAAATATATAAGGCATTTAGGGGCTCAGGTTTGGGTGTACCTTGAGATAAGATAAATGATAAACACCGATCCATAAGTATGGGTGATAATATAGGGTCCCAATCAATTAGGAGAAAACTTACCCCGTTTAATTTTCTCAACTTTGGTTACATGTTGATTTTCCTTTACGAAAAGGTTGTTGACCTTGAAGGTTCATTCGTGGACATGTTTTTCATAGGCATTTTTGATACATTTTTAGTATATTTGAAGGTGATTAAGAGCATTTACATGACATTCGTATATAAGCTCAAGTTTTGTCAAATGGTCTTAGCAAAAGTCATCATCATTGAGCATATCTTTGAGTGAGATATAAAGTGATGGAATTTGAAATTTGATTGGTAATACGGATTCGGTTCCATAAATCAAAAATAAAGTTATGGAAATGGTCGAGGTGCAAATGTTAGTACTATAAGCCCATAAGGTGAAAGGAATGTGCGTGTGCCAATCCTTACAGTATCGTCAACTAATTTCATAACAATTTTGTTTAGAGTTTTGTTATTCAAATAATTTTGGCCATTTGTTTGAGGATAATAAGGTGAAGAAAAATGAAGTTGAATGCCAAAGGCATCACATAGTTTTCATAGGGTGTTGTTTTTGAATTGTTTTCCATTATCAGTGATGAGGCGGTGAGGAACACCAAAGTGACAAATGATATGATGATTGATTAATTCAAAAAAATTCTCATCTTTTGTAGAGATGAGAGGTACAAATTCCACCCATTTAGTGTAATATTTGATTGCATAGTTATGATCCATTGATGACCTTGAGAATAATGAGGGTTAATCTCTCTGATGAGATCCAAAACCCATTAATAGAAAGGAAAAATGTCTCTGGTGACTTATAAGGCATGACTAGGAGTATGGTGAATATTAGCATGTTGTTGACATTTCACACAATGTTTGACATAGTCACAATAATATTGGTTTAGGATTGGCCAGTAATATCGAAGAAAAGGATGCGTTTAGAGATGAAAAGGCCACTAAAATGACCTCTACAATCCCATCATGAATTTCCTTGATGGTGTATGGGATTTTAGAACTTGTGAGGCATCGTAAGAGGATATTGTCAAATAAATGTTTATATAGAATACCACCCATGAAAACATATCAAGAGACAATTTTCAGAAAGGCTCTTTGTCCATTGTGACTAAGATCTAGAGGAAAAATTGAAAGGGAAACGTAGTCAGCGAACTAATTATACCAAAGGTCACAAGGGTCAGTTTTAATTTTTCCTATGAAGTTAATGTCTTGGAATAGATAAGAGGGTGATTACAACCTTTTTACTATGAAAAATATTTTTGAGTCTAAAGGTGAAGTGGGTATTTGAGAAGCAAGGAAGGCCATGGTGTCCATGAATTTGTTAGTGAAATGTGGGGTGGTTTGAAGTTCATAATGATCAAAGGAAGTCAAAAGCATGTCTACGTGATTTTTATACAATTGAAGTACCTCATTACGACACTAATATAAACCATTAAATTGGTTCACAACTAGTTGGGTTTCATCAAATATATTAATATATTTAACATCTAAGGATAAGGTGGTTTGAATACCTAACATGATTGATTCATATTTAGAAATGTAATTAGTGCAAGTAAAATCTAGTTTGAAAGATAAATGCATAGTTTCATCATCAAGAGGAATTATAATCACCCCTACTCCACCCATCTATTGAAATTTAGAACAACCAAAGAATAAGGTCATCTAATAAATGATGTCATCAAGGAGAGGTTAGAAATGGATTCATCGGGAAAATCAAATTTAGAGGGTTGATTTTTGGAATGAGGTATGTCTGCAAGCTAGTCCGACATGGTTTTTCCTTTAACGAACTTTTAAAGAATGAATTCAAGATCTAGGTCTACAAGAATCATGATCTAACATGTGGCACACTGGTGTTGATAAGGTTTGGCATACATGTAATGTATATGATAAGTTTTGGTGAAGAATAAGGTCTTATGGTTATGTAGGTAATGGAGAAGTTTGGTGGTGATGAAGACTAGGGATAGGAAAAAAATTCATCGTGAGTTTATCTAGTCTCATAGTATAAGAGAGTACAACCTATGTAATAAACCAATTTCTCCTATGCCTCTCATCACGATGAGTGAGCATGACATCCAAGGAATGATTTGCGGCATAAACGTAGAGGTAAAAGGGTTTTTCATCCTTTGGTGGGATGAGCACATGTGGTTTAAGGAGGTATTTCTTTAATGATTCAAAATATTTATGGCAATAATCATCCCAATTGAAGGAAACATCCTTTTTAATAATATGGTGAAAAGGGGGACATCAGTGAGAAAGTTGGGAAATGAAACGTCGAATAGATTGTAGTTTTCCTTGTAAACTATGGAGCTATTTTAGGTTAGTGGGTGGAGGCATCTCCTAAATAGCCTTGATTTTTGTGGGATCAACTTCGATACCCCATAAAGAGATGATGAAACCAAGGATATTTCCAGAGAGAATGGAAAAGAAACACTTATTTGGTTGAAGGTGAATGTATTACTTGATGAGATGGTAAAATATGACTTTAAGAACTGTGATGTATTCAACTCGACGCTTAGACATAGAAATAATATCATCAACATAATATTCCAAGATGTCATGTCTGATATCATGGAAGATATACGTCATGGCATGTTGATATGTAGCACTAACATTTTTAAAGCCAAAGGGCATGAAAAAATAATAAAAGGTCCCCCAAGGGGTGATGAAGGAAGGTTTGTGGTGATCTTTTGGTGTGAGTAATATTTTTTTATAACCTGAGAAACCTTCCATGAGTGATAGAATCTCATGGTCGGTGGTGAGTTCAATAAGTTGGTTGATACTGGGTAGAGGAAATTATTCCTTGGGGAAAGCTAGGTTAAGGTCACGTAAATATGTACATATATGGAGTCCCCCTGTCACTTTAGTGACAATAATGATGTTAGAAATCCATTGGGGATAATCAATTGGTAAAATAAAAGAAATTAAAAGGATGTGTTGGAGTTGTTCTTTTACAATAAGGGTAATGCAAGGATTCATTTTTCATAGCTTCTGTTACATAGGTTTAGTGTTAGAAATAGTTACAATATTGTGAACCATGATATTTGGGTCAATACTAGGTATATCAACGTAAGAGAAAGAAAAAGTGTTGTTATAGTATCGTAGAGAAAAGAAGTGAAGGATTCTTGTTTAGTGTAATCTAAAGATTGGACTATCTTTAGAATGTGAGGGTTTTCCTAAGTGTGGATGTTGATCTCTATGGTTGATTAATTAATGATGGTTTGTGTCTTAGAAGGTAACTACCAGTGGATATAAGAATCCTCCTCATCAAGGTAGGTGAGGATAGAATCATCGTATTGACATTGAATGACATTTATAGAAGATTTATCATCATCGATCATGTCAGGATACTAGAAGGGGATAGAAGAGGGATCCTTTTCATCGTGTTGATAGGTCATAGGTCCAAAGGAAACATTGTTAACAAAAATTTTTTTAGGAGGAATGGATTCTAGATCCATAGACTCGTAGATGAAGGTGGTGAAATTGGTGAAGGATGTGGAGAAGGTGTATCTTCCTCTATGAGGTTGATAAAATATTTATTAGAAGAAGGTTCCTTTGAAAATCCAATACCATGATGATCTTTGTGTGTTGGAGTGGTGTAGGGAATGACCGTATGACGAACCTATTCATAGATACCAAAGCCAAAGCCTTTCCATCTACATCGATGGAGGAAAGTGTGGGAAAACCGGTGATTGGTGAGGTACTTAAAATCAGATGAGAATAGATGGGTCTAAGTGGGTGGTTCTAGAGTATGTAAAATAATCAAGTCCCCAATATTTCAGGTTTGTGAAAATATGGGGCAGATCAGATGGGAATACCTCACCAATATGATGGTTAAAATGTGTGTTTTGATGGAGGCTTCCATACTCTTTAGGAGTAAGGAAAGTGTTAACATTATAGAGGTGATACTCCCAAGGTGAGGTTATAGAAAACACCTAACAAGGGATCAAAAATTGGAATTTGGTAGTAGGAATGGAAGATTCACCTGGAAGCCCGAGAAGAAGAAACATCAAGTGTTGGTGAAGTAGATGGATTGGTTGATGGGCTAGCTTCCGAAGCTACGATAATAGTGGGAATAGAGGAGTTGGTTGTGGAATATTTAATTATAGAAGTGGTGGATGAGGTAGTGGCTTAAGAGGAAGCAGTGAGTGGGGGTAGAGGGGACAAGTGGTTAAAGAAGAAGTAGAAATGGTGGTAGATTCCTTAACTAGTATAAGGACATCATTAGGTTGATAGAGCATGTTACAGGTTTTAGATGGAGAAGGATCTTCTAGAATGGTGTAGTTGTGCCCTTCATGTTCAAATTTTAAACAAAGTGATGTAAGGTTGAAGGAACACAACCCATAACATGAATCCAGTGGTCGGCCAAATAATAGATTGTATTGAAATTACCGCTATAAGACATAGAATAAGTCGGGAATGGTACGGGGCCCATGTAGATATGGAGAATGGTGGTGTCGAGGGTGAAAGCTATGGAAGTTAAATGAACACATCATAATCTGGGTTATTATGCATGTAATTTGAAGGTATGTGTATTTTTTTATACGCAAGGGAAGAAATGATGTTGATACTAGTACCCCAATCGATCATAACATGTCAAATGTGTGTACTATCAATGTAGATGGAAATAAATAGGAGGGGTCAAGATCATCTAATGGAAGGGGAAAATCTCATCATTAGAGAAAATGAGAGTAGATATTTGATGAGTAGTAGAGGGAGAAGAAGAAGGAGATGAGGTGGTGAGAGAGGCCACATGATGAGGATTGATAATGGTGGAAATAGGTGTGGGAACATTAGGTGAAACCTCAATACACCTGAAGGACCTTGATGAGAGCATAGTGATGATAATTAGAGGTTTGGATATGGTTGTATAAAGACATTTTGAGGGGAGATTGGTGAAGTTTTTTTATCATGGTTTGATGTGTAAATCCATAAAAAATGAAGCATGTTATCCATGAAGGTGAAATTGGGTACATGTGTAGATGGAATGTTGGGTAAAGGTATAGTGGATTGTTTGTCTATCTTCTCTTTTCCTTTGTCCTTTTGTGTGCAAGTGGAAACTTGAACCATGTTAATCTGAGGAAGAGAGGGAGATGAGTCGTAAAATGTATAATGGTAGGAGGGATAAAAATCGGTGTGGGATATGAGCCTTGTGAAATGAGTACGGCGTACTCAAATTTTGGTGGAGGTTGGGATAGTTCCCTAATCTAGACCATATTGATATTAAATGTCAAAGGAGGAAAGGTTGTGGAGGTGGAGGTGAAGGTCGTTAGATAGATATGCATTGAGGTTTCATGGTGATAGGTGATGGTGAAATGGGAACCTCTTCTAAAATATCATCTTCTTCCAAGAGATCTTCAGGAGAACATAGTTGAAGAAATATATTCTTAAGGGCCTTACAATTTTAAACATCATGCCCTAGCACACAATGATAGGAACAAATATTAGTATCACAAAACCCTTCTGGTTTAGGTTTGAGTGGGTTATAAGTCTTAAGAGTTGGAAATGTGATGAAAAAGGTTTCTAAAATGTTAACAAGGATATTAGAGTAAGACCCTACCAATGTATCACAATAAGAAGTGAGAGTGTGTTTAGATGGAGGGCCTTTATGGAAAAGGTGCAATTAGAGGTGGAGTTAAATTGGATGTAGGTTTACATGAATTTCATGCAATAAACACTCCAGAAGTTGAAGTGGAAGGTGGATTACATTTAAGTACCCTTTTGGTAGGTAGTGTGTTTATGGGCTTGGGGTGTACCTTCTTAGGTAAATGTGATGAGGGAGTTTTTGAGGTAGAAGGGAATATAAAAGATGGAATGGGATGGGTAAACCATGGTGAGAGTGGAGGTGTGGCGAAGGTAAGGATAGGAGGCAATACAAGAAGTGGAGGTTGAATAAATGGTAAAGGTGCAGGTAATGATGAGGAAATGGGAAGTGGAGAAAGTATGGGAGATGGAAAAAGTGTTGCATCTTGTATAATTATTTGGTGTGATGGAAGGTTATGGAAAAGATATAGGTATTTTGTTTTATTTTACCTAGGAAGGAGGATACTTGACCAAGGTTGATGGATGAGGAAAAAAATGGATGGAAGTAGTGAGTTTGAGAGAGGAAGAGTGGAAGAAACTAGGGTATGAGGTCTAAGAGGTTAGGTCTTCCTTTTAGGTGGGGGGATAGGCCTGGTTATATTTTGGGATGATGTGACTAAATTAATCTTAATTTGAGGATGGACTAGGCTTGGTGTCAAAATAGACCCTAATGTAGAAAATTTTTGGTGCGAGACGCATGTATAGGTGTAGATAGAGGTATAGGTGTAGATAGACACATGTATAGGTGTATATAGAGATAGACGAAGGGTGAGGTCCAGGATTGGCAGGTGGCTAATACCCCCTCACAATACAAACAAACCCTATCTCAAATTTTGTGCCATTTCCAATGGGCATACATACGACACCTTTTGCATGCGTTTAGGGTGCCTTTTTAATCCATTTGCAGGCTTATTGGCTTTTTCTCATCAGTTACGGGAATGGATTTTTGCTATAACTTTTGACTCGTTGCTCGGTTTTGAGCACTTCTTTAGTCAAAGTTGCATGTTTTTTCACACTCTAGATGATGGGATCATTATTTTTGTAAATTCACTAATTTTATAAAGTGCCACATTCTGGGGGGTGTCTTTGTATTGCTTAATTCAGCTCATTTTTCTTGAGCTTTGTTCTATTCCTTTTTGTGGACTTGTGAGTGCATCCGCCACAGTCTTACAACAAAGGGATTCTTTTGTGTGATGTGAGATGTTATTTCTCACAAGGATTTCTCTTCCCCTTCTTGTTTTCTCTCGTTCTTGTGCTTGCTTATAGTGTCGATCTGTTGCGCCCTATGAACCTTGATTGTTGTCTCCACCATTGCGCATTATTATGCTAATTGCAAGGTGAGTGACAAACTGGTTCTTGGAACATAGTCGCATCTGGTTGTAATCAACACACTGAATTATAAAGTGCCACAAAAAGGGGGGGTTAATCTTGTGTTCCTTGGAGGCTCCTCTCATCATGGACATTGAATTTCATCACTCGTTGTTCAACTAGGACCAAGAAACTACCTACAATGGAAGAGTGGGATAATTGATCATTGTATTATGTACAATTTTTTGCCACATATTCTTGGGTTGGCACCTAAACCTATTGACCACATTCATCACCAAAATTTGTTAAACGATAATGATATGACATACGGGCTTCTTTGTCTTACTATACCGGAGGACCTTCAACGTCAATTAGAATTCACCGAGTCTACGCACAAAGCTTGGATCTTCATTTGGAATTTTCATGGAGACTTTGATCCTCCTTCATTTGGTTATGGATCTTCTGATGATCTTGCATCCATGGAGGAAAGTGAGTTCACTGATACTTTTTCTTACGAAGGGCCACCCACACATATTTTTGTGCATGCTCCTTTAGAACTTAGTATTGCTCCTATCATAGTTTCTAGTGACTCTCCTCCACAAGACTCTTGATTGAATTCTTACCTGTGCACCATGACCGCCCTCCAAAACAACTAGTTCCTCTACCACTCGAATAGTAGCAATATCCTATCACTCTACATGTGCATCATGTATCCAATCCTACAATTCTAACAACCATGGCTTGCTCCTACTAAATGAAAAATCCCATGTACTTCCTCTAACACCAAGCTCAAAAGCTAATATGTCAGTGAGAAATAAAATGAGATGAAAGAAAAATATAAATTTATTTCCTTATTATTAAAGAATACTTCTACATCATAGAAGTTTGGAATTCTTGTAAAGTAGTTGAATAAACTTATTTTCATCATGTGTAATCAACATCTTTGGTTACTTGCAACTGTGTCTAATCATGAATTTTCATTTCTAGAAACCCTTTTTTTTTTATATTCCACACAAACGGGAAATAAAATTCAAACAACACCAAAAAACCATGGTGTAAATCTATGCACAAAATCCAAACATAATACCAGTTGCTTCGAAAAAAAGAAACAAAACATAAACCATACAGAAATACCTAGCATAAAGTATCACTGGACTAACCAAGTCAACTCCATCCTCTTTGTGATCTAAACATTGAAGTGATCTGCACCATTTCTTCCTATACACACTGTGCAAGAAACATGATCCTCAAAAATAGGAAACTCAACCATCCATGACCTCTTCTACTGTAAGAAACCATGTGCAAACTCATTGTCATTGAGGCAGACCGATCACGATTCACTCGACCAAGTACTAGTTACCCTCTTGTAACCAATGTCAGCTCCTTAACCGACGTCGCTACTTCTAGAGAAAAACAATGCCACAATATTGGCATAGGTCACCAAACCAGGTGCTTACTTTGACCAAATCGAGATAGTTGTATTGAGCCGCTTATTTCAGAAGCACCCAAATCTTGCACAAAAACTTACAACAGCAATAATACATGCAATAAAACTGCACCAAGATGAAATACATCATCTTACTAGCACCAAGATACTCAACCACATCTTTAACTAAAGAACATGTTTCTCTCGATGGAAACCCCTGTCTTCATTTTGTGCTACTATTTTATGATTCTATAACGAATACCATGCATATAAGCGCACCAAAGGATGCATAACTACTTCTCTATCTCATACTCAATATCCTGTAATCCCAAATATACATGTGTAACCAAAATAATAGAAGAACTACAATACCAAGGTAACAAAACCATAACTCTATAACGCGGATCTGAAATCGACCAATGTGCTTGTGCCTCCAAGAACGAGGACACCTTAGTAAACAAGACACATTCCATGCATCTTCTTAATTCTTCAAATTTGTGATTTTCTAATTAAAACCAGTTGCCTAGTAAGCAATGACGGTCACCCTGTAACTGACCATAGTTACCCTGTAGCCAACCATAGTCACCTTGTCAAAACTAGTTTTAACTTAACCGACGTCAGTCACTATAATTTCCAACAAGCTTACTCTCCCATCTTACACTTGGGATTGAATCTCTTCTGTGATTTTCTCATCAGGTAAAAAACCCTTCTATCATACACCCGTGAGTAAAACAATAAGAATATACTAAAGCAAAACCTTGCTCCTAAATAATAAAGATAACCAAGCTCTAATACCAATTGTTGGGAATTCATGATGTGGAATAGTGCTATGATTTAATGAGAAACAAAATCATGTACACAAGATCTAAAAAATTACCCAAAATCTATAGCGGTGGAAGTATAAACTAGAATAATACAAATAAAAAAATACACACACATAACACAACATTTACCATGGTTCCACTAATGTGGGATACATCCACCAAAGATAGAGATATCATATATATATAATATAAAAAGAGTATAAACCACCTCTTCAATACAATAGTACAATGCATCTCTCTAAGATTATCTCCTCTCCTCCATATCTCTAAAAGAATCTCCATGAGAACACCGCAATTGTGCCTCCAAACACCACATGTAGATCTCACATAACCAAGAAATATTGCATCTCTAAACTACTACCAAGTTCTCTATGGATCCGTAAAAAGACCTCTCACATGGTTCTATCAATGTGCAACCATAACTATGAACCAAGAACTAAGTTTTCTCTCAATCACTACATCAACCTATGTAAACATAAATACAACCTCCCCTATAATATATAGATCTACATGGATCAACAATACAATATGATCTCATGGATCTACAATATAAGATATCACCAACATGTGTATCTATAAGAATAAAATCTATGTGATTTGCATACTATACAAGCCATTACATTTAGACAAGACAATACAAAGGAAATACAAAAGAATACATAATCACCTTCTCACCATTGAGATGTACATGTCATAACTATAACTACTATTTCCTTTTATCCAACTTCTCTCCATGAAATCTTTGTCTTCATGTTACTTGTTCTTTCTTTCTCTTCTTATTCATCCTATCAATCTAGGAGAATCAAGGATCTAACTCAATCATTATCTTAATTATCTTTCTAACCCTAACTTTCATACTTATATAGGCATATACAAACTTAGGGCATAATAGACTGGAATTACATCCTTTAAATTATCTTTAAAAAAATCTAGATTAAATTCCCATGAGTTAAATATAAACTTTCACTTAGGTAACCGACTATAATTACTTTTTACGGTGACGGTTACCACCTCACTCGACCGACGACGATTACCTAACAAATGATTACCATCTAATCAGTGATGGTTACCATATTATGGCACCGCCATCTTGTCTAAACCAGCAAGGTATAAATCATGTTATCTTTGAAGCAATTAAACTCCACAATCCTAAGAATCCTACTTAGAGATAAATTGTTGAACCCTCGTGCATCTGAACATATACATCATCTTCCTCTACATACTATGAAGACCATCTATTATTTCCTTAAAAATTCTCTCAAAAATAAAAACAGGAAAATCAAACCATCTTCTTAAACCAAGAAGATAAAACCATGACTTGCCAAACCTCCACAAAGCTACAACTAATCCGTGACACTAAGCCTCAAGCTCCTACTTGAATCGTAAAACCAAACCAATTATTTTTATTAGGAAATCAAGCCAACCAATATCCTCATGCAATAATCCATCATGACTAACACACCTATAAGAGGTCCCACTCAAAGTGAAGTACTAAGATTCAATTGCAACCATAGCCATACTTGTAATACCAACCATGTTATTAATCCATCTATCCATGTCTCCATGCTACTACCAATGCAATCGACCAAATACAAGTCAACGGAATAAGCGTAAGCAATAAACAAGATCATGGGTAAGACAACCCAAATGATTTCTACATGCAACTAGTGGGTGATCAATCCAAAAACACCTACATAACTCAAATAATCCAAACACTTCAATATGTAAATCCATACCTACATAAGAAACTAACATGTCCAAGAAAACCATCTATAGATAACATCTCCCATGGAATAACCTAATAATCAAGAGGAAATACAAACATACCCTACTCATGCTCAAGGCATACATGTGTAAATCAAATATTTTCATCATCATAGACTCACAAAATTGAATTTATCCATATGTACAAACTCACGATCTACATCCATCCATATCACTAGGCTCTCCGAAGCTCCAAGTATGCCACCGACTAACTCCAAAGATGAATATGAATCTTGTGTTCATCATTGTCAATAAAAAATACATGTTAAACCATGTCATTAATACTAAGTGTAAATATCAGCATACATGTCATCAACATAATGCACAAACAAACAAAAATGAAATCAAAACAAGGGCACCATATAAAAATTGTAAATAAACATTACTCTCATACTTGTGACTAAACCTGACCATAGGTTCCTAACCAACCTTGGTAACTATCCGATTGACCATGGTTATCATATGATTGACCATGGTTACCCCTAACCAAAAATGGTCTCTGTATCTAACATAATTTCTACTTTTTCACCCTTCAAACTATGAAAATTACTCTATCATGTAAAACTAGTTGAATCAACCATCAAGTGCCTTCCCTAAGGAATATCCAAGAACCAAAAAATAAACTAGAAGTGACACCATAAAGCAATAAACTCAAAAATACCTACAAAACCATTACTTCCCTCCAAAACCAACTAGTACCTATGCCCTCTGAATAGTAGAAATATCTTCTCACTCTGCATTTGCATCATGTATAAAATCTTGTAATGCCAACAACCATGAATTTCTCCCACCGAACGTGAAATCCCCTACATTGCCTCTAACACAAGGCTCGAAAGATAATATGTCAATGAGAAATAAAAGTAGATGAAACAAAAATATAAATTAATTCCCTTCTTATCAAGGATACTTCCACATCGTAAAAGTTTGGAATTCTTGTAAAGTAGGTGAATCAACTTATTTTCATCATGTGTACTCAACATCTTTTATTATTTGCAATCTGTGTCTAATCATGACTTTTCATTGAGGTTCTCATCCTTAAACTAGAAACCCTTGTCCTCAAGATTCCACAAAACCTAGAAATAAAAGTCAAACAACACCAAAAAACCATGGTGTAAATATGTGCACACAATCTAAACATAATACCAGCTACTTCAAACAAAATAAATAAAACATGCACCATATAGAGATACCTGACCCAAAGTCTCACTGGACTAACCAAGTTAACTCCATCCTCTTTCTGATCCAAACATTCAAGTGATCTGTACCATTTTTACATGTACATACTGTGCAAGAAACTTGATCCTCCAAAATAGGACACTAAACCATCCATGCTCTCTTTTACTGTAAGAAAAAATGTGCAAACTTGTTGTCACAAACACCAACCATGGTTCGCTGATTGGTACCGGTTACCCTCGTGAACGATCTCAACTCCATGACGAGATCTCAGTACTTCTAGAGGAAATAAAATGCCACAATATTGGCATAGGTCACCAAACTAGGTGCCTAATCTGACCAAATCCGATAGTTCTTTTCAACCATTCATTTCAAGAAGCACCCAAATCTTGCACAAAAAAATTAACAATAATAATACATGTAATAAAAATTCACCAAGATTAAATATATCACCTTACCAACACCAAGATACTCAACCTCATCTTTAACTAAATAACATGTTTCTCTGATGGAAACCTTATTTTCATTTTGTGCTACTATATTATGCTTCTCTAACGAATCCCATGCATATAACTACACCAAAGGATGCATAACTACTTCTCTATATCATACTCAAGATATTTAATCCCAAATATGCATGTGTAACCAAAATAATACAAGAAATGCAATACCAAGGTAATAAAACCATACCTCTATAACCTAGATCTGTAATCGACCAACATGCTTATGCCTCCAAGAACCAGGGACACCTCAGCAAACAAGACACATTCCATGCATCTTCTTAACTCTTCAAAAATGTGATTTTTTGTTTAAAACCAGGTTTCCCAATAACCGACGATGGTCACCTCAGAACCGACCATAGTTACCATTTATCCAACCACGGTCACCTGTCGATGTTGGTTTCCACTTAACCGAAGCGTCAATCTTTGTAATTTGTAGTAACCTTACTCTTCCAGCTCTCACTTGGGATTAAATCTCTTCCTATGATTTTCTCATCAGGTAAAAAAACTCATCTCTCATACACATGTGAGTAAGAAAATAACAATATAGTGAAGCAAAACAAATCTCTAATACTAGTTGCAAATTCGGGATTACGGAATAGTCTTTGTGATGTAATAACAAACAAAATCATGCACAAAAGATCTAAACAATTCCCCAAAATCTACAGGAGTGGAAGTATAAAATATAATAATCCAAATTAAAATAAAGTACACACACATAACATAACATGTGCCATGGTTCACCCAATGTGGGCTACATCCACCAAAGATGGAGATCTCATATATATAATATAACAAGATTACAAACCAACTCTTCAATATAAGAGTAAAATGCATCTCTCTAAGATTATCTCCTCTCCTCCATATCTCTAAAATAATCTCCATGAGAGTACCGCAACTATGCCTCCAAACACCACCAGCAGATCTCACATAACCAAGAAATATTACATCTCCGAACTACTACCAAGTTCTCTGTAGATCTATAACAAGACCTCTCACATGGGTCTACCAATGTGTAACCATGATTGTGCACCAAGAAGTAAGTCTATCTCTCCATCACTGCATCAACCTATGTAAACATAAAGAAAACCTCCCTAAAATATCTAGATCTACATGGATCAATAATACAATATGATTCATGGATCTATAACACAAGATCTCACCAACATGTGGATCTACAAGAAGAAATTCTATGTGCTTTGCATACTATGTAAGACACTACATTTAGACAAGACAATACAAAGTAATTATAGAAGAAGAAATAGCCACCTTCTCACCATTGAGATGTACATGTCATAGCTATAACTGTTATTTCCTTCTATCTAGCTTCTCTCCATGAAATCTCTCTCTTCATGTAACCTATTATTTTTTTTCTCTTCTTCTTCATCCTCTCAATCTAGGAGAATCAAGGATTTAATTCAATCCTTCTCTTAATTCTCTTTCTAACCCTATCTTTCATGCTTATATAGGCATATACAAACTTAGGGAACAATAGCCATGCAATTACATCCTTTAAATCATCTTTAAAACAAAAGCTAGATTAAATTCTTGTGAGTTAAATATAAAATTTCACGAAAAGGTAACTAGTAATGTTTACCCTAAGCGGTAATGGTTTCCCGATCGGATTTGGTGACAATTACCACGATGTTGACCGACAACGGTTAGATCGACCGGAGATAGTTACCTTGGTGGTGATAGTTACGATCTAACCAAATGATGGTTACCATCTAACCGGCGATGATTACTATGTAAACCAACGAGGTGTAAATCATGCTATCTCGTGAAAAATTCAACTCCACAATCCTAAAAAAGGTTTGGGTGTGGGTGAAGATGATGCGAGAAGAGGCTACTATAACTAGATCGGGTGTGACAGTTGAACTATCTTGAACACTTTAAGATTAATTATTGAAGTGTCTGTAGATGATATTTGCATTTGAGTTGAGATAGGAAGTCGAAGGCATCCCCAAAGCATGGAATATTCGACCTAATCTAAGTGGTCTACAAAACATGAGAATGATACAAAAGTGGAGGGGGATGACATTGATTTGGTAGTAATCCTTGTAAAGTAATTTAACATTTTGATATAAGGAAATGGTTGGCTTCAAAATCAGTGGGTAGAAGAGACGATAACAAATCAAAAGGGTCTTTAAAATCCACTAGGTAATTTTCTTCAACAAGAATATATGCTAATAGGGGGTCCCTTATGGGAAGAGGAGGAAGAAAGATTGATTTTATATACTCATCCTTTGGTAAAGAAGAGAGTAAGTTATGCTCTTCTATGGGTTGAAGAATGGGTAGTGTGGGTTGTTTAATAGGTATAGAGATGAGCGGGGTAAATGTATCGAAGAAAAGGTGGAATTATCCGTGGGTAGAGAATAAGATAAGGACAAATCCTCCTTGGGTAGAGAAGCATATGAAATAGGTTCTTTTCAGGTGTAATATTTCATCCAATAATTTCTTCAATAGATGAAATGGGAGGAAACTCAAGGTGGAAGGAGTCGAGTATGATATCAAAAAAATGAATGGACCTCTCGAATGTTGGTGTCATTAGTTGAAGTTTTTCCATCTTGGTTAGATGATGGGGTATAATTTGGGAATGGTTTCTTGAAGATTTCGATGTTTTTATTAGCCGGTTCATTGGGGTTATCAAATACGATATATCCATTATCTAACAATTATTAGACATCATTTTTAAAAGTCATACAATTACCGTCACTATGACCTCCGACACAATGATAGTTGCAGTAATCATTCTCCTTATACCATGCGAGCACGGGATGGGAACGGTAAAAATTAGTATGTGGTTTTATAGGTGGAATATTTATGGATCCAATGTTTAAAATATTTTCCAAAGCGAGGATTAAGGTTCTCCAATGGGAATATATTTTCATTGTTCCCACTTGAATTGGAAAGTGTGAATAGGAGAAATATTATATGAAGGTTTTTATTGGTTGGATAGATGAGAAGGAATGGATTTCAAAACCATTGTGTTGGCAGATCCTTTTTCTTTAGAATGATTATTTTGTGGTTCGGAAGAAAAATAAGCTGTCATTGGGTTTAAATGAAGGGAATTTCTTATGAAATTGTAACTTCTTCTCTTCAATAGAAAAATTTCAAGTTTTCAAGCCATGGTGAATGCCTCATCAAATGTTCATAAGGTTTGAACTTGGAGATTTGGAGAGATATGTCTATCAAAATATTTAGTAAACAACTCTATTAGTTCAACTTGCGGAAATTGGAAAGTGAGTTGATTAATAGGGTTCTACCAATGTGCGACAAAATCTTCAATAGAATCATCCTCATATTGGCATAACGAATACAAGTCACTCATAGTAACCTTCTTGACAATGTTAATGGAGAAATGATAAATAAATGCTTGGGATAATTAATTTAATGAGAAGATAGAGTTCCTAGGTAAATCACTATACCGGTCTCAAGGCAGATCCCATCAATGTCAATGGTAAATTTTGGAGAAGCAAGGCATCATCATGGGAAATTAGATAACATACATGTTTAAAATATCACAAATTCTATTGTGGGTCTTCCTTGCTATTAAATCAGTTAAATTTTGGCATTTCCCAATGTGTTGGGTATGAATAAATTGGAATAGGAAAGTGAATAGGCTCATCAAAAATCTCATCGTAACTCAAAGTGTATTGCAAGATCCATAAACAGATGCTTCAAGGGTCTACATCTTGTCCATTATCATCTTGATCAAATAATTAGTTCTATTGGATTTAGGTGCACCTCCAATGGTATAAGGAGGTGGATTAAATGAGTAGGATATAGATGGGACACCTATATATGGAGGTTTCAAGTAAGAAAATTGAGAAGGGGTGATATAAATAGTGGAAGAAGATGGCAACATATACCCTGAATGAGAAGTATAGGTGACGGGTGGTGGATGAGACAAGGTATAGGTGGGAGGGATGTGTGTAGAAACCCTTGTGGTAATAGGTAGCAGAGTATCACGTATAAACATGACCAAACTACGAAAAATGGCCAACACAATTGGATGTTACGAGGTGATAGGAATTGATGAGGTGGAAGTCCCTACAATAAGGTTCATAGATGATGGGGAGGAGGATGTCAAAGATGTGATAGGTGTTCTAGGTGTTAAAGATATATAATATGTGGGAGTAATATGAAAAAATTGGAGGTAAGGTAGAAGTAGGTACCCGCTACACTAGTGGTGGATGATATGGAAGCGGGGGCCACAATAGGAGGGATGAATATAGGCATACTGTAGATAACTTTCCTGAAAAGTCATAGGTGGATGAATGAGAAAGATAATACTACAAGGAGGAAGGATTTTGATCAAGAAATTTTTTGAATTCCTCATCACGCATGCATAATAATAGGAGATGTGGGGTTAACGGGTGAAGAAAGAGAAGGTGGTGAAGGATTAGGTAGTAGTGGTTAGTGGATAGTGTGAAAAACTAGAGTGTTGGCTTGTCTGTGAGTCAAAACCATATTAATGGTGATAGAATAGGTAATATGAGTTCTGTAGATGGTACAAAAACACATAAAAGGATAGCAGAAGAAATCTAGAGAGTGTAGTTTGGTTTGTGTTTTGATAGAAAATCAAAACACGAGACCGATGCCAATTGGCTAACTAATGCCGATAGAGAGGGTAACCAATACACTACTAGAATGATGACAATTACTATGAAGAAATGGTAGATATGAAAACCTAGAGATAAATGATGAAAATCAATTGAACCTAGACTCTGATAATGATACCAGAGACTCAAAAATGTTATGAAGTGATAGAATAAGTCACAGAAAGTGTTTGTTTTTTATTTGAACATTGTTTTGGGAGAAATAACCAAAATAGTAGTAGGGAATGGACGTCGGTCACCGAATCGATGCCAATATGAGGAGTTAATCGATGCTAGTTGGTGGACCAATACTAGTTACTTTGAAATCTGAGAGGAGATTAAAATTTGAATTTTTGGTAATTAAATCAAATGAAAATACCAACCCAACAATTGAGTATAGATGTGATGAGTCCTAACACACCCAAATAAACTAGAATACACTAGCTGTGATGGTGAGGCATAAAGGATAAGAAAAATAAGATGAAATAGCCTCACAACTCAAAACAAAATTATTCAAAAGCTAACAAAACACATAATCCTAAGATGTATATTTTATGATGTGTGGGTTATGCCATTTAGAACTGACTATGATTAGAATAGAGTTTTTGGTAAATGAGGTTTCCTTATAAGCAGTCTATATCTAGTTTTAGGTATGTTTTAGATAAAGGGGCTCGATATACCTTTTGGTAGATGTGGTACAACTCTGATATGATGGCTGGCTAGAACACCAATTAGATGCACCACTAACGATTGTTAATTATTGACAAAAATTACCAGGAAGGAAGATGTTTAAGAAGTGTATAATTTTTTCAAGTGATTTGGTTTGGGGTGTGTGTGTAAGAAGTGAGCTACTTTTAATTCCCATTAACCATCAGATTTTCATGACCTCTAGTATATATGTTGCAAATAAATTTAAGCGAGCTAAATGTAATAAACATAGGATGAAATGTAGATATTTTTAAAACCAAAATTGACAATTACATTCGATGTATAAAATAATGAATAGGTTAAGAATATTCTCTTTTAGTACTATGCAAGTCCAATAAGGAATAAATTATTTTTTTAAACACCAAATGACAAGTGTCCTTTAGACAAATAGAATAAGAGAATGTTACAGGAGAAGATCAAATGTGAATTTTTAGAATGGAAGAGACACACAATGTTTCTCTTTATGAAGAAAATGTAATGAACCCAAGAGAGGGTCCCACTAGGTGTGCCAAAATTTTTCAACTCAAAGTAATGAGATAAAATGGATAAAAAGGTAACAAAGAGGAGTAATACTGTGTGTTATATAGACGGTAGAAGGCATTGTGTGAATTGTAGAATGTGATCCAAGTTGATTGTGTGAGCTTCCCTTTGGCTAGGAGGAATGACCTGAAATAGAAAACAATACCACAAAATAACATTAAAAGTAAGAATTGGTGGATTTCCTAACAAGATCTAGATATGGGAAGTGAGATACTTCCTAGAAGTCTATCAATCCATGTTTTACGACAATTCAATCCTTGTTAAGAAGATGAAATAAATAGGCCTACTGTAGTTATATAGTTTAGGTATCTTACACAAGCACAACATTTCAAATATAGTCTAATAAATGAAAATATGACTAAATCCAAGAGAGGTAATAGGTGTATGAGGATCTGCAGGTGTGACAGAGGTTGTTATAAAGGTCTGGGTAAGGTATGGTTACATTTTGGGTAGTTTGGAAAGAGATATAAACTCGCTATTGTTTTAGAAATATTATCGATCCACAGAGACCGATGTCGGTTAGGAAACTAATGTCGGTATAGGGTAGTGACCGACACCGGTTAGGTGACGAGCTGTAGGGGCAATATGGTAGAAATGTCAAAAACTAAGGTTTGGGTGCTCTCTGTGATTGCACAAAGAATAATGGGGGCTGAGATAGGTTCGTGGGATTTTAATCAAGACTCAGAGATGTTGATATAGGGGTTTAGGTGAGTGATGGAGGGTAAAACAAGAAGAAGGTTGGTTAGAGGCTCTAGAGAGTAGATCCAGGTAAGGTGGAAATAGAGGGAATGGTAGATAACTTAATAAAATGAATTAAGCTATTAAAAATGAAAAAGGAGAGATAAAACTTACTTGTTTAATGTATCCTAGAGGTGGATGGGTGTGGTAGTTGTAGAAGGTGGTGATCCGAATAAAGATGACAGTGAGGGCAGCAAGATGCTTCCCGGTACATGTGCTAGAGCTCGAGAAGAACCCGTGGATTAGCCGAATGATGTCTAAATGCCGAGAGGGGATTTGGTAGATCATAATGTCGCAGATTTCTTGAACGTTCAAATGTAAGAATCCTAATAAAATAATTCTAGATTTAGAACTTGAATAAAGAGTTAGAAACCCTTATTTAACCTAACCAATGGTGGTTAGGTGAATGATGCCGACAAGGGATAATCGGTGTCGATTAAGGAGAATAAGTCCAAGTTATCAAAAATATCCCGATCTTAATCATTTTTGGCTTGATTTGAATTCTCCTTCGGGTTATTAAGTGGAAAATGGGGCTTAGATAAGTAGTATTTTTTTTGGAGGAGAAATAGAAAATTAACATTAGGGCTAGACTAAGTCTCAATTGGTTGAGATAAGTAGGGACTTAGTCTTAGTTAATTAATAGGCTAGGAATAGGTCTTAGGTGAGGTGGCTAGGTGAGGTGTAAATCAACTTAATTAAAGTAATTAAATTAATTAATAATGTGAGGATGAATATTAATTTAATTAAAGGTGATTAAATTAATATCAATGTGGGGAAGGGGAGCAAAGGGGTTGTGACCCAATTTTGGTGTCTATACTATCATCTCCTATTATATATGCCACTTGGGATAATATTTAATATTTTATTCACTATCTTTCGTGTATGCCCTCTAATAATGGTATTTACCTATGCATGTTTGTGAGACACTTTTGTGTCCATTGTTTGTGGCCATTATTACTTTCTCTTATGCTTTCTTTTTTATGAAAATTTAATGTATGTTACATGTGGCTCTTTTACTTTACTATGATGTGACATTTCTTATCTACTTGTTAACTAATATGTGTGTATTCGTGATTGCATATGTGATTATTTGCTAGTATGTTTATTTTTGTCTCTATGTTACATAGTTTTTATCACACTCTCTTTTGCATGAACAAGATCTCTAAGGTGGTTATCTATAAAAATACCTCAATATGACCCATCATTAACTATCTATTACATCCTAAATTGGAACACATAATTTATTTTGACTCAATTGATCTATTTTCACATCTCACTAACCTCAAAAGAAGGGGAATTCAAGTAAGTTATCAGACGCACCAAAAATTACATTTGTTGATCTGTCAAAAATGAATACGAGAACCCCCAATGATGATTCAAATTCCTTTCGAGAAGGTTTTCAAGCTCCAAATTCCACTTGTAGTGTATATTTGTAGCCTCAATAGCCTTACATAACTTATCCTTGCATTTTTCCAAATTTACCCTCATTTATGTGCTTGTTTTGGCATTAAGTGTTCAAACCGCCATCGTGCCGAGGTGGGCGATCCTGAAACCGCCGCCCTCATGTGTGAAATTTCATGTGACGATTAACTTAAGTTTGATTTTTGAACGCATCCGTGAGGTGAATTTACTAAAAATAGATGCGTTTTCTTGGTTCTCCTTGCTCCTATTTTTAAATAGATTTAATGAGTGGAACTCCCTCTTCATTTCCTTGTGCATGAAGTAATATTCTATCTTTCATTCCTATTGTTGGCTTGGAAATTTGTCTTTAGGAAAATTTAGGTTTTTCCTCACCAACACTATGGGAATCTAAGTCCCTCTAATTTGAATGGTGCAGCTGCCATATTATGCATGTAAAACAGTGGATTCAATGGTTTTTTTCAACTAGAGATCCATGGGGGATCTCTACTAACCCTATGGAAAATCCCGCAATTTCTTGTTATGGTAGAAATTGGTCTGAGAGTGGGAGAGGGGAGTGAGAATGAAGACAATAAGATCAATGATGAAGGTAGGACAATAGAGGCCCGCATACATTAAATGAGAAGGTTCACAAAATGTATTAGATATCGAAGAAGAACAAATTTACAAAACCCTAGCTATAGGACCGAAAAGAAACCCTTGGTCACAAAGTACCAATTCATTTATCCATCAAAGAGACTTAAAAACTCTTATTTTCTTATTGAAACTAGAGCAGAAACTTGTACAATGAATGGAAATAGAGGAAAATTGCAGAAAAAGGAAGAATAGAAGAAGATTGACTATCGTTTTTGTCCCATGTTTGCAAAATGCATTTGTAGTATTCAAATTCAATTTCCAACCCATACAATGACTTCCAGAGGAAATAAAATAGCCCAAAAGAGGCAATTACAATTTCCCAAGGCATCCAAGAAATTGTTTCCATCGAATCCAATCATTCGGGCCATTTTTGGTTCTTGATTTATAGAAAAACAAATTTTGGTGGGAAATGCCAGAGAATGCATAATTATAGCTATTACAAACTTTTTGGGTTTGAATATGAACTGTTAGATTCATTTTTGTAACTTTAAACTTGAGCCATGCACATGTTGAAAGGTGATTGGAGTGGTTTTGGAGAGTGCCTTTTAAATTATAAATTTTTCCAAATTTGGAAATTCGGAACAATTTCCTCTGCCAAACCGATTTGAATTTTCAAAGAGGACACATGAGCACCATTTGATTTGATATGGGGTCGTGGCTCAAATTAGAACATTTTAAAACTTTGTTGGAAAAAGGCTCAAAATCACAAAAACATCTGTCGGCCCGCATCCCACATGAACACGTGGCATCTTTCGAGTGGATGCGAGATCACAACTCAATTTGAAGCATTTTAACCTTGGGAAAAAATAGCTCAAAGTCACAAAACCTCCATCGTGGCCCGCATGAACATGTGGCACTATTTCATTGGCGATGGGATCGCAGGCCGATTTAGAGTATTTTATCCCTTTGGTGAAAATGGCTCAAAATCATAAATTTCTCCGCTAACCCGCATTCCCGTGTGGACACATGGTAACACTTGATTCACTACAAGCGTCATGTACAAATTTTTACTTTTATCCCCGAAGGCTAAAAAGTTGAAAAATCACCGAAGTCCCATCACCCGCTTTGACCATTCAACAGGGAAATGTGGCACTTCTTGATTCACTATGGGAGTGCAACTTGATTCATCTCTTTTAACTTTTAAGCCAAAAGACTTAAAGTTTTAAAATCCTCTATCAACCCATGCTCCCGCTTTGAATTTTCAACATTAGAATGGACACGTGGAAGAATCCAGTTGGTTGCAGGGATCAAACCTTATTATTTTCTCTACTCTGATCAGGATCACGGGTCTGCCATTTCCAAATGAAAATTTTGCCAAAAAGACAAAGTGGCAAAGAAATCTCCTTAGCCCCACTAGTCCACCTTGGGAAAAAATGCAACTTAAGTCCACCGAGCCATATCTTCCAAAATACAATGAGTTAGAATTACTTCTTTACCTTTTTGGAAAGGGGGAGAAATTTCCCATCTATTGAAGTAGGTTTCAAACATCTTTGGGTCCTTGGAAATTACCAAAAATTAAAAATACTTAGATTTGACCATTTTCAAAAGGTACTAACTCAAAAATTTAGGTTTAGATTTGGAAGAATGAAGGAAATGTTTGAGGGAGCAACAACTCGGCTCTAGCTTGGGGAAATGATATGGCTTGAATAGGGAGAAAACATGGCACGAGGATCTAGAATCTCAAGTTTCAAAACATATAATGTTAACCCGTGCCTTATCCATTGGGCCTTACAGAGTCATGTACAAAGTTTGAAGAAAGAGAGAGAAAGAAGAAGAGGACACACAACCAAAAACACACCAAAACAAAAAGGGGAAAACCAAAACACACAATAGAAAAGGAAAAAAAAACTATGATACAAGGTGAGGGACAACTCACTTTCACTGATGATATAGCTTCAAATATTGCCCACTTCTAGGCAATCCTAATGGAGTTCCATCCAAGTATGATAAGAGAAAATAATTCTCTCCACAAGTTCCATGAATTTGAAAAGGACCTAACCATAAACAATAAAATTTTCCATGACTTCTTTTTAGTTCTCTTCTCTTGTCCCAAAGTAAGACAAAGTCTCCAATCTCGAACTCTCTTTCATTGGTCCTTTTGTCAAAGATTTTCTTTACTTTCAACTGATGTTCTTTGATTCTGTCCACCACCTGAGATCTACTTTCCTCCAACTTTTCAAGAAAGAGGATTCTTTTGTCAATAGAGTCCTTGTATTGGCCATCCTCCACAGATTGAAGTAATTTGAGAGCTGGCATTTCAATTATGATGGGGATATCTGCTTCAATTCCATACAACAACTAAAAGGGGTGATGCGTATGGCCTTCTTAGGAGTGATCCTATCAGCCCACAAGGCATCATACAATCTCTTGTGCTAATTCCTTTGTTTCTCATCAACAAGATTTCTAACAATGGTCACAATGTTCTTATTACTTGAATCAGCTCTACCATTTCCTTGTGGACAATATTAAGAATAATGGCTAGAGATATTCCAAAACTATAATAGAACTTTGTCAGCTCCTTTGAAGAGAAAGCAGTAGCATTGCCTACAAAAATCTTCTGATTCACTCCAAAATGAACAATGATGTATTCCTTGATGAAGCTACATACCACTTCAAAGATAGCTTGTTTGGTTTGAATGGATTCCTCCCATTTGGTGAAGTAGTCTATGCAAAGTGAGAATATAAGTATGCCCTACACTTAAATGAGGATTCAACACACCAATGAAGTCCAACCCCCATTTTTGAAATGGTTCTTCAATGATTACAGCCTAAGAGGCAATGCAGCTAATTGTGGTTTTGTAAAAAATTGTTGGCATGATTTACATTTAGAAACCCAACTCGAGTATTAGAAAAATATAATGCCAATAATATCTACCTCTTAGAATCTTGTGAGCAAAGTGACCATGGCTAAGAAGTGTCCACCACATGCTTGGTCATGATAGGCCTTAAGCAACTTTCCTTGTTGCTATTTATCAACACATATAAGGAAACATCCATCCATCCTCTTCTTGTAAAGTGCACGATTCTAGATTACATACTTGGTTGCATTTAACTTGATAGTTCTTCTTTGATTGTAGTCAAGATGAGGGGGAATTCTCCATAAGTGAGCAGAAAAGAAATATCTACAACCACTCATCAAGAGTGGTTACAAAGAGGACTTGAGGGTAGTCTTCTCGAGTAGGTTGGACAAGTGACATATTTCTCTACATGTTGATATTTGAGAGTTTCATCTTCAGAAATCAACTTGCAAAAACAATTCCCTCTTACCATATTAGAGGGCCTAAAATCTAGATCATACTCTTGAGTCTTTACAATCCAATTTCCTCTTTTGGCTCCATGATCTCTTGTTGGGTCAAGATGGACTTGATTGCACTTTCAGGGACCATCACCACAATATGAGAATTGAGAATGTAGAACCTGAAGTTCTTCACAACCTTAACTATTGCAAATGCATGTTTCTTCAAAGGGCAGCTCATGAAGGAAATAGTTTCTTCCAAATCTTCATCATTCTTTTGAACAAGGACAATAGAAAGAGTGTGTTCTGAGGCATAGCAAGTACATGATGAAATACTTTTGAAATCAGGGGATACAAGGGTTAGAGCTATGGCAATAGCTCTCTTGATATCTTCAAATGTAGTTTTTCCCTTCTTGGCTCCATTTGAAACTTGTTTGAGGCTTCATCACAGACGTGATGTGCTTTATCGATTGAGTAAAACTTTGGGACGAAGTAGCAAAGAAAGTTTACCTTCCCAAAGAATGAGTGCACTCCTTTCTTACTTGTGGGAAGAGATAGTTCTTGAATGGCTCTTACCCTCTCAGAGTCAATGTGTGCTCCATGTTTGTTCACAATGTGTCCCAAAAACTTGCCTTATGTGACTCCAAATATGCATTTCTTGCGATTCAATGATATACCATTTTTCCTACACCTTGCAAGAACTTATTCCAAATGAGAGAGGTGTTCTTCCTTTTTCATTGAGAATACAGTGAGGTCATCAAGGTATATGACAATGCAATGCTTTAGATCTTTAAAGGCTAAGTCCATTTTTCTTTGGAATTTAGCTCCTGCATTGATTAGGCCAAAAGACATTTTGCTATAAGAAAAAGTTCCCCAAGGAGTTGTGAAAGTAGTTTTGCTACAATCTTCTTTTGCCACTTTTATTTAGTTGTACCCTAAAAACCCATCAAGCAAAGAAAGCATCTCAGATCTAGTGACTACTTGCTGAAAAATGTGATCCATAATTGACAGAGGGTAGTTGTCCTTGAGTTAGGATTGATTCAATTTTTGAAATTCAACACAAATTTTTATCTCACCATTCTTCTTCCTCAATGGCACAATGTTATCCACCTATGTTGAGTGATGGATGGGAAAGATGATTTTGACATTCCGCATCTTGGTCACTTCTTCCTTGATGATGTCAAAAATCTTTAGGTTATAGGGCCTTTGCTTCTTCCTGAAGGGCTTAGCTCCTTACTTCAAAGGAATAGAATGGTGCATTTCCTTCGGTTGGAAAGATTTGAGTTCTTCATAGGAATAAGCCAAAACATCATAGTATTTCTTGAGCAGAGCAACAAACTTTCTTTTTCTTCATGTGAACAACATTTTCCAATATTGACCATTGTTGAATCTTCTCAAGTACTAATGTTTTTTTTTTCAAAATCAGATGGACACGAGAAGATAGATTTTCTTTCTCTTGAATGAATCTATCATGCTTATCAAATATGTCTTCCAAAGAAAGTAAGCCTTTGGTAATCTTCTCGTCTTTCGGTCCGATCATGTCCTCATCATCAACTCTTTCAATTCCATCAATTTCCTCTTCAACAATAGGTTCTCTATGTGGATTGATACTTCCTTCAAAGAAGAGATTATAGAAATTGTCTCTTTTCTCTAAGAAGGACAAAATTTGATTGTCATCATTGAATACCCGCCAATGATCTTCATTATGAGGAACACTAGGTCTTAATACCATCTCAATGGTCACTTTATCTTTGCCAAAAGAAGGATGAGGTGTTAGTAAAGAAGATGACACTGCAATAGAATCTACTCTTTCATTTTTTTGCCTTGGGATGGCTTCAATATAGAATGCATCAAAGGATTCAACATAATCCCAAACTTCATTTTCAGTAGTGCTTGAGCCTTATATTTTTACTTGATATTGTTGGCAAATTTGATTCCCTATCACCTCTACATCACCAAGGCATCTCAAATTTTTTATTCCCATTCCTTCTGCAACAATCATGCCCAAAATAAGGGCTTCATATTCTGCTATATTATTTGTGCTATCAAACCTGCAATTTATAAGAAAAAGATGTATTTCCTTTGAAGGAGAATATAGAACAACACTAGCTCTGAACCTACCCTGGAATGAATTCCATCAAATTCCATTGTTTGAATTTTATTTTCCTCTTCCTCCATGAGAAGTGGAAAGTTTTCATCCTTTCTTGATGTGAGAAAGTAGTTTCCTAACTCAAAATATCAAGGAGAATGTTAGCTCTTGGATCATCGACTTCTTTCTTTGTGAATTTCATCTTTCTTACAGAAACAACCTCTTCATTTCACCTTTGACTGGGATATTTTTAGATGACCAATCCATTTTTATCTCTCCACCTAGGTCTCTACAAAAACTTCTTCTCAACAGCATGCAAAAAGATGTTGGGATGTCTACCACTAAGATAGTTAAGAGCACCTTCTTGTCAGGGAAGTCAGCCAAAGCTACTTGTGCATCTTTTATCCTTCCAATCATTGGCACTTGTTTATATTCCATTGAATATCAGGCTTCATTTACTCTAGTCAAGGTTAAGCCAAGGGAATTTACAACTTTGAGGGGCATTACATTATCAGAGGCTCTAGAATCAATGATACAATTGTTCAACTCAAAACCATTTATGAGGAGGGACAAGTAGAAAGGCTCAACCCTAGTTGTTTTAGAAGCATTGAGAGGCAAAATGTTTTGAGATAGAGGTATGGATGGTGTTAGAATAATTCCTTTAGAAATGGGACTTGAAGACATAGGGCCACTACCCTGGACTACATTGATGAATCACAAATTAAGCAGGTGTGTTTGTAGGTACTATAACTCTAAAAGTTGGACTTTGGATTTTCTTACATTCTCAAAAAATTCAAATAGGAAAGTGTTAGATGAGGAGAAAGTTCTTGAAGTGGAAGAGGGTTTACATGGCAAGGGTTTTGAAGGAACCTTGGATGTTTTGGATGATGGATTCTCTCGCAAAGTGTGACGTAGTCAATTTAGCATAAGGTGAAGATGAAAATTTTGGTTTAACTTTAGGTATCTTTGCAGAGACTCCAATAGAAGGGGAAGTGTTCCTAACAAATTGAGAACTAGAAGAAGGAACAAAAGACTCACTTGGTATGGTATAATGGTCTTTGTAAACAACCAAATCTGATTTTCTTTGGCGTAATCCATGGAAGGTGGTAGTGGAGAACCTTTATTGATGATTCTATTTTATGTGACCTCTCGAAATAAATCTTCTTCGGTCTTCTTCTCCTTCGTAGTCATTGAAGATGGAGTGTTTTTATTGGATTGTGTTCTAGTGAATACAACACATGAGAAACTTGGGGATTCTTCATCCTCTTCTTCATCATCATCAACAAACTCAAACTGGCCATTGTGCATATCAACTTCTTCATCTTCAAGATATCTTTCATAATCTTTTGCATTTTCTCCTCGGGTTCATCAACTTCAACTTCTTCTCCCGATTATCCGGCTTTACAAATAGCATTAATTGTTGGTAATTCTAGAGAAAGTTGATGAGGAGGTAGTGTAATCCTTTTCCTATTAGGGAAATTTGGTCTTCTTGGAGCATTTCTCATTGTAATTTGTGACATCTACTTATTTAAGGTAACCGAGTCATTTTCCATTTTTTGGAACATTGGATTTATTGTGACTAAACTAGAACTCTTTCCCTTTTGCTTCCCATTTTGACCTTTCACCTTTCTAGAAAGAATTAGGTCATCATCAGTCTCAATTGTAAAGTCTTTAGCATCCCTCAATGTTCTTGGTTGGGCTCTTCTGAGGAAGAAGCCAACTTCTGGTGGAAAGGATTTGATGAAGAATGTCCTCAATTTATTTTTAGGAGGAATTATATCTTTAGGGATTCTTCTTGTTAATCTCTCAAACCTTGCTACAAAATCTCTCATGGACTCAGAGACTTCTTTCTTCATTTGCACCAATTGGACCAGCAGGTCTTGAAAATATTTTTTTCTCTTGAATATGCTTTCAAATGCACTCCTTATGTCATCACACCCAATAATAGATCTTAGAGAAAGCATGTAAAACAATTCAACAGGCTTCTCTTGAATTGATTCCACAAAGAGTATAACTGATACATTTTCATCTTCAACCCCCAACACACCAAAAGCAAAGTGATGAATGTTGCTACATGTTCTTCAGGGAGTTGAGAACCATCTCCTTTAAATTTGGGGAAGTTATTTCTTGAACCTCTTGGCAGATCATGGAGTGGTTGTTGGAGAGCAAGTGGGCCAATGTTTCTTCCCCATGGCACATTTGGTCTATTTGCTTCATGTTCATTATCACCCATTCTATTTCTATTTCTAGCTTCATGAGTGGCTAAGGCTGCCTCTCTTTCCTCTACCTCTATTTGGAGTCTTTAAATCTCCTCAAGTTGAGCCCTGATCACCTCTTATCTATCAAATTGAAATATTACCTCTGCTTCTTCTCTCTCAAGTTCTTTAAAAGTAGGATCAAACACTCCTTGCCTCAACTACCAAGTATACCTTCTATTAGCTAGATTGAAGGCTTATTATCTTATTTGAGGTGCCAAGATTTGTCTTTGCTCCTCTAACTCAACAACAAGTTCTTCTTGATCCAATATTCTTGAGGAAATAGAGTAATGGTTTACACTCTACCTATTATGCTAAATAACTTCCCTCAAGTTAGAAATGATATCTTCTTGAATATGAAAGAAAAAGGTAAGTCTCTAAATAGGAGGATTTTCTAGGATAGCCAAGATTTTTATCCATGTGGATCACAAGAAAATTCAGATTTTCAACAAACTCAATGATATATTATGACCTTGTGGTCATTTCTAGGGTGTATATGCTGCAAACTCTACCCCACAGTGGGTGCCAAAATATTTGGCTTGGAAATTTGTCTTTAGGAAAATTTAGGGTTTTCCTCACCAACACTATGGGAATCTAAGTCCCTCTACTTTGAATGGTGCAGCTACCATATTATGCATGTAAAATAGGTGGATTCAATGGTGGTTTTTCAACCAAAGATCCATAGGGGCACTCCACTGACCCTATGGCAAAGCCTGCAATTTCTTGCTAGGGAAAAATTGGTCTGAGAGTGGGAGAGGGGAGTGAGAATGAAGACAAGAAGATCAATAATGAAGGTAGGACATCAGAGGCCCGCATACATTGATCAGAAGGTTCATAACATGCATTAGATATCTAGAAGAAGAACAAATTTACAAAACCCTAGCTACAGGACCGAAAAGAAACCCTTGGTCATAAAGTACCAATTCATTTATCCATCAAAGAGACTTAAAAATCCTTCTTTTCTTATTGAAACCAGAGTAGAAACTTGTACAATGAGTGGAAATAGAAGAAAATTGTAGAAAAAGGAAGAATAGAAGAAGATTGACTATCGTTTTTGTCCCTTGTTAACAAAATGCATTTACAGTCTTAAAATTCAATTGCCAATCCGTGTAATGACTTCCAGAGGACATAAAATAGCAACAAAGAGGTAGTTACAACTTCCCAAGGCATATAAGAAATGGTTTCAATTGAATCTAATCATTCGGGCTGTTTCTGGTTCTTGATTTACAGAGAAATGACTTTTGGTGGGAAATGCCAGAGAATTCATAATTATAGTCATTACAAAATTCATGGGTTTGAATATGAACGCTAGATTCATTTTCGTAATTTTAAACTTGAGCCATCCACGTGACAGAATGTGATTGGAGTGGTCATGGAGAGCACCTTTTAATTTTATAACTTTTTCCAAATTTGGCAATTCGGAACAATTTCCTTCGCCGGCCTGATTTGAAATTTCACAGAGGACACATGGCACCATTTGATTTGATACAGGGTCACAGCGTAAATTATAACATTTCAAACATTTTTTGGAAAAAGGTTTAAAATCACAAAAACCTCTACTAGCCCGCATCCCTCTCAAACATAGCTCAAAGTTACAAAAACTCCGCTAGCTTGCATGAACACGTGGCACTGTTTCATTATTAATGGGATCACGAGTTGATTTAGAGTATTTTATCCCTTTGGTGAAAATGAATCAAAATCATAAAGTTATATGCTAACCCACATTCTCGTGTGGACACGTGGCAACACTTGATTCACTGCGGGGGTCATGTACAACTTTTTACTTTTAGCCCCGAAGGCTACAAACTTGAAATATCACCGTAGGCCCATCACCTTCTTTGACCGGTCAATAGGAACATGTGGCACCTCTTGATTCACTACAGAGTGTGGCTTGATTCATATCTTTTAAATTTTAAGCCAAAAAGATAGTTTTAAAATCCTTCGCCGACCCATGCTCCCTGTCTAACTTTTCACAATTAGAATGCACATGTGGCAGCTTTCGGTTAGTTACGGGGATCAAACCTTATTATTTTCTCCACTCCACTTGGGCTCGTGGGTCCACCATCACCAATTGCAACTTTTTCCAAAAAGACAAAGTGGTAAAGAAATATCCTCAGCCCCACCGGTCCGCCTTGGGAAAAAAATACAACTTAGGTCTGCCGTTGAGCCATATCTTGCAAAATACAAGTTAGAATGACTTATTTTCCTTTTTAGAAAGGGGAAGAAATTTCCCATCTAATGAAGTAGGTTCCAAACATCTTTGGGTCCTTGGCAAGTACCAAAAATTCAAAATATTCAGATTTAACCATTTTCAAAGGGTACTAACTCAAAAATTTAGGTTTAGATTTGGAAGAATGAAGGAAATTTTTGAGGGAGCAACACCTATGTATTCCATGCTTGTATTTAAGAAAAATTCTGTGAGATAATTTGGTGTATCTTGTTTTTATTTACTGCCATAGTATTGCTAGAAATTTCATAGCCAAGCTCGAGATCTCTTGTGTTATCTTCTACTTGCATTGTATCCAGATTGCTTCCAAGACACCATTGCTCAATCGCCATCCTCTTGTTTTTTTATTTACATTCCCAATACTTTGGACTCACACAAACACTCAGAGAAAGAAAATAACTAAAGGGAAATATATCGATACTATTCGAATTTCCAAAGCTCTTGTTCTTCCAAGGTTGGATTTATGTATTTGTTTTCCATGTCTTTATCAAATTGTCAATTACATATCAAATAGAGTAGAGAAAAATTCATTTCAATTAGTTAGATAATTGTAATTAGATTAGATCAATAGGAAGTTTTTCCTTTCAACATTTCTAGGGAAGCATGGGGAACAATAGCTCTATTAGGGTTATGATTTTTGTTATACTACTTGAGGTAGGGTTGGAAAGATTTTTATTGAATTAGAGTAGATTTTAGATTTAGATCATACATCTGCACAAATAATTAGCTACATCCGGCTAATTTTTTGTTTTAAATTTGTTTATTAGATTACATGCATTGTTTGAAAAGTTATAAAAGAACAAAAAATTTAATTTCCATAGATTAGCTTGTTTTATTGCTTTATCCTGATATACTGAGAAAATCACAAAAACATAGATTAGATTTCCCTTGTTAGATAGTTTTTACTAAAAGTAAGTCAATTTACTTTGCATGACCATCAACAAGACTCAATAGAGAAGACATACAATTGTGATCCTCTAGTCCCACAACCCAATGGGCTAGAGTTAATAACTGACATTGATACAAGCTTACACTTATTAGTCCCGTGAACACCTACAACATTCATTGAGAAGATAGATCAATTAGAAATATTAAACATAGCTACAAATCTAGCCTATGAATTGTGGACATCTCCAGGTAATAGGATTTGATTTCATGCATGACCATATAAGGGCCTCAGCCTTAATGAATATTTGGCTATGATCCACAAGTCCCACAACCTAATAGGATTGATAACCTGATAGAAATTGACACTAGCTTATGCACATTAGTGTTCATATCCTCACCACTTCCACTAGACATTATTATGCAACTTTTGTTGTTGGACATAACAGCTAATTAGGCTAATAATTTTTGGACAAGACCAGAGGATCGACCATAGTTCTAGTAGCTCCACATTGCCTCTTATTATTTCACTTCCATGACCTTATTTGGAAACCCATACGAGGCACCTGTAGGTTACTTTCCACATGTTCCACAACCAGTTAATAGAATATCGGTAGAGCAAGACATAGATTGGAGCCTCCGAGTAGCTATCATATCTCACCATACCGTTACACCCTTAAGGTTAGGAGAGTATTTTTTTCCTTAGGTTCATAGATTCCATTATCATGCATCGAATATATTAGATTTCCCAATTAGCTTGATCACCACCATCAATTCCACTTCCATTTCCATTCCACACCGGCTGCTTGGCATGACCTCGGGAGGTTTGGTGCGAAGAAGTTCATGTGTTGATTTTCTATCTTACAAAATTGGTGAACTCGATGTGAAGAGCTAGTATCTAAACGTTTCCATATTTATGCTCCACTTTTTCATTATCCCTTTATTCAAGTGGGTATTGTCATAGCCCCCAAATATGTCGGGATTCAATGAATATGGTCATCCCATTCTGGGTTACGATGTATATAGTTATCCAAAGAATCGAACAAAAACACTTCCCTCACTTTCAACATGGGTAGATCAAAGGACAATTACTCACAATGTTCTCCTCCATGGAGTTAACATTGGCTCCTCTCGTATGCATCGAGGAGCTTGATAAAATTACACAAAATTATCCCCATGAATAGTCTAGTTCTAACAATATGACTCTCACTAAGGAAATAACCTCGTCTCCACGGGTGTTGTTCGATAACATGTTAGTATGCAATAAGAGAAGCTCCCACCTTTAGATGAGGACTACCTAGCACGATACACTAGAAGTGAAATGAATTTCCAAGAAATGGATCGCGCCTATGACAAGTTGCAAACGAAGGGAGAAATTCCACTTCAAAACCATAATACTAACCCTCCCACAAATGAAAACATCACCAATGAGGGGTGACAATGTAGTGAGAAATTTACAGAAGATATCAAACTCCCCAACAACCTCTAAAACCATAGGAACCCAAACAAAACAATTCCTCACCAACAGGTGATGTTATCTTCACATTGGTGGATAAGGTCAAAGAGTTGGAGCTTCCCCAAAATAATCGAGAACTCATATATAGGGAAATCAAAACCTATCAATTATCCGTTGAACTATGTGCAGTACGCATAGCCCAAAATCCTCCAAATTACATGGGTGTTCCGAACCTTAGGGATTTTTGATAGGAAAATTACTTTAGGCATGCCTCCTTATGCCACATATGGATATTCACAACAAGTGCCAGTTGGAAGTGTGTTCTCAAATGCTATGCCTACTAGAAATGAAACGTTTCCGGTTTTGCACCTTCAGCTCCATACCAAGGTGGCTAACGCTCCTATATGAATACGTATTCCAAGACATCACAAGGAGATGCGTACACCTATCTAGGTCCTTATGGTTATCCGCAAGGAATTCCATATGCCCTGAAAAATACTTATGCCATGCCATTTCAACAACCGATGTAGCCAATGCAACCTTTACCTCCCCAACAAGGACCTTCAATGGTTGAAACTTACGTAATGGGAACTTACTCTGAGTACCTAAAGGAGCCTCTAGAATTTTCCATTCGGACAGTCATGCTCCCAAGGCCATTTCCTGATCTTCCAAAGTTTAAAGGGGAGGGTGATCCAAATGCTCACATTAAAGCCTACATGACAACCTGTTCAAGAGTTTCTCCCATGGGATGCGGTTGTTGCAAAAATATTCCCTAAGACGTTAGAAGGTATCACTCTCGACTGGTATTACAGAATACCAGAGGCTTTTATACACTCTTTTAAACAACTCATGTCAGAATTCATTAAAGCCTTTGACATGAATAAATTGTTAAGAACAAGGATCAGAGAGTTCCTGCATATCAAGCAAGAGCATAACGAATCTGCAGCTCACTTCATTCGAGAGGTGGTGAAAGGTTATCTACTCCTCTCGGAAGTGTTCTAAATATGGATTAAACCAAAAAATTTGATTTATTCCTCCACTCCCTTAACGAGAGAGACAAAATAAGAGGTTAAAAATTTCTTGCTTAAGAGCTACGAGGAGGTATCAGAAGGTGCTCTCTGAATCAACCAAGCAACTATTGATAGTGGCCATAAGACTTATGGCATAAATGGGAAGTTAGTCACTCCCCTGAAAAAAAAACCTAGCAATTCAAGAAACATGAATAATAATCAAGGAATGAAAATCCTTAACAAGAATCGTGGGGTCACGATCGATGGTGTAACCAATCAGTCCAAAGAGCATAATGTTGTTAATCTTGTTAATATGAGTACTATGAATAACAACAACAATAAGAGAAACAACCATAGAACTATTAATTTCTTTACCTCTCATGAACACCGTGGATTTTAATCATCCACAACAACAACAATAGTCATGACCATAAGTAATGAGAGGCAAGCACCAACCCCAAGCCCTAGTTAATACCTAAGCAGGTATAACAACCAACTCCATAACCAAGACCGTGGCTTACGGAATTTAAACCACAACACTTAGTAATCGAATGATAGTCATGGTTTTGGGCCACAATAAGGAATAAATAAAAGGCCGTGAGATTATGACCCTAATCTATACTGTGGTTTCCATAGATTTTGTGGGCATGAAGCAAAAACACGTCGTGATTGCATGTAACAAATTATTATAGATTTTCTAGAAGATCAATGACAATTGTTTATGGATATGTTCCTAGTAAACCCCACCACACCAATGCAAAATGCATACATGGGACCAGTGTCCCCGCAAAATACACCGCTCGGTATCTTTAATGAACCCCTTCCCACGCATCCTAAGGACATATGAATTGACCCAAATGGTTCCAATAAGGTCATTATGATAGGGACTAATGATCATGAGGCCTCAAGTTCGTCGAGGTTCACATGTAGCACCTCCTCTAGAAAGTTGCCAATAGACTAAGATTATGGGTTTGGTTGAATTAGACCCGAACCCCAAATTAATGCTACAACCAGAGCCATGGATTACTCTTCCCAACCAATTCCATTTTATCCAAATGTATCAAGGAGTGACCATGATACACTAAGTAATCAAGTAGGGGCATATGATCTAATCAATTATTTGACCAAGACCTTTTCACAAATTTCCTTTTAAATCTCTTGAAGAACTCTCCTGCTCACAGAGCTACATTGTTAGAAGTTTTAGGTTTAGGTCATTTGGTTAATGTTACCCCCATCGGAAACACAAGTGAATCATATCAACTTCGATGTTTGCCCTCCAGGGCATCTTGAAAGAGATATTGGGTTTATATTCAACATAAGTAAGAT
The DNA here is from genome assembly GCA_018340775.1 of Taxus wallichiana var. yunnanensis. Classification (NCBI taxonomy): domain Eukaryota; kingdom Viridiplantae; phylum Streptophyta; class Pinopsida; order Cupressales; family Taxaceae; genus Taxus; species Taxus wallichiana. Next base: position 522,093,635 of record CM031238.1, read on the forward strand.
GCCTACAGACGCTGAGATAACTTGTAGGGGAGATCTGGCCTTGTTTTTACAAGTTTAGATCTACAAAAATTATGTGAAATGCACAATGATTGATGATGTGGCAGCAGATTAATATAGTTCCCTTCTCTTTTCTACAAAATCTAAGGTATGGGGAAACTAACTGCTCCTCAACAAGAAATATGTTAAGGGGCTACGATAGTCTCAAGGTAACGTCAATTGGAGCTATAGTGATGTTGGTTACCCTTGGGCCCAAAACAGTCTTAACTGAATTCTATATTATAGATCAGGAAACTAACTGTAATATGATTCTTGATCATCCTTAGATCCACCGCATGAAGGAAACATACCATGAGATTAACCTCTCCTTAATCCCATTCTCTTCTTCCTATTTTGGGAATTCCATGGTCTAATTCTATTTGGGATGGGATCTTGATATTTATGAGATAGAAGAAGAGGGGGATTTAGAGCTGCCTCTGGCCCCACTAGAATTCAAGGAGGGTAATGCTGCTTTAATTGAAGTAACGATAGATATAAAAATTGGCACGAAGGAGGATCCAAAATCTTAAAACTCAGATCCTCCTTAACTTTTGAGGAAATAGAAATACATACTCAAATCCTCAAGGATCATCAAAAGGCCTTCACGTTTAGTTATAAGGAAATGATGGGGATTGCACCACATATTGCTGTTCACAACCTTGTTACCAAGCTGGATGCTAAACCGATCAAGAAAAAGTCAAGACCAATGAAACCAAAGGTGGCCCTCATGGTAAAAGAGGAAGTAATGAAACTTATTCAAGTAGGGTTCATTAAGCCGGTTGATTATTCACAATGGGTATCTAACATCATTCCAATTCTTAAAAATAATAGAAATATTTGTATCTCAGTATAGACTTTCAAGATATAAACAAGGATTTCCCTAAGGATGATTTCCCACCGCCATCTATTAGACGTCATTGTTGACGCAACAACGGGTTCGAGTTGTTGTCACTTATAGATGGATTTTTAGGATATAATCAAATCAAAATTTCCTTGGAAAACCAAGCTAAAACTACATTTATAACTCCTTAGGGAACCTATTGTTACGTGGTCATGTCGGTTGGGCTCAAGAATGCTTTGGCACAATATACTAATGAGTAATGACTTATATATTCCATCATCTTATTCATAAGATTATGGAATCTTACATTGATGACCTTTCGCTAAGGCCAAGAATCGTTTTGATCATCCGGAAGTTCTTTGTATCATCCTTTTTCGATTAATCGAGTATGGTGTCACATTGAATCCAGAGAAATGTGTGTTCTGAGTAACAGGAGGAAAAATCCTGGGTTATATTATATCTTCACAAGGGATTGATGTAGACCCTGCCAAAATCTGGGATGTGCTTAAAATGTTTCCTCCATCTGACGAGTCTAACCTCAGATCTTTCCTTGGGAAACTCGGTGTAATTTGAAGGTTTATCCCCGACTCGACGACCTTTACCATTCATCCAATCAACAATTTATTGAAAAAGGATTGCTGAATTATTTGGACGGAGGAATGCCATGAAGCCTTTGAATCGGTGAAATGATTCTTACTATCTCCTCCCACTCTCATGCCGCCTAGGTCAGATCATCCTTTGATCTTTTATTCATGAGCAACTGAAGTTTCATTAGCCTACATTTTGGATCAAGAAGATGATGAAAAACATGAATGTGCATTTTATTTCTTTAGCGAGAACTCGCTTGATTATGATACATGTTATACACAAGTGGAGAAGGAATGCCTAGCTATAGTCTTAGCAACAAAATGTTTAAGGCATTACATGCTAAACTAAGAAACAAGAATCATCATCAGGACTAATCACTTACGGATGTTTCTCACACAAGGGTACTTATCCAAGAAAGTAGGATGCTTCATAACCCTAATGGGTGAGTTTGAGTTAACATTTGTAAATAGGAAGTCTATTAAGGGACAAATCATTGATATACTGGTTGGCTGATAACCCATTAGATGGAGGTGATCTGGTAGATTTAAAATTTCCTAATGAATGTGTATATTTTGTTGAAACCAGCCTCGATCTCCATGTGTCCTTGGCATAATGACATAATCAACTTCATCATGGATTTTACGTAACGAGAAGGGGCAGAATCACAACAGAGAAGTTAGTTACATTTTATTTCTGCTAAGTATGTCATTCTAGAACAAGTGCTCTATCGTAGAGCCTTTGATGGAATGTTGTTGAGATGTGTAGATGTGCAAGAATATGAAAAAAATTCTTCACGAATCACATAGTGGGGTATGTGGAGGTCACTTTGGCAGCCATGCCACTGCTTAGGAACATACATTGGATGGGTTATTTCTAGCCCATGCTAGAACATGATGTGGTTGAATTTGTGCACATATGCCATAAATGTCAGGAGTTTTCCCATTAGATCCACATATCGGCGCAGCTCTGCAACCGATTGCGACTCCATGGACATTTTCCACATGGGGTATGTATTTGATAGGAAATTATCTCCTCATCAACCGATGGCCATAACTTCATAATCACAGCCACGAAATATTTCACCAAGTGGGTAGAGGCCATGCCTCTTACAACCATACCTGGATTTGTAATTGCTAAGTTCATCTTGAACCAAATCATTTGTAGGTACAAAGTCACACAGGTCATTATCTCAGAGATCATGAAACATCATTCAAGAATGAAAAGGTACACTAGTTATGTGATAAGTTCAAAATAAATCATCATACTGATTCCCTCTATTATCCTCAAAGCAATGAGACAAGTTGAGGCTACTAACAAAATGATAAAGTCCATTCTCTTAAAAACTATTAAGGAAAATAAATGAGACCGACATCTAAAGATTTTTCTAGCTTTTTGGGCCTATTAGACGTCAGTTAGAATGCCAACAGGGCAACCCCATTTTCCTTGGTGTTTCATGCTTTGAGGTGGTTCTACCGCTCGAAATTGAAATACCTAGTCTCCGCATTTTTCTACAAGGGATTCTAGGAGAAGAGGGTTATCGAGAAGCATGATTCTCTTAACTAAAAAGTCTCGATGAGGCTAGACTCAATGTTATGCAATGGCATAGTGGTTACACTAACTGGATGGCTCGGAAATATAACAAGAAGGTTTACGAATGTGAGATATATGAGGGAGACCTGGTATTAAGACTTGATAGCTGGATAGACAAGAAAACTAGCGAGGGAAGGAAATTTAGACCTAGATGTTTAGGTCCATATCGAGTAGTAAAGGACTACAAAAATGGGGCATTTCACCTGTGTACTCTAGAGGGTGAAGAGTTTAGCAAATCCGTGAACTCTCTTCACTTAAAAAGATACTACGCATCATCCATCTACATTTTCATTTGTACATTATTACATCCACATTACATTTCCATATGTCAATAATTTGGTAAAAATTGTGATCAAGGAACTTATTTTATAGCAATTACCAAAACCTTCAAAACATTTACAAAAATTCAAATCACATCTCTTCAAATTCTCATGATATCATCAACTATTTTTGAATCAATTTATCAATCTAAGCAAGATAAGACAAATTTTTAATGGTAACCATACCAATGCCTGCATACTTGGTTCTACTTTTGGTCTCTTTCTAGATTAGATGTCTTTTCCCATGATCTGTTCTAGAAGCTTCATGGTGTCACATATATCCCATGTACATCTCTTTGGAAATAAAAATATTCTAAGCCTCTTTCCCAAATAAGTAAATCAATTACAAATCAACAGAAAATTTTATTTTTACACATTTCTTTGCCCTACCAACCTTTGGTGATGAGCCGTATCCCTTACTAGTGATACATGGTTGGGAAAAGAGGGAAATGCCCTTACTTGCTTATGCCTTTTCCATGGTGATAAGCCCATGTTTCCTAATAGTATCATGGGGCAAGGTGTAGGGGGTCTCTTTGATAAACTAAAAGTCATAAACAATTAATTCATATTTGTGAAACCGAGTCAAAAGCAAAGTGAAATAGAAGTTCAAATTCCAAGAGAATTCAAAACCCTAAACACAAAATTTTGTCAACTAAGTGGTCATCTATGGATCTAAGTTTAGATAATATGCAAACCAATTCACATTTTAAGCTATGAAGTAACTTGAGTAGAGAAAGGTTGTAGTGTCCCAATTTGGTTCTATCAAACCTTTGTCTATTTCTCATTACTAACATTCGAAAAATTCTATAACTTGTGCCCTTTAACTCTCGGTGTTGAGCCCTCGCATCTTACCGGTTGTGTGGAGTTAGGAGTGGGGAAGTGCATCTACTTATCATACCATCTTATCATCATGTTTTGTCAAAACAATATGAAGTACCGAAAATTGCTAAAGAAGCTAAGTTTAAAATCACATTGTGTTTGCATCATCATATATTAGCATCATAAAATACAAAAAGAAATCATTCTGTTATCATTCATACTCATTGCATTCATTCTAAAAATCATTGAAAATGGAAATTCTAAACATCTAGAGTACACATGTGAGATAAACCAAAAAGAGATGAACTCAGATACAATGGAATACCGAACCAAAAATAGAGTTTATATATATGGTGGGTCAAAGTTTGTATACAATGCCATCATGCACTAAGCATGGTCAAAATGCTCACAAGGAGCCCGAAAGGTACACAAGTAATTGTATAAGTGTCAAAATCAAGAAAATTAATGAAGACTCAATAGCTTGTTAGTCCCTTTGGGACCCCTCAAATGATGCACAACCATGCCTAGGGATCCTACTATGGCATGTGTGTCGATGACGTGAATGAACCGAGTGATGAGAGTACTCGTGGTGGTGCTCACTGCTACTAGTATCCTCACTCGTGAGTGACTATGCCTCATCAAATGCTTAGTAGTCTCATACCTAGCAACCTAAGTACATGGAGAAGTTATTATCTCCACCACCTTCTAGATAGGGGTGAAGACATCATTATGTCACCCAGTGACTAGGGTCTATCCCGAATTAGTGGTCATCTTGGATTAACTATTCCCCAAAGGGATGAGTAAGGTTTCGACACACACCTATTGAATAAGCTCTCACCACTCATGAACAACATCGTAAATAAAGAAAAAGATTAATTAGAAAGGGCATATAACACAAATCAAAAGAAGGACGATAAACTAGAATGAAAAAGTCAATAGAAAGAGAAGGGAGAGAAGTATCAAACTTACTTGAGTATCCAGGGCATCCATGTAGGATCAGCAATGGTGGATGTAAGTGCTATTGGTTCTTGAGGAGCCTCTCCAAATTCTAGAGAATGACGATATCCCATCACGAGACTCGTCACCCTTCTCTTCAAAGAGAGGAAATGTCATCTCTTGAGCTAAGATCTCCTACTCTGCACTCGCCTCCTCCTAGGCATCTCTAAGAATCTCTTGAGTGTCATGTCACTCAGTGGTCACTCTCCTCTCCCTGTGAGGGGACCGTCTCTTCATCATCATCCCTAATATCCTCTTTGGAATACTCCCCTCCATGTCATCTCCCATGTACTCCTCGGGGTGGAGTCCATGCCGATCGACTCGCTCTCCTCCCCAAAGTGTGGGTAGGGGCATTCATAATCTGAGTAAGGGTGCTCGAGGAGCACCGGCTGCTCTCTCGAGCTCGAGACCACACATCTAAGCGCAATAGGAAACTAGGAGTAACCACTTTCCATCCAAGGTTCCCTCTAGGGACCCTCTCCGAGCCTCCTAGACTATCCCGTATACCAAGTATAACTAGAGGAATAATATCAACATAAGCAAGGCCAAAATCTTTGAGGAACCGATCAAATGGATGGATCTCTAACCTCCATGCCCTATTAATTAGCTAGCTCGTGGAGGAATAGGATACCACTATCACAATCTCCTCTCCCCATAAGCCTACCATATTCAAGTAGGGAGTGAAAATCATGTTGGCAAGAACAAGAGATGCCACTTTGGCTGATGTGGCATCTCGTAGAACTAACATACCTATCCATCTAGCTACCGAACAATCCCCTGTGTCAAGTCTTGGAACACCTCTCGCTATATGGGGTACTATGCTCATACACCCAACTCATGACAAGAGTAGGGTGTCTCAAAGACTGCCCCTATAATTAGACCACCTTGTATAAGTCATGGTAGGTGGTCCCTAAGATATCAATGCCCCGAAATACCTTCGACCATGTCCCTCAATTTGTGCAATGATAGGGGCCCAACAATATAATAATGTGTCTCCTCCCTTGTCCCCGATCAACCTCAAGGACAAGATACCCATAATCACCCTCTAAAGGATGGGAATAGGAGTAGTAGCAATGGATCGAACCTTGATTCCCTTCTTCGATCTAGAATAGACTGCAACATCCCCAAAGTAAGTAGACCATCATGTCATCTCATCGGTGGACCCGGTGGCCTTCAAGGACAATCGTCTCCCAAGAACCGGGAGTCCAAGGATGCAGAATACATCCTCCAAGGTGATATTCCACTCACCTCTATAGCTAAGAAACTAGAAGGTATTTCGGTCTACATCCCAATAAGAGAACAAGTCACACAGGATGTGGTGGTAGGGTAACATGGGGCACTCGGGCTATCCGCCAGATGCCTACTCTTTGTAATAAATCCATATCATCCTGTGTAAGATGGTCCAAGATCCCAAGAATCCAATCACATTCCTGCTCGTGGCTCCATCTGATATACTCCTCCTTCTGCATTCACCAAAACATGAGAAAAGAGCAAGTTAGTAAAGCACATCACATGATAAGCTCATCAAAAACATAGTAAAACATTGAAAACATAAAAAAAAAAATAGTTTTGTGCAAGTTTTGGCATTCTGTCTAGAACCACCGCCCAGTGCAGGGTGGCGGTTCCATGACCGCCACCCTACCATGGGAAGTAGTCATATGACTACCGCCCGCTTTGGGAGGCGAGTCTTAGGCTGATTTTAAAAATGTGCCTTACCCTAAAAATGGCCAAAAGTGCAAAAATTGAGCATTTCAGGCAAAATAAAAGCATGCCCTATGGGCGCCCCCTTAAGACTCATTTAAGACAAGAAACTTTGAAAATCTCCCCTAGGTGAAATTTTCAACATTTTAATTTCTAGGGTACAAAAAGACAAAAGAGAGAAAAACTAACCTACGAAGCGAGTTGGTTGGTGTCCCACATGTGGAGGCATGATCATGATCTCAACATGGACGTATCAACTATACTCTCGTCCATCAATCCGAGCTCCAAATCCATCAAATCAATTGAATCAATAATACATAAATGAATTGGAAAATGATTTTTGTTTTAATATATATATGTTATTTTAACTTTGTTTTTAGTGTGTTTATTTACGAGGGATAGATGGTTGGCGTAAGTATATTTCTATAGCCCCGCACAAATGGTAATTCCTCTTGTAGTTTTGGTTTAGTGTTTATTTTTTGATATTTTATATATTTGCGCTTGATTCTTTTCTCCCTTTTCGCAGTAGTAGGAATTTGTGATGACTTTTAGGACCATGGGCATGTCGGGTATAACTTCTAATTTCCCATTTCAGAATGCCATACTCGGATTCTACGTTTTATGCCTTCTCATAGATAAGACGCTTTCTCGAGGGGGAAATATGTATGCACCGAACATTACACGTGTTGTACTATTGGAAAATGGTTACGAGAACCCACAATGATGATTCAAATTCCTTTTGAGAAGCTGTTCAAGCTCCAAATCCCACTTGCAGTGTATACTTGTAGACTAAATAGCCTTACATAACTTATCCTTGTAATTTTCTAGTTTTCCCCTCCTTTATGTGCTTGTTTTGGCGTTAAGTGTCAAAATTGCTGTTGCCGACCTGCCTAGGTGGCGGTTGCAAAGCACCACCAGCAGGCAGCGATCCTAACCACTTTTTCTAGAATCTTCATGCGTGAAATTGCATGTGACAATTCACTTAAGTTTGATTTTTGAACACATCTCGTGAGCTGAATTTGCTAAAAATAGATGTGTTTGCTTGGTTCTCCTTGCTCCTTCTATTTTTAAATAGATTTAATGAGTGGAACTCCCTCTTCATTGCCTTGTGCATGAAGTAATCTTCTATCTTCCATTCCTATATATTCCATGCTTGTATTCAAGCAAAAGGCATGTGAGAGAATTTGGTGTATCTTGTTTTGTTTTTCGCCATAGTATTGCTAGAAATTACATAGCCAAGCTCAGATCTCTTGTGCTATCTCTCTTCTACTTGCATTGCATCCAGATTGCTTCCAAGCCACCATTGCTCAAGCGCCATCCTCTTGTTGTTGTTCTTTGCATTCCCAATACCTTGGAATCACACGAACACTCAAAGAAAGGAAAGAAATGAGGGGACATATATTGATACTGCTGGAATTTCCAAAGATCTTGCTCTTCTAGGTTGGATTTGTGTATTTTTTTCGTTGTCTTTATCAAATTGTCAATTACATATCAAATAGAGTAGAGAAACAATTCATTTCAATTAGTTAGATAATTACAATTAGATCAGATCAATAGGAAGTTTTTCCTTTCAACATTAATAGGGAAGCTATGGGGAACAATAGCTCTGTTAGGGTTATGATTTGTTCTTCACTTCTAAGGTAGGGTTGGAAAAATTTTGATTGAGTTAGAGTAGATTTTAGATTTAGATTCATACATCTGCATGAATAATTAGCTACATCGGCTATTTTTTTTAAAAATTTGTTTATTAGATCACATGCATTGTTTGAAAAGTTATAAAAGAACAAAAACATTTACTTTCCATATATTAGCTTGTTTTATTGCTTTATTCTAATATATTGAGAAAATCACAAAAACATAGATTAGGTTTCCCTTCTTAGATTTTTTGTTTACCAAAATCAAGTCAATTTACTTTACATGACCATCAACGGTCCTCAACAGGATAAGACATATAATTGTGATCCTCTAGTCCCATAACCCAACGGGCTAGAGTATACTTACTTCCATCGATACAAGCTTACGCTTAACAGTCCTATGAACACCCGCAACATTCATTGAAAAGATAGATCAATTAGAAACATTGAACATAGTTGAAAATCTAGCCTACAACTTCGGACTGCTCCAGGTAATAGGATTTTATTGCATGCATGACCATATGAGGGCCTCAGCCTCAACGAATATTTGGCTGTGATCCACAAGTCTCACAACCTAATGGGCTTGCTAACCTAATAGAGATTGACACTAGCTTATGCACATTAGTTTTCATATCCTCACCACTTCCACCAGACATTATTATGTAACTTTCATTATTGGACATAATGTACCCAATCAAAGCTAAGACTTTACTGCACAAAACTAAAGAACTGACCATATTTCTTGTATCTCCATAGTGCCCCTTGTTATTTCACTTCAATGACCTTGTCGGAAACCCATATGAGGCACTTGTAGGTTACTTTCCACGTGTTCCAAAACTATTTAATAGAATCTCGGTAGAGCAAGACATAGATTAGAGCCTCCAATTAGATATCATATTTGACCATACCGTTACACCCCTTTAGGTTAGGAGAGAATTTGTTGCCTTAGATTCATAGATTCCATTATTCGTGCGTCGAAGATATTATATTTCCCAATTATCTTGATCACCACCGTCACTTCCACTTCCATTTCCATTCCACACTAGTTTGTCCCAAGACAACCTCGGGAGGTTGGGTGTGAAGAAGGTCATGTGTTGATTTTCTATCGTATAGTAACCACATGAAAATATATTCAATTTAAAAATCATACAAAATAAAGAAATTAAAATATAATAGATATATAAGGAACAAGAACAAATATTTAACATGTTTGGAATTTAAACATGTAAAAAAATATCCAAAAAGAGATGGATCCAAAAACATTATTTTCCAAGATGAATGATTGTGTCTAGGGCACATTTTTATTGAAAATTTTAGAATTTTCTTGAACATACAAATTTTTTTAGATTTATGATACATATTTAGGGATAAATGACATCTTTGTTGGTCCCATTATCGAGTTTTCATAATGTGCCCTAGTTTTCATGTCCAAATTTTCTCACAAATGTTTCATTGGTCAATTTGGTGGTCTGCATTTCTCCCTCCTATTCAAATGCTTTGAAAATGGCCATAATATTATTATTTTTCCCTAATTTGAAACAAAATCCATGTGTGCCCCTTTTCATGCCTTAGTTTTTTCAATTTTTTGGGTTGTGTTGTTTCTCCTTTGCCAAATCATGTAAAAACTTGAAATTGATTGAATCCCATTTTTGTGCAAGTGTTTCCCCAATCCCAGGCTTGAAAGCAATGTAAAAAATGGTTCAGTTGATTTAAAATTATAAAAATCCACCTTCCTTGTCAAAAATTTTGATTTCTAGGGCATCCGGTGAATTTTTGACATTTTGACATGGGCATACGGGTGTCATTTTCCTGTCAAATTCATCATCACAACATTATTGCTACATGGCATGATATGATTGGTAGGAGAATTAGCAAGTTATCCTTGAAAAATTTGGCTTTCATTTTGCAAGATTTTCAAAAATCAATTTTTGGCCCGAAAGCCCACACCAAATAGGGAGAGGACACGTGGCGCAGAAGGCGTATGGATGGCAAAGGGACTTGGAGAAATTTTAATGTTTTATGGCTCAAAATGATAAGGTGAAATTTTGGCCCGAGAGCCCTCACCAATCTATGGTGGGCACGTGTCCAAAGAAAGGTCAGCATGGGAGGGTGGAGGTTTTGATGAATTTGAAGTTTTTAACTTCAAAACTTTAAAGTTAAAATTTGAGCCAAAGCTCCGTAAAAATCACGAGGTGAAACATGGCCAGAAGAAGTCAATATGAGGGGTGGCGGGTTCTCGTGATGGTTTTGAAGTTTTAACTTCAATTGGTATAACGTAAGGTTTTGGGTGAAGGTCCCCACCAATGAGAAGTGGACATGTGTCCGGAAATGTAAAAAGTCAAGCAGGGGGACTGATGGAAAATTTTATGAAATTTGTGCCACTCCAATCCAGAGCCAACACATGTCCCAAATGGAAAAATGGGGAAGCGCAGGCCCGGGAAAATTTTGAAATTTTGCAAATTTGGCAAGGAGGATTGAAGGCAAAATTTGAAAGGTTGAACCCGCAAATAGAGGATGGACACGTGGCAAAGAGGAAAACCAGAGTGTGGGCTGCGGGATCTAAAAATGGAAAAATTGATAGAATCAGCCCGCATTTTCAATGGGGCCCACATATGGACACATGGCGGGTCCAGGGAGGAGCGGGAATTTTTGCAAAATTTTCCAAAATTAAAAAGGGTCGCAAATGCATTCCTAAAGGATGGGAGTTCAATCCAATCACATTTTGACATGTGTCCCACCCCATTCAAAGGTCAAAAAGGTATCTCTTGAGCTTATTTTTTAAATGCCATTGTCCACGTGGAGGGCTGATATTAAAAGTTGATCAAAATCGATGACAACTGTGCATTCTCCTTTTGGCCACCATGGGAGCTCCAAGAAACTTGGATTCATCATTTCTTCATCAAATTGCATCAAACCTTATATGATTTTGGGTCACCTCAGCCTTCTAAGAACATTGGTGACATTTTTATGACCTAATTCAGTGATCTATGGTGTTTTTAATACATTTTTTTCTCGGGCCTGATTTAAAAAAGTGAAAAGTGAAAATCAAAAGTTACAGAGGTGAAATGATGAAGGGGAAAGGGTGAAAAATGATTAGTAAGAAATGCTTGCATGCCTGAATGATAAAAACATGACCCTGGGATGGATAATAATCCAAATTTGTGTAATGATTTAATTTTTGTGCATACCTGGCAACCTGCGAGTTGTTTTTCTATTTGGTGTCACTATCTTTAAAATCATGAAGTTTTTGTAACAAATTTGATCCCATAAGCATATTCTTTGCTTGGGAAGCAAGACTCCAAGCTGGCATTGAGTATATATCATATTTTTGGAGAATAGGAAGGGAGGAGAAATAATTTTAGAATTTTCATGGGAAAACTGGAAGAATCCCATTTCTCTGAGAAAACCACCTGAGAGCCATTTTTTAATTCTATTTTGCATCAAATTTTATCATGTTGAGTTGGTTTCAAGTTGTAAAGCCATCAACAAGCTCTGATATTGTTCTCATGACATTACCCTGCTGATATATATTTGATCATTTTCTAGATTATCTAGTTTATTCTCTTGGCAAAATTTGTATATGCTTATGTTTCAGAATGATTTCAATTTGTGTTTCTTGCTCATGTTGCAATCTTGTGTTTGGGATCTCTCTTGATCATACAAGGTCTTTTTTTTTTATGGTTTGATGGAATCTGCAATCTTATATTTAGAAGATCCTTCATCTAATAGAAGATAAACAAATTTAAAATCATTTTACTGTCCTTGAATCTTGAGATTATTTGTAAACCTTTGGGGGTACGTTAGGTCATGATCAAATAGGGATTTCTGGATATTTTGTTGCTATATTTGCTTCAAGATTTTGTAGTTGGTTTTAAAATATTGTGTGGAAGAGTGTAGATTTGGGCCTCCATTTGTGCACATATCTTGGTTGAAGGGGTATTTTAAACCTTTTGAAGCATTCCTACTATTTAAGTGTTACAAATTTCTTGCAAAGGTCCTCAAAGAGTTTGGTAATTTCTGGTTGGTCTTGATCAATATCTCCCAACAAAATTTCATTCAAAATAACTAACCCTACCCCATACTACCCCTGCATTACATCGTGTGTCAACAAAAGAATACAATCTATTCAAAAAAATACACAATGTATATCAAGATTTTATCATGTCTCTAGTAGCCTTAGCCTTGTCTTGAAAGTATTTCCATCATTTAGTAGTGAATAATGGATACTTGATCATGTTTTCCCAAGGTCATCTCCATACAATGTGCAAAGCATAAGGATATCTCCACCTCCTTAATCAAACAAAGGCTGCAATATAGGTTCTCTTACCTTGGTTGAAAGGCACAACCTATAATAATGAGGATTAGATCAAAATCCTTTTGAGGTCCTACCCACTCCAAATATTGAGTGCTAACAAAGTTAGATAGATGAGTTCCCAGCTAAAAATGACACACAAATCATTTATCTACCCTTGAGTGTCTTGTGATATCCATGATTTTTCTTGAGTTGTGAAGGAGATTAAGTTTAGGTACCAATAGACACTATTTAGAGTATAATTTACTACATTTAGGTAGAAAATGTGTGGGGCATGAGTATAATTTGTTCCTTTTTACCTTTTTACATCTTGATTATATTTACACTATATAATGGGGCATGGGTCTCCTCCTTATTTTATATTTCAACATTACATACTTAATACACATCAAGCATCACATGATCAGGGTATGAGTATACTTCATTCATTTTTGAGTTTCTAATATATTACACACAAGGACCAAGAATAATATGTATTAGTTTTGTCCATGGGGAGAATATTTTAGGGTGACCAATAATGCTTTTAAAACCCTTCTTACCACTCTTTTAGGGAAACAAAAATATTTACTTCACCCATCCTTATGTTGGAAGTATTTGGGGTAGCAAAAACATATTTGGTACCCTTATTTCAAAGTGACAGTCAAATGACACCCTATTACCTTATTGTTATAATGTATCTATAAAATTGTGGAATTATCACCCTGAATCCTCCAATGGCTTGACTCCAATCCATCTTTTCAAGCACATAATCAAGTATCTTCTTTTTGACAAGGAAATTCAAGTGTACTCCTTCTTTACTTTGTTCACTTTGAAAATTACAAGTTTTAATTTCTATTGAAATTTTTAATTACATTTTCAAAGTTGAGTTAGAGTTCAAGTGTTTCGAGGACATTAACTATACTATGTTGTAGGTTTCACTATGGAGATCATGTCAACACTCAAGAAGATCAAACACATTGAACAAAGAAAAAGTGTGTTTACATATTCAATTATCTTTTCTTATAAGCATATAATTTCATTTCATACTTAAAGGGGGAAAATGTGAACACATGAATTTTTACTTTATCTTTTGGCAATGACAATATTGGCTTTATTCCTAAATGATGACTTATGCATACACACCTAGCTTAATTGCATATCCTTATCCTTAATAACATTACTTGCTTCATTATACCTACTAATCAATTTCTCAAATAAATATTTACAGTAAAGAAGTATATTCCTCCCAAGCATCATTCTAATAAATTTATGGAATCCTAACACTTTCCTTTATGTGACCATTAATTTGGGAGAAAATCATCAAATAATTTGGTCCAAAACAAATGGTTTCATACCTAACCACCAAAAAAACACTTTCTCAATTTAATATATTTCTCTAGGTTAGTACTTTTCTCATGGGTCAACCATAATGCTAAATTATACCAAAAACCCCTATATAAGTAATTTTAATTCACTCATTTTCTCATCTAACAATTACCAAACTCTCTCATGTTAAAAGCATTCCTAAAGCACTCTAAACTCTTATAAATTCCTAAAAGGTAGAAACATACTCTAGGAGTAGCCTCTACATATATCTCGAAGCACACTAAACCATATTAGAGAGTCACATATCACAAGCTAGATACAAAACAACATGTAGACACAAAATTATGAACTTATTACTATTGGATTATGCCTATAATATGGCGTTATATACATGATTCGTAAGTGAAATTATTAGACACTAGTGACACCTCTCATAGTCCTAATGATTTTTATTTTGGAATTATCATATACTTTCTAGATTTATGATTTTTGGTCATTTCACAAGGATTCTTGTCTCTATCCATGGTCTACTTTATGTTTCTTGTCCTAGGGACTATAACATACCTAATAAGGAGACTAACGTCTGGGTGTTAGTGTCCCTTCATGACACTTTTGTCCACTCTTTCTTATATTTCAAATTATCACTTAACATAAGATTTTGGAAATTTTCTAATTATTATTTCATGTTTTAGGTCGGACTTTGGTGTCACTAAGTGTCAAAATTCAAAAATGAGTCATATATATACACAACCTACTAACTATTCTAAGGGGTAATTAGGCTACTATTTTCTATCTACTATTTCAGAAAAAATAACACTTGAGAACTATATTTGGGATACATTATTCATAACATAGTATTTGAAAATTATGAATTAAATGACACACATTATCTTTGCGGAAAATTATTTGTAGCCTTCATCTTAGTGTAACTTGTACATGGGTAACCTAGCTTCCAGGGACATGATTATATCACACACACACCATAACTAAATTGAGTCTGAAATGTGGTAAATATCAATTATAATCACATTGGGGTGACCACCGAGGTCAGTCTAACTCAAGTATATGTATATTTTATTTATTCTAATGTTTGCTTGAGCCTTGTATAGGTAGTTAAGGTTTGTTTTGCAGGTATACATGTGATAATAAAAACCTATAACAAAGTGGATATAACATAGAGTGAAGTGAAGGAAACACAATTAAACCATAGAAGAACTAGATTTTCACTCACTACCAAGACACTAATGTCCAAATCGACACTAGCACCCATGGTGGTACTATCCCCTTCTAGGTGTTATTGTTTCAGCACACTTGTAGATAACTCTCCTCTAGAAAAAGAATACACTATACAAATTGATCCTATTCCACCATCATTCTAGCATAGATTCAATATAGATAGTCATATATCATCTAATTCACTCTCATCCTTTTATTGGTTGTACTTACTCTTCAATGCATATTTTTATATTGCTTGTTTATGATTTATTTAATTCATAACCAGTTTTATAATTAATATTTGATTTATATTAAATCATAACATAAGAAAAACTAAACATGCCAAGGCATTGTTACATTAACAAGTGATCACATTTCCAAAGATACTTGCATCCATATAGATATCACAAGCTAGGTGAAGATCTACATGCAAGAAATCCTTTTATGTTACTTATAACATAGGTGGTGTATGGATTATACTTAGACCCATATACTAACCTTTTTGTATGGTCTCCTACCCATGGTTAGGGTTTGAAGTTATTTTGTATTTTATATAAGGTTTCACATGTGTGTAATACCTAGGATTTCAAATTGAAGCACATTAAATTCAGTTACAAAGGTACACAAAGTTGTACAATATTTTATTTTTATAAAACCATTCACTAAGTAAAAGATCATCAAAAGATTCCATTTATTCCCAACAATTTCTTCCTTTCTCAATTTATATTTTCTAGTTTTAAGACAAAGAACTTGTAAATCATTACCACTTAGCACATGAATACAACACTTGTATATTAGCTTCCCACATTTGTAATTAGTTAAGTACATCCTATTTCTTGTGTTTTCACCTTCATAGCATTCATTTCTAGTATTATATTTTGTAAATTACTAATAATAGTTTATTATGATATGGATATCAATATTAGTTGTTAATGTTATTTCCTAAGGTATAAACTTTAATCTACCTAAGATATAACCTAAGCAAATAACCTATCCTAAACTATTAGGCATGAAGGGGGACTTATGTAGTCGCATGCACATTGGCGACGGTTTGTAAGGCATTTATGATGTTGATAAGGTTGGTAAATGCAAACGGTACTATCAAATTTAGTAGGGGTTAGATGGTTTGGCAGAGGCTTAGGTGGCGGTATCACTAAAATAGAGATACATGTTAATTTGGACTTGGCATTCGCCAGACTTAGTAGGAGGTGGCAAGGAAGATTAGGCGGGAGATTTGGTGTTAATGAAATTAATTTCTTTTGGTTTATGAGCCCAAACCGTCTTGGTAGGTATGCCAGCAGATTTTTCTTGGGTTGTTTCACTTTGCATGTTTTCTGATTTTTACTCTGCATGCACTCTAGTTTATTGAACCAGCAGGTTGAACTGCACTTCATGGCTATTTTTGAGGTTTGGAATCTATTTTTGTTTCGTGGAGTTTATAAGAGACATTATAGAAGAAATTTTTGGTTGTTCGATCTTTCGTGGAAAAGAAAAGAAGTAAGATCTGCTAGAGGTC
Source organism: Taxus wallichiana var. yunnanensis (assembly GCA_018340775.1). NCBI lineage: Eukaryota > Viridiplantae > Streptophyta > Pinopsida > Cupressales > Taxaceae > Taxus > Taxus wallichiana. The sequence continues at coordinate 522,110,508 of CM031238.1, forward strand.
TTCTTCAATTTGACAGAGACACTATTAGACATGATAGGCTCTAACTGTTAAAATTTATTGCTTTCCTCTAAGTGTTTTCATTAAAAAAACTTTGCTTTGTGATTTTCTATGCATTGAATGATGTTTTTGGTTGTATGGTCATTGAGTTATTAAATCTTGTATTCTTGGTTTCAAAACCTTTGCAAAAGCGGTCTGGTTTTAAAATATAGTATGTGTTGGTTTAAGCACATGAAAATTACATGCAAGAACAACTCTGTAACTCTGTTTGGCTTAACTGAATTTGGAAATTTTGGTTAGGTTTTGTTACTTCCAAATGAATGTATTCTCACTAGTTCTTTTGAGAATCTTACATTCCGCCTATATCTGTTGAAGCTATCGTTTTGTGATCCTGTGCTGGTAAAAAGCTCTAGTTTGTCATGAAAACTTGCATGTAAGCTCAGATTCTGTTGGAAACTTGTGGGTATTCGAGAACTATGATTAGGTTCTTGGTGTTGTTATGATTGTGTTTCACTTTGTAAGTATATGGAGTTGAGAATAGAGTAGTAGTGGTTGGTTCTTGTTTTCTAAACTGTGAACAATTGTTGTTGTTGGAACTCTAACTTGGTGTGATAATTGTGTAGCATTATCAAGTTATTATGGACTATTACAAGTCCGCATCTGGTTGGTGTTTGTGTTTTACTGAGACCCTGTGTATTGTAGTGAGAGCTCATTTTGAATATAACCTTAGTACTTATATGGTGATGGTCTGAACTCTTTAAGTGATATTTCAAACCGCTTCAGCTGTTGAGCAGGGTTTGATACGATAGTTGTTCAAACATTATGCTTGATTTTTAATTTGAACTATTTAAATGTTATTCATTGCATTTTATCAAGCACTATAATGTAGAAATTATATTACTCAATAAGGAGTACCATGATTCAAAATGAGTCGAGGGAATTGTCTCATAGTGTTGGAGTTAGAAACCTGAGCAAGGTATCGATCCAGTTACAATTCTCTCCTATTTTATTTTCTTAAATATGCAAACCAAAAGGGAACAAAAGTTTCCTAAACTTGTTTTAAATCAGTTGAATGATTTTGATCTTAGTAAAGACTTATGTTCCACATGGCGCCCAATTGGAATTTTTAATCTTGGGGCAGAAGGTATCTTGCAAATATACTATTCGATCCTGTCATGTATATTGTGTCTATTAAAGTATGGAAACTATTTTAAAAACTATGAATTTTCAAAAGGAAATAGATGCCTGTGCATGGAGAAAATGGGAAATATGGTGTAGGAGTCGGTTCTAAACTCGTTAGACCTTGACTGGAACCATCTTTTTAGGTTATGAATCTTATTGGGATTTTTTTCTCTATTCTATTCTTGAAGCAATATGTTGAGAAGTATGACAAATAGTGTTGTTTGATTTACCTCTTCCATAATTACGGGTGTTAGAATCAGCTCGGATTTCTCTTCTGTAGGTCCTCATAAAGAAATGATGAACCGAGGAAAGAATTAGTTATAGTTCTTTCATGTATAAGGACCGTGTTTAATCTTCTTTGCTCTAATGTCCCTATTAGAATAAATACCTTGCTTTCTCGTAGGAATTTTTAAGGGAAAAGTTTCATTAGATCCCTTTCACTTTAAGGTGCTATTGTTCTTTTTTGAAATCCTTACATGAATGCGAACTATATGCATTTGAAGAAGGGATGTTGTTAATTAAGTTGAAGGATAAGACTATGGTTTAGGATCATTTCTGTTAAGCTCCTTTTCTATTGCAGTTGGGTTAAGTTTATTGGTTCGGAACCTTCTGTTAATTATTCTAATGGGAAAAAGAGAATCATTACTTAATTAGTTTTCTTATACTTGTCATTTGAATGAAATAAGTAGAAAGAGATGGATGATTGATTAGTAAAAAGGAAATGCAAACTTGTTGTTTGACTGTTAATCCATCATTCCTTCTTGGATTTCTTTTATGTGACTCTATTTTGATGAACACCTTAAAATGTTGAATTTTAAAGTAGATGTCCCTAAAGGAAACAATTTAAGTCATGAAATGCACTTGTTTCTGCTTTGCGGATGTTATGTACTTTGGCATAATGGAAATGGTTTTTCTTCTTCTTCACTTGATAGATTAGATGAAACACCTTAGTGAAAACATGTTGTAAACACTTCTTTTATCTTATGGTAAAGATAAGTGTTGTATTCTATTTTGGTAGAATGGGAAACAATGAGATGTTATGTTCTATTGTTTGGTAAAGATGATTGATAGGATTAATTATACTTTAATTCGTAAGATAGATATTATAGATTATATTATGTTCTTCTTTTAGAAGTGAATTCTCGATTCATTGATGATCTTATTTTGTTATACTTATGCTTGGTGTATGAAATGTTAATTGTTCATTAAAGAAGGGTTGTTTTTATTAGAACAATTAGTGGATTGCACTTCATTTTAAGGCTTAGTGCCTATCATGCTCAGTTCAATGAACTGACCTGTGTTATTAATTTTTATAGATGGACTTCATAAGTGACATAAGATAGAAAAATCTTACATGATGCATTGGTTGTTCTAAGTTTGATTATAGTGAAGAATTATGATTCGTTTTAGAGATGTATTGAAAAAGAAAAGTATTATTCCTTTTTGAATGAAGATTGTGGTCATGCAGTAAGCCCAAAATGTATAAGTTGTAAAAGCATAAGTTTGTAAATACAAATGTTTTTAAATGCATATGTTGTAAAGGTCTAGGTGTGAAGATGAAATTGAAGGATGTGAACTTACTCGCATAATTTGTGTAAATTATCTTGTACCTTTATAAAATAAATGGTATCTTATCTTGTTGATATTCTTCTTATTATTTATACTATTAAATGAGGATTCTTGAATTAATAGGATAAAAAGGGAGTTAGAGTAATCTCCCTAATTAAGATGCAACTAGATAAGTTGCAGAATTCAATGTTCTTATATAAACAACTTAATATAGTAAGGTGATGTGTAATGAACACACAATGAAAACTATAGAATATATAAAGAACAAAAAGGGTGTGTTAAACCCTAGAACTTAACCATGAAGAGGAAGACTCTTCCTCTCTAGTGGAAAAGTAAACAAAAAGGAAGATATGATTTATAATCATAGACTACATTTTAAAAAGTCTATTGAGATACAACCTAGGTAGTTGTTACACTTCCCGATTGCTTAAGTCACATTAATGTAACTTATGAGGTGGCATTCCTCTCTTTTTGCTAATTGCTTATTAAGCCAAGAAGTAATGAACATCGAAAGCAATCATGAGTTAAGGAAGCTCTCTAAGGATTAATGATCCTGATTTGGAAGGGAACTTGGGAAGAGTTGGACTAAGAATTGGACAAGGTTGTTGAAATCTACTATTAAATATCCAGATTACTTAAATATTAATAATCACCTTGGGGTTTGTACATCTCATTGAGGCTATTCTATAGGATGCTAGCACATGCCAACTACAAAGTTGTACCTTTGAGAAGATTCAAATCTTCTCAAGGATACATCATTGTAGTTGACATGTGGCAACACCCTTGTACATTGATCATCTAGATCTACACGCTTATGGACTTGAACTTAGTTTTTATCTAGGATTGGGTAGTAGCATAGTTATGATATGAAGTAACCCTATAGGACTCTGGGTACCTTGGCACATGGGGTTAACCTAGGTTGACCCAATATGCCAATATATCCTAAGTCTTTATGAGTCTCTCCCTATCATAACCTATGTTGTTAACCTGAACTAGGGGTAAACCATGGGCAAGTGGACTGACGAAAGTCAGTAAAGGACATTCTAGATAACGTTTAAGTGAGGTGAAGGATGTATTCCGGATTGATAAGTATGCCATCAAGGAATGAGTAATACGAACAATATGTTAGAAAACTTTGGCCAAAGTATCACAAGCTGCTGATTGCATTTTCCTATGTCACCTTGTCTAAGGTTTGAGATGTAGATGAATATTGGTAGCAAATATTCAGATAGGTTCCTAGAAATATCACTCCATACCCTGAATAGGGTAAGAGAACCAAGTATACATAGTATGAGAAAAATTAGTCAATACTTAAATTAAACATGAATAGATCGGTAGTTTTTCGAGTCATGAAATGAATAGATCTGTGGCACACTAAGTCATTACAAATTTTGTATATGGTTATTTATTATAAGAATGGATGTTATGGAATGTGTGTTCTAAATTATGTATTTAGAACAAAGAACGTTACCAAACAAAATCCCTTGTTTCTAAAGTGTTAAAATGGGAATGTTACATCTTGGTATCAGAGTTGAAGGTTGCAGCTCTTAGACCTATTGTGTTCATAATCTAATAAAAACTTGAATTTTCTTGTAATAGAAAATGGTTAGAACAAGAGGAAATGTTGCGAATAATGTTCCACCTGATGAAGGAGCAGCAACAACCCAAAAACTTGATGAAATCCTTGCTACCCTATTGGACACAAGAGATCATTTGACGGTACTCGAGTGACAAGTGATGGGTATGAAAGGAATGATAACCAAATCATACCAAGCCAAGAACATAGATGCTAATCAAATGACACAATCAATAAGATGAAAGAAATTCATCGAATAACTTTACATAAAACCTTTGCAAATAAATGAGTAACAATATCATATATTATTATGGAACTCAATGCAATACATTGAGAATGGGCCTTGCTTAAATAGGCAAGGAACAACAATCTAAGAACCAGTCAAGGTCGTAGATTAAGCAATAAATCAAGGAAATAACTAGTCATCAAAGAACTAGTTAAGACCATAGATTTAGGAGAGAACTAGACATCAAGTATCTAGTATATACCATAGATCAAGGAAAGAACTATACCTAACAACTAGATAATATCTCCTAATATCTAAATAAGATAAAAGAAATATCCACACACATAAGTGGGTGAGGATAAATACAATAAAGGTAAATAAATTACCTAGGTGAACATGAGCTAAGGTAAATACCTACTCTAACACCCCCTCTCAAGTGAAGCTAGGGGCCAAAATAGAAGTGGAATGTCCAGAGTATGAGTCCCAACAACTAGGCCTCGATGAGGTACTCGTGTCTGTACAATAACTAAGAAAAAAGGGACACCGCAAGGTACCCAAAACCATTAACAAAAAAGTAAAGAGAGTAAAGATCCACTCCAAGGCATCCTAAGAAGCTCGTCTCAAAAAAATCGTACAATGCTGAAGAAGTTTGGTCTGAATCCACTGCTCGATCATAGAACTCAAAAACAACTGACACTGGGCTTCACCAGAATAGCTCCATACAAGGAGATCTCAATGAGTGATGTCGAAAGTGGAAAAAAACACCAATGCTGTAAATAGGTGTGCCACGATCCAAGAACAATAACCAAAGCAACAAGACAAGGGAGAAACTCTAGAGTGTCACGATCTAAGAAAAGCTAAGGTAGGAAGGTAAGGACATGAAACCCAAAGAAGCGGGATCAGCACCACACCCTCCCATACCTTGTTGAATGTGTGGAGTGACACTACAAATCTGTATGATTTGTCAAAAAAACTACTCAAACAACGACAAAATAACACCGGGATCCACGAGAATAGCTCCCCACAAGAGAGACTGTCAACATGCGAAAAGTGTCATAAATAAAAATATAAAATATCTCAACAAAAAAGAGAGATACACTACACATTCTAAAGAAAAATGCTCAAAATAAGAAGCATCACAATGCATAATGTATAGAAAGTAGAGCAAGAGTCCGAATGGTGGAGGAGCCACTACTGTAGAGTCCTCTCAATGAATGTCTATGTCACCTCCATGAGTGATCAGATATCAACCCCAAATCAACATGGATGGATGAAGAAGATGTTTGCATATGACTTCATGTAAAATTCACAATGGGTTCATGCAAAATAACATCGAGAATGTGTATCGGGTTGATCATGTCCTGATAAACTAAAATATTAGGTTTCTCAATCCTGAGTGAAGGTGTAGAACTCATGTGTTTCTCATGATCCTCAGAAAGAGTCAAGTGAACAAAAACTAAGCTCTATCAATGTGTGATCCCAATGAAGTATCTACTTGAAAACTAATGTCATGATGATAATTCCACTTAACATGTGGAATAGAGGAAACAATACCCTGTGAATTTCTGCCAATGACTCCTCTAGTGAGACCCATAGAACGGAGCATGCGAGAACTAAATGCAGTGGTATGCTTCTTAAAAAATCCATGCAGCTGAGTAGAAGTAGGATACACAACATGTGGTACTGTAATAGGCACAGATGTGGAAGAGCATGCAGTAACAAGCCTCACAGGTTTAGAAGCATCAAAAGCAAGTTCAGGCTCAAAGAATGGCAGATCAATGTCAGTGGGTACAAGAGAAACAATTACAAGTGGACTAGGAGCATGGATATGGTTGTCCACAATATGATGATGATGTTGTAGGCTAGCAAATTTGTTCTGTAGGGAGTGTATTATTGTATCTTTATCGTGAATGAGTGATTATAGAAGATAATTTCACTTCTTGAGTGATCTATTTTCTTCCACAAATTTTACAATATCCTCTTGAAGTCCACATACTTCAAAGAAAATCATATCATTCTCAGAATCCATGATAGGTGTAAACTACAACTCCCAAAAATTTAGTACGTCGGGCTCAACCGAAATTGCATCCACAATTGATTACAACACTCCTCCATATTTAACACTTTATAATTATAGTGAAACTATCAAAATAAATATTTCCAATGGAAAGAGCATGAAAAAAAAGCACTTTTGCAAAAATGACACTCAAAACTCGAGTTACCGATCAAAAGATACAAACTTTTTAATATTTTTCTTTGTTATTTATTTTAGTTGCCACTAAAACAAAATAAAATGTTGTTGCCTTCACCACATAGATAAAATTAAAGGGGGTTGAAGTTAAGCACCTACTAGTAGGAATCACAATCTTTAAACCCTCATATGACCATACCATATGACCAAAGGTTAAGGATTTTAATGGGTGTTTGCAGACAACTTACTATTTTGGGGCGTGTTGCGTGTTTTCAAGAAAGTCACATCTAATTGCTGCTTCAGGTAAAAATTATTATTTCTGGACTATGTAGATAGTGTCCTCTATTTCAAAAAATAGCAACCTATGGATTTTTTTGAAATAGTAAAAACGTGCACAGTATCTATGGACCCATGCCAAAAAAGGAGTGATCCAAAAACCTTCCTACACATAAACCAAGAAAAATATGCTGCAATAGAAAAATACCCTAAGTACAGATCTCGAGAAATCCAACAAACCCAAATAAATAAAATCATATTTTTTTCTTGGCTCGAATCGAGGCATGCATGTGTGCTTCTCTCTACAAAAATAAGATAACCACAAATAACGATTACCTCCAAAATTAGCCAAGATTACAGATCGATCTTAGGGTTTTCCTACCTCCTAGATCCAATGGAAGCATCTGTTTTGCATTAAAATGCATGAAACAACAAAATACAACAAAATCTCAAATATATGAATACACAAATAATTTATTTGCAAAATAAAACTTACAGAGAGATGCCAACAATAATCTCCTACTCTAATACCATAAAAGGAATGATAACCAGATCGTACCAAGCCAAGAACACAGATGCTAATCAAACACCACAATCAATAAGATGAAATCAATTCACCAAAATAACTTTACATAAACCTTTGCAAACAAATGAGTAGCAATATCATATATTATTATGGAACTCAATGCAATACATTAAGAATGGGCCTTGCTTAAATAGGCAAGGAATAACAATCTAAGAACCGATTAAGGTCGTAGATTAAGTCGTAAATCAAGGAAATAACTAGTCATCAAAGAACTAATCAAGACCATAGATTTAGGAGAGAACTAGACATCAAGGATCTAGTCAATACCATATATCTAGGAAAGAACTAGTCAATACCATAGATTAAGGAAAGAACTATACCTAACAACTAGATAATATCTCCTAATATCTAAATAAGATAAAAAAATATCCACACACATAAGTAGGTGAGGATAAATACAATAAAGGTAAATAAATTACCTAGGTGAACATGAGCTAAGGTAAATACCTACTCTAACAGGGTAATGAGGAGGAAGAAGAAGCTGGTAATAACAATCAGCCACCTCTTGAGGACAACCCCAATATGGGTAATAACAATACTAATGTACCTGTCTAGCTAGAAAACAAAAAGGCTAGGTTGGTAGCTGAACTCACCAATGATATAAAAATATAAGTCCACCTAAGTTTGATGGCACCACATTAGGTGATGGAGCTGAGAATTGGCTTAGCAAGATGGAGAAGTACTTTGCAATAAGAAACTTCTCGGAGGAAACCAAAGCTATTTGGGGAGCATATCAGCTTTCCCATGAAGCATCTTCATGGTGGGATAGCCGTAAGGATGAGCTAAACATTGATGAAACTAACATCACTTGGGATCAATTTAAAAGTTATTTTAGGCAATGATGGCTGCCACAACTTTATTATGATCAGAAAATGACTGAATTTCAGAACTTGGCTCAAGGGAAGTTAACTGTAACTAAGTATTGGGAACGGTTTACGAAACTACTCAAGTATGTACCTCAGTATCAAACTGATGAGAATTTCAGGATACAGAAATTCATCATGGGATTGAATCCCATTATTGGGGGAGAGTTTGATGTCCACATCCCAACCACTATGGAAGGGGTTGTTGAAAAAGCCATAAGGAAAGAACATAAATTAAAGGCTATTTCTGCTCACAAGGAGGAAGTACGAGAAGAAAGTTTCAAACTCTTCTTCAACTTCTCTTGCACCTAAGAAAGGACCATGGAAAAATTTTAGTAATAAAAGTAAGTTTTAATCCGATAATAATAAGAAGACAACAATAAATAAGTTTGCCATAAATACAAGGAACAATTTCACTAAGAACAACAATAATGGGCAGAAGTCCTATGGAGGTCAAAATGATAACTTTAAGGCTAGAAATAATTCTGAGCCTAAAAAGGGACTGGTAAGAGGCTGTTATAACTATGGAAAAGATCATTACATAAATCAATGTCCTTTGAAGAAGGATGATCGTAATCAACAACACAAGATACACATGCAGATGGTGACAAGAGCAAAGATGAAAAGCAAGTTACACCTATAGAAGTTCTGGTAAGCTATTTGGCATACCCAGTAACTACTAATTTTGATACGGGAGCTACCGAATGTTTTATCTCTAATAAACTTACTTCAAAACTTAAAATAAAGGATGGAAAAATGGATAAATTATGGACTATACATTATGGTAATAATTATGTTCATACAGTTAGTATGTGTCTTTTCGGGGTAGTCCTTGACTTACCTAGCTTTTCCACAAAATTTGACCTCTATGTAGCACCTTTGGGATCATATGATATAGTCATAGGCATAAATTGGTTAGCCGAGCATAAAGCAAAGGTAGACTATTTTGAAAAACATATTAGTTGTTTAGATGATCTGTAGAAAATAACAGAGATTCAAGGTGTAAAACAAGAAATTTCTGTTAGGAAATTGTCAGCTATGCAACTTAAAAAGGCCAAAAATAAGGGTTGTACCTTGTATGCATTAAAAAATTTAAAATCTATAGAAGAAAATAGTGATTTCATGGAACATTATCCACTTTTACAGAGCTACAGTGGCATGTTTCTAGAATAATTACGGGTTACCACTCAAAAGGGAGTTTGACTTCACGATTGAAATCAAACCAGGTACTAAACCTATTTCTAAAGCACCTTATCAAATGAATACCACATAGCTAGTAGAGCTTAAGGCTCAGTTGTAAGAACTTTTTTCTAAGGGTTTGATTATACCAAGTGTTTCACCTTGGGAGCACCAAATGATCTTTGTAAAAAATAAATATGGAACACTCAGATTGTGCATTGATTACAGGATGTTAAACAAAGCAACAATCAAGAATAGATATCCACTTCCTAGAATTGATGACCTATTTGATCAGATGCGTGGGGCATCGGTATATTCTAAGATATATCTTTGATCTAGATATCATCAATTATGAATTAAGGATGAGGACATTCATAAAACAACTTTCAGGACAAGGTATGGGCATTATGAATTCATGGTTTTACCCTTTGGATTAATGAATGCACCTACAAATTTTATGAACTTAATGAATAATATCTTTCAAGAATACTTGGACAAGTTTGTGCTTGTATTCTTGGATGACATTCTCATATATTCTAAAAGTATTGAGGAGCATCATGAACACTTGAAAATAGTTTTGGAAATTCTGAGAAAGAGACGGTTGTATGGTAAGCTGTCCAAATGTTCTTTCTATGACACCAAAGTTCACTATTTGGGTCATGTTATAAGTAAAGATGGGATAGCTGTAGATCCTTCTAAAATTATAGCTATAACCGAGTGGCCTACACCAAAGAATGTACATGAAGTTAGAAGCTTCATGGGCCTTGTAGGTTATTATAGAAAATTTGTTAAGGATTTTTCTAAGGTGTCTGCACCAATAAATTCATTGCAAAAAAAGGATAAGAAATTTGTTTGGAATGATAAATGTGAATCTTATTTTAAAAACTTGAAAAGTCAGTTGACTTCAGCACCTATTTTAGTTATACCTGATCCTAATGGATACTTTACTATTGTAATGGATGCATCTGGGGAAGGTCTTGGAGGTATTTTGTTACAAAATGATCATGTCATAGCTTATGAAAGTAGAAAACTTAAGTCACATGAGTGAATTATGCTCCACACAATTTAGAGCTTGTTGCCATAGTTCATGCACTTCAAGTTTGGAGGCATTATCTACTTGGTAAACCATTTGAGTTGAAAACTAATCATCTAGGGCTAAAGTACATTTTCACTCAGCCAAATCTGAATGCAAGAGCAGGTGAAGGTGATTAGATTTTTTTGTCTCAATATGATTTCGACATATGTTACATGAAAGGAAAAAGAATAGAGTGGTGGATGCTCTAAGTCATAAGAAGCACATTTCTTCTCTTATAACACTAAGAACTTAGTTTAAGGATGAAGTAAAAAGTGTTATGGAATCTAAATCTTACTTTCAGCAAGTAAAAATAGCACTTGCTGTAGATCCGAAGGATGAAAGATATAAAGGTTTTCACTTTGATAATGAAGGAATCTTACAATACCAAAATAGAGTATACATACATTTTCCTAATGATTTGAGAAAGAAATTGTTGGCGAGTTTCACAATTCACCTTTTTAGGACACCGGGCATTACAAAAATGATTGCTGATATAAGACAACAATATTTACGGAAGGAATGAAAAATATGTTATTGATTTTACGACTCATTGTCTTGAATCTCAATGTGTAAAAGTGAGCATATGCACCCATCCGGTTTATTGTATCCTCATAGCATATTGCAAAGTACAAATGGAAAGTAATAAGCATGGATTTTGTACAAGGATTACCTATGTCAAGAAATAAATATGATGTTATTTTGGTAGTAGTTGACAAACTAACGAAACTAGCTCATTTTATTACCTGGAAATCTAAGGGATGATTCTCTGTTTTGGCTAAAATATTCGTACACAAAATTTTCAGATTACACGAAGTACCGAATTAATAATATCTAATAGAGACCCTATAATGATGTCAAAGTTTTGGCAAATGCTCAATGCATCTCTTGGAACTAAATTAAATTTCAGTTTCGCATATCATCAGGAAATGGATGGATAGACTGAAAAAGAGTAAATCAGGTTTTGGAGGATATGTTATGGATGTACTTGTATGGATCGAAGTACAAGTGGGAGGAGTACCTTCCATTAGTTGAATTTGCATACAATAACACATACCATTTTTCTCTTAAGATGGCATCTTTCGAGGTGCTTTACGAAGGAAATGCAAACCCCTATTAGTTGGGATAACATTGAGGATAGAGAGGTAATTAGACCTAAAATCCTTACGAAAATGGAACAACAAGTTAAAATGATTCGTGAACACTTGAAGGAAGCTACAGATAGGCAAAAGAGTTATGCTGACTTAAAGTGGGTTAGCAGGAAATTTAAACTTGGAGAGAAGGTTTTGCTTTGAGTTAAACCAAAAAATAGCTCTATAACTTTTGGCAAGGCTACCAAGCTATCACCTCGTTATGTGGGACCTTTTGAAATAGTTGAAGTAATCAACCTTGTAGCTTATCGTTTAGCACTACCACCTGCTTTGTCACGAATACATAATGTTTTCCATATTTCTTTGGTTAAGAAATACGTTTTAGATTTATCACATGTGTTAAATTGGAATTCCTTGAAAGTCCAAGATTCAGGAATAATCATGGTTAAACCCATTTGAGTGCTAGAAAATTGCTAGTTGTATCTAAGAAATAGAGAAATAAATCAATGTAAGGTCCAATGGGACCAGTTTAATAAGGAAAGTGGAACTTGGGAAAATCTAGAGGATATAAAAACTACTTTTCCATATTTATTTGAAAAGAATTGAATTTTTGACTGATAATTTTTTATGATTTTATCTTTTATGACATTAAGTAAGCTAGTTTTGGGCAGATAATTATTTAATTTGAACAAAAAGTTATTTAATGTTGATTTCTGGAACTATAAGGTTTTGAAATATTTGACTTTGAATAAGAAAAGTGAAGAATTTGACTGTCCTTGATGTAAATTGTTAGAAGAAATAATCATCGGGATGATGATTCCTTTTAGGAGGGAAGCATGTAACACCCTTGACCGTTGTTATTTTCTTCCTTTGCATCTCAATTGTTGGCATGTGATTTTCCTTTGTAGGATATGTTCTTTTGACTTTTGGGAAATCATGCTTGATGTGGATAAGTCTTTTCTGCTCTTAAGATCTTCTGACTGAACTGGAATAGTTTTCCTGAATTCATTTTTCACTTCTTGAAGGTGAGATTGCAAATTGGTTTTAAGATTTGTAAACTTATCTATTTACCGACTCATCCTTGGATCAATTTCAGTGATCCAAGGAATGTTTTAAATCTGTTCAGACTGAAAAACTAATGAATTGGAATTCCATGAATTGAGAAACACACATACGAACTTAGTAGATGCAAGTTCTTTAATTATCTTTTGTGTGAAAATATTTCCATTCAGTGGTATGTTTCGTTTGGGTCTCTGGAGATCAACCATGGCAGGTCATTACTAATGTAATTGGGATTTTAGCCTATTCATGGCATAGGAGAGAACTGGAATCCTAAGCTAGGTAAAAGTATTTCCTACCTAAGCTATGTAACTTGATATAATTCTGATTCTAACCTAAACATGGTGCTAAGGGAATTGGAAAAAGTTACTAGGTATTGAAACTAAACATTGAACCTATTACTACAAGGCAATATGGTGATCTAACCTAGTGTTTTAAACTATGGCACTTTGAATTATTTACCTATGAGGGTTTATCTAAACCTAATTTCTAAGGCCTATGGTGGGGGTTAGTTGTTAATGTTATATCCTAAGGTATAAACTTTAATCTACCTAAGATCTAACCTAACCAAATAACCTATCCTAAACTATTGGGCATGAAGGGGGACTTATGTAGTCGCATGCACATTGGCAACAGTTCCTAAGGAATTTATGATGTTGATAAGGTTGGTAAATGCAAATGGTACTACCAGCTTTGGCAGGGGTTAGTTGGCTTGGTAGAGGCTTAGGTGGCAGTATCACTAAAATGGAAATACATGTTAATTTGGACTTGGCATTCACCAGACTTGGCAGGCGGTGGCAAGGAAGATTAGGTGGGAGATTTGGTGTTAATGGAATTAATTGATTTTTTTGGTTTATGAGCCCAAACTGTCTTGGTAGGCATGCCAGTATATTTTTCTTGGGTTGTTTCACTTTGCATGTTTTTTGATTTTTACTCTGCATGCACTCTAGTTTTTCGAACCAACAGGTTGAACTACACTTCATGGCTATTTTTGAGGTTTCGAATCTATTTTCGTTTCGTGGAGTTTATAAGAGACATTATGGAAGAAATATCTAGTTGTTCGATCTTTCGTGGAAAAGAAAAGGAGTGAGCTCTACTAGAGGTCTTCTTCGATTTGACAGAGACACTATCAGGCATGATAGGCTCTAACTATTAAAATTTATTGCTTTCCTCTAAGTGTTTTCATTAAAACAACTTTACTCTGTGAGTTTCTATGCATTGCATGATGTTTTTGGTTGTATGGTTACTGAGTTATTAAATCTTGTATTCTTGGTTTCAAAACCTTTGCAAAAGTGGTCTAGTTTAAAAATATAGTATGTGTTGGTTTAAGCACACGAAAATTGCATGCAAGAACAACTCTGTAACTCTGTTTGACTTAACTGAATTTGGAAATTTTGGTTAATTTTTGTCACTTCCAAATGAACATGCATTTGCACTAGTTATTTTGAGAATCTTGCATTCTGCCTATATCTGTTCGAGCTATCTTTTTGTTATCCTTTGTTGGTAAAAAGCTCTAGTTTGTCATGAAAAATTGCATGTAAGCTCTCTATTGGAAACTTGTGGGTATTTGAGAACTATGATTAGGTTTTGGTGTTGTTATGATTGTGTTTCTCTTTGTAAGTATATGGAGTTGAGAATAGAGTATTAGTGGTTGGTTCTTGTTTTCTAAACTGTGAACAATTGTTGTTGTTGGAACCCTAACTTGGTGTGATAATTGTGTAGCATTATCAAGTTATTATGGACTGTTACAAGTCCACATCTAGTTGGTGTTTGTGTTTTACTAAGACCTTGTGTATTGTAGTGAGAGCTCATTTTGAATACAGCCTTAGCACTTATATGGTGATGGTCTAAACTCTTTAAGTGATCTTTCAAACCACTTCAGCTATTGAGCAAGGTTTGATACGATAGTTGTTCGAACATGATGCTTGATTTTTAATTTGAACTATTTAAATGTTGTTCATTGCATTTTATCTAGCATTAGAATGTGAAAATTATATTTACTCAATAAGGAGTACTGTGATTCAAAATGAGTTGAGGGAATTGTTTCATATTGTTGGAGTTAGAAACCTGAGCAAGGTGTCGGTCTAGTTAGGATTCTTTCTAGTTTTCTTTGTTTAAATATGCAAACCAAAAGGGAACAAAAGTTTCCCGAACTTGTTTTAAATCAGTTGAATGATTTTGATCTTGGTAAAGACTTATGTTCCACATGGTACTCAGATTGGAATTTCGAATCTTGGGGCAGAAGGTATCTTGTAAATATGTTGTTGGATCCTGTCATGTATATTGAGTTTATTACAGTAGGGAAACTATTTTTAAAATTCTGAATTTTCAAAAGATGCTTGTGCATGGAGAAAATGGAAAATATGGTGTAGGAGTCAGTTGGTAAACTTTGTTAGACCTTGACTAAAACCAAATTTGTAGGTTATGAATCTTATTGGGATTTCATTCTCTATTCTATTCTTGAAGCAATATGTTGAGAAGTATGACAAATAATATTGTTTGATTTAGCTCTTGGGTAATTCTAGGTGTTAGAATCGGCTCAGATTTCTCTTCTGTAGGTCCTCATAAAGAAAGGATGAACCCAGGAAAGAATTAGTTATAGTTCTTTTGTGTATAAGGACTGTGTTTAATCTTCACTGCTCTAATGTCCCTATTGGAATAGACCCCTTGCTTTTGTAGGAAGATTTTAGGGAAAAGTTTCATTAGATCTCTTTTCACTTTAAGGTGCTCTTGTTCTTTCTTGAAATCCTTACATGAATGTGAACCTGTATGTATTTGAAGAAGGTACGTTGTTAATTAAGTTGAAGGATAAGACTTCATTTTAGGATCCTTTCGATAAGCTCCTTTTCTATTCTGAGTTCGGTTAAGTTTATTGGTTTGGAACCTTTCGTTAATTATCCTAATGTAAAAAGAGAATCATTACTCAAATAGTTTTCTTATACTTTTCAATTGAATAAGTAGAAAGAGATGGATGATTGATTAGTAAAAAGGAAATGTAAACTAGTTGTCTGACTGTAAATCCATCGTCCCTTCTTGGAATTCTTTTATTTGACTCTATTTTGATGAACACCTTAAAATGTTAAATTTTAAAGTAGATTTCCCTAAAGAAAATAGTTTAAGTCATGAAATGCACTTGTTTCTACTTTGTGGATGTTATGTACTTTGGAATAATGGAAATGGTTTTTCTTCTTCTTCATTTGATAGATTAGATGAAACACCTTAGTGAATACATGCTATAAACACTTCTTTTATCTTATGGCAAACTTAAGTGTTTTATTCTATTTTGGTAGAATGGGGAAAACAATGAGATGTTATCTTCTATTGTTTGGTAAAGATGATTGATAGGATTAATTATACTTTAATTCGTAAGACATATATTATAGATTATATTTTGTTCTTCTTTTAGAAGTGAATTCTAATTCATTGATGATCTTCTTTTGTTATACTTATGCTTGGTGTATGAAATGCTAATTGTTCATTAAAGAAGGGTTGTTTTTATTGGAACAATTAGTGGATTGCACTTCGTTTTAAGGCTTAGTGCTTATCATGCTCAGTTCAATGAACTGACCCATGCTAGCAATTTTTGCAGATGGACTTTGTAAGTGACATAAGATGGCAAAATATTATATGATGCATTGGCTGATCTAAGTTTGATTATAGTGAAGAATTCTGATTCATTCTTGAGATGTATTGAAAAAGAAAAGTATTATTCCTTTTTGAATGAAGATTGTTGTCATGCAGTAAGCCCAAAAATGTATAAGTTGTAAAGGCATAAGTTTGTAAATACAAATGTTTGTAAATGCATATGTTGTAAATGTATAAGTTGTAAAGGTCTAAGTTTGAAGATGAAATTGAAGGATGTGAACTTACTGGCATGAGTTGTGTAATTTATCTTTTATCTTTGTAAAAGAAATGGTGTCTTATCTTGTTGACATTCTTCTTATTATTTATACTATTAAAAGAGGATTCTTGAATTAATAGGATAAAAATGGAGTTAGAGTAATCTCCCTAATTAAGATGTAGCTAGATAAGTTGCAGAATTCAATGTTCTTATATAAACAACTTAATATAGTAAGGTGATGTGTAATGAATACACAATAAAAACTATCAAATATATAAAGAACAAAAAGGGTGTGTTAAACCCTAGAACTTAACCATGAAGAGGAAGACTCTTCCTCTCTAGTGGAAAAGTAAACAAAAAGGAAGATATGATTTATAATCATAGACTTCATTTAACAAAGTCTATTAAGATACAATCTAGGTGGTTGTTACACTTCCTTGATTGCTTAAGTCACATTAACAGAACTTATGAGGTGGCTGTCCTCTCTTTTTGGTAATTGCTTATTAAGCCAAAAATTAATGAACATCAAAAAAATCATGAGTTAAGGAAGTTCTCCAAGGATTAATGGAGCCGTATTTGGGAGGGAACTTGGGAATTGTTGGACTAGGAATTGGATAAGGTGTGTGAAATATTCTATTAAATATCTAGATTAATTAAATATTAATAATCACCTTGGGGTTTGTACATCTTAACGAGGTTGTTCTGTAGGATGCTGGCACATGCCAACTATAGAGTTGTACCTTTGAGAAGATTAGGATCTTCTCGAGGATACAACATTGTAGTTGACATGTGGCAACACCCTTCTGCATTGATCGTCTAGATCTACACGCTTATGGACTTGAACTTAGTTTTTCTCTAGGACTGGGTAGTAGCATAGTTATGATATGAAGTAACCCTCTAGGACTCCGGGTACCTTGGCACATGGGGTTAACCTAGGTTGACCCAGTATGCCAATATATCCTAAGTCTTTGTGAGTCTCTCCCTATCATAACCTATGTTGTTAACCTGAACTAGGGGTAAACCATGGGCAAGTGGACTGATGGAAGTCAGTAAAGGAAATTCTAGATAACAATTGAGTGAGGTGAAGGATGTATTCTAGATTGACGAGTATGCCGTCAAGGAATGAGTAATATGAATAGTATGTTAGAAAACTTTGGCCAAAGTATCGCAAGCTGCTGATTGCGTTGTCCTATGTCACCTTGTCTAAGGTTTGAGATGCAGATGAATATTGGTAGAAAATATTCAGATAGGTTCCTAGACAGATCACTCCATACCCCGAATAGGGTAAGAGAACCAAGTATACATAGTATATAGAAAAATTAGTCAATACTTAAATTAAACATGAATAGATCGGTAGTTTGCCGAGTCATGAAATGAATAGATCGGTGGCACACCGAGTCATTACAGCTGCATATGGTTATCTATTATAAGAATGGATGTTATGGAATGTGTGTTCTAAATTATGTATTTAGAATAGAGAATGTTACAAAAAAATTCCCTTGTTTCTAAAGTGTTAAAATGGGAATGTTACAAAAATAGGATGTGGTTATCCTAAGTGTGGTTGGAGGTGATCTCCTCAAACTAGGAACCGATGAGGTATAAGACGAAATTGGTGAGTGGTTTGATAAAAGGTGGGTGTGATGAAAATTAAGGTGGGTATATGGGGTAAGGGGTAGAGGTGAAATAAAAAAATAGTTAAATGGGCCTAGGTCAAAGGTAGTCGAAATTGAATTCACGCACACATATAAATTGTAATGCAATGTGTGGAAGATCTTGAAAAATCTACATCATCTAATGTCAATAGGTTTATCCAAATAAGGGTCAACTGATTTGGGTATCTAAGGTATAGGATATGGTACGGACGCATAACGTAGGTCGTGTAGGAATGTCTATGTATGTTTTGGTACACCCAAGGTTTGGTAAGGATAAACAAACGGTAATTGGCAAGGTAAGGTCATGAAAAAAACAACACGAGTAACAATGTCATAGTGTATACCGAGAACATATGTTCAAATGTCACCAAAAATGTTCCAGTCTAGGAATGTGGGGCACGACAGTGTAGGGCCGAGGTATGGGCAAAATAACACGTCCTTAAACATGATTAAGGAAAGTATAGCTAATGTGGGCTTGTGGGTAGGTTACTGATAAGTGTGGGTAAGGTCAACAGGTGGGGGAACTGATAGGTTTGGGTCAAAATGGGTAAAATAGGTTATAAGGGGAATGACAAGTAATCGAAGTCGGTATGGTAGGGCACAACTTGACCGACGCGTCGGTTAGGTCGGGTTGGGGGTTTTAAAAGAAAAATTTGTATTTTATGGATTTATTTGTACTTCTTAGCATTTGTGAAAATGAGAGAGAATTTGAACTTTACACTTTTTCCATAGAAAAGGATAAGGCACCGTACTTGGCTAATGTGGAGAGTACGTGTTGGTGAGAGGAGATAAGTAGATGGGTCCACAAGCTCGGGGGATCAATTTGATTGGCTGGAGTAGAGGAGTAGATTTTGTGATTTGGGAATGGAACAGATGGGATATGGTTCGGGTGGGCCACCGGTGTAATGGCTAGACATACCACCATGCTGACGACACCGCGATGAGGTAGGTTTTGATCCCGATTTTTCATTTCTTGTTGAAATGGGTTGGTGAAAATGTTTTGGGTAAAATCATGTTGGGTGGGGGGTTTAATTTTGAATTTGTAGTTAAAATAATGTAATGAAGGAGGGGGAGGTCTTAGGTAGGGTAAATAGGTGTGGGGAGGGGTTTAGGTTAGGTTTTGGTAGGGGAAGATAGGTTTCTAGGGTAGATTTGAGTATTTGGTGAGAAATAGGGGGTTTTATGGATTCGGTTGCCACAACAAAATGACTAATGTCGATTAAGGTTTGGTGATGTCGGTTGGCATTAGCCGAGATCGGTCAAGTGGCAAGTGACTGATACAAGTCATAATGGAGCAATGCCGGTCATATTTTGGGGAAAATAGGTCAAGAAACAAGGTAGGGTGGAAGAAAAATATAGGCAATTAGGTGGAAAGGAAAGTTTATTGAGAATGAGTAGGGTAATAGTTATAAATGGTACTAGTGGGTGGGTGTAAAAAGGGTAATCTAGAGAGTTGTCAGTACAATAGGCAATAATAGTTTTGGGAATAGGTTTTTCATGTAAGAGATGGGTTAGGTATGGTTAAGATTTAAGAATGGTGTGGTTTTTGTTTGTAGGTGAGGGACCAGCTACGGATGCGCTATAGCATTCCATTACTACTACTAGTGGTATGGTCGAGTGTGACTATAAAGGAGTGGTTTCACGTTATAAGGTGGGATTGATTGAGATCCGATGCTTTATGCATATAAATTGGGATCTCGAGTCCGATGATTTCTCTCATCGATAGATGGGATTCAGTGACCAACACATTTCATCTATCGATGGGTGAGATCACAGTCACCTTGGAGGATGTGTACAGGATCCTATGATTACCTATAGTGGGAGTGCAGGTTTACTTGATTTCTTTAGAGGCCTTAGAGGAGCTAATGTTGATGGTCTTTAGAGAGGGGATGGTGGAGATGAGGTTCCATAATGCAAGCCTGAGTTATGGAGATATGTACATGGCCCATCCAGAGGAGATGAGGTTAGTTGTCTTGATTATGGAGGCAGTGTGTTGTTTTGTGTTGCCAAATGTGGAGGGTGGGAGATTCCCATAGGTGATTATGGGGGTTATTCATGACATGATGGAGGATAGGACCTATTTTTATTAGGCACAAAAATTAGTGGTACAGCTTACGATTACAGAGAGTTATGGGCCTATGGGCAGCTATGGAGGTTCAACTTGTGTTGTACCTTCCTTCTTCATTATTAGACATACGTGCACATTGTGTGTGTTCATCTAGTTGACTTGCCCCAACCCGATGAATTTGAGTTAGGGATGGTCTAGGTTAGCTACATGCATTGGGTGCCCATTGGTGGAGCAGACTGGGGCTAGGGTTACTCATGATGTAGCATACTATAGGTGTATACTAGAGCGATTGTCCGGTGGTGGACATCATTTAGAGGCCATATGTGGTCTATCCGTCATACATGTGAATGGAAGAGGAGTTAGAGGAGCTTCAATCGCTGAGATGGATAGAGGGGAATCATGTCAAGGGGGCACAAGATGATACGTGGATAGGGTTAGATGGCAGTTTGGGATGCCCCAGGACATGCCACTACCATTCCCACTAGTATAGGAGGGATGACATGGAGAGAACTATGTCTCCACCACAACCTACAAAGGTCGACAAGGTAGGAGGAGTATCCATTTGATAGGAATATCAATGATGCGGGTGTCACTAATGCATATAGATAGTGATGGGAAGCCTAGCTACGAGAACCACCACATAGGATAGGGAATCCCGACTTGGATACTCTTACGATTAAGAGGGATATATTGCAGAGGTAGGTGGCCACATTATAGGCCAAGATCACATTATTATAGGGGCTGTTGATAGGCTCGAGCCATAGGTTGCCACATTACATTCATAGGTGGTGGCCCTATAGCCCAGATTGCACAAGGATAGGCACCCACATAGGGTGGGGATGGAGGTGGGGGTATGTAGACGCCCTACAAACATAGGTGCAGGTTACAAGGCCATTTGGCAACTACACATGCCCATATTTTGGCCTTACAGCCCATGTCGTAGCACAAGTACCAATACAAGCTCAAGGATAGGGTCCCATTTTACAAGTAGAACGAGACAGTGGTCCCATGGTATATGTACGGTGGTTCAAGAATGATGGAACTACTGCAGATAGTACCGATGGCTAGGTTTAGGGATTCCCTAAGCAAGGCATGGTCGGGATCACTTGATGGCCACGAGGATATATGTCCCCTCTTATGTAGAGCATAGAGAATAATAGGAATCGAGTGAGAGGACTAGGTCCCACACTCATATTGTAGAGAGTATAGGGGTTGGCGAGCCCAAAGATAGGTTTAGGGTGAGGACACTAGTTCACGGAGGCAAGCTCTAGGTGAGGGGCCAACAGAGGTTAGACTAAGGCCCATGGAGGGTGGCGAGATGTTAGCTTGGATCCACACAGAGCAGAGGAGGATACATGTGAGAGAGACATGAAGGGTATCCAATGGGGAGATGATTGATATCTATGTGTACCTCCCTTTTTGTTTATTTTTATATATATCGGCCTGCATGCCGAAGAGAGTGAGGATGTACATGAGAGAAAATTTTATTGATTTTGCATCGTGCACATATAAATGGATACACAAACTTTGATGATTTATATAGAGATGGTGATATTTATGGTATGATGTTGTACTTGTGTTTATAAATTTCCATTGTTATTTGTGTATGTGATGGAACCTAGGTAATTTATGCATGATGTATTCATGTTGGTTTAGGCATGGTTTAATTAGGTCATAGTTATGGTGGATTTAGGTTAGTGTAGGCATGGTTGAGTTATCTCGTAGGCATAGTGGAGCTAGATTGGTTTAGGAATGATGGAGTTATGTCGGTTTAGTTATGGCTGAGTTAGGTCATAGGCATGGTGGAGTTAGGTCAAAGTTAGGCAAGATGGAGTTAGGTCATAGGAATAATTTAGTTAGGTCGATTAGGCATAGTTGAGTTAGGTCATAGGCATGGTGGAGTTAGGTCATAGGCATGGTTGAGTTAGGGTTTATGGTTTTTTATTTAATTTCCAAGTGTTGATATTATGGAAATGGGAAATGATGGATGTATAATTGTGGTGATGTATATAAAATGGTTTGTTTATTGTTTACCTATTTAATTTCCATGTGTTGTATATAATGGAAACTAACTAAGGTAGAACATGAATAGGAAAATGTTTGGGGGAAATGTTTAGGTTAAAGAGTGGTGAGCTAACCTTTAAGGGCCCCATGCCATCAAAGTGTTTCCTAAATAGCCCCGGTGAAAAGGGGCCTGTGTCGATGAAGTTCTCCCATAAGCTAGGGAAGAATATGATGAGGTAGAGGAATGGGTTGGTAGGTTTTAGATAGTGATTAAATCTAGATCATAGGCATGAGTGATTTTAGTTCATTCGGGTATGGTTAATTTTAGGTCATAGGCATGGGTGATGTTTGGCTGATTTTTGGTGAAAGAGGAATCCTAAAAAATGTAGGTTTCGATGGCCTAGTACTATATATGATAATCAATAAGTAATGAAGAAGGTGAAGGATAAGAGGAGACAAAATAGCCACATAATTGATAAGGACCATAACGAGTCTACTTTACCATAGATAGTATTATGAACATAAGACCCTAAAGGCGTTGCATGATCGATAATTCTAAGGATGAAGAAAGTCACATGATCACAAAATGTCACATTTGTGGAAATTCCCTTGAGGTGGTAGGAAATGAGGGTGAAAAAGGTGATGAGGTAAAAATGGTTGGTTTAGCATAACCTGGTATAAGACAACTTGCCTACTTAGCAAGAGACCCAAGATCAAAATAGACAAGTCCATGACGAAAAAGTTCACTTTTTCTTTTTCTTTGTTTTTGATAGAATAATCAATGTAGGAAGTCTATGTGGGATGAGAATATTTGTATCCTTGAGGTCTTCACGAAGCTAATCAATGCGGGAATCTTCGAATATTTTATGATATTTTTGTAAGAATATTCTTCTTTTGTGATAGACTATGTATAGTATGGTGAGCTTTATATATCTATCCTTCAAGGAGAAGTCTATTTATAGTGGCGAAATAGAGATAATAGATGTCATTTTGAGGGAGTCATCTTTTACTAGAAGTTTGACTTAAGGAGTTGGATCCCATTTTGAAACTTTTTTTTTTTGCGATTTGCGATTTTAAGTTGTTGAAAAGAATATAGAGGAAATTTGGTTCTTGTTAGGAGGTCAATCTTGAGCCTACAGAGGTGAGCTATTATGGTAAAGTTACAACTCGATGAACGAACAAGGCATTCCATATTGAAAAATATAAAAAGTATCCATAAGAATCATGCCATGAGTAGAGCTGTGGTACTCATATTGAAGATAAGATTGAAAGGTGACGGGTTATCACATGATTCTTGTTTAGTCGTTGTGAAAAATGGGGAATAAAGAAGGTGGATAACGCAGCTCAAGGATGAGCATGAAATAGGAAGAAGTGACATAGGACTCGAATTCAACAATATATTAGTCAAAGATACAAGGAATTGAGGGGATTAGGTTTAGGTTTACCTTAAAGTGAAGACAAATGATAAATGCCCGACCCATAGGCATGAGTCAAGATATAAGTTCCAAGACAATTAGGAGCAAATTTTCCTAGTTTACTTTTCTCTTCTTTGGTTACATGTGGATTTTCCTTGGGATGAGGTCTTCGACCTAGAAGGTGTGTTCATGGACACATTTTTCATAGGAACATTTCATACATTTTTGGTAGATTTGGAGATGGTCGAGAGCATTAAGATGATGTTCGTCTAATAACTCAAGTTTTGCTAAATGGTCATAGCGGAAGTCATCATCGTTTTGTATTTCTTTAAGGTAAATACAGAGAGATGGGATCTGGACTTCAAGAGGCAAGATAGCCTCACTACTATAGACCAAAGAGAATGGTATGGAAGTAGTTGAGGTTTGAATACTAGTGCGGTAAGCCCATAAGGTGAAAGGAATGTGTGTATGCCAATCCTTCTCGGTATGATCAACTACTTTCATAAGAATTTTGTTTAAAGTTTTATTGGTTAATTCTTCTTGGCCATTGGATTTTGGGTAATATGGTGAAGAGAAACTAAGTTGAATGGAGAAGGTGTCATAGAGATTATGTAAGGATTTGATTTTGAATGATTTTATATTATCAATGATGAGACCTGTGGAACACCAGAGCGACAAATAATGTGATGATTAATGAATTCACATATTTTCTCAACTTTTTTAGAAATGAGAGGTATGGTTTCAACCCATTTATTATAATATTTGGCAGTGGTAATGATCCATTAATGTCATTGGGAATAATGGGGATTGATATCTCGACAAGATCCGAACCCCATTGGGAGAAATACCAAAGGTCACGGCCAACCCTGTAAGGCATAACTATATGTGTCATGAATATTAGCATTTTATTGGCATTTCACACAACGTTTGACATAGTCACAACAATCATGGTTGAGGGTTGGCCAAAAATATCCTAGGAGAAGGATGTGCTTAGTGACAATGAGGCCCCTGAAGTGACCCCACATATGCCATCATGAACATCCTTGATGGTATATGGAATTTCAGAACTTGTAAGGCATTCTAAGAGAATCTTGTCAAAGTTGCATTTATAGAGAATACAACCCATAATGACATATCGAGAGGAACTTTTGAGAAAGGTGTGTTGTCCATTATGAGTAAGGTCAAGAGGTAAAATTTAAAGGGAAAGGCGGTCTACAAGCTCCTTATACGAAAGGTCACATGGGTCGGGTTTAATGGTGCCAATGAAGCTAATGTCACAAAGTGCATAACAACATGATTGCAACCTTTGTACTATGAAAAATATATTTAAATTGGAGGGAGAAGTAGGTATCTAAGATGTAAGATAGGCCATGGTATTCACAAATTTGTTAGTATAACGTGGTGGTTTATAGTTCATAATGGCCAAAGTTGGCCAAAAGTGTCGTCGTGGTGTTTATACTTTTGAATTATTTTGTTACGACATTGGTATATACCATTGACTTGGTTTACTACTAGTTGAGAATCACCAAAGATATTAATTGACTTAACGTCTAAGAAAATGGTGGTTTGGAGGCCTAATGTAACACCCATGAAAATTGTTATTTTCCTCCTTTGCATTTCAAGTGTTGGCATGTGATTTTCTTTATAAAGATGTGTTATTTTGATTGTTGGAGATCATGCTTGATATGGATAAATAATTTATATTCTTAAGATCATTAGAATGAAATAGAATGTCTTCCTTGAATCCATTTTTCACTTCTTGTAGGTGGGTAGCAATTTGGTTTAAGAGTTTTAAACTTATCTAATTATCGACTCATTCTTGGATCAATTTTAGTGATCCAAGGAATGTTTTAAATCTTCTTAGCTAATTGAATGGTAAAATTTAAATTTGATAGTAAAGAGATATATCATACTTGAACTTTGTTGTTACAAATTCTTCAATCTTTTATGAACGTGTTTCCATTCAGCTATATGTTTGTGCTTGGGTCTTTGGGTATCGATCTTGGTAAGACATTGTTGACGTAAAGGAAATACATCTTGTTCACAACTAAGAAGGTTTTGAATCCTAAAATGGAAGGATTTCCTAACAACATCCTAAGATAGGTAAGAGTACTACTTCCTTGCTATGTAACTAAATTGGGTTAACTCCTATCCCGAACCTTTTTGCTAAAGTAATATACGAGAGAATTGCTACGGTGATGTTAGACTATTTTAATTAACCTAATGCCTAAAACTATAAGGTTGAAAATAAATCTAACCTAAAAGGGAAATTACCTAAGGCTATGTGTTAAGACCTAAGGTGGTAATTTATTGTTGGGGTTATATCCTAAGGTTATATATTATAAGCTAACCTAAGATCTAACCTAAGCAATTCTATCTATCCTAAACTAATGGGTATGAAGGGGAACCTAATGGGTTGCATGTCTCTATGGTGATGGTTCCAACGGAATTTTATTTTGTTGATAAGGTTTAAAGCGTAGGGTACTACCCGGTTTGACATGGGCTATTCAAATTTGGTGGAACCTATGTAGCAGTGTCTCTAAGTTTAGAAATGCATGTGGAATCTCAATGTGGTCTTGCTAACTTTTGATGGCGGTGGAAAGGATAGATAGGTAGGAACATTCAATTAAATGACATTAATTCACCTCTGTTATGGTGAGTAAACTATCTTTGAAGGCATGCATGTGGATTTTTTTGGAGTTGTTTTAATTTGCATGTTTCGCGATTTTTGCTCTATATGGAGCTATATGGTTTTTCGAACCAGCAGATTGATCTGCACTTAGTGGCTATTTTTGAATTATTTGATCTATTTTTGGTTTGAGGGGTGTATAAGAGGCATTGTGGAAAAATATTATGGTTGTTTGACCTTTCTTGGAGAAGAAAGGGTGTTGGAAACTCACTGGAAGTCTTCATCAAATCGATAGAGGCACTATTAGGCATGATAGGCTCTACCAATTAAGATTTCTTATTTTCTTCTAAATGATTCATTAAAACAACTTTTCTCACTAGAAATTCATATTTGCATGATGTATCTGGTTATTTACTTGCATGTGTTCATGAAATCTAGGTGGGTTTTGGAATGTGAATCCTTTGATGTTAATGGTATTTTTGGGAACTTTCTCCAGATCTTGGTTGATAGAGATTTCCTTCCATGTTTGTATGAAACTTTGTAACTCATACTTGAATATCTAAAAATTGTTTGAAGCGTGTAGCTAATACTCAAAACTTTGTTTCTAACATTTGAGACTATTTTTGAGTGAATCAACTTATAGCTTGTTTGGTTACGAATCTATGTTTAGTCTTGTGTTTTGTGAGCTTGAAATAGTGCTCCGTAGTTGTTCTAAGCTCATATTTAAGCTTCAGTTTTGGTTATGAGTTGTTATTGGGACCTTGTTTTGTTTTGGATAGTGTTGGAGCTAAGTTTAGTTTAGAACCTTGGGTTTAATCTTTGTATTCAGTAATTGTACTCGTATTTAGTCCTTTCAAATGCCAAACTTACTATCGTGCGGTTGAGTTTTGTTCTTTACTTGTGTTCTGAACTAAAATTTTATTCTCATTTAAAGATTTGAGAATACTTATACTCATATTGAATCCTTGGCAACTTGGTTGGAACTCATATTCTAGGCTTCGTGTTTATCTTAGGCTTGTATGTTATGTTGAGTTTGATTAAACCGGTGTTGGAGTCTTGTGAAGCGGAAACTTATGATCGAAGCTCATAATCAACAAGGTACATGTTTTCCTTATTTGTGTTCTACTTCATGTTAGAATCAAAGTTTTTACCTATATTGTGAGTTGGGTTTGGTTGGTTTTTAGTTTAAAATCTCTATCCTTTTTATGGATTTTCTGCATGAGAGGAGCTTGAGTGTTTAATTTTGGTTGATGCCGATCTGGTGATCTCCTTGTAATCTCCTTCACTTTTCTTAGCGAACCCATGTTGTGTGGAAATCTTTATTTGTTTTAATATTTTTATCAACACAGGAATTAGGACCTATAATGGGTCTGGTTGGTCTTTTATTGTGGTAATAGACAAGTATTTTGATGTCACATGAAGTTGTATTACTCTCTTTGTATCTTCTTAATTGGTTTATTGGAATTTGTTGGAAGATGAATTCAAAACTGGATATATTGAATCTTACTTGAGAATATATAGGTATAAAACCTCTGTTTGGATTACTTTGTATATCTGTTTTGTTTGGGACTTGAACTTCATACTTTTTATATCGCGTTGTTTAAGTCGTGGAATAAGAATTCAATCCTAGACTTTGCAATTTCCTTACGGATTTTTTTATCTTATTTACTTGTGAAATCTTATCCCTTGAGAGGATTATAGAGCGAACCTTCGAGTTTTAGGAAGAGAAATGAATATGAACCTTTGGGATGATGATACGATTGGGAACTATATGTGTATTTCTTTTTAGATTTTAATTTGTTCTTGAACTAGGTAAATGGAAATAGGAAACCAACTTGATAGTTTTGATTGGAAAACAAATTGAAGTGTGCATTCTTTGATTGTGCATTTGGTTTGTGTTCTCTGTAGGGAATCTAGTTGATGAATTTCTCTGGTTGTATTAGATAATAGATTTCATTTCATAGTATAAATAAAATGGAATATTGTTGGGATCCTTTGTGGATTGAGACCCTTTATATGAATAGTATGGGTTCATGAACCTAACTTCTCTTTTATTGATCCTCTTTTGAGATGGAAATTTTCTTGTGGATTGGTTAAGAGATTTAGGTCTTGAGTATAGCTTGTATTTTAGAAAAGATTGGCTATAGACCTTTTTGAATTATAATCTTCTAATAGACTGAAGTTAGTAAAAATTTTAGTTAGACTGTTTCATCTATTTGGAATGAATTGGTATTCTTGTTTCGTTGTCGCCTCTTTATTTATGAACTCCTTATTCTTTCATCTGTGGACTGAGGCAGTGGTGAGAATTCTAAACTTGAATCTTACCTCCATTGAAATTGGTCTCGAGAAATAGACATGTTTTGATTCTCTTCTTTGATTACATGGAAGGATGAAGTATACTAATATAAGTTATGTTGTAACTAATCTCCTTGTTGTTGGGTAAAGATACATGAGTATTTCTTCTCTGCCAAGTTTATGAATTAATTGAATGGTAAGACTGATTGACTGCTTAAAGTGATTGATAGGATCAATTAAGTTTTATGATATAATTATGATGTTGTAGGTTATATTATGCTCTTTTTCGGATAAATAATTTTGACTCTCTTAATGGTTCTTCTTTTTGGATGTTGGTACTTATGAATATTTTTATTATGCCAATTAATTATTTCATAAAAGAAGAGTTGTTTTATGAAATAATTAGTGGAATGCACTTTACCTTAATGCTTAGTGTTTATCATGCTTAGTTCATTGAACCGACCGTGCTTGCAATTTTGCGAGATGGACATCATAATTGATAAAAGAAGAAAAAAACTTATATGATGCATTGGATGATTTAAGTCTGATTCTTTGTGAAGAATTATGATTCATTCTTGAGTTGTATTGAAAATGAAAAGTTGTATTATTTTTAGAATGGAGGTTGTTGTTATGCGGTATGCCTAAAATACACAAATCTTGTAAATATATAAATTTATAAAGATGAATTGGAAGTTGGAAATTTACTTGCATTGGTTTTGTAAATTATCTTGTACTTTTATGAAAGAGATGGAGTTTTATCTTGTTGATGCTCTTCATATTGTTTTATGCTTTGAGTTGGTTATCCTTTGTTAAGTTGGATAAATGGGATTTAGTTCAATCTCCCCAATTCGGATGCAACTTGTTAAGTTACAAAATATGATATTATTGATCTAAACAGTCAACATAACAATTTGATGTGTAATGAACATGCAATAAAATGATAATAATGGGGAAAGATAAATAGGGTATGGTAAACCCCAATTACATAAGCGGGAAGAGGAAGACTCTTCCTCTCTCAAAGGAATGTAAACTAAAAGGAACGGTGAAATGATTTTTAATCATTAGACTTCATTTCGTATGAAGTTTACCCTAGTGGACTTATGTGGTTAACACCTTCTTGAATGATTAAGTTACATTTAATGGAACTTATGATGATGGTGTCTATTTTGGTTAACAATTGTTAAACTAAGTAAAAACATTAAAAGTAATCATGAGTTAAAAGAAGTTCTTTAATGCTAAATGGTTTCTAGTATAGAATAAGAACTTAAGGAGTGTTGGATCAGAATTTAAGCATGGATGCTATAACCTATTTTAATATCCAATTTAATTAAATATTAATCACCTCCTAGGGGTATGTACATCTCGATGAGGTAGTTTCTAGAAGACGTTGGCACATGCCAATTACAGGGTTGTACACTCGAGAAGACTTGGGTCTTCTCAAAGATACAAGTGTGTAGTTGACATGTGGCAACACCCTTCTACATTGATCATCCGAGATCTACACACATCCGGACTTGAACATAGTTTTTGCTTGACCTAGTTACTAGCATGTTTAGGAAAGGAAGTATCCCTTTATGACTCGGGGTAACTTGGCACATTTAGTTGACTTAAGTCAACTAAGTATTCCCATTTACCCTAAGTCATCATGAGCATCTTCCTATAATAAATTATGTTGTAAAGCTGGATAAGGGTCAAACCTTGGACAAGTGAACTGACGAGAATTTGGTAAAGACCTTTCTAGATAATGAGATGAGTGGGGTGAGGGACGTATTCTAGAATGATGAGTATGCCATCTAGGAATAATGTCATAAACAATATGTTGAAAATATTTTTCCAAAGTATCGCAAGCAAACTCTTTTGGTTGTGTTGTCCTATGTCACCTAGTTTTAAACAATGTGATATCGATGAATATCAAATATTTAGATAGGTTCTTTAAACAAATCACTCAATACCCAGTTTTGATTAAAAAAACCAAGTATACTAAGTATACGATAAGTATTCAATACTTAAAGTTAACATAAATAGATCGTTAGATCACCGAGTTATGAAATGAATAGATCGGTGGATCACCGAGTCATTTATAGCTGCATATGGTCATCTGTTATGAGATTGATTGGCATGGAATGTGTGTTCTAAACAATTTTTTATTTATTATAGAGAACATTGTATTTCAAAAAAAAAATTCCCTTGTTTCTAAAGTCTTAAAATGGGAATGTTACACATAGTACAAGTGCTTCATACTTGAAAATGTTATTAGTGCAATAATATTCTAGTTTGAAAGATAACAACATAGCTTCACCATCAAGTGGGATGAGGATAACACTTGCACCACCCCACGCTGACATTTTAAACCATCAAATAATAAGGTCATCTGATAAACGGTATCATCCAAAGAGATGGTAGTGATGGATTTGTTTGGAAAATCGAAGTTAGAGGGTTGATTCCCAGAGAGGGGTGCATCAGCAAGTTGGTCAATGATGGTTTGGCCTTTGATATATTTTTGATGGATGAATTCAAGGTCTAGGTATGTGAGAATCATGAGCCAACGTGAAACATGAGGTGTTAGTATGGTTTTACATACATGTAATGTAATGTAATGGGTTAGTGTTGGTAATGACAAAATTATTGTGGTTGAGTAGGTAATCAAAAATTTTAGTGGCGACAAAAACTAAGGATAAGCAAAGATTTTTGGCATGGGTGTATCTAGTTTCGTTGTCTAAAAGATTACACTTATATAATAAACCGATTACTCCCTATGTTGCGCATCATGATGAGCGAGCATGGAACCTAAGGAATGATGAGTAGTGGAAATGTATAGGTAAAGGTCTGTCATCCCTTGGAGGAATGATCATTGGTGGTTGAAGAAGGTACTACTTTAAGGAATCGAAGGATTTATGGTATTCATCATCCCATTTGAAGGAGAAATCCTTTTGAGGAGATGATGAAATAGTTAGCGTGGTCGAGATTTGTGAAATAAACTCGAGCGAATAAATTACAACTTACCTTGTAAACTAAGAAGTTGGCAAAGATTATTAGGCGGAGGAATTTCTAGAATAGAATTTACTTTAACAAGATCAACTTTTATGCCATGCAAAGAAATGATGAAACCAAGGATTTTTCCTAAGAGAAGCTGTGAAAACACACTTCTTGGGTTGAAGGTGAACACAATACTTGATGAGACACTAAAATATGACCTTTAGGACTATAATGTTTTCAGCTTAATGCTTGGATTTTGCAAGGAGATCGTCTACGTAATCTTCCAAAATATGGTGCATGATGTCATGGAAGATATAAGTCATAGCCTACCGATATGTAGCACCAAAGCATTTTTAAGACCAAAAGTCACTACTGATAGTAGAAGGTCCCCCAAAGGGTGATGAAGGAGGTTTTGTGTTTATCTTATGGAGTAATTAATATTTTATTATAACCCAAGAAACTATACCCGAGTGATAGCATCTCATGTCTGGAAGTAAGATCAACTAGCTGATCTATACCGGAGAGGTAAATCATCTTTAGGGAAAGCTAGGTTGAGGTCATAGAATAATGTGAAAATGTGAAGTCCCCATATCACTTTTTGTTGCTGTAACAATGTTAGATACCCGGTGAGGGGTATTCGATGGGTAAGATAAAATAAACCGAGAGAAGGCGTTGAAGTTCTTCTTTAACAAGAAGAGAAATGTGAGATTGTATTTTCCGTAGCTTTTGTTTTACACGTTTGGATTAAAGAATGGTTATGATATTATGGAACACTATTTTGGGGTTAATACAGGCATATCACCACAGGACCAAGGAAAAGTATGGTTATGATTCTTAAGGAAAGAAGTAATGGCTTCTGTTTAGCGGTATCTAAAGATTGGCCAATATTTATAATGTGCAAGTCGTCCGAGTATTAATGTTGACTTCGATAGTCAACTCATTTAACATGGTTTTTTTCTTAGAAGGAAAAAAATAGTGGATATAAGAATATTCTCGCACCAAGGTAGGTGATAATAGACTCATCATCCTGAAACTGGATGATGTTAATAGAAAGGTGTATCATCATCAATCATGTTCGGAGGATATAGGAAGGGAAGAGAAGAGGGATCCTCATTATCAAATTGATAAGTAAAAGGTCCTAAGGAAATGGTGTTTATGAATTTTTTTATGAGGAAGGGATTTTAGATCCATCGACTCTATTGGTGCAGGCAGTGAAGTTGGTAAATGGGGTGAAGAGGGTTCATT
This sequence comes from Taxus wallichiana var. yunnanensis, assembly GCA_018340775.1. Taxonomy (NCBI): domain Eukaryota; kingdom Viridiplantae; phylum Streptophyta; class Pinopsida; order Cupressales; family Taxaceae; genus Taxus; species Taxus wallichiana. The sequence goes on from CM031238.1 coordinate 522,143,500, forward strand.
ACCCTTAATGAGTTCAATGCGGGCCTTCTTGGAAAATAGTTTGGCAAAGCCGATATTGCTGCGGTCTTTGTTCTTATGGGTGGTACACAAGATGAAAATATGATGAAATTTTTTGTAAAAACAAAAAACAAAACCCTTCCATGCACATCGGTGTAGGAAAGTGTGGGTGAAGCGGTGGTTGGTGAGAGATTGGAGGTCGGATGAAAATGGTCAAGTTTGCAATGGTGGTTCGGGTGAATAGGTGGAAGTATCGAGTCCCCAATATGTGAGATTGGTATCAAGGTGGGAAGGACCATAAAGAAATATCTCTTATATGCATTTATCATAGCGAGGATGTTGGTGAATATTTACATACTCTTGTGGAGTGAGGAATGTATTGAAATTGTATAGGTGATACTCCCCAAAGTCGGGCATTGAAAAACACCTTCTAAGGGATCAATAGTTGGTGTCATAGGTAGGAAATTTTGAAGGTGGGTAGGTTGAACCACCGGTTTAGGGAGTGGTATAGTCTTAGGCTTAGGTTACACCTTCTTGGGTAAAGGTGTAACACATGAAATAATAATGTGGAAGGAGTAGTAGGTATAACCACTTCTTTAGTGGGTATTGGGATTTTTAATTTCTGTTGTACTTTCTTGGGTAGAGGTGAGGAAGGAGTGTGTGATGTAGATGGAAAGGAAGATGGCATAAGGGGATGAGTTATCCATGAGAATAATCAAGGTGTAATGGAATTTGTTGGTATAGGCCGAGAGGAAAGTGCGGGTGGAAGAGAGGAAAGTTTCATGGGTAGTGAAGAAGTTATGGAAGGTAGTGGTGGTATATGTGGTAAGAAGGTTACGGGTGATGGCAAGGGATGTGTAGATCAACTGGGTACATTAGAGGATTGTGGTGAGGAGGTGGGCTATTATGTTCTTGATTTACTATGGGGAGGAGGTTACTTGGACGGGGTTGAGAGGTGAGGTCCTAGGATGGATGAAAGGGGAGAAGGTGACAAAGGAGTTGTAGGAGAGGATGGTATATACGGCCTACAAGGTTTGGTATTCATTTTAGGTAGAGGGATGAGTTTGGTGTGGGTTTGGGAAGGTGTGGCTAAATCTAATTTGTGGTGGATGAACAAGATTCGATGTCGGCATGATGTAGGCATGGATGACGACACAAAAGGTGTTCAAATAGGCATAGTTATGTTTGGATGGGTTACTTAAAACACTTTTAGATAGATTTTAGAGGTATCATTGAGTGACATCTGCATCTAGGTTGAAATGGGAAGTAGAAGACATCCCTAAAGCATGGATCCATCAATTTAATTGAAATGATCGGTGAGGCATAAAAATGGTATTGTTGTAGTTAGGTCAATGTTGGTCTATTATCAATCCTCGTGAAATATGTTTGGGAAGCTGATAAATGGTCACTTCACACTTTTGTGGGTAAAAGAGCTGAAATAAGATCAACGGGATCTTGGAAGGATGTTGGAGAATGGTCACCTAAAGATAATGGTGTTTCTAAAGGACACTCTATGGGTAGAAGGGATGATGGTGGAGATGGGGAAAATGAGGTAGGAATTCCTTGTAGTGGTGTAAGGGGTGAGCGGTGATTGTTTGATAATTTGAGAGGCGGGAGGTGAAATAGTTTTGATACAATTATGAGTTCCTCCACGCGTAAAGGGGAAGATGAAGGGGGTTCCTTTTTTGGGTGGAGAAACAGATGAAGTAGAATCATGTGCAAGTAAGGAGCTCTTTCTAGGATTTCCTCAATGGAAGGAATAGGAGGAAATTGGGAAACGATTGGTATTTCATTAAAATTAGTGGACACATGAAGGGAATGGAACCAACCTTGTTCAAGGTAGAAGAATAAGATTTTGGATAAGGTTAAAGGCACGTAGGTGCGCATGGCTGAGGAAGTGCACAAGTGAAGGCGTGCAAGGTGTCTGGAAGGAATATACCTTGTAGGATAGGAAGATCATGAAAATGTCTAATCATGACATGGAGAGGCATGCATGGAGAGGCATGGGTGACCCACACCTTGACACTTGGGGCTAGATTTGAGGCTACAGAGGAGTTTGTTAGAGCTCATATGCCTATTTATATATACGTGCACCCTTGGCAAAAAAAGAGAGAGAAGGAAGGTAGCGAAGCTCTGTAGAATTACTGTGAGAACTGTGGGATAAATGGGTAGATGATTCTAGGAAGGATGTAATGGGGAAATGGGAAATGCAAATTTTATTTTGTAAGCATACATGTATGGATCCAGATATGGCACATGACTATGGTCCACCTCTCTATGATGTTTTGGAGTAATACTATGAATGAATGTGATAAGGTTACCACTATGTTTATGTTAAGATCTCCTTCTGTATTGTCTGCATGCTTTCACTATGCCTTTGATCTTGTATAATCATGAACTTTACTTGAATGTTAGTCTAATTATGGATTTACAACTTCCTAGTTCTAAGTTAATTTGGTTGTGTGCTTTGTTACTATTATGACTGAAGGGGTGTAGAAGCCATCCTGAGCTCTATAGCTTCCTCATGTCTATTAAATCACTAAGTCAGAATCATGAATTATGTCTTCCACTAAACTCACATAAAAGAGAGACTCGGCTCCCTCTCGCATGCCTCGGGTGAGTGCTCAGCACCCGCTGGGTGATAGGTTGGTGCTGTGAGGTTCCCTTGTTCTTAGTGGGGTGAAAAAATGACTACATCTTGGTTCCATTTCGGGACCTCTTTTCAAAGTTGTAGTGGAACATGGCATACATCATGATCTGTGCAAAAAGTGATGGCGGAGTGCTTAACACTTGAAGGTGTTGAAGATTGGTTTAAAAGCACGGAGGATGAATTCACTCAGAGATTCAATATTGGACCTGGGTTTAACACATGAAGATGGGTGGAGGACACTCTTTATCATGAGTTGTATGAAACCTTCTTTTGTTGTTTCCCAGTAGAGTTATTTGAATGGCTCTCGGCTTATACATCTAGATCGGGGTGGTATTATAAGTCACACCCTTGGACCCAAGAAACATATCAGAACTTGCAAGATGTTGATCTAACATGGACCCATGTGCTATAGATCATTGGTGGAAGGGAGTATTGACTAGCTACACTCTGGAATATGCCATTTCCACGTATTCTATCAGAAGTTGTTGAGTTTGAGTTTTATGAGAGCCCAGAGGATCATTTCTGCATGTTATCCCCCTGGTAATCAAAATCTTGATGGTAACCATGGGTTTAGAGGCATTTCCTATGGCTGGCTAAACCACTCTGAGTGCTTGGTGAGGAAGCTAGGTTGGGGATAGATGGCTGATATAATGATTGAAAAGGAAAGGGAGGAGAGACGACTCAAGTATAATGAAGCACGTGAAAGGGAGATCGATAGACAACGTGGGATTACAAGTGGGTTATGGAGCTAGACATGGTGGAAAGGAGTTGAGGTTCACGTGGAGGATGTGGAACCCAAACAGTCTGTGATACCCCATCTTGGTAAGCGTGGGAGAGAAAACCTTGTGGCTTCTGATGAGAGTCCATCACGTAGAGAAAGAAGAGTTGTTGGCATGCATCTGACCCCACCTAGTGACCAAACCTTGGCACTTGGTTTGTTTGAATGAGGGAAAAGTATAGTTGATCCATTTGATATCGGTGGAAGTAACCGATCGGCACCCAGAGATACAACTTCTCATTTGGGACTTCTATGGCTTCACACACTATTCCAGTATTTGGTGGAATGTTTGGACAAGGCACATATACTAGCTGGTTTTGGAAGTGTGTTAGGAAGTGGTGGGGAAATATGACTGGAAGTGGCGTTAGTTCACAAACTATCGGCATGCAATTTAGTGGAATGATGGGAGCATTTGGCATGACGATGAACATAGGCCCTGTACCTAACACAGGAGGATCTGGAGGAGGAAGTGGTGGGGCTGGTGGCTCAGGATCTAGTGGATCGGTGGAGGAGGAGGAAACACGGAGAAACCAAGGGACTGGATCGGGAGGACAAGGACCTCAGCCACCTCCTCAAGTCTTTTTGAGATGTCTCTACACTTACCAGATTACAGTGGGATAGAAGATGCCGCAGAGCATGTGCATAAGTGTGAGTTGTTATGGGTGCACAAAGGGGATCACGACCCAGGATCGAAAGGCCAGTCAATTTGTGATGACCTTTTACAAGGACACATGCATAGTTGGTATAGAAAGTATGACCCTCATCAGACTGTTGTGGATTATACCATCATTGAGAAATGCATTCTTGGTGGAATTCCACATACCTGAGTTTGAACAGAAGAGCATCAACTCTCTCAAAGAAATCTAGTAGGGAATGGTAGAGAGCATGCGGGAATATGATGTGCTTTAAAACTCTATTGTCTAAACTATCTTATGATATCCACCCTTCACAACATGCTCAGTGGTTTTTCGGAGGGTTGATCACACCCTTTAGGAGGGCTTTGTCTCATAAAACATTCATGGACCCGTGTGAAGCGTTGGAGCTACTTTGCATGTTGAGGTAGTTGGTAGTGTTGACACTAGTGTTAGCCCATTTTTGGAGGCTCAGATTGCTGCCATGGCTAAGCAATTGGAGAAATTATCTACCAACATAGTTCAGAGATTTCGGAGGGATGTGGTGCATGGATTATAATGTAGAAGGGCACACAAAGGATAATGGTGGGATATGTACTGGAAGGTGGTACGCGTGCCGTAGTAGTAAACTATGAAATATGTCACAGGACCATGATGCAAGTAGGTGCCCCCTATTGCAGCACGTGATCCATAAAAATGTGTCTTGTTATTACAAGATATGTACCTCAACCACACATGACACCAAGGATTGTAGATTGATTGACTAGATTCATGAGGCAATTGATCTTGGTGTGTGCTAGAATGGCATTGCCAATAGTTCCAAAGGGGATGAACATCGGTATGAAGAAGCGCGAGAGATGGAGATGCATGCGTGGAAGAGGGTTTCATGGAGGATTTGTGGTCATGGTAACCACGGAGGAAGAAGTGAGTTCCCATGTGGAACGTGCTTTAATTGTGGAGCCATCAGACCATTATAAGCGTGAATGTCTAGATCTTCTACAATGCTCCTGGTGTGGAAAAAAACATAAGTACGAAGAGTGCCCAGAGTTATACGAACATATGAGTCAGCAGTACTAGAAGGATAAGGGTGTTGCCATGGTGAGTATTAAGAAGGCTGACACACAATGGCTCCCAGTGAGTAATACGTGAATCAGAACTAGAGCTTGTTATGGTAACAACAAGGGTGGAATCTCACGTGTGCAAAGGAAGTGCCTAGGTAGAGACCTCTGGTTTGAGAGAAGAAGTAGTACATGGGAAGTATCCAAACCCGGCTCACTAGAAAGAAGTCTACTAGGAAACCATGGACGTAATTCAAAGCTTACAAGGGGAGATCTAATGCTTAAAAGAGAAAACTAGAAAAGATGAGAAAAGAAGACCAGTAGAAGCACCAAAGGATGACTTGGATGAGGTTAAGGAGGTGTGTAAACTGTTGAGGTAGGAGAATATTATTCCCTTTTAGGAGCATGGTTGAGAGAAAAGGTGCCACGCGCGGGAAGAACATGAAAGGTAGATCTTGCATGTAAACCTCCCACCTCACAGCCTTGATTATGACAAAGAGATTACCTTGAACGTAGTAGTGGATGGATGGTTTCTTAGCAACATCCTCATTGACATAGGCGCGGAGGTTAATGTTCTCACTCTGGATGCCTGGCATCAAATGGGAAGACCTGCATTACAACCATCTTCAAATGTGTTGTATATGGAAAATAAGACAAAGGTAATGCCCATAGGTGTCTTGAAGGATGTGACCATTACCATTCAGGGGACTAGGTTCACTAGGGATTTTGAAGTCTTGGCACTTGCTGAGGTAGATAATTTCCCAGCTTTACTTGGGCACTCGTGGTATTATAAGAATAATGCAGATATCTGGTTTAACAAAGGGTACATAAGCTTTGAGAATAAGGAAGAGAGGGTGATTATACCACTGGTTGATGGGAATTCCACCCCCTATACTAAACCCCTTGGGGAGGAAGTCCTAGATAGAATATATGTGTGCTCCATAAGAGATCTAGAGACCATCCACCCTACAGGAAGAGTCATCCAGTTTGATGATGCTCAATCTATCAGTGATACTATTAGTATAGCATGTGATAATTGGGTGCATGGGACTTATGAATTGATTGGGTGACATCTGAAAGGATCGGTGACCAAGGTAACATGGCGCGTATAGTTCGGCACCTAGGAGGAAAGGAAATAACCAAGTATTCTAGGGATGCATACCCTGAGGTCTTTTTGAGAGAAATGGAAGCTCACTGGAGGGAGGATGAGTGATGAAGTATGCTAGGTTATGTTTTGATAGGCACAATAGCGAGGTGGTGGGCTGCACATAGTGAAAACTTGTTGGAGTGGTGTGAAGTTAGAATTGTGCTCTTTATCGATTCTCGAAAAGAGCAATATACCCACCACTATCAAGGATTACAATGGCAATGGACCCACCTCTTCCCACATCCAGGCATGTGAGAGGGTCTGGGGAGAAGGTGTGGAAGCTTTACCACCCTCCCTTTGGGTGCACAAGATGTATTCAACACTACAAGGATGTGTGCACACTGGTACATCCATTTTGAAACTCACCGCCAGATGGGAAATTGGTAGGAGTTAGCGGCTGACCTGGTTCACACATTCGAGTACCGAAGTACCAAGAAACAGTTGATGAGGCATTGTAGACTATCAAGTGCCTCACTCTGGGGGATTGCACCATGGTGGAAGATAGATTAGTAAACTTACTTGGTGGACCTAGCTTGGAAGCACGGTTCGAAGAGGAGGAACCAAGAAGACCTACAATTCAAGTGCGCGTGTGCTGAAAAGGAGAAAGGAAAGATGGTATACGTTATTGATGGAGAGGAGATGGAAAGCTGAATGTTGACCATTCGGTTGGAGCATGTGAAGTAGTTGACAGTGTGGATGCATGTGTGCGTGCACGTACCATGAACCACTCAAAACCAAGAAAGTTAACATCGGCTCGGAGAAGGAGCCCAAGGAAGCTATCATTGGGGACTACTAGTCGGACAAGGAAGTATCAAAGATCATCGATCTCTTGTGTGAATTTGAGGATTTATTCCCACGTGGATACCATGAGTTGAAAGGTCCACCATTCATTGGGGGAAATGAGGATAAAGTTGAAGGATGGTGTGTGCCCGGTCAGGAAGAGGCCTTACAGGATGAATCCCAACATGCGCGTAAGGGTTAAAGAAGAGCTAGACAAAATGATAGCATCCGGTATCATTGAGGCTATGGAGGAATCAGAATGGATAAGTCTAATGGTGATCAACATAAAGAAGGATGGGTGGATTAGGATATGTGTGGATTACAGGGAATTGAATGTTGTTTGTATCATAGATCCTTTTCCCACCCCCTTCACTGAAGAGATTTTGGAAGGAGTTGTTGGGCGAGGTCTATTCCTTTACGGATGGATTCTCGGGATATCACCAAGTAAGGATTGCAAGGAAGACCAAGATAAGACAACTTTCACCACCGAGTGGGGAAGTTTTGCATATACGGTCATGCCCTTTGGATTGAGGAATGCCACTTGTATTTTCACGCATAGTGGTACAAGCATTTCAGGACTTCATCCACAAATTCCTTCAGGTGTATTTGGATGATTGGATAGTGTATGGGTTGGTCAGGGACCATTGTGATAACTTGAGATTGATGTTGAAAGATGTCGGTAGTTGAGGATTTCCCTCAACATCAAGAAATGTATCTTTGCAACTCCTTTTGGAATGTTGTTGGGGCATATCATATGCAAAGAGGGCTTATTGGTGGATCCCACAAAAGTCTAATTATTGTGGGGTTAGGGGAGCCTACCAGCCAAAGTGCCATGTGTGGATTTCTTGGACACACTGGGTACTATAGAAAGTTCATTAAGGGATACACCAAGATCACCATGCCTTTGGAAATATTTCTCAGACACAAGAGTGCCTTTCAGTGGGGAGAGGCGCAGCAGAGGGCATTTGACACTCTAAAAGAAAGGCTTATCACCGCACCTATTCTATGATTCCCATCCTAGGATAAACCTTTCCATGTCCATGTGGATGCCTCTGTGTACAGTAATGGGAGCCATTCTTGCTCAACTAGGAGAGGGGATTGTTGATCATCCCTTGTGTTTTGCAAGTAGGAAGTTGACACCAGTAGAACAAAATTATACAACGATCGAGCGTGAGGCATTGTCAATGATCTACGCACTCCACAAATTTAGACAATATCTGTTGGTGACTCCCTTCATATTCTACACTGACCATATGGCCTTGAAGTATCTAGTAAACAAAAGTAGTGTTACTGAGGTGCATATGCCATTGGGTACTTTTATTTCAGAATTTGAATTCAAAAGTGGTGGTAAAACTAGGAAAGAACAATTGTGGGCGGATCATTTATCAAGGATTGATTCGGGAGAGGACATGCAAAGTATTGAGGAAACCATGCCGGACATGCAACTATTCAGGTTGTGGCGTGTGCCCTTAGAATTAGAAGACATTGCCATTTTTCTCAAGGAAGGTGTGGCACCCAGAAGGGATGAATGCTCTGGAAAGGAAAAGGTTAGCCATACGTGCCATGCCCTTCATGTTGATCAATGGGGATTTGTATAAAATGGGCCATGATGAGGTTTTGTACCGGTGTGTATTAGAACATGAGTGCGTAGCTATAATAGAAGAAGCCCATGGTGGGATTGTTGGAGGACACTATGTGGGGAATGCAACCACGTGCAAGATCCTAGTCACCGGGCTATGGTGGGAGATGATTCACTAGGATTGCATTGAGTTTTGTAAGGCTGTGACCACTACAGTGCCTTGGAAAACCTGGAAGAAGGGATGAGATGCCCTTGCGCCCCATCGCTAGTGTGGAACCTTTTGAAAAATGGGAAATAGATTTTTGGACCAATCTCACTAGTTGCGGAGGACTAACTCATGGTATATTATTACCTGTACTGATTATCTGACAAGGTGGGTAGAGGCCACGCCCACTAAGGATTGCACCATAGCCATGACTACTAGATTTTTGTGGGAAAACATTATCAGTAGGTATGGGTGTCCATTAAGTTTAACAAGTGATAGGGGCACTCACTTCTTAAATGAAACCATTAGGATTCTATTGGTAGAATTCATGGTAGCCCATCATAAGACTACCCCTTATCACCCTCAGGAAAATGGGACTACAGAGGCATTTAACAAAATCCTTAGTCACACATTGACTAAGATATGTGATGTGGGTAGGTAGGATTGGGATGAAAAGTATCAGTAGTTCTTTGGGCATATAGAACAACGTATAAAAGGTTGAACAAGGCCACACCATTTCAATTGGTGTTTGGCACGGAGGCTATTTTTCGGTTGAATTCATGCTACCATCGCTGCGTATAGCACGCGTGCAGGAGGTTGGATGATGAAAAGCGCTGGAAGAAAGAATTGATGAATTGATAAAGTTGGATGAAAGGCACTCACTAGCAAGATGGAGCCAAACAACTGAAAAAGCTAAGCAAAAGGCATGGCATGACCACCACATTAAGAAAAAATAGTTTGAGGTTGGCTAGATGGTATTGCTATATGATTCAAAATTTCTACGCCATCCTGGAAAGTTGAAGGTGCATTGGTTGGGTCCTTATGTAATTTCATACATCCTTGATTCGGGCGTGCGATTCACAAGTGCTTGGATGGAACAAAATTATCTGGACACTTCAATAGGAGTAGGATGAAGCCCTACTATAAATAATGCTTCTTGGTGTTTGTAAATAAGGTAGTTTTTCCAGTTAGCTTAGAATTTCCTTTTATGCTTTTCCTTTCTTGTATTTCCCTTTCGCGTTGTTGTTTGTTTTTGCCTAGGGCACCGGTAACCTTATTACTTTTTGACTTATGAATGCGCAGAGGACCGCACATCATTTTAGTGTGGGGTAAGGTGATAAAGAGAGGCATGGAGTTATTCTAAGAGGATTGGGTTGGTAGACCATTTGAATTGGCCCTGTTGAAAAGATGCATTAGGAGAAAAAGAAGGTAGATGGGTGGAAAAATAAGGTTACATTGGAAATCCACGTATAAAGGAGAAAAAGTGCACAAAAACATGAGGTAGGTGAAAGCAAGAATCATGAGGATGGAAGAGGTGCCTTTGGTGTTGGTAACACATGTGCAAGATTCTTCTATCAAGATGGATTTTTTGCACCAGAAGGTTGGAAAAGTTTTGTGTAAGGATTGGGCGCGGGTGGAAAAGTTTTGCAAAGGATTGGGCGGGTGAAAAAATTTTTCGTGCGAGGATTGGAACGTAAGGAAAAGTGTTGAAGTCGGGTTTGTTTGGAAATGCCACATTAAATATGGTCATATGGTGGTAGGTAGCCTAGCCTTAAATGTGTAAAAGTGGGAAAAGCTATAAATACAAGAGTGGGCATTTCATTATTTTACTTTGTGAAAAACAAGAAGAGTGATTTTCTTTCAAGAGCTAGGGTTTCAAAGACTGACTCGTGTGAAGGAAAATCCCAAAAACTTAGCGCAAAATCAGTCCATTAGATCTACAAACTAGAGTAGAAGTGATTCACGGGTGTGAGGAACATTGTGAAGAAGCACCGTGATCGAAGGAGAAAATTTTGAGATTAGGGTTTGTGTTTTAGGGCACGGGGGCGCGCGGTGGGGAAAATGTTCAAACAAAATCACAAGTTAACCTAGGAATGAAAGCAAGGGGTAAAATGATGGCCACAAAACTAGTTGATAAACTGTAGTACAATCCAAGAGGGAAAGGGAAAGGTAAGGGAAAAGGAAAGAAGAAAGAAGAAGAAATCCCCTTGGATACCAATGAAGAATGGTACTCGGAAATGTAATACCGGATGGGGTTTTGTTGGGGCAAGAGTGGGAGTCCCACATCAGAAAGATGCCCATGATTGACTACAATCACCGATCAAGCATAATTCATGAAGGAAATGGCACTGGAGCTGGTGCACCCAACAAATAAATGAACACCTGATGGGATGCCAATCTACAATAACGTAGTCAAGGTGAAAATGGAGAAGGTAGGGCTTCTCCAGCTTTACGAGTTACCATATTTTGGGAAGCCTAAGCGCTTGTACCAATGGCTGATGATACGTGTGTGCATGAAGACTTCTTCTACTTTGCGGGGTGTAAAATGTGCATAACTCCCTAGTTAATTTCACACTTTACAGGCCTAAGTTGTAAAGGGACATGCACTCTAGATGACCTCCAGGATGAGGAGGCAATTAAAGAAACCATTGCATCCCAGGAATATAAGAAGGGATCAAGGTACTATGATGTCATGGATATCAGTGATCCGGTGATGAAGATGGCTGCGCACCTTGTCTCCAAGCTGAATGGGCAAGAAAGGTGGACCCAGGTGAGCAAGCCCTAGTTGAATGTCTATAGGAAGGTCACGGAAGGCACCGAATACAACATCTCCTAGTACATAGTAGATGAAATCATATAAGTGTGAGAGAATGGGGGAAAGATCCTTTTTGGAAACATCTTGTTAACCATTGTGTTCTCAGAAATTGGGGTGTTGGATGCATCTGATAAGTTTGTATGGGAATACCTTGATGAAGACCCTTCCCCATGGATAGATTCTAGAAATACACTTGTGAATCAATGATAGGGGTACACAAGGTGTGCTTAGAAAAATGGTATACGTGCCTCAGGAATGCATTCGGGGCTGAATGGTGGATCCCAGAACAACTCCCATGGAAACTGAAGGAGAAGTAGAGTTCACGGTATACCAGCACTTCTGCATTGGTAGATTCATCTTGGTGGATGGTAGTTGGAGTCCCTAGTGCAAACTCCCCTTCTCATTTACTGCCCAATTTTTCAGGCGGGAGTGAATAGGTATAAGGAGTCGAAGAAATTAAAACTTGACTGTCCACCCTTGATAGTGAACATAGAGAAATGAGAAAGAAGTTGGTCTACAGGGGAAGCATGCATACGTTGAAAGATACGTATCACAAGATGTGCACATCGTAAGGCCGTTGACCTTACCTATTGCTGAGAGCGATGCTGCCAGGATCTACCTATGCATAAGGCCAAAGTTTGAGAAGGGCGCATACGTGGAGAATGAAATATCCATCCCAGATGACCCCATGGGAAGAAAGAAGCCAACACCAAAGTGTAAGGAGAGGGAAGAAGAGGAAGAACAAGGGGCGGTGGAAAGGCAAAGAATGTAGGTACCGTGGGAGTAAGTACCTATCGAAGAAGAAGGAGAGAATGGTGGTAGGGAAGACCCCAGAGCCTGTGAAGCCACCATCCCTGAAGAACCCTTGGATGAAGAAAGGACAACATCCCCAACTCTAGAATTTTCAGCAAAGGAAGAAGAACAAGGAATAGAGGAACAAGAGTCTGATGATACAGATGACCTGAATGCCTATGTAGGTGAGAAGGATGTTGATGAAGGGGAGGAGTTGGAAGTGAATCAGGAACCGGTTGATGTCCATGATTTGGAGGAAGAAGGGAGAGGATACAAATGATGCTTTCATCTTTGTAAGGAGGAAGGGCACCCAAGGGGAGGAGGCGTGGAGTGAAGAAAGGAGTGAAGGGGAAAGCACCAAGGAGTAGGAAATGCCCAAGCTCACCTAGGAGGAGATAGATGAAAAAGTGACAAGGGAGGTGGAAAAGATGATTGATGCCTTGGTTGATGAGGAGTTGGGGCACAGCATGGAGCTTGTGCTCGGTGAGTTCAAGAAAGAACAAAGGGAGAAGAGTGGAAGTAGCACAAAAGGCCCAACTCTTTCAGTGACTATTCCAAAGGGTGTGTGCATGGGAAGTAAACACGTGGAGGAAGGAAGATCGGTGATGGGGTATGTTAATGACCCTAACAAAATTTTTGTGCACACACTTCAGTACCGTGCCCACTAAGGAGCTCACCACCATGGAGTCCTTTGATCTGAGGGTGGATACCCATGCATGAGGAAAATGCTATCATGGGCATTCGACTCCCACATTGATGAGCCCGAATTGAAATTAACCAAGAGAGCAATCAATCTGGAGCTCTCTGAGACAAAGGGGCCAACCCCTCATAAAATGCACAACACTTGTCAGATGAGAAAGTGTGTAATGCACTCAACAAGGTCTCCGTGGAGGTAGAGGCAAGGCTCTTCTATAGAAATGACAAGATTAAAGCCTTGGAGGACCTGTTGGAAAAGAGGAAGGAAGAAGTAGTTAAGCTGACAAAGGAACTCAGCCTTGAAAAGTTGATCAGTGCTCAACTACAATGGGAGTTATAGGAGGAGAAAGCTAAAGTGTGAAGTCTCCAAGAAGGTGGAGCTCATCTCCCAAGCTATTATCATGAAGCACCCAGACCTTAACCCTCCCGCACAAAAGTATGGTTCCTCCCTGGAATGCCTAGAGGACTTGACTCGGATCCTCACCATGGAAAGGTAGCCTTTGGCCTTGGAGTTAGTAGAGGATATAGCTGCACATTTGGAGAAGGAAGATAAGCTGAAGGTAATCACACTCATAGCTGAATACAATAAGGTCTGGATGATGTAAGAGTAGCTGCACAAACCACGGGGTCACCTACGACCACTGCGTGGATCAGGACAAGGTGATAGGCATGCTACTTGCAGACAATGAGGCTAAGCTAAAAGACTTTAGGGAGAAGAACAAAGGAAATAGAGTAGAATGAGAAAAGATTTTAGCTGAGGTAGAAAGAAGATCTAAAGCTATTGAGGCCCTTGGGTCTCAATCAAAACATGGCTTAAAGAACTCTACAAGACCATTACAAGGAAGATGGATGCCTTGGAGGATCTTATGAAGGAACTAGAAACCGTGGTGGAGACCATCACCACAAAGGGGGAAGGGTTAACCTTCGATGAGGTGAGTGCATTGGTTGGAAACCTTTACAAAAGGGTGCTAGGATGAAGTCAGCGCATGTGGGATACGCTGGAGGCCGACCTATGGAAGAATTTTCCCCTTCTACTTCTTTAGGCAATTTTTCCTTCTATTCTTTCTCTTCCTCTCCCCCCATTCTTTATTCTTTCCCTCCATTCTTTTCCAAGGCAAGACCTTGCATTTTTTACTTGCATTCTTTGAAAAGGTTCTCGAGGTGGAGAACAGGTGAAGTGTGGGGTAATGTTGGGACCCTATTATAGCTTACCAAATCTTAAAGGCGCGTAGGTGCGCATGGCCAGAGGAAGTGCGCAAGTGAAGGTGTGCAAGGCGAGTTCAAAAGGCTTCTTGTAGAACCAAGGACACGCATTCCACGTGAAGAAAAATTTGGGACTTAGCCATTTTTGGCCTTTTGGGTAGGACACATGAAGAACGTGTTCTGTTTGGATAAGGTTCTAGCCTGGTGACAGGGTGTCCTAGAAGGAATATACCTTGCGATAGGAAGATCCAAAAAGCTAATCATGACATGGAGAGGCATGCACCTAGGGTGACCCACACCTTGACACTTGGGGCTAGATATTTGAGGCTGCAGAGGAGTTTGTTAGAGCTCAGATGCCTATTTATATGCATGCCCTTGTAAAAAGAATAGAGACAGAAGTAAGGTAGTGAAGCTCTGCAGAATTACTGCGAGAAGCTATGGGATAAATGGGTAGATGATTCTAGGAAGGATGTAATGGGGAAATGGGAAATGTAAATTTTATTTTGTAAGCATACATGTATGGATCCAGATATGGCACATGACTGTGGTTTGCCTCTCTGTGATGTTTTGGAGTACTACTATGAATGAATGTGATAAGGTTACCACTATGTTTATGTTAAAATCTCCTTCCTATATTATCTACATGCTTTCACTATGCCTTTGATCTTGTATAATCATGAACTTTACTTGAATGTTAGTCTAATTATGGATTTAAACAACTTCGTACCTCGGGTGAGTTCTAAGTTAATTGAGTTTCCCTTGTTCTTAGTGGGGTGCGAAAATTACTACTTTGTTCTCATCTACTATTATGATATTAGAAGATTGAGAAGTGGTCTAATAAGGCTTGGGATACTTGATTAAATGTGTATATGGAATGTACGGGTAATCCACTATACCAATCTAATACATCTCCCATAAAAGACATTAGAAAAGTCCTAAGGAGTACAACGTCATCATGGGTGATTAAGTAGCACTTGTGTTTTAACGACCAAAAATGTTGATGCGGGTCTTCTTTACTATTGAAGTGATTGAAGTTGGGAATTTCCCAATGTATGGGGTATTGGAGGATAGGGATGGATAGATGAATGGGATCATTACAGATTTCATCGTAAGTCGAGGAATTACATGATCTAAGGCGATGCTTATAATGTTTGCATCTTTTCCATCATCAAATTAATTAGGTCATTGGTGGGATGTGATGGAAGGGCACCTCTTGTAGTATAAGAGGGTTAGTGCTAAATATATGATGTGGGTGGAATTCAGTAATTGGTTATGAATAGGAGGGATGTGAATGGGGGACAAGCATGGGGGAACATACCCCGAATAAGTGACAAATGAGATCGAGGGTTATTAGTAATATGTGTATGTAGGTGGGGTAGTTGAAGTGAATCTAGTGGTGATTGGGGGTAAAGGTTGTGGGATGGAGAGGACAAGGTTCTAGAATGGGGTAGGGGTCACTAACACCATTGGCGGTTGTGTTGCAATAGGTACATATGAGATAATAGGCACATACAGGCTATGTTATGGGTGGTTGATGAAGAAGCAAGCGATACAGCCGGGTGCGATAGATTTTTTAGATGAAGAAGTCATAGTGGGTGTGGGGCCTAGCTGAGAAACCACAAGGGGTAAAGTGGATGAGGGTAATATAGAGCTATTAGTAGTTGATATGGGAGTAAGGGCGAGGGGGGAGAGATAGATATAGGCATGTCATATATCAACTATCCTAAGGAGTCTTGAGGAGTCTCGAGTGGATGAGTGGGCAAGATAGTATTACAAGGTTACGAGATTCTGATTAAGGATTCTTGCGAACTCCTCATCACCTGTAGAAATGGTGATAGGCTGAGTCGGATCCATAGGTGACAAGATAGAAGGTGGTGAGGGACTAGGTGGGAGTGGTGATGGTGGTGTGAAATACGAGAGAATTAGTTTGGTTGAAAGTCAACACCATGTGAATTAATGTTGACACTGGTAAGACTATATTTTGTAAATAACATAGGAAACAACATAAGCAAAAAAAAAAGAGGTCGAGGGGGTAAATCGGTCAATGTTTTGATTTAAAAATCGAGCACAATAATTAATGTTAGTGCAGTTGACCGATGGCGGTTAAATGGAAACCGATGATGGTTATAATAACTAATACCGAGTCCTTTGTGGAAAATATGAGTTTCAACAAATGAAACAATACGATGAATGTGTAATGGGAAACTATATAAGATAGAAATATCGAGAATGTGGAAATATGATGGTGCCATGAGGGCTAAAAATATAACAAGTATAGGTGATGAAGGTTGTTTTAGGTAAAAAACCAAAAGATCCAAAAATTGAAACGAGTTAGGTTAACCGATGATGGTCAGATGTAAACCAAAGAAAGTCGCTGGACTGACACCGGTTACTGGGAAATTAGAGAAACTGAAGAAAATGGGTTTTTTGAATTAAATTAAGTGAAGAATCAAACCCAAAAATATGAGAATGATATTATGGGGACCTCGCACACTTAGATAAAGTCAGAATACTCCATCTATGATGGTGGAGTGTGCAAGGAATAATAAAAATGGAGAATCATAACCTCACACCTCAAAATGAAAGTCAAGAACAAAGCTAAGAAAACATGCAATCCTAAAAGTGAATCTTATGTTTGTTTTATCTTATGATATTTAAGACTGAATGTGTGAATTTAGAACAAAGTTTTTGGTTGGGAAGGCATCCTACGAATGAGGGGATCTAAAAGGTGAGGTTTCAGGTTATGTTATGGCGGGGGCATTCCTTTCTTTGATGGGTGACTACATAGAGATAACCAGATGGGGATTACCTATCAATCCTCCGATCATGTGATCATTGAAAGGCATTCCCAAGTAAGATGTTTTTAAGAATATGTGTATATTCAAATTTGTGCAGTTTGGAAAAGAGAGAGAGAGATAGGAAAGTGATTTCTATGGTTTAATTGTGTCAACCATCGGATGGGCATGACTTCTAGCATATAGGTTTCCCTCTTTTTAAATGTGATCTAATAATGCAACATACAAGGATGAAATGCAACACATTTTATACCAAAATACACAATTATATTTGATGAAGCAAATGATGAATAGGTCAAGAACGTTCTCTTTCACTACTATGAAAATGCAAGAAGGAAGAAGTTTATTTTAAGCATCAAATGAAAAGTTTTGTTTAAACAATTAGAAGAAAAGCATATTTACTAGGGAGAAGGTTAAATATGTATTTTTCAAATGAAAGAAACACACAAAAATTTCCTTATATGAATAAAATGTAATGAACCCCAGAGAATTCCCAAGGCGTGCAAAATGTTTCACCATTTTCTTTATGGATTTGATGAAAAATATAAGGTTATGGGCTAAGGAGGAATATCTATTGTGATGGTTGGTTTGAATTTCGTGTGCACGTGTGAATTATTGATCCAATGCTGATCGTAAGAGTTTATTTTTGGCTAGAAGGAACTACATGAAATTTAAAACAAGAACACAAATGAGAGTTAAACAATATATGGTAGTGGGTGCCTAGTGTATGTTAGATCTAGGAAGTGTGATACTTCCTAGATGGTTGTCAATCCATTGTTTAATAAAACTTAATGCGATAAATAATTTAAATAAACAAGTTCCTACTATAATTGATATGATTTAGGTTTCTTATTCAAATACAATAAATAAATCTAATATAACATACTAGGTTATGATGCGATCGAAGTGGGGTAGATGGTTAAGGTAATCTTGGGCAAGTCGGGGTCAAGTTCTTGGCAGTTTGGGTTCCTTGGATGAAGCTTATTAGGTTTCTATTATTAACAAGATTACTAAATACAGAGACCGACATCGGTCAGGTATGATCGATGATGGTTGAGGAAGAACCGACAATGGTTATAGGTAACCTACGTCGGTAGAGGTGAGATGATAAGAAATCAATGGATCATGGTTTGGGGGTTTTTCTAAGATTAAACAGGGATGGTAAGGAGAATGGTTAGGTATGTGGAAGTATTGGGAGTACTCAGAGAGATTCAAAAATAGGGTATAAGTGATTAAATAATTATGGGTGATGGAATGGTTGGCTTCACGGGAAGGTAAAAAGGGTAGGATGAAAAATACAAATAGTTTAAGTAAAGCAGAGATGAAGAAACTTTATAATCTAAATTAGTACAAAATGAAGCGGAGTTAGATACACGATTCTTGGTATTTATAGTTTTATGGATGGATGATGGTGATGGTTGATCTATGAAATGGTGGTCAATGTCACGCAATTCTTCTCGGAATGCTACCATGAATGCAAATACCTTGAGATCCATCTTGGTGCTTTGGTTATGGCTCCTGGATGTGTGAAAGGACTCTAGTTCTTGCTTGCATACATTTATCCTTTTCTCAAAAACTTGAAAATATGTCCAACCTATCAAACAAGGTTACCAAAGTGAATATATGGTAACCGATGATGGTTCAGGTGACCGACGCGTCGGTTTCGGGTTGACTAGAATTGGTTAAGGTGGGATATCCTAGGTTTACTAAAAACAACATATCTTGGCAATCTTTTGGCCAGCTCTATCCATTCTCCGATCAAAATGCAATGTAGTCCTTAGATGAGAAGGAATTTGGTTAGACGAAGAATAGGCATGTGATTTTAGGGTTGAAATAAGTCTTAGTTAATTAAGGTAGGTAGGACTAATTATTATTTAGTTATGGTGAGTGGATATTGAGTAAGTAAAAGGGAAACATATTAAAAATAGGTTTATGATGAGGTGTCTAGGTAATGTGGCTGGGTGAGGTGTGCATCAATTTAATTAAAGTAATTAAATTAATAAATAAGGTGAGGATGGGTATTAATTTAATTGTACATGATTAAATTAATATTAATGTGGGGTGAAGGGGCCATGGTTAGGTGAATATGTTTAAGTTATTTATTCGACAAGGGACCAAGGGGAGTGTGAACCAATTTTGGTGTCAACACTTTCCATTATGTACACTTGTTACCTAATATCCCATTTACATCACACCCGATTGCCATCAATATTCCCTAGTCTCTATTGACTTGATCAACAATTATCACTTTTATCATCATATTTGTCAATTTTCTTGTATCCTTTCTTTTACACTTAGATCCAGGATCTATGTATCATCTCAAAGCATCATCTTGATTCCATATCATCTTTATACCAGCTCTTTAGATATACCTTTTCTACATTTATTTTTGGCCTATACTTCCTTGGTCACTTTGTTGACCATGCCTAGTGATCCTCGGTCACCATCGACCCACACAAGTTTGCTTTAATTTTTCATCATTTACTATTTTCAGATCTACATTTTATCTTATCTATTTCATTTCATATTCTCTTTTTCAGTTCATATTCTACTACATCATATCATTTATCCATTAATGTTCTATCCTTATTTTCTATCAAAGTGGGTTGAAATCCATCCTAGAAAATTTTCACTTCTTGGAACTAGCATTTTCAAGAAACCCGTCATCTTATATACTAATCGATTTCTTGTTTATTCTCTCCTTATTATACAAGTAATAAAGGTCACTACGAGGAGGATATTTTGTGACCGTATCCATCATCATCTCATATAGAGGTAGCCTTAAACCCTCTCATATTGGAGTTTCTTATGTTATTTTTACCATTTCACTGATATGAAATAAGAACGAGAAAATTCAATCAAAATTCTGGCACGCCCAGTGGGACCCACCCTTCTTTGGTGAGTTCTTTCATTTGTTTTAATTTTCATTTCCATCTTCCATTCCTCTCTTTCTACTAA
The DNA here is from genome assembly GCA_018340775.1 of Taxus wallichiana var. yunnanensis. Taxonomy (NCBI): domain Eukaryota; kingdom Viridiplantae; phylum Streptophyta; class Pinopsida; order Cupressales; family Taxaceae; genus Taxus; species Taxus wallichiana. The sequence continues at coordinate 522,163,366 of CM031238.1, forward strand.
CCTCACATGTGAGAGCTTCAATTTCTTTCATATGTGGTGGATTACTTGCTTGGATCAACAACATGCTTACTAAAATAAAAATTGAATAAAAAGGAAAAATAATGTTATCTAGGTATTCTTCATTTTTCCCTATTTTCTCTTTTTGCATCTCTCTCCCTTCTTTGTCTGTTTGATTTCATCAAATTTCAAATTTCAATTTTGGACTTAAAAATAACCTCTTCATAATTTTTTGACAACATAGTTTAATTAAGAGGTCAATTCTTTGCATTCACTTCTTCCACACACATCAACTTACACATCTTAAACATATTCTTCCAGGTGGAACTATTTAAATTTCATCAAAAAATAGGAAATTCGTCATGGTGTTCGACAACGTTATAATTTTTTTAATATCGGTATATTGGCTAAGCACAAAACAACCTTATTGTTGTGGTTCATGAAGTGTGGGGTATGCCCCAATATCGAGGCCCATATCGATAGTCATCACAAATTTCAGCCTCATGTAACTTCAGAATATTGAGGATGTCATTTAAAATAACCTGAAATCATCCATAGTTTTCCCATTTCCTAGGTTCTCCTTTGATCCCATTTTCTATTCTTTCTCACATTCTTCTAATAAACAAGACAATTAAAACTCTACTACGTGACTTGTTTGAGATATTAGAATCATCATAGTTTCTTGTTGTATTATTTCATGCATGTTATGACACATTTTCAAGAAATAAAAATGGAACAAACCATTTCATCCAATAACATTCCTACTTCAGTATTGCTTCTCAATATATTTCAACACTTTTATTATATCTTCCACTCCCTTGGTCACTTTTGCAATTACCCAACCTACGGTTTCCATTCCTCCTCTCCATGAGTCCCAAGCTATCCAAAATAACCCCCATGTTGAGACTAACCCCTTTGTTTTTGTTCTTTCCGGACCGAGATACACCCCATCTACCATTTATTTAGTGATCTTTGGGCTTCCTACCATCCCTTTTGGATGTGTGGAATTCCAAGAGCTCCTTGATGCCAACCCAGTTGCTCTTCATGACTACCTTCTTTCTAAATATACCAATCTCCCCATTGACATACCTCCTCTTTAACAAATTTATGCTTATCACTCAAATCTCAAATCCACCCAAGTCCTCACATCACAACTCATTGTGTTCTTCCCTAGAGCTATGAATTAGATTTCCATGGCGCAATGCAAACTTGGTTCCCATCAATCTTCCTCTAAAATCCCCAAACTCACCAATCCACTCAACTGGAAGTCCCCATTCCTCCTAACCTTTCGTGTATCAACTCCACACCCACTTCTTCCATCCCCATCACTTCCTCATCCACTGCCATCATTAGTTACCTTACCCAAACATTGCAAGAGTCCAATTTAATCCTTCCACCTCTTGAATAACATGATATCACCTTTGTCCCCATCTCTTCATCCCATGTCTATGCAAATTTCATCATCTCAAAACCACATACTTTGGATTCTACCCAAGCTCACTAATCTACCCTTTGAAATTCCCTTTGCTACATTATCCCTAATCAATTTAATCAAGCATCTCAACCAAACCATAGTTATATCTCCAATCACTCCATGCAAGGTCAATCTAACATCCTCGTCTCTTAACAATAACAAATGCAAACTTATACATCTAATTGCATCCCTCACTCTCAAAAACATCTTATTTCCTAACTCATTCAATCACAACCCTTCAATAATCTTCCCTATCATCCAATCCCTCAAAAACGTACTTATCCACAACAATATCCATCTCATCCACAACCTCATGCCTCTACCTATTATATCCCACATTATCATCCATCTTTCTCTAATCGTCACACATCTATGAACCTCTTTATGTTTTCATAAGTATAATGGACAACATTAAATACATTACTTTAGGTTCTAAAAATACCTTTTTTATGAAGAGATTTGTAATGATCCCATCAATCCATCGAGTTCTTATACAACATTATCTGCCACACTTAGAACTCCCCAAATTTTCTAAGTTTAATAGTAAGGAGGAACCACAACAACATATTCATGTCTTTAGGCATGCATGTTACCTTATTTATCAATACAAATATCTTATGCTTTGTACCTTCCCTATGTTGTTGGACGGTCCCTCTTTGGATTGGTATAATGGTATTCTTGAACATTTTCTATTCTCCTTCACTCAATTAACATAAATATTCCTAGAGATTTTTCTATTAAAATTACACATAAAATTACCATTACATATCTCTATGCCATTAGAAAATTTGATAACAAATATATCACCTATTTAATCACTAGATAGTGCAGGATAATCAATCAATTATATTTCTCCCTTCCACAAACTGAACTAATTGAAATCTTTTCTTTTTCTTGTGTGAAGTATATTTCTTCCACTCTTTAAATCCAATCCTTTCAAACTTTCAAAGAGGCATTCACCATGGCTTGTAAATTTGAACATCATGCCCTTGATCAAGGACATGTTAAACTCATATCCAAGAAACCAAAACTTGAATTCACTAAGTCATCTGTTGATGGTGATAAATATAAAAAATGTAGCTAACACCATCTTAGTAAAATATTATTCCATATGTACATTCCACACTGAGCCTTAGCAAAGGGCTCCTAGACCAACCCCTAACTATAATCCTCTCAAATAATCCTACATTTCTATTTTTGACAAGTTGATGGCTATACATCTCATCCAATTTCCCACTATTCAACCTCTTAACAAGGAGAACTATTGCAAATATCACCAAATTCATAGCCACGAAATTGAAAAATTCCATACTTTAAAATATCTTATACAACGGATCATAGAGTTTTTGAACTAAATTAGATAACCCCAATACACCTCCTAATCAGCCTCTCAATGTCTTCAAACAACCTTTCCCCAACCATCCACAAAATAATTAAACTACTCCTCCTATGTCTCAAGAACCCAATGCCCACATAATCAACACTCTAAGCCAAGAGTTAACATCATCACCTACACCTACCATCCCTTCACCTACTACATCCATGTCTATTTCAGACTCTTCTATAATATTACCTACATCCATACCCATCTCTACATCCATTGTATCTACATCAACTATACCCATGACCATTCCACCCATATCCATTCTAATCACATCTATTTCTTCATCCATATCTACACCTACCACACTAACACCCATTACATCTAGCTCTTCACCCATACCTATCCCAACATCTATCAAAATTTCCTCCTCACAAATTACATATATTCCTTTACCCAGCACTACATCTATTGCTATAACCACTCCCATATCAATATCTGAAATTACTAAGAAGACAAATCCCCATAATATAATCGTGAATAATATCCCCATCTCATACAAATATCATACACCAATAAAACCTATACAATCTGTGACCTCTCCCCATCTCGATAAGCCTCTTATCCAAATATCCCCTTTACCTTTAACTCCCATATCCAAAAAATATGCATCAAAGTCATAGAACCCTATTTCTAAGGACATCACCTATAGAGATCATCATCATTCCCACCAAAAGAAAAAAATTCACAAAAGTAACCTAAAAGCCTTGGAATTTCTCCTTAAAATTCCCTCACTCACCCACACAAAAACTTGGAGCTACCTCCTTCAAATCCCCATCACTCCGAGTCATCCAATGTTTCATCGTTAATCCTAGGAACTCCTCTATTTATTTTGGGACCAACCCCTTAATATAAATATAATTTCATCAATAAATCAAAATCGAAGCCACCTATTCTTCCTTTAAAATATAAATTAGAATCATGACCATCTATCTCCTCTTCTCCCAAGACCAAGTTAGAATCAAAGGCACCCATAAAACCTCATAAAATCAAAACACCACTCTTACCTTCATCTACCACTTCCAAACCTAGTTCATCCATAACCCACATAACCCCCTCATCAAAAATTCCAACGGATTCTATTCATAAATTCTTCAATGCATTATTCAAGCATTTTTCATCACTCTTCCTCCCATCAATTAATTTTATTGACATGGGAAGAAACCCATGTGGTTTAATTCTAATGTCATTTATGCTTATCATCATACCCCAGAAATGATACTAAACATTATAGGGATCTTCAAACCCTCATCCACAATCTTATAGAAGAGGATGACCTTCTCATTAAAGAATACCATCCCCTCCCATCTACTAGTGCATCTGTATCCAATAGAAACCCTTCAATCAAATATTCATATCCGAGTTCTTCTAAATCATCCTCTTCATCTAAATCTTTTATCTCAATCCCCTCTCTAGGTATTTCTTTTCCCAAATAACGCCCCCTTCTATTTATCAATGTCATTCATATTGTCACACATTATTGCCCTCATAATTCTCAAAATGATGTGACTATCCCAAAATCAAATTAATTTGAATCATCTACTATCTCGTACATCCTTGCATCTAAGCTTCCCAATAATAAATCTATTGACAATGTGATTGGGGAATATTTCCTTTTCTCTCAACGTCCTTCTCACACCTAATCATCTTATTAGACCCAATAAATCACTAATGTACCAATATAATGTCAGGCATATCATTTATTTTGGACCATCTCATCTTCAAACAAGTCTTATCTATAGTGGTATCAACCACCCTTCTTCTTACATTGAAACTCAACCTCACACCAAGCCATACACCAATGGATTTGATTTCCTCTATAATAAATCATTTTCCTACACCTACTTGCATCACTGCGCATTGAAAGGATTTGGTATGGGTAATTATTAAAAATGAATGCATGATATTATCATTGAATAATCTTGTAAGCCCCATAAAAATTTTGAGATGTGGTTTAAGGATCAATCCATTGAATCTCTTTCAAATTATCCATATTAATCTTTAATGAGCATCGACCCCTCATCCAACTCTTCACCATAAAATGGAATTATCGATACAAATGATAACGTGTCCATTTATTCTAATTTTTTAAATTTCCATGATCACTTTGGGATGGCTCACTTATCGGTGTGAAGGTGAAATTAGGTTCCCTCCTCTTCAATTTTCTGATATGGTAGCGAGAGGACTTCCCACCATTGAAATTATTCAATGTAATGATAATGATTCCATTATTTTTTATATGGGGGCAGAGGATTCCTATCTTCGTAAGTCCTTACCTCTAGAAAAATCCACTCTTCTTAATGAATATAACATAGACATCAGTATAGGCACTCTGCAAGAGCCTACATCCTCAAAGTGGGTCAATCCCTTGATCCTTAAGACCTTGAGACTTTTCCCACCTTACTTTCTAAGTACATTCCAGCCTTTGCATTTTCCTATGCCGATGTGTCATGCCTTGATACTTATATCATTTTCCACAACATTGTCACCATCCCTAATGCTAATACAACTAAGTAGAAAAATTTTCACATGCATCCGCAAACTCCTCTTTGTCAAAGAGGAGTTATAATGCTGCTTATTTCTGCCAAATTCATCATACCTATCAACTATCTATAGTTTCTTTCTAACATCTTACCCATTTCCAAATCCTCTGAAACCTCTATATCTAAATAATTTCTACATTTAAATATTTCTTTCCCATAATATGACTTTCCCCTTTCTAACATCAATCAAATAATTGACCTCATCGCAGGCCATGAGATGCTTTCTCTTATGGATGGTTTTTATAGTTACAATCATATTTTTATCACACCAGAAGACCAACATAATAATTCTTTCATCACCCCTTGGGGGACCTTTTGTTATTGTGTCATTCTTTTTGTTTTAAAAACCACGGGGGCCACCTATTAGTGCAACATAGATTACATATTCCATCACCTTATCCACAAAGCTATAAAGGACTATGTTGATGACCTCTTGGGTAAATCAAAACATCGGCGGGATCATATTTCCATCCTTGAAATCCTCTTCACATGTCTTATCCAATTCTTCCTTTGTTTGAATCCAGCCAAGTTTGTTTTTGGAGTTCTAATTAGAAAACTCCTTGGATTCATCATTTTTATTAGGGATATTGAGTTTGACCCAACCAAAATAAAATTCCTTCTTAAGATGTCTCCTCCTTATAATCTAAATAAACTTCGTATTATTAAATGCTGAATTCAAATATTCCGTCACTTCATCTACAAAATATTTGACCATTTTCAACCTTTTCACTAACTTCTTCGCAAAGACATTAACTTTAATTGGGATGAAAATTTCCAAAAGGCCCTTGATGATTCTAAGAAGTATCTTCCATCCCCCACTGTGGTCACACCTCTACATAAGGGGGAACCTTTCTATCTGTACAACTATAATAGCAATAATGTGTTTGGTTCTATGTTGGTGCATCGTGATGAGCAGGGTAGGGAACATGCTTTATCTAATACATCATTTGTACCCTTCACAAGTATAAGACTAGCTACACTAAAATGAAAAATGAAATCCTTCCATTTCTACACCATCCAAACTATCCCCGGTCATCCAATTGTTTCACAAACATAATGATGTCACTTGTGTTTTGCATCCCATGGGAAATAAATCAATCCAATCTTTCTATTATTTTCATCATTTTGATCAACCATATCATGTACATGATCTTCCTCATATCAATCATATTGAATCAATCGATCTCTAGTATTCTCAAATCTTTAACCTATCTTTATGAAATTTTACCTCCAACCTATCCAAAAATTCTAGGATGTATTTTCTTTAATGCACCAACTATTATTTCATCCTTGGCGGTGTCCACTACAAACATGGGTTTGATGGTATTATATTACGTTGCCTCAAATCTCATGAATATACCTATGCTATCTGGGAAGTCCACAATGATATGTATGGTAGACACTTTAACATTTTTAATGTCCAAATGTGTTCTCTGATGGGATATTATTAGCTAACCCTCAATCAAGACTATTGTGAGTATGTTAAGAAGTGTGTCAAATGCCAACAAAAATATAATATTATCTGCATCCCTAGTCAAACCTCACAACTAGCTCAATATATTTGGAATTTCTCACAATAGGGACTCAAACTCATTGGTCTCATCAATCCACACTCTTCTCAGTGTTATCATTCTATTCTCAATGCTACCGATTATTTCACCAAATGGGTGGAATCCATTCCACTTACATCTATTACAAATAGAAAAATCATCGACTTTGTCTATCAACATATCATTTTCGATTTCAACATTCCTCATAAAATCCTCACGAATAATGGGAATTAATTAAAAAACAAATACCTTAAGAATCTTTGTGATTATTTCAATATTCATCTTATATTCTCATCTCCTTACTATCCTCAAACTAATGGCCAAGATGAAGAAACTAACAAGACTCTTCACAATATCCTTGCTAAAACTGTTGATAAGGTAGGTCAAAGTTGGAACCTTCACATCCAATTTACTCTTTGGGAATATCATACTAGCATCTACACCTCTATGAGCACTACTCATTTATATTTTATCTATGGATATGAGGATGTTCATCCTCTTTAATTCAAAATATCATTCTTACGCGTTTATTTTCGTTAATTTATATTTGAAGAGGATTATCGTCAAGAGTACCTAACACAACTTGAATCTTTAGATGAGAATTGATTAATCAATCTTCAACATCAACATGTTTATCAAGAGTGTCTCAAATGTACTTACAAAAACATCTCAAAGAATGAAACTTTAATATCGGTGACCTAGTCTTAAAAATAATCAAAACGTCACTACTCTAGAAAAAGGAGCCAACGTGGGAGATTTTTACCAATTGGATCGGACATAACATTATCACACATAATTATGTATTTGGAGTCTATCATTTAGGATATCTTGATGTTAAACTAGAAATAGAACCTCTCAATACCTTATACTTGTGACCTTATACTATTAACATACCTACTAACATATTTTTAGTTCATATAAAATATCTTATCTCCCTCTCTAGCCTTTCCATCTCTCATTGTGATGATTTGGAATTATTTGGTCTACTATCAATTTATTATCTATGACCTTTGATATGGGCACAAAAATATTCCCATAGTATATTTATCATGGAAAAGTTCCTCCTTTTAGGGTGGGAACCACCGTAATCATGACATCTATCACCCTCTTAACTACCTACTAGAACCATCCTAAGGGTCTATAGGTGTCACTTATACATATTATCATCCCCTCCATACGTTTTTACTCCATTATCACCAGCCCTATCCTAAAGTCAAAATTATGGTTGCTCATATCGAAAAGCTATCATATCCAAAATAGAATACTCCCTCAAAGGAAAATTGTTCATATAAAGTAAATTGTCAAAAGTATTAACTGATCCCTCAAATGATAAGTATCATGTATATCTTAAACTACCATATAATAAGTAAAAAAACACAAATATCTAAAAAAAAGTCTAAATCTAAACCACTCCCTCTAAGGATGGATACATTCATACATTATGGTAGTAAAAGGCAACCTACATTGATCAACCTTTAAAATCTATAAACAAAAACAACAAAATATAAAAATCAAGCATCGTTGGAAATCTTCCCACATCGATCAAATTTCCCATCTTTAGCAAACTTCCCGTATTGATTAGTTTGTATAATATTGCTTAGATCCGGGGCATATACCTAGGATCGTAACCTAAGGAGAACTTATTTTCCTGTAAAATCTCCATCTTACCCCCTTGGTTGTATCTACTGATGGGTCTAGGCACACATTCCATCTTTCTCTCATGATCTTAAGTTTGACTAACTACCATTAGTTATGTGTTAACACATGTCAATGGTTGTAAGTGCACGACCTTTTGTTGTTTCCTTTCTGATTACATCCAACCCATTTCAAAAGAATATTTTCTACACACACTCCTCCCTATGACTAAGTGCACTTCCTAATGCTTTTTCATCTTATTAAGGGCATATCCTATCTAATTACACTCTCTTAACCCTTGCCACTATCTCTTCCCTATCTACTCTAGCTACTCTCATCATCATTTTCTATTTGTCTAATAATACATCTAACGTCTATATCCAATCTATCAATCCAGCATATGTTCTTAATTATCCAAAATAATAAACCTTCATCTATATCTAATCACGTATGAATCAAACATTCCTATCATCATATCTAACATCAACATCTAGTCTAATATATACTTCCCATCTAATCACATATACTCTAATCCAATTCATATCATCTCACATCTATCATGTCATCTAATATCAATATCTATCATATCATCACATCAAATCATTTAACTCATACATCACATCATCAATATGCATCTATCATCTACACTAACATCCATAATATAATCAAATAATCACATAGATTATCACAAAACACATATAAGCCACGAAAAAATATATATATATATATATATATATATATCCTCATCAAATTGTGTCGATACATTTGCAATAGGCCTCTATGGGATCTATCTCAAAAAATCTATACATCAAAATCAATATACAACATTCACCCTCTAGGTGGTGAACTACATATCAAATGCTCGAGCTTTAAGTAGTAACCACTTGGGGAAGGAACCTACACATCTCTCTATCCATTATATCCTCCACTATATTTTCTCCACTTTTGATTTGTGTGTTGTTCATAACATACCTTTTATTTGTCCCAGATCAAATCTCATTACACATACTTAATCACATCTAGTAACCCGATGTATGTCCATATTTGTGTCCCTCTTTAGGAACCATATTTCATCCTAATCCCACCATAATGACAATATTTTATCTTTGTTCCACAAGGGCACACATTTTTATTCCTCATATATGAAGGATATTGTATTTTCTTTTACCTTGCATATTTTCATGACCATCTCACATTTTTTACGCATATTTTTATGTCTTCCTTCAACCCATTGGTTTCATGGCTTACACATCCTCCCGAGTGGATTTCCATTGTAATCCCTCCATATTTCCATGATTTTAATTAAATCACAAGTCGATAGGAAATTGTTTTCATCTCTATTAAGGCCATACTTTGTTCCTTACCAAAGTGATTCGAAATAACCACCATATTTTGTTTTAATCCCTTCTCCACTTGGACCATATTCTTCTATCTTATCTTTTCTCATCCTTTCCACTCCGTATCTCGTCACTATCTCTTTCAACCTAGTGATTGATTCTTCTTCATATGATCGATTCCCTATTTTTAGGGGAGTACATCAACCACCACCATCTTCTATCACTCCTCATTTTTGTATCAAAACTTTCCCAACATAAACCACTGACAAAAATGTGGAAATTTTGGACACCAATTTTTGGTATCCCTTTTCCCTCATACCACATATGCTCCCCTTGATCATCATTTTTCATATACATATCTCTCTTCCCACTTTAATATCCCCTTTCCCTCTTAAAAATAATTTATTCAAATTTCCCACTTTCGTATCTTACCCCATAATTTATTTTATTTCACCTAATTCATCCTTAATACCATTTAATTAATCCTTAATCATCCTTAATTATCCCTAAACCTATTTATTACCCATTTTTATCCTCCCTAAGAACCCTATTGACCATCCCTAGGTTCTCATCTACCTTCATTTAATGATTTCTTATCTCAAAACCACTTTTTGATTTCCCTAAACAACCCTAACTCATATTTACCACCCAAAACCATAATATTATTGCATTAGGGATCTTTGCATCAAGCTAATAAAACTTACACCACCTAAATAAATGGACCTCCGTAGTCACCGGTGACCCATCTAGGACACCATTAACCTAATAAATATTCCCATACCCCTCCTCTCTTGAGGATGTGATTTTTTAGACTTAATATTTTTTACAATATTGGCTTCATTTCTTTCACTTTTTGCAGCTACTATCACCATCTTAGATCTACTTTGGATATTGTGTGCATCACCTTTGGAGATTTGAATTTATATATTTAATTTATATTATTATTTTACATGTTTGGAGTTTTCATTTCCATCCCATCGTTATTATGCATTAGCCTTGCAGGTTCATCAACCATCTCAGATATCTTCCTCTGTGATATTCATCATCAATATCTCTTTTTAGTTCTCCCTTTAATCCATTTTCATCCACCAAACCCTATATCTCTCCCGGACTATTGTTGAATCAACATAATTACCATCGATCCAATCCACCTATGTTTTATTCCCTACCTTATATTTTGCCATTGTTTCTTTGAATTGTTGATGAAACAAATAGGGTAATAGGTGTAGGAGGAGGAATACCTATTCAAATGTTGGTTGATGGGTTGTTGTGCGTTATGCGTATGACTTTGAATCCATAGCTGAGGCTGAGTGAGCTTCCTTTTCCTTTTGGCTAGGAGGAACTACTGTAATGAAAAGACCACCAGAAAGAATTAAACAATATGGGCAGTGAACTGCCTAGCGTGAGCTAGATCCAGGAAGCGTGATACTTCCTAGATGGCTGTCAGTCCACTATTTTAAACAAATTAATGCTGAAAACAAGGTAAATCCTATTGTTATTTTGAAATGATTTAGGTATCTCACTTAAAAACACAATAAGAAAATAGATCTAATCTAACAAGCTAAGCTAGAATAGAATCCATGGGTCAAATGGTTGGTTTTGGGTTTTACAAGTCGATAAAGGTCTCGGGTAGGTCACAAGTGAGTGAGGGTGAGGTAAAATTAGGTGGATAGGTCTCTGTTTAAGGTTGTGTGGGAAAACACAGAGAGACCGGCGTCGGTCAGGGGTGACCGACCATGGTTAGGTATAATACCGGTGCGATTACTGTGAGATCTGGAAATGTCACAGAATGGGGTTTTGGTCTCCTTTGTGATTGCACAAAGGATTTGGTTGGTCGGGATGAGGTATTGGGTGACTGGAATAGGTTTTTACGAGGTTTTGATGGGTCTATGGAGGTACAAAATGTTGGAGATGGTCAATAGGGAGCAAGATAAACAATGGATGATAAAATAATGATAAAATGAAATAACCAGGAAAGTATGATGTTGTACTTACTTGGATTTCATTCTAAAAGTCTATGTGTGAAGGATGGAGGTGTTGATGATGGGTTTGAAGGCTGCAAGTGATCACCAACTGAAGAAAAGCTTTTTGCATGGGCTGCATGCACACTCCTCTTTGCTTGGATAGATCAGAATGTGGTTGGGAAGGCTGTGCAGGAGAAGATCCTCAATCTCCTTCCTTGGATGTCGAGTTCTTGCTGGAATTGGCTCTCTGAAGATGCGTTATCTCTTTGAGATTTCATTCTTCTCATCACTTTTCTCCCAATTTTTCCAATGTTTTCCAACCTTGAGAATAAGGTTGTTTTGGGGTTAAAAGGGGTAACGATGGTGGTCCAGCTTAAGCGGTGATGGTTAGGGGAAACCGACGTCGGTCAAGGTGGGATTTTCTAGGTTTACTAAACTTAGGAGATCCTTCTGATTTCCTCAGATCTTGTGTCGTTATCCCATGGATTAGACTAGGAGCTTCTTGTGAGCATGCGGGAATGTGGTTAGAGGGAGTGTAGGCATTGATTTTTAGGGTTTGGGTAAGTCTTAGTTAGTTATGGTAACTTGCTAAGAATAGGTCTTAGGTTGAGTTAGCTTGGTGAGGTGTCTAAGTGAACTATATGTGTAGATATTATTTAAATAAGATATTTAAATAATAAATATAGTGAGGATAATGCATTAATTTAATTAAATTAATTAAATTAATATTAGTAGGGTGAAGGGGTCATGGCTAGGTAGATGTAATAAAGGGGGCTTATATGTCGAGGACGAAGGGGGAGTGTGACCTAATTTTAGTGTCTACATTTTGCCCCTTTTTTTTGTTGTAGCTTGTATTGTAAGTAAAGCGATGCTAACAAAAAAAAATAAGATGTGGTTGGCCCATGTGAGGGTGAAGGTGATCCCCCTCAAACCAGGAATTGACGAGGCAGCAAGCTGAAGTGGTGAGTGGTTTGATAAAAGGTAAATGTGAGGAAAAGGTAAGTGGGTGTAGGGGAAGAGGGTGAAAGGTCTACTTGGGTGATCTAGGTAATGGGTCAGGGTCAAAGGTAGCAAAAAGTCAAATGCACACACACGTATAAACTGCAGCACGCTATCGGGTTGAAGAGTAAAAAACTCTACATCATCTAAGGTCGATAGGTTTATCCAAACAAGGGTGAAGTGAATCCGGTATCCAAGGTATAGGATAAGGTAGGAAACACAATGTAGGTTAGGTGTAGGAATGTGTAGGTATGTTCGGTACACCAAAGGTAGGGTTAGGATAAATGGTCATGGCAATAGGCTAGGTAAAGTCATTAGGTCAAACAACATAGGTAATAGTGCCGCAAGGTATAGTGAACACATGAGGTCAAAAGGTCACTAGCAATGGTCTAGGTCCAAATATCGAGATCATGGCATGGGTAAGGCCGAGGTAGGGGTAAAATAAGGAGGCTAAGGCTTCAAAGGGTGGGTGGTGAGGTTGAAGAAGGTGGAGGGCAGAAGAAGGTGAAGGTAAAGTGGTCAGGTAGGTGTATGGAAGGAAAAGAAAAGGGAGGTAAGGAAAATGAGGTAAATGTGAGGGTAATGAGTAGTACAGGGTAACCGACATCGGTCGGTATGAACCGATGATGGTGTAGGGAACCGATGCGGTGGTAGTCTAGGGCATGGAGGCCAGGTGGTCAAGGGTTCAAGGGTTGACGATGTCGGTTGAGTCGGGTAGGGTATAAAAAGTGGAAAACCCACGTTTTAAAATTCATTTGTGCATTTGAAAAAGGAGAAAAGGACAAGAAGAGAGAAAAGAGGAAGAGGAAAAAAGAGTACAACAGAGAGCTTGGTTGGTGAGCCACATAGGTGAGATTGGTTGAGTGAGAGGTGGGGCCATGAGATCGGATCGAGTGAGGTGATTGGTGGAGAGAGTTGGAGGTCATTTGAGGATGGGACAGAGGCCGGAGAGGGCTCGGGAGGAGTGGGCGGAGAGGGAGGTTCCCACATGATGATGGTGGTAGTGGGATCGAGGTAGGATTTAAACCTTTTGTTTTGATTTTTGAGTTAATTTGATGCAAAATGTAGAAAATATAAAAAAATGGGGGTTTGGGGGAAAGAATTTCAAAATGGGAAAAAGAGAGGGAAAAGGTAATAGTGAAGGGTAGGGGGTAGGTAAAAGGGTAATGTAGGAACAATTAAGGGTGTAAAGAGGGATTTGGGTGGGTAGAATGTTCAGGAAGGGAAAAAGTAGGGTTGGAAAGAAAGTGGGGGGGGGTGACGTAGTGACGTCGTCGGACTTGTGACTATGGTGGCGACGTCGGTGGTAGTAGTGACCGGTGCAGTCACAAAAATAGTGACAGGTGCCGGTAAAGGGAGACCATGGTCGGTCGGGGATACCGGGGTCGGTTAATCCTAAGTGTAAATTGGGATAAAAAAGGGAAGAGAGTAAAGGGTAGGGTGGGAAAGAAGTTAGGTGAGAGGAAGGGTTTAGGGTGAGAAAGGGTTAGGGGTGAGAAAGTAGGGTAGGTGGGTAAGGGTTGAGGTTTGGGTGAGGGGGTAGGGGTTAGGGTAGTGGTTTGGGTGGATGGGTAGGTGGGTAGGTGTGGGTGAGGTTAGGGTAGGTAGGTAGGGTAGATGGGTTGGGTAGGGTAGGTTGGGTGAGGTTAGGGTAGATGGGTAGGTGTGGGTGGGTGGGTGGGTGGGTAGGTTTGGGTAGGTAGGTGGGTAGATGGGTTTGGGTGGATGGGTTTGGGTAGGGTTAGGGTAGGGTGGGTAGGTAGATGGGTGGGTGGATGGGTTTGGGGGTAGGTGGGTGGGTAAGGTGGGTGGGTGGGTGGGTTTGGGAGAGGTGGGTGGATGGGTTTGGGTAGGTTGGATTAGGACAATGGGATGGGGATGGGGGGTGGGGAAAGAGATTAGGTGGGATGTGGGGTAAAAATAAGGTAAGTTGGGAAGGTGGACTAATATACATTACTTTTGTGGGATGCGAGGCGAGAGAGATGAGCTGGATGAGGGCCAGTGGTGCCACCCTTGTTATTGAGTATGGGTGATGGTGATCAGCATGATGAGGTGGAGTGGCAGCATGTGGTAGAGGTGGGATTGATAGGGGTGGGTGCTACCGGCATGTAGTCAGGAGGTGAGTCTTATGGTTTCCCTCATCGATAGATGGGACTCGGTGACCAACACCTTCCATTTACCGATGGGTGAGATGATGATCACCCTAGAGGACATCTACAGGATCTGGTTTGCCCATATTGGGGGCCTAAGTTTATTCTATCTCTTCAGAGGCATCTGAGGAGTTACTGGCACCCATTTTTGGTGAGGGTGTAGTAGACCTGATGTTCCATAGTGCTAGCATGAGCTATGGAGTGATGTATAGAGCTCATCTAGAGGAGATGAGGTTAGTGGTACTTGTGATGGAGGTAGTGTGCTTTGCTTCACACCGGATGCAGAGGGGGGAGATTCCGAGGTCACTGATGGGAGTCCTCCATGACATGATGATACATCGAGACATGGTTTGCATGGGCACCTGCATTGCTGACACAAGTGTATAGAGAGCTATGGGCCTATGGGTGACTGCGGAGGTTCAACATCTTTGTCATACTACTACATTGTTGGGCATATGAGCACATTGTTTGTGTTTGACCAGTGGGGATGCCCCAGGTAGATGCATTCCCATGGAGAGTTTTGAGAGTGGGGTACAGGTGGTGGGTACCGGCCATGGGAGAGGCCCGAGGTGCCAGAGCTACGCATGATGTAGCTTATTACAGGAGGTTGTTGGAGGGGCTGTCTCGGGGTGGACATCATTTGGAGGCCATATGTGGGCTTCCCCTCATGAACAGATGGCCATGGAGCTAGCTGGGCTATAGATACATTGTGGATGAGATAGAGGGGAGGAGAGTGGGAGAGCATGAGTGGATACCCGTAGAGTGGGTTAGATGTCAGTTTGGATTGGTCTAGGGTGTACCGCCTCCATTCCCTTAGTATCAGAGAGATGATGTGGAGAGACCTATGTCTCCACCCATGACCCATGTCAATGAGGAGGAGGAGGAGGAGCAGCCTAGTAGATACTGATTGATGATGTTGGGGTTACAGATGGGTACAGGTGGTGGTGGGTGGCATATTGAGAGAGCCGTACCATACCACCGAGGTAGGGCAGCAGCTTAGACTTAGCCACCATCATAGTTTAGAGAGATGCCCTAAAGGGGCAGGTGGCTACTTTGGTGATGTAGCTTGGGATCATGCAGGGGTAGCTTATAGGTCAGAGAGGCACATAGTTGCCACATTATAGCCGAGATAGTGATGCTGTTAGAGGTAGGGTAGGGAGGAGGAGTACCTACACTGCAGTAGGAGGGGAGGGGAGATGGAGATGGAGAGGAGGTAGGTGGAGATGGAGGGTAGATAGCCAGCCCCCTAGCAGTGTGTAGGTGTTAGGCTTTAGGCATGAGGCTAGTTTGCCAAGCAAGCGTAGGTAGGTTATGGGTCATGGGCTGAGGGCTAGCAGCAAGCAAGCACACAGAGCACAAATTACTACCTGCAGAGCCCAGCTATATAGGCATAGGCTCAGATTCTGACTCTAACTCAAGCTCTAGCACCGGTATAGAGGCTCGGCTCAGCGAGGTTCAGGGATAGGGTCCCATTGTATAGGTACCCACGCAGGTAGCGGGACCCATGGCACCTCCACAGATAGTGCCCATGGCTAGGTTTAGAGATGCCCTAGGAGAGGCATGGTATTACCAGGATCATTTGTTAGTTAGTTTCGGGCTAGATGTGCCCTCTATGCATGTAGTACAGCACAAGTGAGCCTCAGTGAGAGGACTAGATCCCACACTCACATAGTGTGGAGAGTACAGGGGGCCGAAGTGAGCCTAGAGCCGGGATAGGGTCGTGGTGAGGTCACTAGTGTGTAGAGGCTAGCCTAGTGAGACATCGCCAGCGGGAGAGGAGGTGAGGTAGGTGTTGCCCCCCAGAGCAGAGTGTGAGAGAGGGGTCGGGAGAGACACAGATCATAGGAGCATTCCCTTGACATTGTGATTGACCTACACTTTGTGGACCAGCCTGCGTGCATTGATGAGTCATTTTGTATGTATATATATGAGAGCCTGCTATGTCTTGTGAAGAGAGATTTTGTATTATTTTATTTTTACATGATATGCTTTAGCGAAGATTTTTTTTGTATTGATTCATTCATGTTTATGTATATATGATGATTTTGATGATGAGATACATTTTTGATGATGATAGCCATGTGCATTTGACATTTTATTGATGATTATGATGATGATATTTGACATTATTATATGATGATACATTATTATATATATGATGAGATCATTTATTTGATGATTGATGGTGATGTATGATTGATGATGATGTATGAGTTTTACTTTATTATGATATGGATGGAAAATAGATGAGATTAGGATGATGATAGAGTTGGGGTGATAGGCAGGATGGATGGAGTAGATGGATCAGTTAGTCATGGATTGAGTAGGTGGTTTAGGCATGGATTGAGTTAGGTTGGTTTAGGCATGGATTGAGTGGAGGTTGGTTTAGGCATGGATTGAGTCGAGTTGGTTTAGGCATGGATTGAGTAGGCATGGGTTGGTTAGGCATGGATTGAGTCGAGGTGGTTTAGGCATGGATGAGTAGGCATGGTTGGTTTAGGCATGGATTGAGTCAAGTTGGTTTAGGCATGGATTGAGTCAGGTTGGTTTAGGCATGGATTGAGTTAGGTTGGTTTAGGCATGGATGTTCATTTCAGTATTTTGATAACAAATGGCAATATAAATGCATGAGATGGTGTAAAATGTGGAAAATGTTGGTTATGTATGAAAATGTGAAATAATATAAGTGGTAAAAGTTATGTGGTATATGGTTTAGATGTCGAGGTTTTTGATATGAAATAGGAAATCAGGTAAAGGTGGGGAAAATGGTTAGGGTAAAGAGTGGTGAGCTAACCTTCCAGGGCCCCATGCCTGGAAGTGCTACCTACATAGTCCCGGTGAAAAGGGACCTCAGACCGATGTAGTTCTCCCATAAGCTAGGAAGAATATGAGAAGATAGAAGAATAGGTAGTGAGGTTGATAGTTAGGTTGGATTTGAGGTCATAAGTATGATGAGGTCAAGGTCGATTAGGTGAGGTGGAATATAGGTAGATAGGTATGGGTGATTTTAGGTCGATAGGTAGTGTTGATTCCAGGTCATAGGTATAATTAGGTTGAGGGCATTGATGTTGGGGTTGAGAATAGGTAGATAGGTAAAGGTGATTTTAGGTTGATTGAGGTGGGAGAAGAAAATCTCAAAAGATAGGTGTGAGGCTCTAGTCCTATATAAGAAGATCAAAAGGTAATGAAGAAGAGAAAATAAGAAGGGGCAAGAAAGCCACCCGATTGGCAAGGATCAAAATGTATGAAACACATCTATAGATAGGCTAATGAATGTAAGACCCTAAAGACATTACATGATTGATAATTCTAAGAGTGATGAATAGTCACATGATCACCAAATGTCATAGGTTCAGCAGGTCCCTTGAGGTATGAAGTGAAAAGACAATGGGTAAGGAGGTGAAGGTAATTGGGTCATAAAATGGGAAGTAGAATGCCTTGGGCAATAGAGCCAAGATCACAATAGGCAAGTCCATGATGAAAAAGCTTATTTTTTTTTTTTTTTTTTCTTTTTGACTTTTTAGATAGACTGATCGATGTGGGAAGTCTATATGGGAGGAATATATGTCTCCTTGAGGTCTTCGTGAAGCTGATCGATGCGGGAAGCTTCTGAATTTTGATTTTTGAGAAAATAGTCCTCTTTTTGGAAAGACTATGTAGAGAGTTGTGAGCTTTTTATAGCTGTCCTTCGAGGGAGCAGTCTACTTATAGTGATAATTAAAGGTGGAAGATGTCCTTTTGAGGGATTCATCTTTTATATTGGAAGTTTGACTCAAGGAGTTGATCCCTTATTTTGGAAGATGTCCTTATGAGGGATTCATCTTTTTTTTTTTTTTGGCTTTTAAGTCATGGATGAGACTATAATGAAGCATTTGGTTCTTGTTGAGAAGGAAAGGGTGAATGACCATGGGATCTCATCTAAAAGAAGATGAAAAGTATCCATGAGAATCATGCCATGTGTAGAGCCATGGTGCACATATTTAAGATAAGGAAAAAGGGTGATGGGTAATCACATGATTCTTGTTTAATCATTAGGGAGATGGATGGAGTGGATAAATGCTCAAGGGATGAGCCTGTAAAGAGACACATGGTGAGGTAGGACAATGAGTCAACAATAGAATGGTGAAGATGTAATGTGTTAAGGGGCTCAAGTTTGGGTTTACCCTCAAGTGAGGACAAATGATAGGCACCCGATCCATAGGTATGAGTTACGATGTATGGTCCAAGCCAATTAGGAGTGAAAATTTTCCCCGTTTACTTTTTTTTGCTTTGGTTACATGTTGATTTTCTTTCAAAACAAGGTCACCAACTTGGAAGGTTTGTTCATGAACAATTTTTCATAAGCACACGTTTGATACGTTGTTGATAAACTTGAAGGTGATCAGAGCGTTAAGATGACGTTCATCTAATAACTCTAGTTGTGCTAAGTGGTCTGATGAAAGTCATCATCAGTAAGCATGTCATGGAGAGAAATGTGAAGTGAGGGGATCTGGACTTGAGAGGTAGAACAACCTCTGTACTATAGACCAGTGAAAAGGGTGTAGCCGTAGTGGAAGTGTGAATACTAGTGCGGTATGCCCATAGAGAAAAAGGAATGTGCGTATGCCAATCCTTCCTAGTATCATCAACCACTTTCATGAGAATTTTATTGAGGGTTTTGTTAGTGGATTTGGCTTGGCCATTGGTTTGTGGGTAATAAGGTGAGGAGAAACTAAGCTGAATGCCGAAGGTGTCACAAAGTTTTTGCAATGTTTTGTTTTTGAATTGTTTTCCATTATCAGTGATGAGGCGATGAGGGACACCAAAGTGACAATGATGTGATGGTTAATGAACTCACATATTTTCTTGGCTTTTTGTGGAGATGAGTGGTATGGCTTCCACCCATTTTGTGTAGTATTCGGTAGTGGTTATGATCCATTGATGGCATTGGGAAGAATGAGGATTGATTTCTCTCGACAAGATCCAAACCCCATTGAGAGAAGGGCCAAAGGTCACGAGTGACTGTAAGGCATGAATGGGTGTATGATGAAGGTTGGAATGTTGTTGACATTTCACACAGTGTTTGACATAGTCACAACAATCATGGTTAAGGGTCGGTAGTAATAGCCTAGGTGAAGAATACGCTTAGCAACAACAAGGCCACTAAAGTGACCTCCACATATGCCATCATGAACCTCCTTGATGGTATAAGGAATTTCAGAACTTGTGAGGCATCGTAAGAGAATACCATCAAAGCCATGCTTATAGAGGAGTCCCCCAGGATAATGAAATGGGAGACCTTCTTAAGGAAGGTGCGTTGTTGTTATGGGTGAGATTAGGAGGTAAGATGGAGAGGGAAAGGTAGTGGAGTATTGTTTATACCAAAGGTCACTCGGGTCAGGGGTGTCGGTTCGATTGAGTAAACATCGTGAGGTAAATAAGAAGGTGAATGGAGGCATTGTACAGTGACAAATATTTTGGAATCGGTAGGGGAAGCGGGTATTTGGGAAGCTAAGTAGGCCATGGTGTCTACAAATTTGTTGGTTGACCGTGGGATGGTTTGAAGGGTGTAACGATCAAAGGTGGTCAAAAGTATGTCTACATGATGTTTATACTTTTGAAGTATCTCATTATGACATTGGTACATACCATTGACTTGGTTTATGACCAATTGTGAATCACCAAAGATGTGGATTGATTTGACATCGAGGGCATAGGTG
Organism: Taxus wallichiana var. yunnanensis; assembly: GCA_018340775.1. Classification (NCBI taxonomy): domain Eukaryota; kingdom Viridiplantae; phylum Streptophyta; class Pinopsida; order Cupressales; family Taxaceae; genus Taxus; species Taxus wallichiana. Next base: position 522,184,095 of record CM031238.1, read on the forward strand.
GTCTGGAGACCTAGTATGAGTGCTTCGTACTCGGCAATATTGTTGGTGCATTCAAAGTCTAGTTTGAAAGACAAAGGCATGGGTTCTCCATCAGAGGGATGAGGATAACACCAGCTCCACCCCCACACTGACACTTGGAACCATCGAAGAATAGTGTCATTTGGTAAGGGGGTTCATCCAGGGAAAGGGTAGCAATGGATTCATCGGGAAAGTCAAAATTAGAGGGTTGGTCCCCGGCAATAGGTGCGTCAGCCAGTTGGTCAGCGATAGCCTAGCCCTTAATGGACTTTTGGTGAATGAATTTGAGGTCAAGATCAGCTAAAAGCATAAGCCATCATGCGGTGCATTGATTTTGATAGGGTTTGGCATACATGAAGTGTAAAGGGTCGGTGTTGGTCACAACATAGGTTTTGTGGTTGAGTAGGTAATGGCGGAGTTTGGTGGCAACAAAAACTAAGGCTAAGAAAAAGCTTTTAGGTGGTTGTATCGGGTTTCATAGTCCAAAAAGAGTATGGCTTATGTAATAAACCACCTGCTCCCTATGTTGTTCATCATGATGAGTGAGCATGGCTCCCAAGGAATGATCGGTAGCTGATATGTATAGGTAAAAAGGTTGATCGTCTTTAGGTGGAATGAGTATGGGTGGTTGGAGAAGGTATTGTTTTTAAGGCCTCAAAAGCTTTGTGATAGTCATCATCCCATTTAAAGGAGACATCCTTCCTAAGTAGATGATGAAATGGTTGACACCGATCGATAATTGTGAAATGAAATGGTGAATGGATTGCAATTTACCTTGTAGGCTATGAGAGTTGTTTGAGGTTCGTGGGTGGAGGCATTTCTAGAATGGCCTTGACTTTAGTAGGGTCAACTTCTATACCATGGAGGGAAACAATAAATCCCAGGAGTTTTCCTGAGAGAACCATGAAGATGCACTTTTTAGGTTGAAGGTGGACGTAATATTTAATGAGGTGATCAAAGATGGTTTTGAGGACAAGTGAGGTGCTCGGTGTGGCATTTAGATTTAGCCAAGAGATCATCCACGTAATCTTCCAATATGTGATGCATGATATCATGGAAGATGTAAGTCATAGCACACGTTGATATGTAGCACCAACATTTTTAAGGCCAAAAGGCATGACTGATAGAAAAAGGTCCCCAAGGGGTAATGAATGTGGTCTTGTGCTGATCTTCTAGGGCAAGAAAAATTTGGTTATAACCCGAGAAACCATCCATGAGTGAGAGCATCTCGTGACCCGTGGTAAGGTCCACCAGTTGATCAATACGGGCAAGGGAAAGTCATCTTTCGGGTAGGTGAGGTTGAGGTCTCGGAAGTCCATGCAAATGTGAGAGTCCCCCTGTTGCTTTAGTAATAGGGACAATGTTAGAAATCCAATGAGGATAATCAATGGGTAAGATGAAGGAAATGGAAAGAAGATGCTGAAGTTCTTCTTTGATGAGAAGAGCAATGTGAGGGTGCATTTTCCTCAGCTTTTGTTTGATAGGTTTGGCATCGGGAATGGTTATGATATTGTGGACCACTATGGTGGGGTCAATACCGGGCATGTCTACGTAAGACCAAGTGAAAGCGTGGTTATGATCTCGGAGAAAGGAAGTGATGGCTTCTTGTTCAGCAACATCTAAAGATTTTCTGATCTTTAGGATGTGTGGGTCATCCTGAGTATGAATGTTGATCTCAATAGTCGATTCATTCAACATGGTTTGCATCTCAGAGGGTAATGACTGATGAATATATGAGTCTTCTGCACCAAGGTAGGTGAGTATGGATTCATCATCCTGACATTGAATGATGTTAATGGTTGGTGTGTCATCATCGATCATCTCAGGATATAGGAATGGGAGAGTGGAAGGGGCCTCGCCTTCACGTTGATAAGTCAAAGGCCCCAAGGAAATGGTGTTTATGAAAAAAAAAAAAAGTTAGGAGGGATAGATTCAGGATCCATCGACTCCGTCGGTGAGGGTGGTGATGAAGGTGGAGAAGGGCTAGGGTCCTCAATGAATTCAATGTGGGCCTGTTTGGTAGAAGGGTTGGGAAGCCAATACCACTACGGTCATTATGTTTGTGGGTGGTACATGGAATAATGGTATGGTGACCTTGCTCATAAAATCCAAAACCAAAACCCTTCCACACACAAGTGGTGTAGGAAGGTGTGGGTGAAATGGTGATTGGTAAGTGATTGGAAGTCATGGAAAATGGGTGGGGTTGTGATGGTGGTTTAGGTGTGTAGGTGGTAGTATCAAGTCCCCCATAGGTGAGACTAGTACGAAGATGAGGAGGACCATAAAGGAGGCATTCTCCTATATGGTGATCATAGTGAGGGTGTTGGTGAAGGCTTCCATACTCGTGTGGAGTAAGGAAGGTGTTGACACTATATAGGTGGTATTCCCCAGAGTGAGGCATTGAAAAACACCTTCCAAGGGATTAGTGGTTGGTATGTGGGTAGCTGGTATGGATGATGTGTCGGAGGTGATGCGGAGGTGGTGTTAATGGATTGGGAAGCTAATGGGTCAGCCGTGGAGGGTTATAGTAGGTGGTAGGAGGAGGAGGTATGTGCGGTGAAAGAAAAGTAGCGGTGTCTATTGGTAGGTGGGTGTGGGTGTAGGTGTAGGTGAAGTGGTATTGGTTAGGAAGTAGATGGCTTGACCGGTATGAGTACATCGTTGGGTCGGTAAAGCATGTTGCATGTTTTGAAAGGTGATGGGTCAGTTGGAATGGTATAAGTGTGTCCTTCATGTTCAAACTTTACACAATGATGCAAAGTGGAGGAACACAACCCATGACATGGATCCAGGGTCTACCAAGCAACAAGTTATATTGGAATTCCCCCTCCAAAACATAAAACAATTCTGGAACAGTGTGGGGGCCCACGAACATGAAGGATGACAGTGCCTAGTGTGGAGGTGATAGCATCGTTGAATGAATGCAACATGACCGGATGTTTGTGCATGTAATTTTCAGGTATGTGCATTTGAGAAAATGCATGGGATGAAATGATGTTAATGCTAGTGCCTCCATCAATCATCACATGGCGTACCCGTATGTCATCAATGTGTACAGAGATGAAGAGGGCTGGGTCCTGGGTCATCATTTTGGTATGGCATGATCTCTGCCTCTGAGAAGCTAAGGGAGGCCACTTGGTGAACAAGGTGAGGTGAGGATGAAGGTGGTAATTTGGTGAGGAGGCTACATGATGGGGTGTGATAATGGAGGCTACGGGTGTAGGGTCATTGGGTAAAACCTCGATAGATTGAAGAACCTCCATGAGGGCTTGACGATGGGATTTTGAGGTTTGGATGAGGTCATATAAGGACATTTTGAGTGGAGATTGGTGTAATTGTTTGAGCATGGTGTGATGTGTGATGCCATTAGAAATGGGGTATGTGGGGCCATGGATAGTTATCTTAGGTATGGGTGTAGATGGTATGTTGGGTATAGGATTGGTTGGTGGGTCAGCTACCTTTTCTTTACCCTTCTACGCATGCACATGTAGTGATGTGTACCATGTTGATTTGAGGGAAATTGTCAAATGGAGAGGGTGTAGGGTAAGTGGTATAATGACATGAAGGGAAAAAACCTACTGGGAGGAGAAAATCCATGAGGTGAGGTGGGTTGGGCAGCATTTGACATTTGGGTGGTGGCGTGGCAAGTTCTCTGATGTGAACCATGTTAATTTCAAATTTTGTGTGTGGTTCTGGGAGTTGTGAGGGTGGAGGTTGTGGTTGTTGAGTGTGTAGTGTGGGAATGGGTGTAGGTGAAGTAGGATCCTCATCAAGAAGGTCATCATCATCAAAGTTGGTTTTGGGTGGACACAATTGGATAAGGATGGTTTTCAAGGCCTTGTAGTTCTCCACATCATGCCCTGGCACACATGATGGTATGCACAAATTTTGGTATCATCAAACCCCTTTGGCTTGGGTTTGAGGGGGTCGTAAGGTCGGAGTGGTGGTAATGTGATAACAGAAGTCTCGAGGAGGTTGGTTAAAATTTTGGCATAGGACCCTGCTAGTGGATCACAATGGGAAGTGAATGTGGGTTTGGGTGTAGGTGTGGTTGGTTGTCTGGGAATTATTTTTGGAAGAGTAGGAACAGGTCGAGCTATGGGTTTAGTCTCTGGTGTGGTTTGAGGTATCGGTCGGGTTGTTTGGGTAGGGGTATAGTAGATGGATGGGTAGGAGGGTGTGGTTTTGTTTTGACTACCTTGTTGTGGGGTAGTGGGGTTTTTTTTTGGGTTGCACCTTCTTGGGTAAAGGTGATGTGGGTATAAGGGTCTAGAAGGAAAAGTAGATGGAGGAAGAGGGTGAGTTACCCATGGGGATAATGGGGTGCTATGAAGGTAGATGATGCAGGTCGTGCTTGGGGTGTGAGGGACAATGACTGAAGTGTAGTAGGTAGTGAAGCAATGGCTGAAGGTATCGGAGGTATTGGTGGTAAAGAGACTGCAGGTGTGGGTATGAGTCATGTTGTGTGCCTAGGTAGGTTAGAGATTTGTGAGGAAGGAATGGGTTGTTGTGTTATTGGGTTATGAATGGGTGAGGGGTGCTTGACCATGTTGGGAAGCTGAGGTCTTAAGGTAGAGATGGGACAAGTGTGGGTGTGATTGGTGTGGTAGGGGTATGAGGTTGATGAGTTTGTTTCTTTAGTTTGGGTGTCGGAGTAGGTGTGGTTTTAACGTTGGAGGATGTAGCTAAATCTAGTTTAATAGGTGGATGAGTAAGGCTGGTGGTGGGGTGACCCCTAAAGTGGTAATAGGTTTAGTGGAGGTAAATATTGTGGGTATGGGTTTGGGTTTAGGCATAGGTCGGGTTATGGGTAAGGGTGTGGTGTGAGTGTTAATAGATATCATGGAAGGGGTTGCAACAGTAGTGGTTGTATGTGGTTTGATGGGTGGAAATGTGCTTGGGTAGATAGTGGAGGTGTCATCGAGGGATCTCTGCATTTGTGTTGAGACAGGGAGTAAGAGGTGCCCCCATAATAAAGCCCTATCCACATAATCCAAGTGATCGGCCAAACGTGAGAATGGCATGTTTGTGGGTGGAGTTGGTGAAGACCTAATGGGAATTCCCATAAAATGCATCTTAGAGATGGGGAATCGGCGCTTCAGCTTCCGTGGGTAAGAGAGCTGAAAGTAGGTCTGTTGGATGTTGGGTAGTGGATGGAGAATGCTTGCCAAGAGGAAAAGGTATCCCCACCGGGTCTATGATGGGTGGAAGGGATGATGGGAGTTCCTCTATGAGTGGAGGAATGGATAGGTGCTCCTCTGTGGGTGGAGGAGGTAATGGGTGCTCCTCTGTGGGTGGAGGAGGTAATGGGTGCTCCTCTATGGGTGGAGGAGGTATGGTAGGTAAAGGTTCACTAAGTGGAGAAGCTAGGGGTGAGATGGTCTCAATGTTAGTAGAAGACTCCTCCGTAGGTGATGTAGGAGATGAAGGGTGTTCTTCTATTGGTGAAGGAACAAGTGATGGTTGGTTCAGATGTGGAAGGAGGATTTTGGGCTAGGATTTCCTCTATGGAAGGGATGTGAGGTAATTGAGAGGTGACAAGTACCTCGTTAAAGATTGCATGAACCTCACGAGTATGGGTATCGTGAGTGGATGTCTCACCTATTTGATTGGATGAAGGGGCATGATTGGGAAATGGTTTTTTAAAGATTTGTAGATTTTGGTTGGGGGTGGCGTTGGGATTATCCATAGTCAACTCACCTTTCTCGAGCATTTCTTGGACAATATTCTTAAAAGTGATGTAGTTTCCATCACTATGACCCTTCACTCGGTGATAGTTACAGAAATCTTGTTCCTTATACCATGCGGGCATGGGGCGAGCAGGGTCAAAACTAGTGTGTGGTTTTATGGGTGGAAGGGTGATGGTGCCAGCTTTGATAATATTTTCTAAAATAGAAGAGTAAGGTTCCCCAATTGGGGTATATTTTTTTTGCTCTTGTCTGAATGAAAAGCCTGAATGGGTGATAGATTAGATGAGGGTGTAGCTTGATTGGATGGATGAGTTGGGCCGGCCTTGAGTACCACTACATTAGTGGTACCTTTAGCCTTTGAATAATTGGTTGGTGGTTTGGAAGAAGAAGAGGTTTCATTCGACTTGAATGCCAAATTCTTATTTCGTAATTGGATTTTCTTCTCTTGATGGCCCGAATCTCTAACTTTCATGCCATAGTGAATGCCTCATCGAATGTTTGAAAGTTTGGACCTGCAAGGTCGAGGGGAGATATGTCTAGTGCAAGCTCGTGTAAAGAGCTCGATGAGTTCAGTTTGTGGTAGTTGAAAGGTAAGTTGATTGATCAAGGTACTGCGCCAGTGAGTGACAAAATCTGTGATAGATTCATCCTCATACTGACGTGTGGAATATAGATCGGTCATGGTAACTTTCTTGGTGATATTGATAGAAAAATGATCCAAAAAAGCTTGGGCTACCTGATTGAATGAAAATATGGAGTGTTTGGGTAACCCACTATACCAATCTAATGCAGGTCAGTGAGGGACATGGGAAAAGTTCTCAAAAGTAAGGCATCATCATGAGCAATCAAATAACATCCATGTTTAAATGAGTGCAAATGTTGTTGTGGGTCTTCCTTACTATTGAAGCAGTTGAATTTAGGCATTTCCCAATGCACAGGGTATGAATGGATGGGAATGGATGGGTGAATAGGCTCATTGCAAATCTCATCATAAGTGAGAGTGTTGTGGGAGCGAAACCGATGCCTCCAGTGTTTGCATCTTATCCATCATCAATTTAATTAGGTCATTGGTGGGTTGTGATGATTGGATGCCTCCTATAGCGTGAGGAGGTTGGTTTTGGACATATAATGGGTGTGGCATTCCAGTGTATGGGGCTGCCATGTAAGGTGGTGGAGAAGAAGAATGAAATAGGGGGTACGTACCTAGAATGAATAATAGATGAAACAGGTGGTTGTTGGTAGTATGTATATGGGGGAGGAAGGGTCATGGTAACCCTAGTGGCAATAGGGGCTAATGATTGTGGAATGGAAAGAACTACATTCTGAAATGGGGTAGGGTCACACCACACACTGGAGGTGGGAATGTAGCTATAGGTATGTGTGAGACATGAGGGATGGATGAGGTTGTGTTTGGGGTAATCGTCGAGGGTATGGTGGATGTAATGGGTGCCATAGAGGTAACAGATGTGATAGTCAATCATGGGGGTATGAAACCTAACTGTGAAATGACTGGGGGTAAGGTGGATGCAGGTAGCATGGAGCAGATGGGGCTGATGTGGAAGTGGGTGTGAGAGAGGGGGGATAGATATGGGCATGCCGTATATCAACTGACCCGAGGCATCTCGAGTGGATGAATGGGAGAGGTAAAACTGCAAGGCAGGGTTTTGGTCAAGGAGTCATGTGAACTCCTCATCTCTCGGTAGTGATATTAGTAGGTTGGATAGGATCCATGGCTGGTGATAAAATAGAAGGTGGTGAAGGACTAGGTGGGAGTGGTTGGCAACTGGCATGGAACACGAGGGCATTCGCTTGTCTTTGGGTTAGTACCATGTGAACCAATACTGATCAGGTGGGGCTGCTTCTCTGTAAATAATACAGAGAACAAAGAAAAGTGAAAAAAAAATGGATGAAGTAACAAATGGTGGGTGGAATGTGAAATAGGCTAACCGATGCCGGTTAGGAAAACCGACGTCGGTCAAGGGTAACCACTGCCGGTCACTGTAGAAAATAGGCAGTGAGTAATCAGTGAGGCAGAAGGCAAAATATGACAAGTATGCCAAATCTGGGGATGTGTAAAATGTTAATGGGAAAAAAATGATAGTGACAGAGACTATGGAAAGTGGAAAAAGTGAAGTGAGAATGTCCTTTTGAGTAGGTTAGCAAAAGGACTAGAACCGATGTCGGTTGAGTTTAACCGATGGATGGTCGAGGTAGGTAATCGATGATGGTTACTGTGAGATTGAAACAGTGATGAGAAAAAGTGGTTGTGAATTAGAATTTGATGTGGAATCAGACCCAAAATTCTAGGAATGATGGTGATATGGCCCAGGCACACTCAGTGCTGGAATACACCAGCTATGATGAGGAGTGTGCAAGGATGAACAAAAAAAGTGATGAACGTGATCTTTCACCTCAAAACATGCAAACCAAGTAGAAACACTAAGAAAATGTGATCCTAAGAGTGCCCTTTTCTATTATGTTTGTTTAGCTTATGCTATTTAGGGACTGACACATGAATTGTGAAATAGATTTTTTGGTGAGGATGGCTTCCTACAAAGAAGGAGATCTAAAGGGTGAGGTTTTAGGTTTGTTATGGTGGGGGTGGGCTTCGCTCTGAAGTATGACTCGACAGAGCAGTGAGCTGGGTGCCCACTGTGTCGTGATCATGTGATCACCTACAACTTCTTCTAGGTAAGATGTTGTTTAAGAATGTATGTATTTGAATTTTTGTGTGGTTTGGTAAGACTCAGAGAAAGAGAAAAGGATAGAAGTGCTTTTCTATGATTTGTTTGTCAACCATCAGCTGGTAATGACTTCCAGCGTATAGGTTGCCCTCAATTAATGTGAGCTAATGCAGAAAATTAGAATGAAATGCAATGATTTTAAAACCCAAATGAAAATGTGAAATTGGATGACACAATAAGATGAATAGGAAGAGGGATGCTCTTTCACTAAAATGTAGAAAACATGAAGAAATGATTCTTTTAAATACACCAAAAGAAAAGTTTCCTTTAGAGAAAATAGAAAGAAGGAGTGGATTACTAGGGAAGAAAATTAGTGTGTACGCTTTTAGAAGGGAAAAAACACACAATTTTTCCTAGGAATGAATGAAATGCAAGGAACCCCGGATGGGTCCCACCGGGCATGCCAAAATGTTTCACCTTTTTCTTAGATTGTTTCTTTGAATTGTTGATGAAACAAATAGGGTAATGGGCATAGGAGGAATACCTATTCAAATGTCGGTTGATGGGTTGTTGTGCGTATGACTTCCGAATCCATAGCTGACCGTGAGAGCTTCCTTTTGGCTAGGAGGAACTACCTGTAATGAAAGCAAGACCACCAGAAAGAATTAAACAATATGGGTAGTGAACTGCCTAGCGTGAGCTAGATCTCCGAGAAGTATGATACTTCCTAGATGGTTGTCAGTCCACTATTTTAAACAAATTAATGCTGAAAACAAGGTAAATCCTATTGTTATTTTGAAATGATTTAGGTATCTCACTTAAAAACACAATAAGAAAACAGATCTAATCTAACAGGCTAAGCTAGAATAGAATCCATGGGTCAAATGGTTGGTTCTGGGTTCTGCAGGTCTGATAAAGGTCTCGGGTAGGTCACAAGTGAGTGAGGGTGAGGTAAAATTAGGTGGATAGGTCTCTGTTTAAGGTGTGGGAAAACACAGAGACCGACGTGGGTTAGGGGTGACCGACCGCGGTTAGGTATAACCGGCACCGATTCATTGTGAGATCTGGAAACATCACAAAATGGGGTTTTGGTCTCCTTTGTGATTACACAAAGGATTTGGTTGGTCGGGATGAGGTATTGGGTGACTGGAATAGGTTTTTATGAGGTTTTGATGGGTCTATGGAGGTAAAAATGTTGGAGATGGTCAATAGGGAGCAAGATAAACAATGGATGATAAAATAATGATAAAATGAAATAACCAGGAAAGTATGATGTTGTACTTACTTGGATTTCATTTTGAAAGTCTGTGTGTGAAGGATGGAGGTGTTGATGATGGGTTTGAAGGCTGCAAGTGATCACCAACTGAAGAAAATCTTTTGCATGGGCTGCATGCACACTCCTCTTTTGCTTGGATAGATCAGAATGTGGCTGGGAAGGCTGTGCAGGAGAAGATCCTCAATCTCCTTCCTTGGATGTGAGTTCTTGCTGGAATTGGCTCTCTGAAGATGTGTTATCTCTTTGAGATTTCATTCTTGCTCATCAATTTTTCTTGTTTTCCAACTTCCAAGTTCCAAGTTCCAACCTTGAGAATAAGGTTGTTTGGGGTTAAAAGGGGTAACCGATGGTGGTCCAAAGCTTAACCGGCGGTGATGGTTAGGGAAACCGACGACGTCGGTCAAGGTGGGATTTTCTAGGTTTACTAAACTTAGGGAGATCCTCCTGATTTCCTTGGATCTTGTGTTGTTATCCCATGGATTAGACTGGGAGCTTCTTGTGAGCATGGGAATGTGGTTAGAGGGAATGTAGGCATTGATTTTTAGGGTTTGGGTAAGTCTTAGTTAGTTATGGTAACTTGCTAAAGAGGTCTTAGGTTGAGTTAGCTTGGTGAGGTGTCTAAGTGAATGTTTGTGTAGATATTATTTAAATATCCCTCAATCATAATCCTAGACCTAATGATGTTCTCATGGCTACTATTAATGGTAGAGTGCAAACTTTAAATGAATCCCTAGGTGGTTATGTCATACCCCTTTAATATGTGCTTTCTCTTATGCATGTGGTAGGTGAGCTATAAATAAATGTTCACACACCAACTTTAGAAAGAAAGGATTATTATGATAACATTGATTCTAATATTATTCTTGGAAATATTATTCCACATAGAACACGTCAACTTCCATTCCATAGAAATGTTTTCATACCATCATTTTACTTGTTTGGGGTTATATATATATATATATATATATACATCTCAATCATTATACATCAATTATGGATCCTTATGACACTCATAGGATGCTTCTTAGGGTTTTATATAAGAGTCTCATTGGTGATACTCACTCTTGGTTCACTATTCTTCCTTGTGGATATTTGGGTACTTTTTATATATTAAGGATGCATTCTTAGATCACTTTAGTTGAAACAGAGGCCCTAGGGCTCCATATGTAAGGATATTACTTGTATAAATCGAACATATATAGCGAGAATAGTATGAGAGAACACCAAAATGATGACAATATGCCCATATAATAGCCTTGCCACTTTGGGGCAACCTCCAATACCACTTCGAGGGGGTAACCTCCAAACCATACAATAACACTCCAATACTCAATATCATGATTAACTACAACCTTCTAACCCCTATATATACCATTCTAACCTATGGCCAATACTGAGGCCGACCTCCTAAGCATAATAAATCATAAATGAATGATATAATAAGATAAGGGGATGTGTGCCACATGTCGGCATCTCCATCAACCCATATACATTATAATATTATATCCCAAGGTACATAGCATTGCCTCCCTCTTTGACATGTTTCGTCCCCGAAACATAAGAAGAAGCCATATAATGAGTGTGCTTTAAATTATTGCACACTTGTCGCCAAGCTTGATCATCCAACCACATGTGATCCTGGTAGATGATACATATCTGAACTAATATCCATATTCCGTTGCGCTACTCTGATTCCATTCATGACCATAGTTTATCATCCTTGGATTCCATGCATAACCAACATAAGGATTTAATGCATAACCATAATAAGGATTCCATGTATAACCATAATAAGGATTCCATGCTTCATAATTGTTACTCCATTGATCCCCTGTATAAATAAAGTGATTATTCCTCCAATTACCTGTATATCTATATTGGTTGGAAATATGATGTGCCCTGGGACATCTCCATGATTTTTTTCTCTCATGTTGACGTGGATTTCCATATGCTGCAGTTGTAGTATCCTCAACCTTATGAACCTGTTTCTGAAATTTCTTTTCTTCTTCCACCTTTGCATTTGATATTTTCTTTTTCTCTTGAGTAGATGAATCATCATTTCCTTCTTTTTCTTCATGTTCCTCTTTTGAATCATCCTTATTCCCTTCTTCTCCATATTCTAAATCATCCTCATGGTCTATATTGACTTTTCTTTGATTTCCATTAAGCCTCATGGACCATATGAGTTTTTTTCTTCTTTACATCAAGGTGAAGCTGAATTAGTCTCTAGTTACATATTACGTTTTAAAGAAAACATGCATTTTTAATCTATTAACCTAGTGAATTAGAGATGAAATTTTTATTTTGTAGAGGATTATACAATATCTCAAAGAAAAATTAAATTATGAAACTTTTGATTCATTCCATTAATTTTTCTTAATGTTTTTTTATTAGAGGTGAAAATAAGGGTTGAGCGGCCCTACCCCTGTAAAATGTATTACCAAGTTCTTACAAGGTGGCCAAGGGATTTACCATTAAAGCCCAATCATGTTCCATAAGTACAAATAAACCAAGTATCCAAGCTAGATACCCATAGAAATAGAAAATACAAGAACTAATAGCCAAAAGGCATAAACTAACACCCAAAGGAATAAACTAACACAGAATTAAGAATGTCCATATACATAAAACTATTAAAATTCTTCATTCTTTTATCAAATCCCCCATAGTTTCCATCCATCCATTCCATTCTTTGATAAGTGTGGAAATTGTATCTCTCAATACTTATAGTCTTGCTCTTGTATCACCACTTTGGGGCCCGTTCCTTCTTTTTCTTTTTCCTTAGCCATTTTCATAGAATGAATCATCTCATCTAGGAGTTTGAGGTGGTGTATTGTAATTTTCACATTGAGAATGTGCACATCCTAGATTATGAGGATAATTTCTTTCATCTTCAACATCTCATTTTCCATTTCTATGCTTCCGGTGTTAGCATTTTTGATATTTTCACTAAGAATCAAAGAAGACAGTTTTCCACTTTATCGAGATAACTCCCTCATGTCCATGTAGACCATGATGATCTTGTGCTTATTTATGTCCGTGTCCAGCCCACAATTCTCAAACTCCCTCATAAAAACATGAGATTTGATAGCAGATTCACGGGCATTAAACAGGTCCCTCTAGGCCATTTTAAGATTATTTAAACTTTGAATGGCTTCCGTTGTGTTCTTTGATCGTTACTGTCTAAAGAATCTTGGGTTTTCTACCGACCAAATCATTGCTTCTTGCTCCTACAACATAAACATTGTCATGACAGAGTCGACAGGTCGGGTTACCTTCTTGGTTCTCACCCGATTCAATGATAACATTCACCTCTTGAGATAACTTGGGAGCCTTCTCCTTTCCTCTCTATTCCTTTTCACCCCCTTTACTCGGGTTGGACCTTGTTCTTTTAGCTACTAGATTACTAGACACGTAACCACCGAAGCTTCCATCCTTGGGATCTAAACTAACAACCCTCTTTCCTAGAGTAGAATTCGAGGGACAGTGAATCCCTAAATTTATCATTTTTCCCAAAGAGGGGAATGATCATTTCGATGATGGATTTGATTAGAACTTGGTGAAAAGGTAAAGAAAAAGTGTGTTTTTCAACCATGGAAATAGATTTTGATAAGGAAGTAAACAAGAAAAATGGGAAATTATAGGGTTTAGAGTTATGAATATAGTTCGACATTGGGAAATGATACCCATGAATCACCTTGTATCTACCTTCCAAGGTGATGTAAGACATAATAAACTATGTAATTTCATCGAAAGGATGGGGTAAATTACTTTGAGCATACCCATTATGGAGAGAGATAGGTTCCCCCTTACCTTTCATGAAGCATTCTATCTCCAAGATATAATCACACTTCGGTTTATAGATACATATGCCTTCCAAAGATAAAGCTGATAACCTTGGCTATGAGCTTTGGAGAAATGGTGAGGGAACAATTTACGACCTTTACTTTGCCATCTTTCCAAGTTTTCACCATAGCTTCACTCATTTTTTCATTGTATCCATCAAATATGTCGAAAAAATATAACATCACCGCTTTTTCAGTAGGATCTCGGCTTCTTTGGAGATCTCGGTCTTTTAGTAGGTTCGGTCAAACAAGATCCCCATCATTTTGCAACAACTGATCTCCTTTTTCTATTCTAAGCCAGAAAACTATTCCCAACCTTATCATTCCTCTTTCCAAGATCAAAAGAAGCCAATTTGACCATGATATGAATAGAAGTTAGCATTTGCATGAAACGAGGATTCATGATAGAGAGTTGGCATGCACGGAAGGATTCATTTCCTTCTCATTATACTATAGAGAAAGAGAGACCACTTCCCTTTTCATGATTTCAACAAATTTATATTTCATCCCTTTAAGGTTCTTGATGACATGGAAACCGCTAGCATGGTCACCCCAAATTTTCCACAAAGTCAAGCAAGAGTGTTTCCTTCCCTAAACACATGTTGGAAGGATATATTCTCAAAGAAAGATAAGAAATGATTTGTTTTAGTGATAAAGTCCTCAATAGCAATGGCATATTGGGAAGAACCTTTCATACAAGAAATGATATATAGAGAGTCCCATTCCACTTCTAGAATATTAAATCCTTTCTCTTTGGCTAACTTCACACCCCAGTATAGATCCACCGCCTCCACAACATTGTTAAATTGATGGCCAAGGTCAAAGAAATAAGAAAGAATAAAACGACCAAGAAAGTCACGTATGACTCCTCTACCCCCAGCTTTCCTAGGGTTCCCTTTTGTATCCCCATCAAAGTTGAGTTTAAAAGAGCCTTCACAAGGAGGTTTCCAATTAATCCCTACCCGAGGGTTAGGCCTATTTGGTTTAGGATTCTTGGTAGCATTCTAATTCAGAAAAATGTGTTGTTCATTATTCAAGATTTCAGTTCTTTATTCCTAAGAATAGAGAAATTGTTTCTAATAGCCTATAGAAGATTGTTTATAGAAATTTTTATGGGAAGTTTCTTATTTTTGAATATCCATCCATTTCTTTCTTTCCATATTTCCCTCTAGAAGTGACTTAAACTCATTACCCACATATTTTTAACCCTTGAATAGAAAAGGGAAATTCCATTGGTTCCAAGCTTCCTTGATATCTTTAGGATGACCCAATTAATCGAGAAGCATTCCAAGATTGAGGATAAAATTATATGAGCATAAGGGCATTCCGAAACATATGGTTGATGGTTTCCATATTCCTTTCATATAGAACACATCTATTAACCAAATGGAATCCTATTTTTAGAATATTATCAATAGTGAGGATTTTATTTATAAATGAGAGCTAGCTAAAAACATTTAACTTAGGTGTTATGTTCTTGTTCCAAATCTTACCTACCATTAAATCCTCTTCTCCAATTTCTCCCTCAAAGAAAAGGGCATAGGAAGATTTAACTGAAAAATTTCCACTTTGTTCCTTGTCCCAAATGATTCTATCTTGATCCTTGCTGTTAGAAGATACATATTTTTTTAAGAAATCATTGAGCCTACTCATGTGATCATTTAATTCTGTCTACCCAATTCCAGAAGTTTCCATGTCCGAAAGCTATCTTCATTAGCCATGTAATTATTTATTTTTTCCCCATACTTATCTTCCAATAGTCTAGAGATTTATGGAAATTTGTCTTGAAGGATGAAATATCCAGCCCATTTATCTTTCCAAAAACACATCTCAATACCTTTTCCTATTTTCCACCTACTTCCTTTATTCACAATTTCTTTAGCCCAATTTATAGCTTTCCATATTCTTGAGTCATTGAAGGTTGTCTGTTTAAAAATTCATCTTTTGTCATTAACATCAACCCGGTATTTTTCTTTATAATTCTAGTCCAAACGCCATTTTCCTTCAATAATCTCTAACCAATCTTGGCAAGAAGGGATTTGTTCATTTTATTCCAATCTCTAAGACCAATTCCTCCTATCTTTTTGGGTATACAAGCTCTATTCCATGCCACCAAGGGGATTCTATCTTTACTTTCAGTGCCACTCCATAAGAAACATTTTTGGATCTTTTCTAGCCTTTCCCCAATAACTCCATGAAGTTGATAAAGGGACATGACATACACAGGAGACTCGGAGAGAGCTAATAAGAAGGGGGATTTTTCTATCTGGGATAACAAATTAGCTTTCCATCTACAGTTTCCTTTCAAACCTTTTAATTAGAAATTTCCATTGAGCTAGAGGGTATCTTATCCCCAAGAGGAATTCCTAAATATAAGGTAGGAAAGGATTTATAGGTACATTCCAAAATTTTAGCTATCTTCTTACAACAATCTGTCCATGGTATTCGGGAAGAAAAGAGAGATTTTTCTGAAGTTGATTAGTTGCCCCAAGATTTCCATATAGTCATCAAGAAGATTTTTAATTTTCGAGCTTCAGAACTGTGGCTTCCCCACCGTGAAAGTATCATCAAAAAAATGTTTGTGAGTGAATTTTTACATCTCCAATTCCAGGAAATCCCTTTGATGTAGCCATTTTCTATTTCAACATTTATTCTTCTACTTAGAGCTTTTTCCATAATAATGAAGAGAAAACGGGAAAGGAGGTCCCCTTGCCTCAAACCTTGTGAGCTAGGAAAGAAACCTATGGGATTCCCATTCATGAGAATAGAAAACTAGGCATTGGAGATACATGCCTTAACCAAATTTCTCAAGGCCATATCAAAGCCAAAATTGTCAAGGATTTTTTCCTGGAAGCTCCACGAGACCCTATCATAAGATTTTGCCATGTCCAGCTTTTAAGAATAAGGCAACCTTTTTATTGATTTTTTCCAAGTGAATAGTTTCTTTAATTGTAATAATCCCATCCTAGATTTTCTAATCAATGACAAAACCCCCTTGTTGTTCATAAATGATATTGGGGAGGAGAACCCAAGCCTAAGGGCCAGAATTTTTGTTCAAATTTAATAAGAAGTATTACAAAGGCTTATAGGTTTGAAATATTTTAATTCAAAAGCATTACCACATTTCATTTCGGGACAAAAGTCGAAAGGTACAGGTCATGTCTTGTAACATTACCTTCTTCTTGAAAAATTCTTTCACTACCTCATAGACATATTTTTTAAATATGTCCCATAAGTGTTGGAAGAAGAAGGTAGGAAATCCATCCGGCCCAGGAGCCTTGTCAAGACTGAGATGTTTTACGGTAAAATCCACTTCCTCCATTCATGGGATAACTAAGAGCATAAAGTTATCTTCATGGGAGGCTAACTGGGAATGCACTTTAATAATTCTTTTCTTTAATCAGATTCAATTCACACTTATTAGAAATTTTTTTAAAAGAAGGATATGGCCTCTTTATTAATTTCTTCTTGCTCTTCCACCATAACCCCCTTCTATTCTAATTTTGTTGATTTTATTGAAGCTTCTACATTTTAAGGTAGATATGTGGAAGAATATAGTATTTTTCCCCTTCCCTTAGCCAAGTGATTCAAGATTTTTGTCTCCAGAAGGTTTCCTCTTTTCCCAGGATGTTATGGTAATCAGCTAGAGAAACCTTTCCTTTTCTTGGTCAATTGGATCCATCTCCGGTCCTGTCTCTCGATTTTCTTTGGACATGTTGTAATTCAGCTCTAATTTCCACCTTCTTCGAAAGATATTTCCAAACAAATTATTATTCCATGCTTTGAGGTGAGATTTCATATTCTGAAGATTTTTGGAGAGTCTATACATCATTTTACCTTTAACCTTTAGTTTCCACCATTCATTTATGAGTCCTTTTAGATCCTCGCACATGGAGCCACATCTTCTCAAAATAGAAGGGGTTCTTCTTCAATAAGGGTTCTTGATTTGAAGTATAATGGGGTTATGATCCGATCCAATCCGAGGAAGAGAAAAGGGAGAAATGTCTTGATTTAACCATTCCTCTAAAACCAAAGCCTTATCCAATCTTACTTGAATATGTTGAGTACCGAGATCTTCGTTATACAGGGTGAAGTTGTTTCCTTTAAGATCAATATCATGGAGCTAGGAAGAGGTAATGAAGTCATTTAAATCCTCCATACCTATAGTGAACTCCTTAGATCCTCCTTTTTTTCCCCAGAACCCTTGGGGTATTGAAATCCCCATAACAATCCACCTTGATCCTTTGATAGAATAATTAAAGGAGAGAATGTTGTGCCATATATTTTTCCTTTCTTTATGAAGGGTGGGGCATAGATATTAGATAGAACCCATATACTCCTATTTTCAAGAACTCGCATCATCACCGTCACATGGTTATCCCTCTTAACCAAAAAGTTCCCTCATACCGGTTGATTCCACACCACCGTGTAATCCTCCAAAAGCTCCTTTCAAACTAATAGCAAAGGCTTTAGAGTTTTTTTGGCACAAATTACAAGAGATTAAAAAGGCTTCTTCTTTCATTTTAGTTTTCTGCACCGCTAACACATCAATTTTCTATCTTTCAATCATATCCTTGAGAATCCTCGATTTTGCGGGCTATTATTAAGCACTCTACCATTCCATGAAATGCAATTCATTTCCTAAGATTGGGTTTATTTTTCTTAAAGACCTTTTGGTCTAAGCACATCTATTTCCCTGAATCTATATCCTTTTGGGTAGTTTTTTTCCTTGATTCAAATTTACTAGGCCTACTTTGTTTACTAAGTATAGCTTCCACATTTATAGGATTCTCATTCTCCTAAAATTTAGGAGGAGGAGATTGAAGATTTCCCCTTTTTAACTTTTGGATTTTCTTTCCTTTTTCTTGAGAGAATGTTCCCCCTAATATACTTTTGATTTCGGGTGTATGCCTTCTTTATTTTCTTCAAACACCTTGTTTGGGGACATTTGGATACTAAAAATTCTTCTAAGGGGGAAAAAACCTTCCCATTAGGGTGTTCTAATTCCATCTTTTTCCCCGAGCTTCTTCCATCTTCATCGATCCTTTACAATTTCCTCCACAACCTTGTCCTCCACCTCCCTTTCTTCATTTGTGTTTTGCTCATTCCTAACCGATTCCTTACAATTTGAGTTAAGAAACTCTATCTTCCTTCCTTTCATAGAATCCTTCACACTTTCCCCCTCTTTTTCCTTTATCTTAGAGTCGACTTTGACAGATATTTTTATTTCCTTCTATTGATCACCATAGTGAAACCATCCTCTTCCATTTCTATAACAACTTTTAATGGAGAGCTTTCATTATCCATCATTTCTTTTATTCAAAGTAGAGAGAAACATTCCATCTGATATTTGGAGAAATCTTTGGAGTGATCCATAGCACTTTGCATTGTGCCTTTCCCCTTATCACCTATACCTTCCTTTAGCCGGAACTGGGATATACACTCTAGATACCTTAAAATTGTAGTTCTAAGAGGATTGGCCCCACCCATTACACTTGGAGAATTTCACAGGGGAAATTTCCATTTCAATCTTTTGCTCCCAAATCCCTAATAATAATTTAAGTTTAATACTACTGGGTATTTCCTACTCACTATTGTGTAGATACAAAAATGAGCACAGATAAGTCTAGTCATTTATTTGGCAAAGCATTATCAATTATTACAAGAGATCCTAGTGAATTCACTATGCCTTTGACAATGTATTCATGCCAAAATTCCAAAGGGAGGTTAGGAAGGCATATCCAAATAGGAAATTGGTTCAAATTTTCCTTTTCCAGATTGAAAGTAGGTTCCCACTTCCTAAGATACCAACCAGATTTTCCCCAAAACTAGGGTCCTTCTTCCAGAACCTTCTGCATATCCTCTTGGGTATTAAACCTAAAAAGGAAAAAACCATTAGAAAGAGCACTTACCTCTAAATGACCTTTTGGGATCCACTTTAGTTTAGCCCATCTTCTAACAACATCAATATTAGGTCTCCCACCCATCAACTTCCCTACCAAAGATTTATTTAAATTTTACAGTAGTAGATTGTAGACGTTGGTGTGGATTTCTAGAGTACTTCTAGAAGCCTCCTTAACCACTTGGAGAAATAACTTTTGGTTTTTCAAGGTCGATCCATCATTTTAAACTATATTTAACCATGAATCAAGAGGTTTTGCTGAGGCATTCCTTCCTCTTTGATTGGTTCCGTCTATCTCTCCTTCTTCTCAAATTACCACCTAGTCCTCTCGATATGGGCTGTATTTCCCTTCCATCACTTTCCCTCCCAAACAAATTCAAAAAACCTTCCTCACTCGCAGACATCTCTCAAGTTGGTTACCCGATTGGCACATGAGTTGTCATCAGTGTAATTTTTCTTAATGTTATTGATTTAGAACAAGATATTATGCTAACACATAATCCTAACAATTTTGATGTCAATGTTACAACTAATTTTGTTTCCCATGATTATGACACACATCAAAATCCTATACATAATGATAATCAAGTAAAAGTGTTACATCATAGTAATACTTTTTATCATCCTAATCCTAATCAATGAGTATGACAACCATCTCCTCCTAAGAGGAATCCCATCTATTTTAATAAGACTAGTTATATGACCCATGACATATTACTTAATTTACATAACAAGAGAATGATTCGATTACAACCTAATGATAATCTCCCTTCCCATAGGATTTAGTGTGAGAAAGTTCATATGTTTTATAACTTTCTTCATATTAATGGACATCATGTTGGAGGACAAAGGTATCATGCTTATGAGACATGACATGAAGATTTATCTACTTTAGCTCCTTCATGACATAGACATGCAATCAGTGTTACACTACATGAACATGCTTATTAATTTGGTAATATTTTAAATGATAACACTATTCCTACATGGGGGAAATCATGTACCATCTACACGTGGGTTAAAAAGGAGTAATTTTTTGTCCCAAAACTTTCAAATGTAACTTCAACATACCTTTTTGTGTTATTCACCATTATTTATTTCATGTTGAATCTTTTCATATAGTCTCTGGAATTCATCTTTCGCATCATATATAACTCATCCATGATATAAAATTATATCATGCAATATATAAAATTCATATTTACACTTGTGACCTTCACACTTAGTCTCTTATAGGCATATTTGAGGATCACCCTTCCTTCATTCTTACGAATAGGTTTCCTCACTTCATATGCCCATGGGGACTAGGGATGGGTCATGAATACCTTGTTGTATCACATAATCACATTAGTCATATCTTATTTTCAACATACCATCATCACATGGGTTCATTTCCTCTATAGGTCATCTCACATTGAACAATATTCTATAATTCACATACATACAATCATCACATGAGTTCATTTCATCTATCGGTTATATCACATTGAATATTACATTACAAATTTTAACAAAAATCAATACCATCAATAAATCAATGTAATATACATATAAATTGATCATATGCACAAATATAACACAAGTAAATCATAATGCACTAGAATCTAAAATCTCAATATATATCTATATCGAGAATTAATATGATATACAACAATGGTTTAAATATCATAGATCTTTATACACATATTTTAACTCCTCATCACTTATAATATCTACATCTACTGTATCTCATAAAATAGAGGCCCCTCTCGAGTCTCATCATCCTCTCAATCATGAACTAGCATGATAGTGTGATAATTATTATCACAATGTCACATTATCCACTAGCATTTAGGCATAATGTGCCTATAACTCTACGAGTATCAAAAATAGAATCTCGATAAATCACCCCTATGGTGGCCTAAAGGTTTTCTTACTAACTCAATATGCCTCTCATCCCTCTAGCATTTTAAGACCATACAAGTGGATATCACAACTGCTACTATATCAAATGGATAGGTATGCTCACCGAAATGTCATCTAGTCTTGCGAGTAGTCCACTAGTGACAAGGTCCCCAAAACATTCTAGAGCAGGATACAAACCGAGGCATCCATAATTATATCCTAGTAAGCATCAATAATCATAATACATGCATTATACACCATAAACTTCCAACAAATCACTAATATACCTTCAGAAAAATCAATCATAATATATACTTTTATTAAGTTATTTATGATACTAATACATCCCACCGGTCGCATATCCATCTCTTCTTCCCTTTAGGTAGAATACCGTGAGCCTCATCTATACCACTAGGTGGTACATGTCCATCTTATCCTCCACTAATATAAATAAAATGATAACCCATAGATATTCCAACCACCATGTTGTATAAGATATGTACAACTCGTATCATCCTTGTAATGTTCCACTATCATCGGATCCACCTCTCTTATGAGGGTGGTAATAGATTAGCTTTCCTAGGACTAAGATGGATCCCATATCTATAAGATATATGTATTGAATTAATCCATAGGTATGGTGGTGGATACACTTCTTGTATTATCTTGAACTATTGGGTCACTCTATCATACTCAAATAATTCCACATGCATATGAAATCGATCCTCTAACTACATAATTTGTCAAATACACACGAGCTCCAAAATATCATGTGGAAAAATATGTAGGAGCAAGCTGGTTTTATTGTTTTCTTTAGTAACCTGAACCTTGTCTAGGAGACATATACATTTTCTAGGGTGACAACTCATGAGAGTTATATTATGTTGCATTGACCATGTCTTCTCAAGGTTATTTCTCAATGTCCTAAAAGGAGAGTCAAATATTATTGATCCATTCTTTTCCCTTACAAATACATGTTATAAAATGGGTCCTCTCACCCTGGTTGAAGGTAGAACCTAAAGTAGTATGGTAGGTCACACCCTTAGCATAGTGCTATCAAACTTTTCCCAAGCTTGAGTAATAAAGAGATAGTTAGATACTTCCCCAACTACAAAACGATTCAAGTTCTCATTTATCATTCTCTAAGCATCATGCTCAGTCTATTGATGATTCTTGACTTCAAAAGGAGAACTGATGTGGGTATCAACACTATGGCACCATTTCCAGGGAATATTTATGAAAATAAAGATAAATATCAACCTCTGTTAATATATTAAACATTTTTAGATCAAATAAATGGTCTAGACATCATCCTTTATTGATATTTACAAAAAACAAGCTTGATCAAAATTTATTTTCTTGATAATTTCCTAGTTTAAGAAAGATTTCTATTAAATTTTCTTGTCTAGGGGTAAATAGTAACAAAGGATGCTGAGATTTGTCAAGATTTGTTAAATTGATCATTGAGTTTCAGTTCACAAGTCATTTTCAGTGATTTACACATCTAAGATGCAAGACCTTAGTGGTAACTCCACATTGTTCGAGAATTTAGTCCGTTAAGCTTCAATAATTAAAATATGTCATTAATATCTATAAATTTATAAGGAAAAAGGTCCTTTTTCAAGACAAGTCCTGCTAGAAAATTGTTTCTAGAGCTAATAATGACAAATCCAAATAAGAAACAAGTCTGGAGAGGTTTGGGAGATCAAAGGTCAGAAGAGAAGGTAGTTCCTGTGGATGAGAGTGATCAAAATTTGATAGAGGATTATTCTAGTTCCTTAGAAAATTATGGATCAAGAAGTTCTGTATAAATTTATACACTCCAACTAGTGACGGGCCTTCATTTGTAATTGATATGGGTATTGCTTACCCTCCTTTATTACTTAGAGATAATAGAGTTTTCTATTAAATAGATTTGTTAAAGTATCATTAATTTTAATACCATATGTCATTGCCTCAAAGACCTCTTTTCCCACAATGTTTTAATCCTCATTTATGGAAACCTCCTCACAATAATATGACTCAACCTCCACCTAGACATGTCTTTTTTGTGAATGTTTTTGGACCCATAAATTTGACATGCATTGTGGGGTATCTTAATGCAATTCCACAAGAAGTAAGGACTAATTTTCCTAAGTTTCAAGGAAATAATTCTATCACTAGTGACCGAAAGACACATTATATTTTTTATTAATACTATGGATTATTTTGAGATCAAGCATGAATATTTTTATATAAAATTGGTCATCCACACCTTAGAAGAGGATCCATGTGACTGGTATAAGTCCCTACTAGATAATTCAATTGATTCATGAAATGAGATAAAAAAATGCATTCAGATTAAAATATGGGGAAAAAATTGATCCAAGGTTTCTTCTCTCTAAGTTTGAAAACATTAAAAAGAATCCCAATGATCTTGTTCAAGAATTTAATACCATATTCAACAAATCCCTAACTAGATTGCCTATAATTTTGAGGCCAAGTGATGAGTCATGCCTAATAAAATATTCTGATGCTTTTGATAAGAAAGTTGCATATTATTTGAGGGATAAAAACCCTAGGACCTTAAGGAAATATTTCTCTATGGTAGTGAAAATTGAGAATAATATTAAGGTAGTAGGAAAACCTCCTAAAAGGGAGGGTGTCAAATTAATTAATCCTAAAAATCCTCAAACAAGTAAGGGAGTTGATATGGAGGAAGTAGTTAAAAATTTAGCAAGGGAAGTGAAAGAAATATCTTATAAACTTGTTAGAGCTGAGAAGGGAATAGGAAAATTTATCATGGCCAACACCAACCTCAGGGCCAAAAAATATTTGGAAATCATCCTAGGGGTGATCATAAATTAGATGAGAGAGTTAAAGGTCCCATGGGATCAATAAATAAATAACAACCAAGATAAAAAATTTAGACCCTAATCCTTTACGACGATAGGGTATCCATGGTAGAAGAGAACCATGTTATTTATTGGTGTGACAAGTGTTTATTTCCACATTCCCCTTGTGATATAAATGAAGAAAATGAAGAGGAAGATGATGATTCTACTTTAGGTGATGTTTGCATGATTTAATTCCTTGACAATTCACAATAAGCGGACACTTTCTTTGAATTATTTATTTCTAGGATGTGGAAAATTTTTGGAACTACATAAATTGAGTATCTCCTCTTCCTTCTACTAGTGATGTTGAAGTTGATATGGTCCAGAGTTTGAATTTCCCAATCATGATTTTTATTGGTTAAGGGCATTGATGATTAAGAAGTATAATGGTGGAATTCCTTCTAAGGAGGATAGACAGGTTGTTAATGAATTTAGAGGTTCCCAAGAGAAATAATATAATCTAAGAAACATAACTATTAATATGGGAGGGCCATAGCCCAAAAAAAATACTCTTCTCCTCACTAATATTCCAAAGGATCCCCAAGTAATATGTTTCAATGAAAATCCCAGACTAATTTCCATAAACCTAGTAACCCTCACTAAACCATGAAGAACATTATACCAAAAGAAAAGGAAATTACCTTACCTCTTACTACAACTGTTGGGCCCTGAAATTTGACTAAGTCGAGAAAGGCACATGGGCACACAAGGGAAGGATGCGCACGAGTTAAGGCATGCAAGGAAGGGTTTAGAAAAACTCATTGTGCACGCCCACAAAACAAGTATTAATACTTATCCATTTTTGGTATATCAAATAGACACGAGAAAAACATGACCCGAGTGGATAAGGTGCCAGCCTGATGACAGGGTGGCCTGGAAGGAATATAATCTGCGATAGAAGATTCTAGAAGCCCATCATGGCAAGGAGTGGTGAGCTCAATCCTAAAGGAGCATGTGCCCATGGAGGACCACATTCAGACACTTGGAACTAGATATGAGACCGTTGAAGAATGAGTTGGCACTTCAAGTTCCTATATATACAAGTGCCTACAAAGGGAAAAGAGGATATTAACATGAGATAGCGAAGCTCTGCATAATTACTAAATGGGAACTTGTTTAGATTGGGTAGATGAAATTAGGAATGGATGTATCAAGGGATGGGGTTATAAAATTTCTTTTAAGAGATTAGCTATATGAATCTAGTTATGATGCATGACTACAATCTATCATTTTGTGATATTTTTTCATAAGCTTGATGACCATAATGAAGTTACCAAGTTATATGAATATAAGTAGTAATGGCTATAGTGTATTTACATGTTTTGGATAGTTATTACATGTATGCTTGTCGAATGGACATAAGTCCTTAAGAACTTTCCTTTTTGTTTAGTGTTCAAGTTATGTATTTTGTTATGATATTGCTTTGTGTGGAATGACTGCATTGATCTAGAGGTCATTCTGAGCTCTAAGATGATTGCATGTCTCATTTCCACTTACATTCTTTTGATTTAGATCATATATGATGTTTCCCAATAAAATCACATAAAGGAGAGACTCGGCTTTCGCACTTTCCTTGGGTGAGCACCCAACACTCACTGGGTGATAAACCGGTGCGCATGGGGTTTCCTTGTTCTTTTTGGGTGCAAAAATGACTAGATATTGGTTCTATTTCTAGGACTTGAACCCGTGTCTATCGGTGAGATCCGAGTATCCTACCCAACTAGACTACAACCCCGAGTTATATGAGCACATGAGTTAGCAGCATCGAGAGAGACAAGGGTGCTTCCATGGTAAGTATAAATAAATATGATACACAAAGTGGATACCACAAGTAACTCTTGATGTAGGATTGGAACCTATTATGGTAACGACAAGAGTAGAAGTTGCACGTGTAAAGGAAATACCGAGGTAAAGAAATTTGGTTACAAGAGAATAAGTGGTGCATGGAAAGTACCTAGACCCGCTCATCGAAAGAGGTCTACGAAACCATGGATGTTATTAGAATTTTACAAGGGGAAATATAGTGTCTTAAGTAATAGTCTAGAAAGGAGGAACAAAGAAGGTCTCGTCGAACCGCTAAATAATGATTTGGATGAAGTCAACGAGGTGTGTAAAATGTTAAGGCAAGAGAATATTATTCCCTTTCTTGGAGCATGGTTGAGGGAGAAGATACCACGTGCGAATAAGAGTGTGAGAGATAGGTCTTGCATGCAATCCTTCCCCCTCACAACTTTTATTATGATAAGGAGATCACATTAAATGTAGTGGTGGATGGGTGGATCTTTGAGTAATATCCTCATTAACACAGTGCAAAGGTCAATGTTCTTACATTGGATGCATGGCATCAGATGGTAAGACTTGCATTATAGCCATCTTCAAATGTGTTTTATATGGAAAATAAGATGAAGGAAATGCCCATTGGTGTCTTGAAGGATGCGGCTATTACCATTCGAGGGGCTAAGTTTCTTGGGGACTTTGACGTTCGGTGCTTGCCGAGGTAGATAATTTCCCAAAGCATTACTTGGGCGCTCGTGATGTTACAAGAACAATGTGGATCTCTAGTTTAACAAGGGATACATAAGATTTGAGAATGAGGAGGAGTGGGTCATTATAACCCTTGCTGATGGAAAGTATACACCCTATACTGAACCCCTGGAAGAATAATTCCTGCAGAATATATGTGTGCTCAATCAAGGATCTAGAGATAATTCATCCTATAGGAGTCATCTGGTTTGATGATGCTCATTGCATCGGTGATACCACTAGTATAAAATGTGACAATTGGGTGCATGGGACCTATGAGTTGGTCAGAATCTGAGAGGATTGGTGACCAAGGTGACAAAGGCGTGTACAATTCATTGCTTGCAGGAGGAAAGAAGATAGTTAAGTATTAGGAGGAGACTTTCTTGAGGTCTTTTTACAAGAGATGGAAGCTTAGTGGAAGAAGGAGGATGATCTACATGGGATGATGAGTTATGTCTTACTCGGCACATCAGCATAGTGGTGGGCTACACATAGCAAGAACCTTTTGGAATGAAACAAAGTGATAATTTCCCTCTCCGTCTAGTTCTCTTAGAGCAACATGCCCACCGCTATCAAGGACTATCATGGGAAGGAACCCACCTCTTTCTATATCAAGGAGTGTTAGAGGATCTAGAGAGAAGGAACAGAAGCATTACCACCATCACTATGGGTACACAAGTTATATTCTACATTGTAGGGTTGTGCACATGCTTGGTACATACATTCTAAGACTTACCATCAAATAGGTAATTAGCAATAGTTAACGGATGATCTTCTTTAAACCTTTGAGTATCGGAGCACCAAGAAATCGGTTGATACGGAATTACATGTTCTTAATCGCCTTACCATAGGGGATAGTATTATGGTAGAAGATAGGTTGATGGACTTTCTAGGAGAACTGATTTGGTTGCACACTTTGAAGAATAAGAAGAACCAGGAAGAAGTCTAGCTTGAGCGCACATGTGTTGAGAGAGAGAAAGGGAAGCTCATGTATATTATTGATAGGGAGGAAGTGGAAAACTTGAGTGTTAACCAATCTGCGTGGGGACGTGTGAAGTGTTAGATAGTTATGATGAATGGGTGCATGCTTACCATGTTTGTTAAAAACACAAAAGGTCAACATTGGGTGGAAGAAGTGCCTAAGGAAGCCATCATCAGAGATTATTGGTCAGAAAAATAAGTTTCAAAGATGATTGATATTTTGCATGAATTTGAGGATTTTTTTCTGCGTGAGTACCATGAGCTTAAAGGTGTCCACCATTCCTTAGGGAAATGAGGATAAATTTGAAAGAAGGTGCACACCCAATCAAGAAGAGACCCTCTTGGATGAATCCCAATTTGTGTGTGAAGGTAAAGGAATAAATTGATAAGATGATAGTATTTGGTATCATTGAAGCGGTGGAGGAATCAAAATGGATAAGTCGAATGGTGATTAGCATCAAAAAGGATGGGCAGACTAGAATCTGCGTGGATTATAGGGAGTTAAACGTGGTTTGTAGCATTGATCCTTTTCCAACCCCTTTTACTGAGGAAATTTTGGAAGGAGTCTTTGGGCGCGAAGTCTATTCCTTTACGGATGGATTTTTGGGATACCACCAAGTTCAGATTGTAAAGGAAGATCAGAGGAAAATAACTTTCACCATCAAGTGGGGAAGTTTCACATATACGGTCGTGCCTTTTGGGTTGAAGAATGTACCGGTTGTGTTCTCGCGCATTGTGGTACAAGCATTCTAGGACTTCATCCAAAAATTTCTTTAGGTGTATTTGGATGATTGGATGCTTTATGGGATGTTTAAAAACCATTGTGATAACTTGAGGTTGATGTTTAAGAGATGTCGGAAGTTGAGGATATCCCTCAACATTAAGAAATGTGTCTTTACCACTCCATTTTGGACATTATTGGGACATACCATATGCAAAGAAGGCTTGCTTTAGTAGATCCTGCCAAAGTTATAGTTATTGTGGGATTGGGGGAGCCTACTAGCCAAAGTGTAGTGCATGGATTCCTTGGCCATACGGGGTAATACATAAAATTCATCGGGGTATGCCAAGATCTCCACACTTTTGGAAGAACTACTCGAGACAAAAAAGTTCCTTTCGGTGGGGAGAGGTGTAGTAGAAGGAATTTGACACTTGGAAGGATAGGCTTATCACCATGCCTATTTTATGGTTTCCTTCTTAGGATAGGCCTTCCCATGTCCATGTGGATTCCTTTGGAAAAAAATTGGAGTAGTACTTATGCAACCCGGTGAAGGGATTGTTGATCATCCTTTGTGTTTTCAAGTAGGAAGTTGACACCAACAAAGAAAAATTACATGATGGTGAGTGCAAGGCCTTTTCAATTATCTACATGCTTCACAAGTTTAGATAGTATTTGCTTATAACTCCCTTTATATTTTATACCGACCACATTACATTGAATTACTTAGTAAACAATCCCATTTTGCAAGGGTGCATATGTCGTGGGTACCCTTATTTGAAGAATTAGAGTTCACATGTAGTGGTGAAACCTAGAAAGAGAAATTGTGGGCCTAATCATTTATAAGGAATTAACTCGGGGAGGATGCACAGAGCATTGAAGAGACTATGCCGGACATTCAACTATTTAGATTGCGATGCATGCCCTTTGATTTGGAGGATATTACGTATTTCTTAAGGAAGGTGTGGCACCTGAAGGGATGAAGGAATTGGAGAGAAAGAGGTTATCCATATGCGTCGTGTCCTACATGTTAATCAATGGACATTTTTATAAAATGGGTCGTCATGAGGTTCTACGGTGGTGTATGCTAGAGCATGACCACATCACCATAATGGAGGAAGCGCATGGTGGGATTGCAAGAGTAAACTATGTGGGAAATACAACCGCGTGGAAAATTATACTAGTAGGGTTTTTGTGGAAGACCATTTATCAAGATTGCATTGAATTTTGCAAGGCCGTTGACTAATGTCGAGTACCTTGGAAAACCTAGAAAAAGGGATGAAATGCCCTTGCAACCAATACCCATCACCTTGAACCATTTGAGAAATGGGCCGTTGAATTTGTCGAACTAATCTCACTAGTAGCGTGAGGGACTGGTTCATGGTATATAATTACTTGCACCGATTATTTAAAAAGGTGGGAAGAGGTAGTACCACTAAGGATTGTACTTTAGCTATAGTGTTAGATTTCTATGGGAGGATATAATCAATGGTATGGATGCCCATTGATCTTAATGAGTGATAGAGGTACACACTTATTAAATGAGAGGGTCCAGATTCTTTTATCGAGAATTCATGGTGGCCCATCATAAAACTACCCCTTATCACCCACAAGAAAATGGAACTACAGAGGCGTTTAACAAAATACTTAGTCATACCCGACTAAGATATGTGATGTTGGTAGGAAGGACTAGGATGATAAAGTTTTAGTTGTTCTTTGGGCATATAGAACAACCTATAAAACATTGAACAAAGCCACACCATTTTAGCTGGTTTTTACCATGGAGGTAGTCTTACCGGTTGAGTTTATGTTACCTTCACTACGTATAGTGCACGTAGGAGGATTGGATGATGAACATGCAACTTGGACAAGAGGATAGATGAACTGATGGTTGGATGAAAGACCATCCCTAGCTAGGTGGAGCCAAAGGAATGAAAAAGAAGATCAAAAGGCATGGCATGATTTTCACCTTAAAAATAAGAAGTTTGAGGTTGGGCGAGATGGTGTTATTATATGATTCAAATTTTCTATGCTATCCTGGGAAATTGAAATTCCAGTGGTTGGGTCCTTATATAATCTTGTACATCCTTGATTTAGGTGCGTGCCGATTACAAGTCTTGGATGGGACAAAATTACTGGACACTTCAATGGAAGTAGGTTGAAGCCCTGCTATAAATAAGTCTTCTTGGTGTTTGTAAATAAGGTAGTTTTTCCAGTTAGTTTAGAATTTGCTTTATACATTTTCCTTTCTTGTGTTTCCCTTTCACATTGTTGTCTTGTTTTACACCTTGGGCATCGGTAACCTTATTACTTTTTAGAGTTATGAATGCTCACAGGACCGCACATCATTTTAGTGTGGGGTGGAGTGATGAAGGGAAGTTTGGAGAAAGTGCAAGGAAGATTATGTGGGTAGCCCGATTGCATGGCC
The DNA here is from genome assembly GCA_018340775.1 of Taxus wallichiana var. yunnanensis. Classification (NCBI taxonomy): domain Eukaryota; kingdom Viridiplantae; phylum Streptophyta; class Pinopsida; order Cupressales; family Taxaceae; genus Taxus; species Taxus wallichiana. Next base: position 522,214,920 of record CM031238.1, read on the forward strand.
CTATTGAAAAACAAAAAGTGCATAGGTGGAAGAAGGAAGGTTGGTGTCAAGATAAGGCTACATTTAAAATCCACGTATAGAGGAAGAAAGGAGTGTAGAAACAACACAAGGTAGGAGAAATAAAGAGTCACGAGGACAGAAGAAGTGCCTTTCGTGCTAGTGATGCACGCGCAAGAGTCTCCTATCAAGATGGATTGGTTGTACGCGAGGAAGGTTGGGAAAGTTGTTCGCATAGGATTGGGCACGTGAGTAAGGGTGCTGAAGTCGGTTTTATTTGAAAAAACCACATTAAGTACAATCGTACGGTGGTAGGTGGAGTAGCCTTTAATGTGTAAAAGTGGTAAAAGCTATAAATATAATGGTGGAAACTTCATTATTTTACTTTGTGAATGAGAGAGAGAATAGATTTGTAAAACTAAGGTTTCTAGAGTTGATCCGTACGAAGAGAAATTGCTATAAATTGAGTGTAAGTGGTCGATTGATCTACAAACCAGAGAAGAAGTGATTCATGGGTGTAGGAAGTAGTGTGCGAAGTGTCATCGGTGAAAATAAATCTTGGTTAGGGTTTTATTGTTAGGGCATGGGTCGTGAAGAGAATTTCTCTGCACGGTTTGAGATCCGAAGGCCCGGGAAGAAGCGAAGTGTGAGATGACATTTACAAAGCCACCCAAGAAACTAGCTGAATCATCCAAGAAGGGAAAGAGAAAAGGCAAGGGTAAACGCAAACAAGAAGAAATACCCATAGACATAAATGAGGAATGGTATGAAAAAATGTAATACCTAGATGAAGTCTTACTTGGGCAAGAATGGGAATCCCACTTAAGAAAGATGTCAATGAGCAATTATAATCATCACTCAAACATGATTGAAAAGGAGATGGCATTGGAGTTGGTGCACCCAATGAATAAGAGAACATTAGATATATTACCTATCTATAGGGACAAGGTCAAGGTCAAACCGGAGAAGGTAGGACTATTACATCTCTATGAGTTGCCATACTTCGGGAATCCCTGAGCACCTATATCAATGGTTGATGGCTCGCGTGCACGAGGACTACTTCAATTTTGTTGGGCACAAGATGGGCACAAGATGAACATAACCCCATCTCATTTTGCACTTCATGGGCCTAACTGTGAAGGAGAAAACTTATAAGATGACCTTTGCGATGAAGAAATAATTAAGTATACCATCGCCGCATACGAGTACAAGAAGGGTTCGAGATACTTTGATATCTCATACATTAGTGACCTGGTGATGAAGATGGCCATGCACCTCATCATAAAGCTAAATGGACAAGAGAGATGGACCCATGTGAAGAAGAACTTGCTAAATGTTTTTTTTTAAAGATCTCGAGAGGGCACCATCTAAAATATATCTCTGCGTATATTATGGATGAGATTTTTAGTAGCATGCAAGAAGGGAACAAGATCCATTTTGGAAAAGTTTTGTTAACCATAGTGTTTTCAAAAATAAGAGTGTCGGATGCTTTTGAAAAATTCATATGGGAGTACCCTTCAAGACCCTTCAATCAAAAAGAGGTTTAAAAATACACCTATGAAACAATGACAATAGTACATAAGGCATGCCTAGAGAAGTGGTACATGTTCCTAAGGAACACATTCGAGGAAGAATGGAAAATACCTGAACAAATTCCACCCACCATCGAGGAGAAGAAGAGTTTGCGATATACCAACACTTCTACATTAGCAGATTTATTTTGACAAATGGCACATGGAGCCCTTTGTGAAAGCTCCCCTTTTATTTCACCTTCTAATACTTCCAAGTAGGGGTGAATAGATTTAAAGAATCTAAGAAGCTAAAGCTCGATCTAGGTATTCGGACCAAGAACATAGAGAAATGCATAAAGGGTTTGTCTACCTTGGAAAGCACGCATACGTTGAGAGGTATGTTTCGTAGGAGGTGCATATAGTAAAACCCCGACATTACCGATCGCAGAAAGGACGTAACTATAATATACCTTCGTATCGGGATGAAGTTCAAAAAGGGCACGTATTTGAGAGGACAAGGTGTCCATACCGAGGACCTTGTTGGTAGGAAGAGGCCCATGCCTAAGATAAAGGAGAGGGAATAACATAGGAACAAACCAAGTTTGGTGGAAACACAGCTATAGGTACCCTTGGGCAAAGTACCTACATACGCAAGAAGAAGAGAATCGAAGTCAAGGACAAGACCCTATAACTATAAAATCCACTAAGGAAGAGTCATTAAGACAAGACAAGACCAAATCACCTACATCGAGTCTCTAGTTAGGGAAGAAGAGAAGATGACAAAAGAGTTGGGGTCGAGCACCTGAGACAACTTGGTGTGCCAAGAAGAGGAAAAATATGAGGGTGAAGAAGAGGAACTTGAGGTAAATCGGGATCAACCCATCTATAATGTGCATGAATCATGGGAAGAAGATGGAGAGGAGGTGAAGAATGAGTTCATCTTCATGTAAATGAAGGGCGGCTAGGAGGAGGAAGGCACCCAAGATGGAGATGGGAGTGAGGAGGCGATCTGAAGGGACTAAGGGCCTTAAGACCCATAAAAGAGGAAGTAAACAAGGTGACATAAAGGGAGGCCGAGAAGATAATTAATTCCTTGGTCAATGAAGAGATGGAGTGCAGCAGAGCTGGTGTTAAACGAAGACAAGGAGGTGACCACGAAGAAAAAACAAAGCATCACTAGTGGCCCCATACTAATCTGTAACTATTCCTAAGGGCATGCACATAGGGAGTAAGTGCACAGAGGGGGAAAGGAAAATGATGGGTTATGTAGATGACCCCAACAAAGTGTTGCGCGCATGCTTTCAAAGTACCATATCAAAAAATGAGCTCACAGTGATGGTATCCTTTGATCCTGAGGGTGGATACCCACGGACAAGGAAAATGCTCTCATGGGATTTTGATTCCCACCTTGATGAGCCTGAGTTCGAGCTAAGCCATGGGGCAGTAATAACTTTTCTTGATAAAAAATGAGAAAACCCCATCATAAACATGCAATATCTCTCAGATGAACAAGTGTGCAATGTGCTCAAAAAATTCTCTGTTGAGTTGGAAGCTAGGCTATTTGGCCGGAATGATAGAGTTAAATTCCTAGATGATTTAATGGAGAAAAAGGAGGAAGAGCTAGCTGAGAAGGCGAAGGAGATTAGTCAAGAAAAATTGATAAGCGCCTAATTGTAGCATGAGTTAAGGGAAGAAAAGGATAAATTGTGTGATGTTTGAAAAAAGGTGGAGTGTATCTCATATGCAATTATTTTAAGGCATCCGAACCTAACACCTCCCACATAGAAGTATGGTTCCTCCTGGAATGGCTAGAGGACTTGACACGAATCCTCACCGTGGAAAGGAAAACCCTAACCCATGAGTATGCGAAGAAGTAGCTATGTGCTTGGATAAGGAAGACAAGTTAAATTTCATCACACTTTTAGTAGAGTACAACAAGGTCCTTATGGATATAAATATTTCTTCCCAAATAGGTGAGACCGCATATGACAATTGCGCGAGACAGAGAAAAAAGTGGCGGGCATCTTGGTCGCCGATGATGAAGCGAGCTAAAAGAATTTAGGGAAAAGAATAAGGGTAATAGGGCTAAGCGAGAGAAGATCCTAGCTGAGGTGGAGAAAAGTCAAAAGCTATTGAGGTCTAGCGGGGCTCAATCAAAAACCGGCTTAAGGAACTATACCCACTGATCATGAGGAAAATGAATGCCCTGGAAGATAGGGGCAAGGAGTTGGAAACAATGGTTGAAACTTTGAGCACAGAAGAGGAGGGACTAAGTTTTGATGATGTAAACACTTTAGTCAGTGATCTCTTCAGAGTGTGCAATTGAAGTTAACACTTGGGAATAATCTAGAGGTTGACCTACAAAAGAATTTTCCCCTCTTTCTTCTTTAGATGGCATTTTTCCCCTTCTTCTTTCTCTTTCCCATTATTTATCCCCTTCATTGTTTCCCAAGATTTTAAGTCTTGTTGTAATTCTTTATTCTTTGAGAAGGTTTCCGAGGGTGGAGAACAACAACCTTACCTAAGTATACCCCATGTGATATGGTCCAAATTTTGAGCCAAATCAAGGTCATTGTACCCATTGTTGAGTTTCTTAGGATCCCTAAGCATAGAAGAAGAGAATTTGAGTACTTGGGATTTAAGGAGGAGGTGGAAGCCCCAAGATAAGATGCTAACAATGTAGATATCATGCTTATAATTGAAGAATTGGAAATGCCACAGGCATTGGAGAATTTTGGGGAATCCCTTGAAGTATATCTAGGAACTTCCCTTGTTGAATCCCAACTTGATGTTGATCCATTTTACACTACTATAATGAATAAAGATAGAATGTTTCACAATTATATGTTTGATTTAGGAGATTCATGTAATGTGATTCCCCTTGAAGTTATGAATGATTTGGACATCAAGGTGACAAAAACCTATGAAGAGTGCCTTGCTATGAATTCAAGAGAAGTGCCTATGATTGGATATGTCAAAGGTTTGGTGGTACAATTAGCATCTTACCCTCGTAAGTTCTTAACCATGAATTTACTTATTGTGGACTTCCCTTTTAAATGAGGTATGTTGTTTTCAAAGAAGTGGGCTACTAGTGTTGGTTGAATTTTGTAGATGGATATGTCATATACAACCATACCAAGTGGAAGGAAACCTTGTCAAGTTGTATGGTGAGAAAATGAGGCTATATTTGATTGAATATCCTAATAATTCTTCTTATGAAGTTCTATATAAAGATGTGGATGTTAATAATTTTTTCGGGTATGCTAAATTTGAGGAGAAAAATATTAATGAAATTAAATTATTTCAACACATTGGTGTCTCTTAGTCCCTAATGTTTGATGGAGTTGTCCTTGTATCTCTAAACCAAGAGATCTTTAATTTTTCTTTCAAACTTAAATTTGAGTGCACAAATAATATTTTTGAGTATGAGGAACTAGTCTTGTGACTTAGGATTGCATGGAGATATAGTATCAAGGACATATTTGTTAAAGGAGATTAAGAGTTGGTGGTCAAAAAATTCAGAAAATTGTATGCTACAAAAAATCAAAGGATGAAGTAATAAAAGCATGCAATTTAAGTTTTTATTGAGATGTTTGACTCCTTTAATATATTGTATCATGATAGAAATCAAAATTCTACAATAGATAGGTTGAAAATGCTTGGATCCAGGTTTGAAAACTGCACTATTTATCCTTATTGTGATTATGGTATTAAAGTATTGTCAAGACCATTTCTCCCTGATAATGTAAAATATTCGCAAGTTTTTGAAGATGATTCCCAGGTTTAGATGTTTTTTTCATAATGAATGAGGATTGACCAACCAATGTATGGGCTGAGAACAAATGGTTTCTATTTATGATGGTAAGGAAACAATGTTTGAAAAATATATTATTCAGTTAAAAACCAACACCGTTCCAAGAGGGTTGGTTGCTTTAGAATAAAATTTTGATAATGCTGACAAGGTGGTTCATAGAAATATCTCATCTAAAAGAGATATGGAAGAGCATAATCTAGGAACTAAAGAAAATCCCAGGAAATTATGGTTAGGAAGTAATTTTAGTAAGGATGAAAATAATTCCTATTTTGATTTGTTGAAGAAGTACCAAGACTGCTTAGCATGGACTTACTAAGAAATGAAAGCATATAGGGAAGATATATTTCAGCATGATATACCTTTATAACCTAATGCTAAATCATTTAGGAAAAATAAGAGGCCACTTAATTTACTTCTCTCCCTCAAAATGCAATAAGAACTAAAAATTTAAGGGATGGAGGAAATACAACCAACAAGATATTCTTCGTGGGTGGAAAATTTAGTCCCACTAAGAAAGAAGAATGGAGATATATTTTTGTGTGGATTTTACAAACTTGAATAAGGCCTCAATTAAAGATACCTTTCCATTTCCTAATATGGATAACATGGTACAATTGGTCACTAAGTCTAAGTGTTTGTACACATTAGATTGATTATGTGGTTATGAACAAAATAGAGAGAATCAAAACAAATTTTACCACCCCATGGGGTACCTATGTATATGTGAGAATTCCATTTGGTTTGATGAATGTTGGGGATAATTTTCAAAGAGCCATGGATGTTACATTCTCAGGTTATATCAATGATTTCATTGCATTTTACTAGGATGATGTGATAGTTTTCTAGAAAGAGAAGTGATCACTTGAAACATGTGGAAAATATGTTGATAAGGTGTAGAGAATATGACATCTCATTGAATCCTAAAAAGTTCCATTTTGGGGTTCAAAAGGAAAAGTTTTGGGGAAAATTATGTCAAAAGAAGGGGTCATGATTGATCCTGAAAGGGTGGAAGCAATTGGTAAAGTTCCTATCCTAAAAAATAAGAAAGGGATTTTGTCCTTTTTATATAGATAAATTTAATTAGGAGATTCATTTCTTATTTTACTAAAATGAATATCCCTATTACAAGCATGCTAAAGAAGGACCAAATTATCAAATGGGAGGAAGGAGCTCTCCAAGCTTTCACTGGAATCAAAGAAGTATTGAAAAATGCTCCAGTATTGGTAGCCCCTGATTATAAGAAGGATTTTCAGATATTTTCCTTTGCATTTGAAATACCAATTTCATACATACTATTTCAAAATGATTAAGAAGGAAATGAAAGTCCTATTTCCCTTTTTAGTAAATTCTTATAGGAGGTTGAATTGAATTATAACATCATGGAGAAGAAGGATTTTGCCTTGGCGAGAGAAACTAAATTTTTTTGGCCTTATTTTCTTTAGCTCTAAGATTGTTTCCTATGTTCCCCACACTATGGTCAAATAAATTTTATTAGAAATGGATATTTCTAGTAAGATATGTTGTTGGGTGAATAAGCTGCAAGAGTATGAGATGGATATATAGACCTCTAAGATGGTTAGCGAGTCTAGGCCTTGTAAAGATAATGGAAGAAATAAATATACATGTGATGGATGTTAATGAAATTGAGGGAGGAAATATGGATGTCAAGGATAATTTCAATTCCACATGGTATAAGGACACAATATTCTACCTTAGGAATTCGAAATGTCTAGGGTATCTAGATAAAAATCAAAGAAAGACACTGGAACTAACCTCCCAAAAATATATCATAATTGATTTTGGGTAGGCTTGGAATTGTTGGAAGAGTAACTTACCACAAGATCTTAAGGGAAAGTTATTGGTGGCCCACACTTTTCAAAGATGAAACCTTGTTGGTCAAGAAATGTGAAAGTTGTTAGAGGTTTTCAAGAAGAATGAAATATTTAGGTGCTCTACCCTTGCAACCAGTGTCAATAGAAGCTCCTTTTAAACAATGGGGCATGGAATTTATTGGAGAGATATCAGATCCCTCAAGTGTAGGGAAAAATGGATATTGGTGGCCACTAATTATTTTACCAAATGGGTTGAAGCTATCCCCACTAAAAAATTAACTCATCAAATTGTCATGGATTTCATCCTAAATCATATAATTTGTAGGTTTGGAGTACCTACAAAGATAGTTGTTGATAATGCCATGAGCTTTTGAGCTAAGCCATTAGTAGTTATGTGCTAAGAATATGGGATAAATATGACATATGCATATAACTACAATCCTTAAGGGAATGGTCAAACTGAATCAAGCAACAACAAAAATTTCTTAAGATAATTAGAAGAACATTGGAGGTTAATAAAAGGAAATGGGGTGAGCAGTTGAATTTTCTTTATGGGCAGATAGAATCATTGCCAAAAGAGCCACTGGAAAGAGTCCATTTGAATTAGTTTATGGATTCCAGGATATTTTACCCCTGCATATGCAATTATCTTCTTATCAGTTCCTACAACAGCTTGAGGATGAAGAGGTGAACCCCTATGAAGCTAGGATTAATCAAATAGTTGAGTTGGATGAAGAGATAAGGGAGTCTCACCAAAGAAACCTTAGATTCAAAGAGAAACTCAAGAAATTATTTGATAAAAAGGTGACCCCTAGAACTTTCAGTGTTGGAGATCTTTTCTTATTGTGGGATAGTAGGCATGAGGATAAGGGGAAACATGGTAAATTTTATGCTTTATGGATGGGTCCATATTCCATTGACATAAGAATTGGTGAGCACACATTTTTCTTGAAGGACCTAGATGGAGAGTTGCTTGAATTTCCTATTAATGGAAGGAATTTGAAACACTTATTAGATTGATTTAAAAAAAGGTATGAATCATTTTACAATGTATATTGTTTTTGTTTTTGTTTTTTATTTTTATTTTTTTTGTTTTTGTTTTCTTGGTCTAGAGTGACCAGTTTCCTCGGTTTCTTGGTTAGTTTTTATGATGTGTGTTGATGTTATTTGATCTAGTGTATACTTTTAATGACTCTATAACCTAATGGATATAGGAAGTTGCTATGTTTTATGTCTGGTATGTATGGTTCTTATGGCACCACATGGGGTGACCATCCCCGAGTCGAGCCAGCGTTAGTGCTTATTTTGATCTCACCCTCTTATTTAGTGTCTTCCTTCAAAAACAATTCTCTAACTGGTTTCCTCATATGAAAAATGTGTATTTTAAGATATAGCCATTGTTAATGTAATTTAAAACCTTTTTTATGTCATAAATCCTCTTTTCGGTCGAGGAACATAATAGCCATATTGCTTCGAAATAATACTTATAAAGGTTGATCATGAATCGGGTGTAATCTTGAAAAATATCCTTGTATATCATCCTTTGGCCATTGTTACAAATTTCATACTTTGCTCTACCACCCGAAGATACGTGGCATGTTCCCATTGGTTGTAGTGTTACGGGATTAATTTGCAAAGTTACAACAATTACATAATATTTACAAAATGCAAACTTAGCCCCGAGGCCCAACGAATATTCCTAGAATATTCAAATTCAAAGGATGTAAAACAAGAAGTTGACCCTGCTCCCAAAGAGGTATACATGTTAAAAGATGATTGGAGTGGGGAATCAAGGCCGATAATGTTATCTTAACATTAAGTCGATAAAAATACAAAGTATAGAAAAATCTCGAAACCCGCCAAGGACACATGTCGTATTATTAAGAAAAGGTAGGAGAAGTGGGGCCTTGGTTTGAATTGGTAATTTAGTGTTCGATCAGCAAAATAAAAGGATATGCAAAAATGGAACATAGTTATACCACATTTAATATTTAAACATGTGTCAGGATCACAATAAAAGTCAAGGGTGGGTGATCAGGTCAAATGTGTAAACTTGTTTGCATTTAAAAAGTAGTGCAAAAATACAAAAAGAATCCCTGAGCCTACATAACATGTAATTTTTCCACATGGATGACCCAAATTTAAAAAAGGGAAGGTAGGACGGATGGCCACGATTCAATGCATTTATGGTTTCCACCATTAATGCATTTTTACACAAATCAAGGCAAGATTGTTTAAAGTATTTGAATACTTTGAGATTTTTACTATCGTATGTCAAGATTTAGATGCCCTTGCTATCAAAATTTTCAGAGGAACAAAGTGAAATTATTCAAACAAGTATCAATTTGGATCTAAAGGCTTGAAAATCTAAGAAGCAAAGGTGAACTACATGGACATTTACATAGGAAACTGGTAAGGATTGTACTACTCTTGTACTTTCATTATTTTTACTCCACAATTTGCAAAGAGATTAAAAGTAGAAGCTAGGGCATAAAAGATGAAGAAATTGCTGTCATTTTTTCATGTCACATCCGAGTTACCAGTGATTTAGATAAGATTACAGACATGGATTTAATGAATGTTGATTTGAATGAATTCCTACAAAGATTGAATAGCCCAGAAAAAAATGAACTCATTGAAGAATTAGAGGCCAGTAAAATTTCCTCAACTGGTGTCATACCTCCCTTTGTGCATTTCCCTGAATTGGTGAGGCTTTGTTCCATGAAATATAATCCAGAAAAGAGAGAAGTCTTAGATGGGAGTGGTGAAGCAGTATTGACTTAACACCCAAGGCCTTCAGGATAATGCTAAACTTACCAGTAATCAAAACTCCAATAACCCTAGGTGTTGAATTAGCCCTTAAATACTATGAAGCCAAGAAGAGAGACTATGCTAAACTTATAAACACTAAGTGGTTATTAGTAGACAAGAAGGTAACTACCATAATTCCCAAGAAATTGGTTAGGGCATAGTTTGTGGAAGAAGCAAAAGATGTAGTTGTGTTGCTAAGTAGGATGGCTAGTTTGGAAATAACAAATGAATTCAAATAATGGATGTGCCCATATATGTGGATTTTTTTAGAAAGGAAAGGGAACATTTTTTGGGAAACCCTTATTGTTGATTCAATTCATGAGCATCTTCTAGCATTGGCTGTAAAGATCAAGATGGGTGGTGTTGGGGAGCTCAAGTTTTACATGATGACATATCTAATTTACAATATTACAGGCCATATATGTTTCCCTATCCTTATACCACACGTACATTTCAAAAACACAAAATGCATGAGGTTTATCCCCAATTATAATTGAGTAATTGGAAGGGAAATGTAATATTGGTGAACGATACATTTTTACACCTATCATATGCTTGAATGGGAGCAATATAGAATATTAGAAGAAGATAGAAATACAATAATGGAATATGGTTGCTTCTTTATTTAGTATAGGATATTCACTTACATAAGATCTAGTGGATTTGAGGGACACCATGCAAATTACCAAGGTATTTAGATGATAATATGGCTTTATGTGAGTTGGCAAGACAATTAACACTGTTCATAAGATGATTGCCAGACACAAAAATAATTCAAGTTCCCTATTAGAATTAGGAGATATTCCTGCCCTTCCATTATAAAATCTAGGATGGTGAGGGAAGTGTAGACACCTATAATTTATCTTGAACAATTTAAATACTTAAATTGTGTTAATTATCCCCTTTCCTGCAAATTGATGACATATTATCAATATCACACATTTTATCTTCTATCATTGTTAATTAACTACATTACACTAGTTAGTTATCCCTTCTATCCAAAAAAATAAATCAATTAACGACCTTACGTTAATTAATCCTTCTTTCTATATGGAATAATTAATTAGCTTCCTCTTCCATTAAATCAATAAATCATCATTTATTTGATTAAAATCCCCCCATATTATAAATCATGCTACTTATTTCGCTAAAAATCTTCTATAATCTTGCACACCTATTAATTAATCACTTTGGTTAATTAATAAACCCCCTCAATCTTCATGAGTCACTAAAGGAAAAAATAAACTCTCCTAAGGTTGACTCAACCCTTTCTAAACCTTCCTTATCCACAACTAAGCCAACATCTATATTATACCACATATAAAGGGATGTAGAGATTATTCTATCCATTGGGCTATATAAAGAGCCCTCATCCTAAATTTCTACTTACACATTGATACACTTACATGAGCATAGGGCATATACTATAGCCATTTATCATCTTGGACCATTCTTCCATTTGAAGAGATAACTTCCTTCATTTCTTCTATTCATCCTCCCAAGTTATTAAGTCATGTGGAGATATGTCAAATGGTATTATAGTCATGGATTGAAAAGACTCCATTCTTGAAAACCTTGGGATTTCAAGCATATAATTAACTCTTCGATTGCTAGAGATCTATATAGGTTCATATCATTTCATTTAGCATTCAAGTAAGAGATAGGAGTTAATATGTTTAGCTTGTTTAGCTTGAAATATTCATTTTATGTTTAATGTAGATAAGTTGATAGGTTATATTTCCTTAATCTCTTAACATGATGATGCATAGGTTTAGATTAGCATTTTATTGAAGCTACTAGGTGGTAGTTCAAATTCTAATTACATAGGTAACTAATTCTTGCATACATTTGGCACTCGATGGGAGATGGTTCCATAAATTTCCAGTAGATACGTCATATGGCCACTTAGATGACTCGGGTGATAGGCCTACTACAATGAGACTCGTGCCTAACTAAAACTACCGATATTCAAGAATGATCAACTTCGTGCGGAGAGCGAGCGGTGGGTCGGGATGCGGTTTATGACTATCAAAGCATAGATAACATATTTTCAATGTACATATGGGATAATGGTTACATCCCGCACTCGATACTTGGCTATAGTAGAGGGCCCTAAACCCATGCCTTCTCATGTAGTCGGGCCTAGGACCATGAACTCCGTGTCTATCCTCGTCCATGTGATCCGGGCATGGGGCCATGAGCCTATCTTGGCTCTTGTCATATCGGCTTGGGAGCCTATGATGGACCCCTTCCATCATGTTGTTGACCATTAAAAGGATCATCTGGGCCACCTACTCTTATGTCATCACCCTTGTCACTTTGTTGTATGGGATCTTTGGTGGTGCCCAAATGCTTTCTACATATGCCTCATCTAATATAGTCAAACACCATGGAAAAATAGTTTCTTACCAATCCAAGTAGTCGGGTGTGGTACTGGTTCCCTAACCTATCGGGAAGGGTCCCAAATCTGTGGTACCACCTATAAAAAGTTGGCCCTGACTCGAGCCACATGTATACATGGTCCCATGGCCAGCCTCTCTACATCCTAGTGAGCATACCACATATCATGTTGTGATACCCCCGAATCCGATCAGTTGTTGTTGACATTAGTCTACCTTGTATAGTTTCAACGATATAGTCATGCGGTTGCCTAGAAGAAATTTCTCTACCACAAATACACCAATATTTTCTCCATCCTCGAGGCCACATTTGTATGTGCTTATAGGGCCTCCAAATGATGTCTCTCTCCAGCATCTCATCAAACTCTTGCCGATAATAGTATACACTTCCTAGATGCCCTCAAACATCATCTCTCTTAGAGACCCAAGCCATGAATTTCAGCTCCTCTGGAACTCGGACATGCAATGTGCCTATAAGGCGCCCAATCGCTATATGGTCCTAGGACCATATCTATAATAATGAATCGGCCCCATCGTATTCGATGGTGGTAGGTAATCATATGCAAATCCCCATATAAATGTGCTAGTATGCACTATCCCTAGTAGTATCGCTTGCCACATAACACTCCATGTACTAATGTGATCAACCCCATCGTAAATTATTTCCATGTCTTATCATTGAGTAAGAACCCACTAATAAGTATAATCAAGTAGAGTGGTCCACAGTGCAGATTTGGATCAGTTATAAAATCATGTAACAACATTGTTATACCCTCGTGGGGTATCTCATCACAACAAAATAGGTCATTAATCACCACAGTAATCTAACCAAAATAGCTCGTATACTCAATCAGTAAGCCTACAATGGGAACACAAAAAATATGCCATACACGTCCTCTAGTGTGATGGTCATCTCTCCTATGGGGAGCCTAAAACATTGGCTCTCGATGTGCCACTACTCAATCAAAGTGGTCAGTAGACCATGGTCTAGGGTAATCGAGGGCATCCACACTACATAGCCTAATCCAAACACCTTCAGTAGTATTGTCATCATGAGATGGTCTTATCGGTGCATGCTCCCCTCCATCTTAGCTATATGAGTGTTTTTCTCTTGCATCTATAACACTTGAAACTTCCTCTATAAAAACATCACGTATGTCATATACTAATAATTATTTTAGGTCCTTCTATTTTCTTCTATCCTATCCTAAAATTTTACTTTCTTCTAAGTGTCACTTGGTGGCATTTTTTCCCTTTTCATCTCTCGTAGGTTCTTGCGTGCCCTTTAGGGCATGTGTAGACCTTATGGTGTGTGTGCCCCCTTTTAGCATGTGCATGTGCACACATCCACCTCAGGGCACTTGCATCATGTTTTTCATATCTACATGTGCACACAGATGTGTGTGGTGTGTGTGTGCCAAGTATTTTGTGTATGTGCATCCATGCATGTACTATTGGCATGTGTGTGGGCATGTATATGATTTTTAGGGTATATACACATGTGCACACATGTTTATTTAGTGCTTGTGCGTGTGCGTATATGCTTCAGGGTATATGCGCCACCATAGGGGTGCCTGCACTATACCCTACTACTACATTCCTAATAAAAGCATTAATTACACTATTAAATGTGGAATTAATGGAGGTCAAGCTACTCACAAAGGAGCCATTATCTTCATGTCGGGTGAATTCCCAAACTCTGTCATCATGTCTCATGTTGTCTCATGCTCTCACCATCATCCTCATCACTATTAGGGGTCTCGCGATAAAATTTTGGTAAAGTGAATTTGTTGCGGTGATTTACCCCCGAGGTGGGGTATATTAACCTATTCTCACTATTCATGATGCCTGGAAGAATTTTTTGACTGTTGTTAGTGCTCTAACCTTTCTTCTACCCATTGTGAATAATTATTTTATTTAAATAATTTTTTTCTCTCATTTTTCATCATTTTGGAGCATGTTTTTGCCATCCGGTACTCATTTATTCTCACTAGCATAATTTTATTGCTCTAGGTGATATCCCTTCTTGTCTTCATTCTCGGTGAATAATTATTTAGTATTAAATAATTATTTCATTAATTTTTCCATTGTAACAGGACATTATTTGACTCTTGTTGCTTGTTTGTTCTCCATAGGCCATTTATTTTACATTTGGGAGATTCTTCCTAATTCTTCTACCTTCTTGTACATGATTAATTCTTCAAAAATTTAAACAAAAAATAAAAATAAAATAAAAATCAACACAAACCCTAAAAATTATAGAACCTACAAAAATAGGTAAACCAGTTCCTAGCATGAAACTCATGTCTTGCGTATGGTACTCTTTCCATATCTTGCTAGAAACTTTCATGTCTTCACAAATCAAATGACTCATGGATCATCAGATTTACAACCATTTATAAAGCTATCTTGTTTGCTTTGTTTGTACTCTAGGGCACATCTAGTTGCATGGTTATATTTAATTGTGCACAATGCTTTCTCCTTAGACCCGGTTTCCGTCATCATCTTCCCCAACATGTATCCTTACTCAAGGCATCATTTTTAACCTTTGTCATACATCATGAAAATTTGGTATTCTTCATCTTGATAAAAAAACATTTGTAAAACCATCTTACTCATTGTTGATTGGAATATGTGTGCTTGTACTTTTTTCCCTATTAAATGATCTTATTTCCTTCTCGTATTGCTCTTCTTTTGGTATGTTGCTTTGAGTTGGTGTTTTCAGAAATGAACAATTATTCATAGTATGGCTTTACATGTAATTATACTATTTTTGTATGCTTACATTTTTAATAAGGACCGATGACGTAGATCTTCGGAAATATGATGACAATAAAGTTGTTCCAATACACCGGATAAAAGCTTTCTCTTTTCTTTCCTTCTTCATTCCTCTTCGCACCATTCTCGATCGATGTTATTCTTCTTATTCACATGGGGCATTCTACCCCTACCCATTTCTCTCATCTATTTGGATCTTCAATCACCTTCCTTCATCACCCCATCGACACTCGAGGGGCATCTCTCACTTCTACTAATTTTTGTTTTACCCCTTCAAAATTTCATCCATATACTATCTTTGAAGTTATGTCACTTATGCCACCCCAAAGAGGGGAAAATGTAGACACCTATAATTTAGCCTAAAAAATTTAAATACTTAAATTTTGTTAATTATCCCCTTTCCTAGAAATTGACGACATATCGTCAATATCGCACATTTTCTCTACTATCGTTGTTAATTGACTACATTACACTAGTTAATTATCCCTTCTATCCAACAAATAAATCCATTAATGACCTTCCATTAATTAATACTTCCTTCTATCTACACTAATTAATTATTATTAATTAATTAGCTTCCTCTTCCATTAAATCAATAAATCATTATTTATTTGATTAAACTCCCCCATAGTATAAATCATGCTAATTATTCCTCTAAAAATCTTATATAAGCTTGCACACCTATTAATTAATCACTTTGGTTAATTAATAAACCCCCTCAATCCCCATGAGTCACTAAAGGAAAAAATAAACTCTCCTAAGGTTGAGTCAACCCTTTCTAAACCTTCATTATCCACAACTAACCCAACATCTCTATTATCCCACATGTAAAGGGATGTAGAGATTCTTCTATCCATTGCTATATAAAGATCCCTCATCCTACATTTCTACTTACACCTTGATACACTTAGATTAGCATAGGACATACACTATATCCATTTATCATCTTGGAGCATTCTTCCATTTGAAGATCTAACTTCCTTCATTTCTTCTTTTCATCCTCCCAAGTTATTAAGTCATGTGGAGATATGTCAAATGGTATTATAGTCATGGATTGAAAAGACTCCATTATTTAAAACCTTTGGATTTCAAGCATATAATAAAATCTTTGATTTCTATATATCTACATAGGTTCATCTCATTTCATTTAGCATTCAAGTAAGAGATAGGATTTAATTTTCTTAGCATGTTTATCTTGAAATATTCATTTCATGTTTAATGTAGAGATGTTGATAGGTTATATTTTCTTAAGCTCTTAGCATGATGATGCATATGTTTAGATTAGCATTATATTGAAACTACTAGGTGTTAGTTCCAATTCTACTTACATAGCTAACTACTTCTTGCATACGGGAAGAAATGGAAAGGTTTGATATGGATAAATTTGAGGTGAGGTCTAGCTATGACATTAGATGGGTGGTCAATACTTTGGAAAATTATTTTGAGCATGAACCTCACTTTGAGGACTATTGGATGAATTGCAGAGATGAAGAGGAATTCAGACTTAGGGATTTCTCAAGGATGACCCTCACATAGATCATTGATTTTAAAATTGTTGTAGTGCCTGAGGGAATTATGGATGACCAGCAGTTTGTGAGTCAATTTTATATTGATCAAAATATAGAAGGATAACCAATGACCCCCATAAAATGGGATGAGGAGGAATTAGATGATCAATATGGTATGATTTTTCATGTGATGAGGAGAACTTTGACTTGGTTAAAACAAAAGAACATAGATTTATCCATTCAGAATACAAGGGTGCTTAATAAGTTCAGGGAATTAGAGATTTTGAAGGAAGATCTTCCCCTTTGAAGGAGGGAGCTGATAATATGGATCCATTAGGAGGAAAATCCCCTCAATTACCTTCAAAAAGACCTACTATAGGAATTGTTTATGAGTGGACCATTGCTGCTAGTGGGATAGGAACCTCCATGTCTGCTTTGAAGCAGAAAACAAAATAAATACTTCTAAAATATATGGAAAATGCTCTATCACTTTCCAAAGACTCAAACCAAACAAAAGGAAAAGATTTGGCTAAAAAAATTTATCCTCCAAAGGTTATAACAGGATTCTAGGGTGCGAAAATATGATGAGACAAGTCGTAGCATGTGATAACATCCAATCCAAGTCACAGAGTGTTAAGGAAAGGGTGGCACCGAGTATCAAATAGTTTGAAGGGAAAAGAAAAGATACAAACTTGTATTTGAACAACCCTTGGTAAGAGAAGGTGATCATGCATTTAAGAAACACAAGCATAAGAAGGCTGAAGTGATTTATCCTCCCATGCTCACTAAGGAATAAGGAGTATATGCTTCCATGGTTCATCAAGAAACTCCACCACCAGAACAAAAGGATGTTCAAGTAAGTCCAAGTGTACAACCAATGTTTTCATCTTCAGATTTATCTCTAGGAGGAGTAATAGATGATATTACTCAAGAAAAAGTATCCCTAGGTAATGTCCCACCTAATCCACTAGATAGTTCTGTGTTAGAACAAGAGTTGAAGAAATTTATGCAACCCCAATTGAAGGTGTGAGTATACCTATTTTTGATCAATTGCACGAATAAAAAAATCCCAATTGACATAATGGACATAGACACAAATGAGGATATTCTTGTACTTGAGGAATTTGAAGTATCAGTTGAAAGACAAGTGGTAGAAGATACAAGTATTCTCCAGTCAGGTGAAGGAGTGAAGGAATCCACCCATGTGCCATTATTGAGTAAGAAATTCCAATGTCAGAAGTATCTTCTGAAGGAAAAACTACTTCAGAAATGAGAAAGTCAAAATTTTAAGGAATTTATGGTGGAGAAATTATGGATATTGTGGTACCAGTGAGAAAAATATCCAAGAGGAAACCAAGGTTACCAAAGGTAGTGGATCACCTCAAAGGGAAAATTCTGTTGAAGAAAGGGTGATTGAAATTGCAAAAGAAACCATTACAAAGGAAGATATTGATGAAAGTCGAGTACACAAGGTATTGGTAAAATTTAAGGATTGGCTATTGGGAGCTAGCACATTGTTCTACAAAAGGAGATATTAAAAAAGGAAATTGGTATACTAGTTCATGAGGATATCTCCACCAAACAACAACCTCTAAAGGAAGTAGAAACTACAAAAGAAAAATAATTACCTAAAGGAACAACACCAGCCCAAGAGGTTCCCAAGGAAAATGTAGAGGTTATGACTACATCAATTGAGGAGAAAAATAGAGAACATGTTCCAAATGTTGATATGACTCAAAAGGAAGTTGGTCAACCCCAAGTTTAGGATCAAGGAAAGAAGCAAGTGGGGAAGTGCCAACACAAGATGAACCAAAGAAATCAACATTGGAAGTGGAAAAAGTGTAACATAAGGATCCATTAGTGTAATATGTTCAAGAAATGTCTAAGAAATTGGTGGTTGTCCCTGAAAAACCTCAATAGACACTGCAAGAGACAAAGGTGGGAACTACTCTTAAAAAAAAAGGCTAGATAGGAGAATTTATTTCAAAATAAGAAGAAGAAGAAGAAGAAGAGGTTATACCTATGAAATCCATAGATATTACAACCTTGGATTTCCCAAAACCCACAAAGCTTCAAAAAAGGCTAGGGTCATTACTAAAACTCATACTGACCCATATGGATCCAGAACTTTGGAGGTGGCAATCCCACATGAGGAAAAACAAGAAGTGATATAACTGCAAGTGACTATAATGTTCAATTTATTCCTTTGGGAAAACCCTCAAGGGATGCACTAAAGAAAGAATTTTTAGAAGCATTCCATGGTTTTTTGCACAAATTTTACAAATATATGATATCAAAAAGGAAGTTAAAATAATGGGTTAGATCATTGAGTTCATGTTTAAAAGAATTATTTGGCCAATCTAATGAATTCCAAGAAGATATCTCTATTGATACTCCTAAAGTTGTGGGACATATTGAAAAATATGTTGAAAAGGTTAAAGTTTTTGATACTTGGGTGGAAAAATAATGGAAAAGGGAATAAATCCATTGAGAAAGATAGGATGAAATATGAAGAGCTTAAGAATAAGCTCAATGAAATTGATGAGTTAATTGAATAGTGTGATAATGAGCTTTTCTATTTTGAGGGAATTCTCCCCAAGCTGAATCGTATTACTCAATTAGATGAAGAATTAGTTGAGAAGGAAGGAATTGTTCCAATTGAACACATGGGAACTCAGTATGCAATTGAAGATTTGGCCAAACTCAAAGTTGAGGTTTTGAATGGAATCAGAGAAAAAATGGAAACAAAGAAGAAATGGGTTGAGAAGAGTATGGACACTATTGATCTAAAGTTAGAATACATGGTATTTGATAAATTCAAAAAGAGTTATGGTGATCTGAAAGTCAAATCTTAATCAATTATTTTGAGAAAAATATCCAAAGAGAAAACTTTTCTTATGAAGTCATTAAGACACTAATGACTATAGAAACCAAAATTGTAGAGTTAAAATCAAAACCATGGGAATATAAAAAAATATGGATCAATGTGTGGATGCAATGAGTAGGAAAGCCTTGATATTTCAGCACCATATAGGCCTAGATGAGGATGATATAAAATAACTATTCCAGAAGTATGATGCATATGTGGATAGGAAACCCAAGGAAGAAGAAGATGAAGAAGATAAAGATACAAACATGAAGACTAATGAACAAACATAGGCTTGTTTTCCTTGAAATTTATTTTCATCTTATTTCAATTATTACTCTTGTTTCATAAACAAACTAAATATCACTTTGAAGTTGTTATTTTCAGATATGTATGTAATTTGATACAATACATTAGACTTTTATATTTCTTTGATAAGATTTCAAATCCATCATGAAGCATGTAAACTAATGAAATTGTTTGTTATCTTTTGTATTATGGAAAAAAGAAAAATGGGGTTCTATAGGGGACTTGATCCATGATGAAAAGATTACATATATATTCAATAATTGTATAAAAAATGGGAAACAACAAAAAGAAACCTAATCATCCACCACCACAAAATCCTCTCTGCAAAGAGGAAGTTTCTTCACTAACTTATTTTTCCTATGAAAAATTCATCTATTCCCAATGCCATTTGAAAAAACACAATGTCTCCTACCAGTGTGTGAGACATACCCAAAGACTTGAGTTCATCAATATTTTTCATAGGTCCATCTAACAAACTGAGAAATTGTGACCTCCTCTCATAGGAGGAAACCCATTCAATCATGTCCAAACCTCCTTTAGGGAAGGACTTTTTCCATGTTGCTTTAAAAGTGGAGGATGGATTGGAACCTTAAGCTAGAAGTGTAACCACAAATGATCTTGGAGCAGATGGAGTAGGAGGCCTGGAGCTAGACTCACCCTTACATTTCTTCACAAAAAATGGTGATGCTTCAGGAGGCTGAGAAGGTATGGTCCCTGATGGTTTCTTCTCCAAGATTGAGACATGTTTCTCCAGTTCATTCATCCTACAAAATAGGGTAGGCAAAGTACCTAGTGAAATCTCCCCATCAAGCACATAAGACCCTAAGGGTATTTCCTTCACAAGTAAATGCTTCATTATAAATGAAGGGGAATTTGTAATCATTCAAACCTTGCACACTAGGCCTGCTCACAAGCCAAAATTTCTTCAATGCATTGAGAGTATTTTGATGTTCCAATATGAAGAGATGAAAATACATCATCTAGAAAGAATAAAAATGGGAATTATCTTGATAATCCTTCTAATCAATGCAACCCAAATAACTTGAGCTGTCAAGGCCTAGTACAATCTTCAGGATCAAAAATCTCAAATATCATTCTTACGAATGCCTCATCAAGTCCTAAGAAATCAAAAATTGAGTGTAAATCCTCAATGGATATCTATTTTAAGCTAGATACTACTGGTTTTTCCGTCATATTATAGATACATTTCCCAAAATTCCTTACACTCAGAAAAGAAAATGTGATTTTATGAAGGAAATAGTGTGAATTTATAAGAAATTCAAGACAGAAAATTTGAGCTGAGTATAATCATGGTAGCATAATTTCTAAAGATTTTAATGTGATATTAACATGTGAGAAATAAGTATGAAGTGATTTTATATTATTCATAAGATAATGGTTGTCTTGATACGACATGATACATGCAGAAAAAATCCACCTAGAAAGACATGAAAGTGAATGTGTGTTTCCCAAGATGAATTCTCAAAAAGTAAAAGGGATTACACGTCAAATCAAATCACTTAGAGATGATCAATAATAAAAAATTTGTTTCTTTGATCATCTAAAAAGATAAATGATTAAAATAAACATCAAAGAAGTGACATGGCATCCTAGTCATTTTAGGATAGTGGAAAACGTGAATGACTCGTAATTTTCCCACTTGGCAACATAAAACAAAATATTTCCAAGAGAATAAAGATGGATTAGATTATGTGCTATAAAGAAGGAATATTATTCAAATATTCATGTTTTTGGGGGAAAATTAAAGAGTGAGTGAGTGATTGATATTGTATAAATGTGATGAGAATACTCTCGCATAAAGGGGGTTAAAATTTTCTGAAATTTTAGAAAAGAAAGGTGTAAACTGAGAGAAACCATTTTCCAAGAACTTATTTGAGAAACCTATTAATTTATTTAGCTTTCAAATTGAATCATGTCAAGATGGTTGCAAGTTTATATCCATTAAAAAGGATTGAGAATGCAAATGAAACTTTCCCTCACTTGATGAATTCGATGAGTTCTCGTTAATTTTGTTTAATTGTTAATATTATTGTGTCTCGCTTTTAAGTTGAGATTTAAAAATTATTTATTCATGTTCTTATTGCAATATTATGTTAGGAATCCCTCTGAATCACACAAGACCTTGTTCTTATGGTAGCACTGTGGTAATTGCAATTGCGTTGTGAGGAGAGCTTTCATTTCATTATGCAATAAACAATTTTAAATTCACTTTGCTTCCATTTTTTTGATGAAGGTTATTTATAAGTCTATGAGTGTATCTTAGGCATGATAGATTGGGGATCCTTGATGTTTTATTGATTGTTTAGCATGATATTTTATGTTTAAATTCTCAGAGATTGTGTGAAACTATGTATTCTTGGGCTTCCATGGGTGCACATTCTGGTTGAAGGTTTAGTGTTAGTTATTTGAAGTGTTCTTATCCTCTCATCTAGAAGATCTTCCAAAATTTGTTAAAAGTTCTCAAATATTTGGTATAATCAACTTTATCTTACTTAATTCCCCAACAAAATACATCCATAACTGATAAATCCTACAAGAACCACCCCTGTTTGCACTTCTTATCCATGAATGTTAAGGAGATTTGTTGAATTTACCCATCCTTTACCCAAAATATGTAGGAGCAAGCTGGTTTTATTATTTTCTTTAGTAACTTGAACCTTTTCTAGGAGACATCTACATTTTCTAGGGTGACAACTCATGAGAGTTAGATTATGTTGCATTGACCATGTCTTCTCAAGGTTATTTATCAATGTCCTAAAAAGATTGTCAAGTATTGTTGATCCATTTTTTTCCTTTACAAATATAGGTTACAAAACAAGTCCTCTCACCCTGGTTGAAGGAAGAACCTAAAGTAGTAGGGTAGGTCACACCCTTAGCACGGTGCTATCCAAATTTTCCCAAGCTCGAGTAACAAAGATATAGTTAGATCCTTCCCTGGCTACAAAATGATTCAAGTTTTAATCTATATTTCTCTAAGCATCCTCCTCAGCCTGTTGATGCTTCTTAACTTCAAAGGGAAAACCAACTGGGTACCAAAAAGTCTCATTGGGATTTTTTTGAAAAATGGTATTTTTCCTTCAACCATTGGGAATTTAGCATTATAGCATAGTCATCATGCCTCGCCTCATAATTAGTTTGTTTTGATTCACTTGTAGAAATTATCGGTTGATCCAATCTTGGTAACCCTAAAATTTACCTAAAATCCTTTGGTGTTAAGTTTATCACCCTGTCTCTACCCAATACTTATTTATTTTCTAGGTCATAATTCTTAGCACACAACCATACGAGCTTGGGGGAGCGTATGGATTATGGGAAGGTATATGGTAGGGAAATGTTACTAACATTAATGGATGCCATCTAGTTACTTTTATTGAGATCATTCAACCTCCTCTAAAAATCATCTAAATCAACATTTAACAATTTTGTATACATGGACTTATCTAAATCAATAGAAATGCACGAATTTATGTGGAAACCTAACGCTAGATATCTCATCTTGTGAATTTTATCTTTCCTTCTAATCCCAATTTGAGTACCAAGAATTAATAGGGAAAACAATTACTTACCCATTTCTCTATGATCTCTATGAAGTTCTCCTATGCTCTCGTACTTCCGAGTTATTTAGCTCAATTTAACCACTTCTCATCCAATTTTCTCCTTCCTTTTGTAAAATCTCATAGCTAGGGCACCCATATCTTCATATGCAATAAAATTATTCGAAAGTTTAGAAAACTTATAAAAATATTCTTTGATTTGTGCAAAATTGAATTAATGGTGGGAGCCATAAATGCATTACATCCTAGCCATCCAACTTGCTTCCTTCATTTGAATGTGGACCATCCACGTGGATTAATCTCGGCATTTCACAGATGAGGGATTCTTTTGAATGTTTGCATTTCCTTTAAAATGAGTGCATGTTTACAAATTTGACCCAAAGCTCCACCTATTGACTTTTTCTAAGAGGCTGAATCGTGTCCCAATCTAAAGAGTGATGGATTTGCAGGACTTATTTCTATTTTTTTGTATTTTCTTGACTCGGGTGCAAAAATTCTAAATTGACATGAACATCTACCTACTCGACCTTTCCTAGTAAACTCGAAACTTTTCCTCTATCGAATTTGGAGGTATATTCAAAATTTTCACTATAGTATGCCTTTGGTGCAAAAATGCACCAATGATCCACTTCCCCACTCCAACCATATTTAGACACGTACTCTTTTCGAACGATGGAACTTCCTTCGCATTTTACACTTGTAACTCAAATATTCCCTAAAATATTCCATCGAGTTTTAAGGCTAGGCTTGAATTTTGTAATTATCATGTGAATTGTGTAATTTTGTAAACTTAACCTGTCACAACGCCACTAATCATATCATACCACGTATCCTCAAGTGTTAGAGAACTCGAGTCCAATTTTCACTAGATGTCACAAGGACTACAAAAGATGAATTTGTTTAGGATAATCATGATCTTTTGCCAATGTTTTCATGGGTATTTCATAGAAACTACATGTTCATTACATTCCTTGACCTAAAAAGAGGATTCACATTGGATTCACAATTCAAGAACAAGATTTTGTTTGTAGTAAACATGATTGGATCTTTCAAGTATACATTTTCCAACATTGACAAACTAGTCAAGGGAAATTTTCAAAGGCACACTTAGGAAAATGAGGTGAGATCAAACTAAGCACCAACACACACTTCTTTACAATGTTACTTAGTGTTCATAATTATTGATACACTACAAACCATTATAGGAAATTATTAACGAAGGATAATATTTCCTTTAACATTAATTCATCAAATCAGTAAACTCATACCTATAAATAATATTGTATACCTTGATTCATTCTCGATATACCTTCAAGTTTTCACTAATTATCCATAGAGAACTTTTCCTCATAATATCAAAGTGTAGACTCATTTTTGACCATAATCCTACCTTTAGTATCACAAAAGCATCACATTTGACCTTCATATCATGACTTCAAACCTAAATTTCACAATTTTCTACTTTTGATTATCGTCACACTTCTTGATGTGTAGGAAAACTAGTTTCTTCATGATCATACCTCCATGTATCCCCATAAACAGGCTTCTAAAGACAGTCACAAACCTAAAATATGTCACAAAATAATACTCCAAGCTAGAACATGCATCTCACTTTCTTCATGATTGTTAAAAACTCCTTATAACTCCTCATACTCCTTTGATGAAATACAACACTATGAAAAAACAAAGTAGATCATACAAATTCTCTTACAACATATTTTTGGCTAGATCTATGTTTGTCAATATTCCAACATGATTATACATCTATTGAGATCTCTCATAGTGAAAACATACCAAGACATAAACATACCTTCAAATATGTGAAAACCCAACTTCAACATTGCATGCCTTGAAATAGCTTTAAGACAACATACAAGCCATCAATAAATATGAGAAACATGACTCCATGATATTCCTTCAACATGAATCCATAACTATAAACCTTATAATTATTCCAATAATGCATACTCATTCAAATAATTTCTTCAATAAAAAATGAAACTATAAACCATATTCAGAATAGTATAACAATTATCTTCTCTTTACATTTATAGACCTTTTATCGAAAATATTAGGTATTCATTTCTTTACAAACCTCTCGTTAGCTTCTGTATGAACCACTATGAAAAAATCATGACTCCAAAACCCTTAAAGCTACCTTTTATGCATTGAATAATATAATATTCATATAGAGAACTGAATCATACCTTAAATTGGTATGTTTTGCTCAACCATACATTTAAATTTTTTTACCGATCCTCATACAAATATATTTATACCAACATGAATTCAACCCTATTAATATTCCATAACAACCTTCTTGAATCCTTTTATAATGAAACATGAAAAGAACAAAGAAACATACCTTCATTAATAACAAAACAATTCTCTGCAAACCTTCATTACTTCTTGTGACAAAATAATGTCTTCATGAATATTAATGAAGACACCAAAATCACTTAGGTACTAAAATTCTATGAATTCAGGAGATTCCCAAGTCACAATATTGATACTCGATTGATAGACTTAAGTAACATCCTAATATTAGTAGGTACATCAAGCTTTATTTCCATCTTATCCTTATTCTATTCCTCTGATTGTATAGTTATCAAACACACATGATTCTCTTTTAACACAAGCTTATTTTCAATTATGGTGAACATACCTTATTTTCTAGTAAACGGATATGAATTCATGACTATATTTGATACCTCTTTGAATGAATTTATGTGATCATACTTCATACTATGATCCATAACCTTTTATTCATCCTTATTCATTTACATGATCTAACATAGGCTTCCATACCTTCTTGACTTTGGGATCAAGAAGTTGTTTTTTCTAGATGGATCATGATGAAAAAACCTAACAATATGTCATTATTGATAAAAGCTCTAATAAAAACATAATGCATACCTCTTGACTAATGGAGACTATGATTTACTCCATTGCTCCAAGGATACTCACTCTTGAAGGACCTTCTACAATTCCTTTCTCTATGACCATATTGATTGCTTGCATAACAATAATCATAAAAAGAACTATCATACCTCACATTATTAGGTTTGCTAACTAATCTTTCCTTCTTAAAATTGACCTTACTATCATTTTCCTTTCTTTGAAAATAATATTATTGTCTTGTATCTTCATCCTTTAGATATCTCATGAAATGTATTCCTATTCTATCACTTGAATCCTTCTTAATACTCAAGCAATCATTTAGATCGTTAGAACTTTGTTCAAACCTCTCATAGGAATCTAATTTTCTATATATCTTATCAAACTTATCTTTTAAGGTTTTCATCTCAGCTTCATACTTGATACAATCTTCTTCTTTAGCCCTTATGGCTTCTACTTTAGTCTCGATCTTGTTACACTCTTCTTCTTTTCTCTTGAGATAAGTTTTGAATCTTTAACCTTAGAATCCATTTCATTATAGATATTATCGTTTACTTTATCCATGCTAATTATTTATTATTGATACTTCTTATCTTCTTTGACCATGTCACCTTTTAGGGAATGTGTGCATGTATACTTTGCTTAATGCTAAATCAAATGAAGCAAGAACTACCACCTAAAATAGTTCTACAATTTAGCTAAAACAAAGCATAAACACCATCATGATAAGAATTAAACAAGGGTTAGATGCTAGCATTCATCAATACAAACTTTGAAACTAACAATACTAAATATCTAAACTCCTCTATTCTCTAACAAATAAATGAATGGACCTAAGTAAGCTCCATGGCTATCAAAATAGTTGTCCTTAATGCTCCAAGAACCTAGGAATGGGGGCTAATCAAAGTTGGGCTACAAGACCCTTTTGACACCTCCCATATGACCCAATCACCTTAAGAAAGAGGCTTAACTCTTCAAGATGATGAACTCTCAAAAGGGCAAGGTGCAAGCTCTTAGTCTCTTTGCTATATGCTTTGCATTTGCTCTCTTAGAAAGTTTAGGTGTAAGTAAAAAGGTAGGTGGAGGGCTCTTTATATAGCCCAAAGGATAAAGGATTCAACACATTCTCATGAATGTGGGATAAAGGTAAAACATGATTAGGAATGGATAAGGTTGCTTTATTAAAGGTAACCTTACTTTAGAAGAGTTTAATACATGTTTAGCAAGTCATGGGAGTTGGGGGGTATTTTAATTAATCAAAGGTGATTAATTAATAGGTAGGTGTAAGCTTATAGAAGCCAATTAGAAGAATATTAGTGCGATTTAGGCTATTAAAAGGGGATTAAATCAATTAAATATTGATTTATTGGTTAAATGGAAGGGAAAGCTAATTAATTAATAATAATTAATTAGTCTAGGTAGAAGGGGTGATTTATTAACGGAAGGTCATTAATTAGGGTATTTGTTGGATAGGCAACTTAATTAATTAGCTTAGTGTAATTAATTAATGATGATATGAGGGAAAATGAGTGCCTTTGACGATATGTCGTTGATTTGCGAGAAAGGGGATAATTAGCAAAATTTAAGTATTTAAATTTCTTGGGCATAATTATAGGTGTCTACATTTTCCCCTCTTTGGGGTGGCATAAGTGATGCCACTTCAAAGATAGTAGACAAAAGAGATTGTGAAGAGATGGAAGAAAAATTAGTAGGAGGGAGAGATGCCTCGAGTGTCGATGGGGTGATAGAAGAACTCGATCGACGATCGAAAAAGGTGAGAAGTAGGCAGAAGAATGGGGATGAGGTAGGATGCCCCAAGGAGAGGGAGAATTAGGGGTGAAAGAGAAGTGGTGCAGAAGAAATATGGATGAGGGGAGAGAAGAGCTTAACCTCTAGCCGCTTATTTGTTTGGAACAAATTTGATGTCATCATATTGCCATAGGAACTACATCATCGATCCTTATGAAAAATATAAGCATACGACAAAGGTAGAATGACATGAAAAGCCATACTATGAACAATTGTCCATTGCTGAAAGTACCAACTCCACGCAACATACAATAATGCAATGCAATACGAGAAGGAAACAAGCTCATATAACAGGGAAAACAAGTACGAACACACATATCTAACCCAACAACGGTCAAGACAGTTGTACAAATGTTTTGTTATCGTCTTTCAAGAGATCCACAAGTTTGTGATTGACGACAAGGGTTAAAAATGATGCCCCAAGCAAGGATACATGCAAGGGGAAATGAAAATGGACACGGGGTCCATGAAAAGCATTTGTGCGCAACGAAACAGCACCAGGCAACCAAAAGTGCCCGTAGTATGCACGAGACGAAGCAAGCAGCTAGCTTTTGTGAATGGTTGTGAATCCAGTGATCCACGAGTCGTATTAATCAGGGAAGATGTGAGACAAACCAACAGGATATGGAGAAAATACCATGCGCAAGACACAAGTTTCAGCCGTAAGAAGCAAGTTACCATTTTGTAGGGTGTTTTACTTTTTAGGAATTTTTTTGAAAATTTTTTGTTTTTAGATTTTTTTGATATTTATATATATATATTTATATATTATATATATATATATATTGTTTTGTTTTTTCTCGAAACAATGTTCTATTGTTTTTGTGTTTTTCTCGAAACAATGTTCTATTGTTTTTGTGTTGTCTGAAACAATTTTCTATTGTTTTTGTGTTTGGTGAAACAATTTTCTATTGTTTTTATGTTTTCTCAAAACAATGTTCTATTGTTTTTGTGTTTTGTGAAACAATTTTCTATTGTTTTTGTGTTTTGTGAAACAATTTTCTATTGTTTTTATGTTTTGTGAAACAATTTTCTATTGTTTTTGTGTTTTGTGAAACAATTTTCTATTGTTTTTGTGTTTTTAACAGTTTTCCAAAGCTATGTGCAGGTAACCAAGAAAGCATGGATGCCCCCAGCGTTAGGTGGGGAATATACAAGGGCAGAAGCCACGCGCTTATGAACAAGAAGGTGAAGTCATTGAGTTGCCCCCAGCGTAAGATGGGAAATAACGAAAGACCACGTCCCTTACAGACAAATAGAAGAAGGCAAAGCCGGATCAAGGCTGGACTAGATGGTGTGCACAAGGAAACTCAAAGGTAGAACCAGGTCCAGGACAAAGACAACTACCCTTCTAATACATAATGCTTGTGAACAACGAATCCTCCCGAGGTGCCGGAAACTGGTTTTCACCCAAGGACTTGTCCAAAGTGCCACAATTGCGTGGTTTTCACTAGTGGACGACCTATTTTCTTTTTTTTTTTTGTGATGTTTTTATATTTTTTGTGATTTTTATGACTTTCTTGTGCCATGTTTAGGCATAAAACCTCTTAAGATGCATGGCATTCATGGGCTCCCAGAGCTCATCACCATTGGGGTGAGCTAACTTGTATGCCCCTGTGCCATACTTGGCAACTATGACATAGGGTCCTAACCAGTGTGGTTCGAACTTCCCTTTCTTTTCTCGCTCTGCTCTGGTGTTGAACTGGTTCTCCTTCATAACTAAATCACCCACCTCAAACTGGTGAGGGATGATTCTCTTGTTGTAGTTGTGGGAGATTCTGTGTTGATATACTTTCAGGTGATTAAGAGCGCGAATGCGCCTCTCATCCAGGAGCTCTAACTCAGCCAATCTTGCCACTCGGTAATCTTCATCCTTATCCAAATAGTCCCGAAGAGAAATTCGTAGGGATGGGAGTTCAATCTCTAAAGGGATGATAGATTTTGTCCCGAACATGAGGGAATATGGCGTCGCACCCGTAGGAGTGCGAATTGATGTTCGGTAGGCCCAGAGGGCTGGGTGGATTTGTAGGTGCCAGTTTCGACCAGTTTTGCTAACCATCTTCTCCATTATCCTTACCAAAGTCTTGTTTGTTGCCTCAGCTTGTCCATTACCCTGAGGGTAATATGGCGTGGACCATTTCAATCTGATTTGGAACCGTTGGCAAAGACCTTTCACAATTTTGTTCTTAAATGACTTCCCATTATCTGTGATAATGGCTGCAGGGATACCATATCGGTAAATAATGTGATTCATGATGAATTTAGAAATCTGTGCTCCTGTGACATAGGTTAAAGGGACAGCCTCCACCCATTTTGTAAAGTATTCTGTAGCTGTGATGATATGTGTATGACCATCAGATGAGGTAGGAGTAAGCTTCCCTATTAGATCAAGTCCCCACTTGGAGAATGGCCACGGGGTAGTGATTGGTTGTAATGGTTGCGATGGAGCATGGATGAAATTTCCATACTTTTGGCATAGCACACATTTTCTAACATAATTACAACAATCAGTTTCCATGGTGGGCCAATAGTAACCTACTCTTAACAGTTTCTTAGCCAAGACCATTCCATTTGTATGTGCTCGCATACTCCTTCATGTACTTTCAGTAATTACATGGATTGACTTCGCACATCCAAACAACGTAAAAGATTCCCATCATAGCCACGATGATAAAGTGTACCTCCTAACAGGTGTAACAAAGCTATCCGGTGAATTAGGCTCTACTTTTCAGAGTGGGAGATTTCGGGAGGGAATGTACTGTCCTTAAGATAGGTGAAAATGGGTTCATACCATGGTGAATGGGGACCAACAACCTCACAAGCCAAGCAAGATTCTGGCATGTCATACGCGGGCTAGCATAGATTTTCTACGAAGAATGGCATATCATTGTTCCCTAGTGGAATACGAAGCATAGATCCCACCGTTGCCATAGCATCTGCTGATCTATTCTGCGCTCTTGGGATTTTCTCAAAGGTAATGCGCACAAAATACTCCTTCAGAGTTTCCACCAACTTCTTATAAGGTATGAGCTTGTCATCCTTAACTTTATACTCATCATTAACCTGTTTGATGATTAGCTGTGAATCACCTACAACCTTCACATGTTGAATATTCCACTTGATGGCTAGCTTCATCCCTGCAATGAGTGCTTCATATTCCACAATGTTGTTCGTGCAAGGGAAGGCTAGGCGGAAAGCCTGTGGTATAGGATCACCTGAAGGAGTAATAAGGACCACTCCTGCACCTAAACCATGAAACGTAAAAGATCCATCAAAATGTATCTGCCATACGACAGATTCTTCAATGTAGAGCAAAGATGCATCTGGCAGATCCAGACTCAAAGGTTCTGTGCTTTGCAAAGGTGCTTCCGCTAGCTGGTCAGCAAGTACTTGTCCTTTAATTGATTTTTGATGGACAAATTCTATATCAAACTCACTGAGTAGAATGATCCAATTAGCCATTCTACCTGTGAGGGCGGGTTTGGACAACAAATACTTGAGTGGGTCGACCTTGGATATGAGCTTGGTCTTAGTATTTAGCAGGTAATGGCGAAGTTTCTGAAAGGTAAAAACAACAGCCAAGCAAGCCTTCTCAATCTGAGGATAATTACGTTCATAGGCGATGAGGGTGCGACTCAGATAGTACACTACTTTCTCTTTATGGCTAAGGTCATATTGGGCGAGTAGTGCACCAATAGCATATTGCGTAGTGGAAATATAGAGCAAAAGTGGTTCTCCCAGAGTGGGAGGCATGAGGACAGGTGGATTAGCCAGGTACTGTTTAAGCAAAGCAAAGGCTTGTTGTTGCTCAGGTCCCAGATGAAAGTGATGTCCTTCTTAAGAAAATGAGTGAATGAGTGACATTTATCTGCAAGCTGGGAGATAAAGCGGTGAATGGCTTGAATTTTCCCTTGCAAGCTATGCAATTGCTTGATATTCTCAGGTGGAGGCATTTCTATGATGGCAGATACTTTAGCAGGGTCTACCTCAATACCTCGTCTTGACACGATGAAGCCTAATAGTTTCCCAGATAGCACACCAAAGACACACTTCTTTGGATTTAGCCTGACTTTGTATTCACGTAGGCGTTCAAAGATACGCCGCAAAATGATAGGATGTTCCTCTCTTGTTTTGGACTTTCCCAGGATGTCATCTACATAGTCTTCCATGATGTCATGAATCATATCGTGAAATATTACTGTCATGGCCCACTGATAAGTTGCTCCCGCATTCTTAAGGCTGAATGGCATCACCGAGCAATGTAAGGTGCCCCAAGGAGTTGTGAAAGTTGTTTTGTGTTGGTCTTCCTCAGCGATCTTAATTTGATTATAACCCGAAAAGCCATCCATAAGTGATAGCATTTCATACCCTGCGGTTGAGTCAACAATCATGTCAATGTTGGGAAATGGAAAGTCATATTTAGGGCAAGCTTTATTGATGTC
This sequence comes from Taxus wallichiana var. yunnanensis, assembly GCA_018340775.1. Taxonomy (NCBI): domain Eukaryota; kingdom Viridiplantae; phylum Streptophyta; class Pinopsida; order Cupressales; family Taxaceae; genus Taxus; species Taxus wallichiana. The sequence goes on from CM031238.1 coordinate 522,247,469, forward strand.
CCTAAAATCAGGTAAATTCGGATACCAATAGGTTTCTTCGGACAGAACAATGTTTGATATCCATTCGAATAATCAATTGGCTTGATGAATCCTCGCTGCAAAGCAACCTTTCCAACTCTTCTTTAACTAATAAGGCCACTCTTGGGTGCATCTTTCAAGCTTCTCGTTTGATAGGCTTAGCGTCCCGCGTGCACAACCAAGTTATGCATGACCAAATTTGGATCTAAGCCGGGCATGTCTTTGTAAGACCATGTGAAAACATCAATAAACTCTCGCAGAGAGCATAGTGAACGTCTTTTGTTCTCTGGGTGAGAGTGATGCTCCCAATTTTATTATCTTGGGATCTTCTTCAGTACCAATATTGACATCAATGGTTTCTTCAACTAACAATTTTGATAAATCCTCCATACGCGTGGGATCGGGAGGTAGGTTGAGATCTTCATCCAAGGATGTCTCTACGATATTTTCATCCTTGGCATGGTCACTTTGTTTGTCCTTTGATTTTCTTATTTGTTTGTCAGCCAATGCCTCAAAGAGGTTTTCACTGTGTGACTTGGACTTTGATTTTTGCCGAGGATTTTCTTTAGAACTCTTGCCCTCACTTTTCTTTAAATTTTGCTGACCACGAAGTTCAGCCTCCTCGCCAAAGTAGGTGCAGGTGTCTAAGTCGATAAAGAAACCCTTCTTGTGATCTCCAATGGGAATTGTATCCCTTATGCCCATGAACTCTGCAATAGCCTCGTCATTCTTGAATAAATCTAGTGGCATGTGACGTTGTTGGTCCCATTCAACAAGGGAAGGGTACACAAGGTCAAGGGTCGGTTTGGTGGGGGTTATGGGACAGCAGTGTTATTCATGAAAAGGTTCGTGGAGGCCAGATCCTCATATTGGCTACAACAGGAATCCGTATCACTGTCTAGATAATCGGAGCCATCCTCATGCTCTGAACAAGTCGCATCTTGATCATTAGGGTGTGCCCCATAAGGGCGAATCCCGATGCCATATCTTTCAGTTTTGAAATGGGGGAGAGGGACTGGTTCCCTTTGTCCTTGTTCATTCTTACCACATCCTAGGCCTTTGTAGCCCATGGAGTACATCATTCTGCTAGATTTTTCATATTCCGGGGTTTGATAACAAGATGGCTGAGTGTCCTTAGGGACCCAAGTAGTAGGTGGATCAATTAATTTTTCCTCAGCTAACAAGCCTCCAGGTAGGAATGACCCAATAGTGTGTTCCTCTCTAGGTCTCCTGAAGTGGTAGTTGGGTCGACCTCTAGTCTTGGGCGACAAGGAGAGGTCAGAAACCAAGAGTGCTTGTTGTACATTATACTCCCCACAGCCATATTCTAGAATTTTCATCTCCCATGAATCAAATGGAGATGTGGAAGTGGACGCCCCATGAGCATAAGAACTAAGAGAATTTGAATCTACTCGAGATTCCATGGCCTTAGAATGAAGAGGGACAACTATATCTGTGGAGGGACATGCATATGTACCCTTTCGTGCAAAGCTATTAAGAGCTCTACAATGAGCAAAGGGCTCTGAATCTCCTGGTATTGTAACCGTATGTCCCTCATGCTTCAGCTTGATGCATTGATGAAATGTTGATGGCATGGCTGCATGGCATGAATCCATGGTCGGCCTAGAAGCATATTATATGGAAGTTCCAAGTCTAGGACGTGAAACTTTGTCTGATGGCAAGTGGGGCCCACCTCCATGGGCAGTGTAATGGTGCCTACTGACTCTCTTTCTGCGTTGTTGTATGCGGTGATAGTGATGATATGGGACTCAAGATCTTCCTCCGTATGTCCCAATTGTTTGACTAATTTAAGTGTGTAGATGTTCAATCCAGATCCATTATCCATAAGCACCCATTTGATTTTCCTGCAGGTAACAACTACCTCAATGTATAAGGGAAGATTATGTGTAGGATTCTCAGTAGGGACCTCCCTATGGTTGAAAGTGAGATGCTCACTGGGTGCAATATTTGCCACCGTGGCTTGAAGGTATGCAGGATCGACTTCTAAAGGCACTCCCGACCCCTGAAGAGTTTGATACAAAATGTCCTTATGCACATTGGATATCTTGAGAAGATCTAAGATCGAGATCTTAGCAGGTGTCTTCTCAAGTTGTTCTAAAATGTTATATTTACTAGTTTACGGGGTCAACAGAGAGGGTTCTGGAATCACGAGGTGGGCACACCTTGTTACCTCAGTGCATTCCTTTCCCTTGATCCAGATGGTATTGACACGGTCAGTAGGGGAGTAAATACATCCGATAAGTGAATTGTAATGATTGTTATCTCTCTTGGTATATAAGTAGTTTGTGGCTTTATAGGTTTGGGATGACTCTCCCCGATCCGGTTTTGCCTTTTCGACTTATCATGCTTGGGGAATGGTTCCTTATAAATCCCCATTTTCTCGTTAGGTGTTTGCATGTGGCTAGGGTTATCCACCTCTATCTCCCCGTTGTCAATGAGGTCTTGAATATAGTGGCGAAGTCGCAAACATTTGTCTATTTTATGACCTTTAACGCGATGCATTTCGCAGTATTCATGCTCCTTATACCATGAAGGTTTAGGAGCGTTGTCATCAAACGGTTGTGTTGTAGGATAGGTCATCATGTGGGCCGCATCCAACTATTTTAGTATGACAGACAATGGTTCATTGAGGGAGGTGAATGTTCGTCGCTTTGGTGGTGGTTGAATTGGGCCCTTAGTCAGTTTAAAAGGTTGACTGGTTTGGACCGTTTGAACACGTTTGGAATTAGTGATTCCGTCTCCCACCACGTTTTTGTTTTTGTTAAAGATCTTTGGCTTTTCAACGGGTTTGACACTTTGGTTGTCTTTAGATTGGGTTTTGAGGGTACCTTTGGCAATGAGAGCCTTTTCTATTTGAATCCCTTTCTCGATAACCTCCTCAAAGGTGCGGACACAATGCATTTGGAGGTGGAAAGCTATATCTGGGTTGAGATTAGGGATGAAAATACTGACTAGCTGCTTCTCAGGGAAAGCGCAAGGGAAGCGACTAGCTATCCCTCTCCATCGTTGGAGGAAGCTGGCGAAGGTCTCATTTGGGCATTGTTTTGTGCCGCACAAGTCTGCCATGGTGATGTCACTCTCTATGTTATATGAGAAATGACGCACGAATCTTTCCGCCAATTCTGGCCAGGTGAAAATTGATCCTCGTGGCAAGCGCATAAACCATTCTAATGCTTGACCTCCGAGACTCTTAGGAAAAAGTATAATGAGGTAATTATCACTATAAGACACCTCTTGACATGCCATGTAGAAATCTTTAACATGATCCCTTGGGTCTCCCTTTCCTTTGTATTTGTCAAACTTTGGCATATCAAATTTCTTTGGAAAGGGTTGAAGGGTCATTTTCTTGTCAAAAGGATAGGGGCATAGTTCTTCGTATTGGTATTTCCTAATACTCCCTATATTGCTTTCTTGTATGCTCACAAGTGTTGCTTTCATAGATTTTACTTCTTGTGTGAGCAATTGTTCTTTAGTGGGAGAAGAGGGGATGTGTACATGATGATACCTCGTGTCTTCTTCTCCTTGGTTTTCTCGATGGAGTTCGTGGATCCTAAACTTAGGCTTTGACTTTTGAACGTTCTTGTTTGTGTCTTTCTATACCTGGAAAGTAAACAAAGCTAGTTGTCGGCTTAGGTTACTGAGTTGTTGGATTGTGACTTGGTTTGTGTCTTCTTCTTCTAAAGGTTCTTCCTCTTCGTAGTGTGGAGGTTCTTCCCCTGTCTCATGTTCTATCTTTTTTCTTCGTGGCACTTTGATGAGGGGTATTCTATGCCCTACCACTTTATCATTTTCTACGTAAGAAGTGGAAGCATGCCCACCTGTTAAAATATCTTCCATATTGATAAGGGGGGATTCTTCCTTAGTAGTGTCATTTGTAGGTAATATTGGTTCATTTTCGGTGGGCAATTTAGCCCCTAATTCCATGACCCGTGCCAAAACTCTATCTTTATTTCTAAGGAGAAACTCATCTAGTAGAGTGGGGTCAAAATCAAAGTCTGCGTGTGGTGATTCTAATTCATTTCCACTATGGTCGACCATTTCTTCTATTTCCTTTTCTACGTAGAAAATAGTGGTCCTAGATCATGTCCGATAAATGGGTTTGACCCTTGTTTGTTAGAGGTTTCCCAAGCTTGCGCTGTTGTTCCTCATATGTTTGTTTCTTTAAACCTAGACGCGTCTTGGGAGCCATGTTTTTGTGATAAGTTTCACTAAGGTAAGTTGTAGATTTGTTCAAAATTCAATGACTACCCCTAAGTGAAACACAAGATGTACGTGTTAAGAGTAAATTAACAAAGTGTGAGAATACCAATGTGATAGAATGATAAAGTCACCAATGAAACAATCATTTGGTATCAAAACTTAATCAAATGAAGTACTTCCTAGACTACGTTTCAAAGTAATTTGTGATACCAGATGATTAACAAGATGTCTCCACTTATGCCAAGTTCAAAGGAATGAACAAGACGTAAGTAAATACATGAAGTTAAATGCGATCTTCCAATCAAGATATATGATGAGCAAGCTCCCTATATCTCAAAAAGTGCCAATTACCATTTGTGAATGACACAACAATATCACTAAGATATGTTAACCCACTTTGCAAGAAAGTGAAGTATTGATATCGAGGTGTTATTGATATAACATGCACAAATGGTAGTGCCTAGCACCTTTTGAAATCGAGGTAATAATAAAACTAAACAAAAAAAAGCTCAAAGTATAGCTAGGAATAGTTAAGAATGTGTGTAGCGTAACCATACAATATAGGTGTTGTATATATCTTTTCCTCGGGTAGATATAGACAAGGGAGAATGGAGAAATCAAAGAAGCTCAAATCCCTGACATGCCCAAGGCGCATAGAATGGGCGCACGACACAGAGTGTCGACAGAGGAAATGGTGTGCCCAAGGCGCACAGAATGGGTGCACGACACAGAGTGTCGACAGAGGAAATGGTGTGCCCAAGGCACACAGAATGGGCGCACGACACAGAGTGTTGACAGAGGAAATGGTGCACCCAAGGCGCACAGAATGGGTGCACGACACAGAGTGTCGACAGAGGAAATGGTGCACCCAAGGCACACAGAATGGGCGCATGACACGGAGTGTCGATAGAGGAAATGGTGCACCCAAGGCGCATAGAATGGCTACACGACACGGAGTGTCGACAAGGTAAATGGTGCACCCTTGGCGCATGGAAGAGGATGACGAAACACACATGAATGCGCCCTTGGCGCACCTTCAAGAGGTGCAACATTTTGAGCACTGACAGGAAGCAGACCCTGGCGCAGATATTCAGATGGCCATAAATTTTGACTGGGAGCTCGGATTCATGCAAGGTTGGACTTTTCGGAAAGCTTACGAGGTCCTCTGTCAAACTACGAAACGATATCTTTAATTGGATGAGAAATATTCTTAAAAATTCAAAATACAGTTTGCCACTTTTGGGTTCACTGGGTTCTCACCTACCATCATTATGAAATGAGTTAAGTGCATTATGGAGGTGGTTGGGGCGATTTCAATTTTCTCTCTCTTTTCTCTATCATTCTTCCTATAAATTGTAGGGAGGGGCTTCTTTCTAAAGGTTGGACATTCTGTTTTTCCCCTCCCTTCTTCTCTTTGGCGCAGTGAACTTATGGAGTTAAAATCTCCCATTTGAAATTGTAATGCAACCTTGCCTCTTGGCATTTTGCGGTGTGTGTTGTCAGATCAATATTTGGAGTAAATTAATGCATGTCTATGGATAATTCTCAACCCTCTCTGTATTCATTTGCATCCCCCTAATCTTTCACTGTGAATTGGCTATCTGTGTATGATCTTGTATTGCATTTTAATGGTCTGTGTTTATTGGCAAGACAGGTGTTCTTCATTCCTTGGTGCATCACCTTTGTAGTTTAGGTTTTATTTTATGCATTTTCTTACCCCTGTCTCCTTGGCAAGTTAGATTAGGTTTTTAGTAAACCCTCTGCATCTTCTACGTGTGCATCTAAACAGAGGAATAGGAGCCGGCCTTCATCCGGAGAGCTTTTCCGATTTCGCAAGGTCCCACACTTGGGAAAAGCTCCATGTTGTGCAATCGCACCGACAGCCTCGACCGATCACATTGCAGAGTCTCGGGGTGCTGCGCGATTCGACACCAACAGTTTTGGCATGCCCGGTGGGACCAAGAGGTCATTCCACAGATTTGAAGGAACTTTCAAGAAATTCAGACTTAAAAAATTGTAGGTTTCTGATTCAGCTTTTTTCAACCTTCCAGATGAAGTTTGAAATCAATTTTCAAGGGCTTAACTTGCTCAAAACAAGTCAAAATTTCACCAGTTGATAGATCGGGGATAATCTACAAAAGGGTATTCTTAGATTTTTGAGATTTTGACTTTAAAATTTCATGGTTTTTTGATTTTTAGATTTCAGGTTTTCGGAAATCTGGCATTTTAGGATTTTCGGGACTGTCATTCCAAATCAAATTCCAAACTCTAAAATATAAAAAAATACAGGTCTTTCAAAATTCTATTTTTAAATATTGTCAGGTTTGGTGTGTAACTTGGCAGAAGTCTGCCTTTTGAGGCTCTTTTTTTCTAACACATCTCGCGACTTCGACGGGATAGAATTCAGAGGTGTAGCAGCAAAGGTTGCCCAAGCATATGAGAAGAATTCAAACCAGGTCCAATACTCGAGAAGAGGGGCTATTTGTCCACTTGCAACTTTCACCAGGTAGAGGAAGGAGAGGAAGAAGACCACAAAGATCACCATCTCCACCTAACAGGACTTTGTCTACACCTCCACCTGGTAGGCCTTTTCTCGCATCGACTGTGGTTCTTAGGCCAATCATAATGGCACATCTACCACCGAATCCCTTTGTCAATTTCACGGGTAGTAGTCCACTTGCCCTAAATGCTCAGAATCAAATTCCAGTTGCAACACTAAAGAACATACCCTATTTCACAGGAGAAAATCATACTACTCCTATTGATCACATCCAGGATATTGCTAATGCATGTGCAATTCACGAAATAAATGAAATGGATGTTGCGGTCAAGTTGTTGGCTTCATCTTTCAAAGGTAAGGCCTTACAATGGTTTAGAGCCTAACAAATAGGTCTATTACTTAATTGGAACCAACTTTGTTCAGCTCTTTGCAACCAATTCGGGGAGAGGGTGGACAATTTGTCTTTATTGGAACAATTGACAACAATCAAAAGGGCTCCTAACGAAAAAATGATAGATTTCAACTTCAGATTCCAACGGACATGGGACAGGATTCCAATAGCTGTTAGACCAACCACCGAAGGAGCATTCCTTTATTTCTTAAAGGCTATAAATTCAGACATAGCCATGATGATCCAATCAATGGGAGGAACAACGCTGCCAGGGGCCTACGACACAGCTATCAGAGCAGAGAACTATTTGATCCAAGTTGGCAAGCTTGCACCAAGGCCACCAATGCCTCTCTATCCAGATATGGGAAATCCTACAACCAGTCAAGCACCAGAGTTGAATCCCATTCCAACTCCTAGAAATCAAAGCAATAATGAGGCGTTGAATTCTTCAAATACTTCAAAGGAATTGCAGGAGGTCATGAAACAATTACAAAACCTTGGAAATGAGCTTGTGACTATCAAAAGATAGCAAGCTCAAAGTTCTAGACCATATCAACCTCAAGCGCAGTACCAAGCTAGGCCCTCATACCAACAAAATAGACCACCACCTCAGGCTGCAAATCAAAACCAAAACCAAGGACAACCTCAAGCTGCCAGGCCGTTTCGACCGTATGATCCAAATGCAACGACGTCCTCAAGAGCTTTGGTCCCGACACAAAATAACATGGCACAGGAGTACGACTGGTGTTACCCTTGCAATCTACCTCACAATCAGTCAGCATGTTTCAATGGTGCACTAAATCAGGCCTTGATGGTGCAAACCATTGGTGTTGCTCAAGAACCAAGCCAGGAGGAGAATCAACAGCAACAAACGCAGCAAGAAGGACCTCCAACAGAAACCACATTGGAAAATTGGCAAACGGAAGACTTCTGTGGAGTTAACCAACAGCCTTTTCAAGGTGTGGCTGCCAACACACGGTCAAAGAAGAGAAATATAGGAGAGGGACAACCGTGTAATCCAGTTGTTTCTCAACCCACTCTTACACAACAAGGGGTCAGTAGACCAAACGCAGCTCCAAATGTGCAAAATCAACCCAAGGTACCACAGTAGAACACACACACATGCTCAAGCTCCAAAAAAAGTTTGCACCAAGGGACAAACAAAAGGACAATTCATCCCCTTTCAAAGCATCATTGATCAAATGAAGAAGACACATGTGAACATTTCCATGTGGGAATCATCTGGCGATCCTAGGGCAACGAGATTTATTGCAAGTCAGTAATGGCTAATTGGTCCGCCATAAATGTAACAAACCAGGGACATGAGAAAGTTCTCACTAATGCAAAGGCAACATGATGGGGGCCGACAAGGAAAAATTTGAAGCCTCCACAATTCTACGTTTCGTTGATTGTTGGAAGCCACTTAGTACACAATCGCATGATAGATTTAGGAGCAAGTAGTTCGGTGATGCCAAGCAAATAGCGGATCAACGGGTCTCAAGTACGAGCCAAGTGCTAAAAGGAGTAGTGCGCAATTAGATGGAATGGCAAAGTAGGAACAGTTGGGGTCATCAAGGGGTTAAGCCTAACACTACATTCATGTCCTAATGTTACAGTTCTACAAGATGTGTCTGTAATTGACCTCCCGCCACTCTTTGTGTTGTGTTTATCAAGGGACTTCACTGCAAAGATCGGTGGATATTTATCTGCAGATTGGTCACACATGATTTTCAGGACAAGGTATGGGGCCAAAGCAACAATCAGGTCAGAATCAATTACCAATTTCCATATTGAGCCTTATGTACCAGGTCCTATCAATGTAAATTGCTCAGCTTTTGATCAAGAGGAGTGTTCAAGTGATCTAGAAATAGGTACTAAGGTCGAGGGAATTCCTGATTTAACTTTGGATGAATGGGCAAACAAGAGTCATGAATTTGACCCATACAAAGAAATTGAAGAATCTGAATTGGGCGTGTATTGTGTACACGAAGAAAATTCACCCATTCCCGACATCATTCAGCCTGAACAAAAAGATGAAAACAAAGTTTGGAAATTATTCTTCGATGGTTCGAGAAGCAGACAAGGTGCTGGAGGTGGTGCAGTGTTGATTTCACCACAAGACATCAAGTATTATTCAGCTTTTTGTTTTCAGTTTTCTTGTTCAAACAACACGGCTGAATACGAGGCCTTGATTCATGGACTTCATTGGGCCAGGAAAAGGGGCATAAAGAACTTGCAGGTGTTTGGAGATAGCGAGCTAATCATCAACCAAGTTAGGGGACAACATGCTACAAAGAGCGATTTGTCAAGAGATACAAGAATAGGGTATGGGACCTCATTGAGGATTTGAAGCTTTCAAAGATTATGTCCATACCAGAAGAAAAATGAAGCCGCAGATAGGCTTGCAACATTGGAGCAACGTTTGATGTGGTTGACAACATCGAAGGAAAAAACACAGCCACATATCCATGTGATTGTGAGGCCGAAGTTCCGATAATAACACAAGCTAGCAGGTGTTTGAGAACGATCAACAGATCGTCAATTTCTTACAAGAAGAGGCTGAATTCTCAGCTAGGAATCAGATGATTAGAGCAAAGAAGATGGGGATAAAGTAGTGCAGCTGTGGACAAACAAGCTTCCTAAGGGTTTAGTAACGTTGGAGTCTATCTTCAACCCTAACGACACTGGCCAGTAAGGAAAAGGCTAACATACAAGGTCAAGAGAGAAGATTCAAAGCCAATTCTGGTTGGGGAAGGCAAAACACTTCAAATTGGTAAAGTGGCCACTGAACAGGAGAAATCAGATTTCATACAACTTTGCCAAGAATTTCCAGATGTCTTCGCTTGGAGCTATGAAGACTTAAGAGGATTCGATCCAAATTTGGCACAACATACCATAGAATTGGATCCAGATGCTAAGCCCGTCAGGCAGAAACAGAGACCGGTCAACCCTCACATTGAGCCTCTAATGAAGAAAGAACTAAATAAGCTAATAGAGGCAAGCATTATATTCCCAATCAAGCACTCAAGCTGGGTTGCAAACTTGGTTCGATCAGGAAGAAGAGTAGAGAAATCAGGTTGTGCGTGGATTTCCGAGACCTAAACAGGGCATCTCTCAAAGATCATTACCCACTTCCTTCAATGGAACAAATATTACAAGTAGTATCCGGTTCAGAGAGATTCTCTCTCCTAGATGGCTACTCAGGGTACAATCAGGTGATGGTGAAAGAAGATGACCAATTCAAGACGACTTTCACCACCAAATGGGGGACCTATGCCTACAAAAAGATGCCATTTGGGCTATCAAATGCTGGGGCCACTTTCCAAAGGGCAATGGATATGGCATTTAAGGGGTTGATCAATAAAATAGTTTTGATATATCTTGACGACATCACTGTATTCTCAAAAAATGCAGCGGATCACCTCTTTCATTTGAGGCAAGTATTTCAGAGGTGTAGAAGATTTGGGGTATCATTGAATCCCAAAAAATGCATATTCTTGGCTCACGAGGGAAAACTTCTAGGCCATATTGTTTCAAAGGAGGGATTGATGATTGACCCAGAAAGAGTTGAAGCAATTCAAGCATTGCCATTTCCAAGTCACAAGAAGGCTCTTCAAAGCTTCTTAGGAAGGATCAATTTTGTCTGCAGGTTTGTTCCAAACTTTGCAGCTCTCGTGAAGCCAATAACTCTGATGTTAAAGAAGAGCATGGAATTTAAGTGGACATCTAAAGGAAAGGAAAGTTTTGAGGCAATAAAAGAGGCTATATCCCAAGCCCCAACTCTCGTCAATCAAGACTTCTCTAGGGACTTCGTGCTATATGCCTTCGGTGGTGGAGACACAATTTCTGCAATCCTAGTACAACAGACAAAGGAGGATTAGAACAACAGCTTGCTTTCTTTGATCAAGGCTTGGAGGAATATGAAAGTAGGTACTCTTTCATTGAAAAGCATGTCCTTGTAGAATCGGAGCTTAAAGAAATTCAAGCACCTAGTCTCAAACAACAAGATCTAATTATTGGTCTCTCATGTGGGGGTCGGGGACTTCCTTCTAAACAAGGATCTCGAATGAGAAACGTGCAGATGGATAACTCGTGTCATGGAATATGACATCGAGATCAAGGTCACCAAACTAGTACGTGGGAAGGGACTATGTGAGCAGCTAGCCTTGAGTCAACAAGTTGAAGCAGTGATGAAAAGAGGTCTGTCTTGGTACTACAGATAACCAAGAACAAGAAAATGATGATGTGCCCACTCCCTGTTGGACTCAGAATGTGATACACTTCCTACAGATAGGCCTATGCCCTCCAGAAATGAGAAAAGCAAAGAGGAGATACTTCAAATTACAAGCCATTCCATATGTTCTTGTTGGTGGTGTTTTGTTTAAGAAAGACATCAATGGAGTTCTATTGAGGTGCATTGGGACAGGTCAAATTGAGAGGGTGTTACGAGATTTTCACGATGGAGATTTTGGAGGACATTTTTCTCCACGAGTAACAGCTCTCAATATAATGAAGGCAAGGTATTATTGGCTGACAGTCTTCAGTGACTGCTATACATGGATAAGAAAGTGCAAGAAATGTGCACTCTTCACAGGCAAAGAAATACTAGCAGCACTTCCATTGCACCCAATTCTGGTTGACCAACCATTTATGCAATGGGGATTGGACTTTGTTGGGGTCATCAACCCAAACTCGAGCCAAGGCCACAAGTGGATCCTCACAGCAACAGACTATTTCACCAAGTGGACCGAAGCAGTAGCGCTCAAAGAAGCAAATGAGTCTAACATACTAGACTTTTATGAAGGAATAGTGACCAGGTTTGGTGTGCCGGCCACTATCATATCAGACAATGCATTGGCATTTATAGGTTCCAGGATTACAGAATGGGCTGTCAAGAATGGAATCTATTTGAGCACCTCTTCAAATTATTACCCACAGGGTAATGGATAGGCAGAGTCCATGAACAAAAATTTGCTAAGAATCATTAGGAGGACTCTGGACGAAAATCAAAGAACATGGCATACCAAGCTAAAATCAGCATTATGGGCTGATAGAATAACACCAAAGAGGTCTACAGGTAATTCCCCTTACAAGTTGGTCTATGGAAAAGAGGCAGTATTGCCTATATCATTAGAACTACCTACATTGGAGTTCATGAAGCAGTTGGAGTTGGCTGAGTTTGAACCAATGGAAGCCAGGTATGCAGAGTTGATGGAATTGGAAGAAATTAGAGAACATGCAGTTCAAACAATTGAGAAAGATCAGGCCTTAGTAAAAAGATGGTTTGATAAGAAAGCAAGAGCAAGGACCTTCCAGGAAGGAGACCTAGTTCTGAAATGGGATGCAGATCGGGCAAAACCAGGAAGGCATTCCAAGTTTGATGCCATTTGGAGTGGCCCCTACATGGTCACGGGATGTAAAAGTAGTAATGCCTTCCAATTGTCTACTTTGGATGGAGGAGAATTCCCGATTCCGGTTAACGGAATCCATCTTAAACATTGCTACTAAAAGAAAAGGGTTTACCCTTGTAAATATTAGCCTAGATTTCAATTCCTCTAAGTGCGTATGCACATTGTCTTGTGGTAGTTAGGTTTCTGTTTCCTAAGTGCTCCTAAAGCACAGTTTTTTTGCTCTCAGGTTGATTTCTACAATTCAGAATGTTGTCAGAGAAGAAGTTGCGGTATCAGGTTTGGGATCAGATATCAGGTTGGTTTCAGGTTATTGCTTATGACTCCATGCCCAATGGATTGCTAAAAGGCCACTGATCTTCTACCTAGTAGTCAGGTGATCCCATTGAGTCACCAAATTGTTGTATATATCTTTTCCTCGGGTAGATATAGACAAGCAGGAGAATGGAGAAATCAAAGAAGCTCAAATCCCTGACATGCCCAAGGCGCACAGAATGGGCGCACGACACAGAGTGTCGACAGAGGAAATGGTGTGCCCAAGGTGCACAAAATGGGCGCACGACATAGAGTGTCAACAGAGGAAATGGTGTGCCCAAGGCACACAGAATGGGCACACGACATAGAGTGTCGACAGAGGAAATGGTGTGCCCAAGGTGCACAGAATGGGTGCACACGACATAGAGTGTCGACAGAGGAAATGGTGCACCCAAGGCGCACAGAATGGGTGCACGACACGGAGTGTCGACAGAGGAAATGGTGCGCCCAAGGTGCACAGAATGGGTGCACGACACGGAGTTTCGATAAGGTAAATGGTGCGCCCTTGGCGCATGGAAGAGGATGACGACACACACATGAATGCGCCCTTGGCGCACCTTCAAGAGGCACAACATTTTGAGCGCTGACAGGAAGCAGACCCTGGCGCAGATATTCAGATGGCCATAACTTTTGACTGGGAGCTCGGATTCATGCAAGGTTGGAATTTTTGGAAATCTTACGAGGTCCTCTATCCAACTACGACTGGATATCTTTAATTAGATGAGAAAAAATTCTTAAAAATTCAAAATACAGTTCGCCACTTTTGGGTTCACTGGGTTCTCACCTACCATCATTATGAGATGAGTTAAGTGCATTCTGGAGGTGGTTGGGGTAGATTTCAATTTTCTCTCTCTTTTCTCTCTCATTCTTCCTATAAATTGTAGGGAGGGGCTTCTTTCTAAAGGTTGGACATTTCTGTTTTGCCCCTCCCTTCTTCTCTTTGGCAGGTGAACTTGTGGAGTTAAAACCTCCCATTTGAAACTGTAATGCAACCTTGCCTCTTGGCAGGATAATTTTAGTGGCGAATATTCGTAATATGGCGAATATTCCATTTTTGAAAATTTTGAAAAGGTGAATTTTTTGGCACGGGCCAGTGACCTGTTCGCCTAAAAATTACACTTTAATTTTTTTTAGGGGTCGGCTTCGCCTACCCTTGAAAAATATCCCCTATATAAACCTAGATTATTCGCCAGGTAGAACACTTCTACTTCACATTTTTCAACAATATGATATATCCCGTATTATAGAGGTGCGACAAGGGGGTAAGTTATTGATGTGCGACAAGGAGGGTTTGCAGACAAGGAGATACTGTAGATATTGACGCATAGTAGATGCATGACAAAGATTTTGTTGACGAGTGACATGGAGTTTTTTTGATGAGCAAGAAGAGGGCAGAGGTTACAGACGCGCGACAAAATATTTGCTGTCGCGCGTCAATAGGCCTATTGACGCGCGTCACTAAGGCCTATTGACGCGCGTCACTAAGGCCTATTGACGCGCGTCCACAGGCCTTAGTGACGCGTCACAACAGCCTAGTGACGCCGCGCCAATAAAGGCCTATTAACGTGCTGCGTCACTAAGGCCTATTGACGCGCGTCACTAAGGCCTATTGACGCGCGTCACTAAGGCCTATTGACGCGCGTCACTAAGGCCTGTGACGCGCGTCAATAGGCCTTAGTGACGCGCGACAAGGAGTTACAACACATATTGACGCATAGCAGACGCACGAAAAAGAGTTTGTTGATGCGCGACACGGAGATTTTTTGATGAGAAAGCAGAGGTCGGAGGCTGCAGATGCGCGACGGAGATTTTGCTGTCGCGCGTCATCGCATTTTTGACGCGCGACAAAGCCAAAATCTCCCGTCAGCGCTGCTCTCGCAGCCTTCTCGTCAGCAAAGTTGCTTGATAATCAGGTGAAATTTTTGATATACAACCCCCAAAAAATTCGCCTTCCCGTGAAACCGGTTCCGGGGATATTCGCCAGGTATTCTCCACCTCCGATTTCCAGGAGGTCTCTTAAAATGAACCCTACCCACAACTTGAGATTTGATCCCATGTGTCCCAATCACACCAAACGTCATATCAAATTTCTCGGCCATTCTGGGGTACAGTGATTTGGTGACAACACCTCTTACACATTTTTATTTCTAAAATTGTACTAACTATCCACTTTCCTACCATTTCCATTATTATTATTGATTTCTTACTAATTAACTAAGATTTCTATATATTTTAGTCAATCAAGGACACTTTGTTAATTAACTAGCCTTTATTACATTTCATATGCCAATTAACAACATTTTGTTAGCTATAATCCTCTTTCTAATTGCTTAATTAACTATTATGAGTTAATTAAGCCTTTTAACAATGTATTTAATCAATAAACCCTTTTATTGGATAAATCCCTCTTTTAAATGCTTCAAATCATACCAAATTCCTCCTAAATACTTCCAAATAGCCTAAAAGCATATTCTATCCTATTAATTAATCCTAGTTGATTATTTAAATCATCCCCAACTCCCATGAGTTGCTAATCACTTGATAATCAAGGTTGACAAGTATAAATATTCTTTATCCTTTATCCCACATCATCATTAGGATTTAATCTTCTCCCAAATATAAAAGCTATATAAAGGAACTTCCTACATCCTTTACACCTTACACATTGGTATTACACCACACCATTTATTTATGTTAAACTTGTGATAAGAAACTTATCCATTGATTTGGAATAGTAACTTCATATCTTGCATCCATTCTACCATTTTTGAGTAGAAAGGAAGATCTAGGATTGGCCTTGTAGCCATTTCTGGAGAGATACTTCCCTCTCTTTGGTGAAAAACACATAGATTTGATTACATAGGATCTAAAGAGGATTATATTTAGAAGTAATCATATATAAATAGAGTAGGAATTGTTAGCATTATGTGATTTAATTCATGTTTATGGAAGATATATAGTTTCCTTTAAGCTCTAATCATAATGTTAATGGTAGATTTAGATTTACTTTAGGACTACTAGGTGTTAATTCATTTAAATTAGCATAGTAAATTTAACATAAACAAAGGAATATATAATGCAAGAAGTTAATGAATTTACAACAACTAAGAAGAATGAGACCTTAGGAAGAGAATAAAATTTCACCACTATAGTGAAGATGTACGATGTGCTTAAGGTCGTCAAGGACCCTATACGATTTAAAATCAACACATGACCTTCTTCACACCCGACCTCTCAAGGTCATGCCGAGACAGCTAGTGTAGAATAGAAGTGGATTCGGATGTGGTAGTGATGAAAAAGCTAATTGGGAAATCTTATGTCTTCTACACGCAATATTGGGATCTGCAAGTCTAAGGAAAAGAATGCTCTCCTAACCTAAAGTGGTGTGATGGATCGATCAGATATGATAGCTGCTCGGAGACTCCAATCAATGTTGAGCTCTACCGAGATTCTATTTGTTGGTTGTTGAACACGTGGAAAGTGACCTGCAGGCACCTCGTGTGGATTTCCAAACAAGGTCATGGAAGTTAAGGTGAGAGGTGTAATGGAGCTACAGGAACTATGGGTGATTTTATGGTCTAGTCTAGAAAGTCTTAGCCTGATAGGCTGTTATGTTCAATATGGAAAATTGTGTAATAATGTCTGGTGGAAGTGGTGAGGATCTAAATACCGGTGGGACGTAAACTAATGTCAATATTAAATTGATTAACGTGTATGTTGGGTTGTGGGACCCGAGGATCACAACCAAATACTCGTGGAGGCTCTGATCCTAGTATGGTCATGTGCGTAATCAAACCCTGTTGCTAGGAGTAGTCCAATAATCATAGGCTTGATTATAAGTTATGTCTAGTGTGTTTAGTTGTTCTATTTTCTCATAGCAAAAGTTACGGGTGTGCATAAAACTATTAAATGCAAACTTGTATCAATGTCAGTTATCAATTCCGGCCCATTGGGTTGTGGGACCAAGGGATCGCAACTATAAGTATTTTCCTGTTATAGACCGTTGATGGTCATGTAGATTGAAATTGAATAACGGTTCTAACAAAAGATAACTATAAAATTAAATCTAATCTATGTTTTTGGTGTTTTCACAATATATTGGAACAAAGCAATGAAAGCAAACTAATCTAGTAAAAGTAAATGTTTTTGTTCTTTTCTATTTTTAAGCAATGCATCTAATCTAATAAACAAATTAAATACAAATGATTAACCGGATGTAGCTAATTACTTGTGTAGATATGTGAATTTAAATCTAAAACAATTAATCTAATGTAATCAAAACCCTTCAAACCCTACCTTAGAGGTGAAGAACAAATCATAACCTCGTAAGAGCTATTATTCCTCAAAACTTCCCCAATAATGTTAAAGAGTGAGATTTCTAAATATCCGATCTACTTGTAATTACTTAATTGATTGAAATGAAAACAAATTCTACTCTATTTGATATGTAATTGAAACTAATGATTTGAAATTGACAATTTGATAAACAAAGAAGACAAACACACAACTCCAACCTGGATGAGCAAGATATTTGGAAAATCTAATTGTATCTGTATCCTTCCCCTCAGTTTTTTCCTTTCTTTCTTCGAGTGTTCATATGAGTCCAAGGAATTGGGAATGCAAGAACAACAATAGAAGAAGATGCTTGAGTAATGGTATCTTGAAGGTAGTCTGGTTGTAATCTAGGTAGAAGAGAGATAACACAAGATATATAATATTGGCTATGCAATTCCTAGCAAGATTGTCGCAGTAATACAATACAAGATACACAAAAATTCTCAGGCCTTTTACTTGAATACAAGCATGGAATATATAAGAATTAGGGTTGGGATGTGCCTTCATGCACAAGGCAAGAATAAGCAGTTCCAACTAATTAAATCTATTTAAAAATAGAAGAGGGAAGGAGAACCAAGAAATCAAAACTATTTTTAGATAATTTATCTCATGGGTAAATCCTAGAAGTGAATTTAAGTGAAGCCTCACATGTTAAAAATCAATGACAGAGTAATCAAGAAAATGCGGGTAGGACCGCTTCCCTTCCCGGGTAGTGGTTTCAGAACCATTGCCCAAGAAGGGTAGTGGTCTTGGCACTAAAGGCCAAAAATACAAAAAAGAAGTGGGGAGCTAGAAAAAGCATGGAGCTGCCCAGCAGTGGTGGCGATCCTAGAACTAAAGGCCAAAACATACACAGAAATAAGCGAGGAGATGGAAAAAGCATGGAAAGGCTAAGTAAATATGTTTATGCTATGAATATACACTCGTGAATGGGTTTTGGATCTCAAATACCTTTTTGAAAGGACTTGAATAATCATTGGGGATTTTGGTAAACGTTTTCTGAAAATGTAGCACATGAAATTTTGGGTGCATACATATTTCCCCCTCAGAGAAGCATCTTAGCCATGAAAAGGCATAAAACGTAGAATCCAAGTATGGAATTCCTGAAATGGGGAGTTAGAAGCTATACCTGACATGCCCATGTGTCTAAAGGTTGTCATCAAAACTCCCACTACCTGTAAGAGAAAAGAAGACTCAAGTGCAGATAGATAAAATATTGAAAAATAAACATGAAATTAAAATGACAAGAAGACTTACCATTTGTGTGGTGACATAGATATATCTGCACCAAAACTCCAGCCTTGTAAGCACACACACTCAAAATGAGGTCAAAACAACATATATATATATATATATATATATATATATATATATATATATATATATATATATATATATATATATATATATCAAACAACTAATTTTTCAATTCATTTGCACATATTTAATTTGGTGAAGTTAGAACTCGGACTCACAAAGTGACCATTTTCGATGAGATTACAACTAAAACAACCGTTATGAGATCATGATCATGCCTCCATGAGCGGGAGATCAATCAACGCGGTCTAAGGTTGGTTTTTTTCACTTTTGCATTTTCATACCTAAAATGTAAAATGTTTAAAAGTTTTTCCTATGGGGATTATTTAAAAAAAAAAATCTTAAATGAGTCTCTAGGGGGCACCCATTGAGCGATCTTTTTTTTGTTTTGTCTAAAATGGTCACATTTTGTATTTTTTGGAATTTTTAGGGTTAATGATGTATTTAGAAAATCAGCTCAGGACCGCCACCCAAAGCAAGGTGGAGGTCCTAGAATCGCCACCCCCTACACGGGGTGGTTCGAACATAATGACCAAAATGTGCATTAACTTGAATTTTATTGTATTTTTGATGTTTTGTCATGTTTTTAGTGAGCTTATCTTTTGATATACATTACTAACTTTCTCTTTTTCCATGTTTTGGTGAATGAAGAAGGAGTACATACAATGGAGTTGGGAGAGGGAGTGTGATTGGATCCATGGGATTTTCAACAAGTTCTGACCCACAAGTGAGATGGATATTTTGTAGAGGGTGTGTATCTCGGAGGATTGCACGGGTGACACATGTTACCCCTTCCACTCACATATTGTGTGAATTTTTTCCTACTGGTATGGAGAATGAAACACTTTACGGTTGCCAGGTGCTAGGGGTGAGTGGACCATCACCATGGAGGATGTTTACCGCATTCTTTGGCTCCCAATACTTGGGAGGAGGCTGAACCTTGAGACAGCAGGATCCAGGGCCATGATGACTCAGTGGGTGACTTACATGGGAGACGCTACCATCTCATTTGGTTTAAAAAATTAGATCAAAGTTTGGTCCATCACCACTACTCCTATTCCTATCATGTGGAGATCCATCATGGGCATGTTGTCCTCCCGAATGATCGGGGACAAGGGGGTGACATGCTTCTATATTGTTGGGCTCCTATTATTACATAGATCAAGGGGCACTACTGCACATATGCCTTGGGAGAAGACGCCCTGGGACTACCTATCATGACCTATACAGGGTAGTCCAATTGTAAGGGAAGTCAATGAGCCACCCTACTCTTGTTATGAGTTAGGTCTACAAGTACATCATCTCGTATGAAAGGGGAGTACTAGTGTTGGATCCGGGGCTATCTAGGTAGTGAGGTGGATGGATATGTCGGCTTAGGATGCCGCATAAGCTAGTGGCTTCCTTAAACATGGAAGACATGGTTTCCACACCCTACTAGGATATGATAGGGCTATGGGAATAGGAGGTGAAGACAATGGTAGCCTCTCTTCCAAAGATCATTTGGTCAAAATTGTAGGGAGAGTCAAGAATCATCCATTTGATCAAGATACTCATTAGTTTGGTCTCCCATATATTAACATGCTTCCTCTAATTGCACTCACCTACAAGACCATTCAGGAGGCTTGGAGGGGTGCTAGAGAAGATCCTAATTAGACAATAGTTACCAAAGATATGCCTATTGCGCAGTTAGGCATGTGGTCCATGGTCAATGGGAAGATGGTGCCCCTCAAGCACCTTTACTTCGGATTTTGGCTACTACTTCTCATAGTGGGGAGGACGATGAGCCCATTTATATAGACTTTGATTATGAGGAGAACATGGCGAGACGAGACCAAGGAGGATTCAGATGGATAGGATACGAGAGGATGAGGGGGTTAGTGTTGAGGTTTGCAGGGCATCCCATATGGAGGAGGAGGAAAGTGGCCCTAAGTGGCATGACACTTAGGACGTGCTAAAATTAGCGCATGAGGAGGCGAGTGAAGAGAGAGATACCTTGGTCTCAGAGGGGACACTTTCTCGAGGTGGAGAGGGGGACAACGAGTCCGTGATGGGAAAATGTTTATCCTCTATATCTTCGAGGAAGCCCTCAACTACCAAAAACATCAATAGTAGTAGCCACTAACCCTACTTGGATGCTTGGAGATTTGAGTATTTTTAATATTCTTCCTTGACTCGTTAGTTTGGAAATGTTAGTTTGGTACTTTCTTTTTATTTTTATTTTATGGTTTTCTAAATCATTGTTTCTTTTTTGTTCTTGGTTGCAACGATTGCACGGGAGTGGAGAGAGCTCATTCAATGGGTGTACGTGGACACCCTACCGATCCCCTTGGGAAGACCCTAGCTGATTTGACTACCGACTCTTGCCACCATTAAAAATCAGCAAAAACACTAACATTTTCTCTCCTTTTTGTAGGATAGCATAGGTGGTGACCTCCCTTTGTACATAGGTGGCTAGATATGAGACCGTTGGGCATTTGATGAGGTGAAGCCATTTATGTAGTGAGACCATAGTTCAAGGACACCACCACGAGCACTTGAATGATTTGGTTCATTCCCATCATTTTCAGAGCCATAGTAGGAGCCCTGGATGTGGTTGTGCACCATCCAAGGGATCCCACAGGGATTGATAGGCCATTGGGCCGTTTATTTCTTTATCACCATTTTTTTAGGAATTATATGATTTTTTTGTATATCTCAGGCCCATTGTGAGTGTTTTGACCATGCCTAGTGTGTGATGTCATTGTATATAAACTTCACTCACCATGATATATACAGAATCTTATTTTTGGTTCAAGTAATCCATTTTTATCCGAGTTTAATTTCTTTTGGTTTATCTCTCATGTGTACTCTAGATGTTTTAGAATTTCTATTTTTCAATGCTTTTCAAAATGTATGCAAATGGTGTGAATGATAACATAATGAATTCTTTGTGTATTTTATAATTCTAATATATGATAATGCAGACCCAATGTGATGTTAAACTTTAGTTTCTTTAAGAAATAGTTGGTACTTCATGTTGTCTTGGAAAAACATGGTGATACAATGATATGATGAGTAAATGTACTTGCCCCACTCCTAACTCCATGTAACTATTAAGATGTGAGGGCTAAACACCAAGAGCCAGAAAGGGCACAAGTTATGAAAAATTATTGAATGGTAATGATGAGCGAAAGACCATGATTTAATATAACCAAATTGAGACACTACAACCTTACCCTACTCAAGCTACTTCATGGTTTAGAATATAATTTTCTTTCCAGTTTATCTAGACTTAGATCCGTAGATGGCCACTTGGTTGACAAAATCTGGTTTTGAGGTTTTTAAACTCTCTTGGAATTTTGGACATCTAACTCACTTTGTTTTTGAATTCTGATTTCACAATATTTGAATGGATTGTTTCTAACTTTCAAGTTTATCAAAGGTACCCCCCACACCTTGCCCCATGCTACCAGTAGGAAGTATGGGATAATCACCATGGACAAGGTATAGGCAAGTAAGAAATTTTCTCTCCTTTCCCAACCCTACATCACCAAAGTAAGAGATGCAAGCTAAGCATCGAAGGTTGGTAAGGCAAAGAAATGTGTAAAATAAAAATTTTCTGTGGACTTGAATTTGACTTACTTATTTAGGAAAAATGTTTAGAATGTTCTTATTTCCAAAGATATATTTACAGGATAGATGTGACACCATGAAGTTTCTAGAAGAGACTATAGGTAAAGACACCTAATCTAGAAAGAGACCAAAAGTAGAACCAAGTGTGTAGGCCTTGGTATGGTTGTGGTTGAAACTTGTATTTTCTGTTTAGACTGATGAAATGATTCAGAAAGAATTAATAAGACCATGAAAATTTGAAGAGATATGACTTGAATTTTTACTTTACTTTTTAGAATTTTTTAGGAATTTCTATAAGAATAAGTCCCTTGATCAAAAATTGTATTCAATGAAATGAGATGAAAATGCAAAGTGTAAATGCAATAACGTACATATAAAAATGTTGATGAATCATGCATAGTACCTCTTTAGGTGAAGAGAGTTTAAAGAATCACTAAAATCCTCACCTTCTAGTGTACATAGGTGAAATGCCCCATTTTTGTAGTCTTCTATTACTTGATAAGTACCCAATCACCTGGGTCTAAATTTCCTTCCTTCGCCAGTATTTTTATCTATCCGGATATCAAGTCTTAAGACCAAATCTCCCTCATATATTTCACACTCGTAAGCCTTCTTGTTGTATTGCTATGCAATCCAGTCAGCATAAATGATGTGTCATTGTTCAGCATTAATTCTAGCCTCATCAAGACTTTCTAACTGAGAGAGTTGTGATTCTTGATAGCCTTCTTCTCCCATGATTCCCTATAGTGAAATACAGAGACTAGGTATTTCGACTTTGAGTGGTAAAACCACTTTTGCACCAAACACCAAATAAAAGGGGGTTTCCCTATTGGCGTTCTAAGCGATGTCCTGATAGGCCCACAAGGCTAGATAAATATATAAGTTCCAATCTCATTTGTTCTCCTTAACGATATTAAGGAGGATGGACTTTAATCTCTTATTCGTAGCCTCAACCTATCCACCGGCCTAAGGATAGTAAAGATAAGCAATGTGGTGATTTATTTTTAACTTTACACATGACTCACGTACTTCATCATTTTTGAAAGATGTGTCATTATCGAGATAATGACTTTTGGAACCCCATACCTACAAATGATTTGGTTCAAGATGAACTCGAGAAATTGCATAACCATGCACAGTGGTAAGGGGCATGGCTTCCACCAACTTAGTAAATTATTTTATGGCTGTTATTATGAAGTTATGGCCATTTTGATGAGGTAGAGAACTTCCCTATCAAATCCATGCCCCACGTGGAGAAGGGCCATGGGGTTGTAATTGGTTACACGGTTTGTTCCAGTATGTGGATCTCGTGGGAGAATTCTTGGCATTTATGGCATCTGCACACAAAATATATTACGTCATGCTTTAGAGTGGGCAAGAAATATCCCATTTGATGTATCTTCTAAGTAGTGGCATGGCCACCAAAGTGACCTCCACATACTCCTCTATGTGATTCATAAAGAATCTTCTTGGATTCTCAAGGCGTCAACACATATTAACAACATTCGTCACAAAGACTCTACGATAGAGAACTTGTTCCAAAATAACGTACTTAGTAGCAATGACATGTAGCTGCCTTATTTTTTATGATGTTGCCCCTCCTGGGTACATATGGTCTACTATAAAATTAATGATGTCAATATACTATGTACACACAAAAATGGGGTGCCTAGTTTCAATGTAGTACACACATTCATCAAGGAAGCTTAGATCTAATAGGTTGCCTCTATCCAATGGGTTATCAGCTAACCAGTCCACAATGATTTTTCCTTTGTGAGACTTGTGATTAACAAATGTTAACTCAAATTCACCCATCAAAGTTATGAAGTGCCCAACTTTCTTAGATAAGGATCCTTGTGTAAGGAATGTCTCGAAAGAGTTTCTATTTAACAATAAACCTCATTTCTTGATTCATCATATAATGTCTTAAGCACTTTGTTGTAAAGACTATAGCAAGAAATTATTTCTCTTCCTATGTGTAAAATGTCTCATAATCAAGAAATGTTTGACTAATGAAATAGACCACACATTCTTGTTTATCATCATCTTCTTGAGCCAACATGTAAGCTAACAAAACATATGTAACTCGTGAGTATAAGATCAAGGGGCAATCTGACCTAGGTGGCATGAGCATGGGAGGGGAAAATAAGATGCATTCAATTGAATTTAATGCCTCGTTACACTCTTCCCTTAACTCAATGCTATAATCCTTTTTCAAAAAATTATTGATTGGGTGAATAGAAAAAGTCAAATCAGGGATAAACCTTTGGATTACACCGAGCTTCCCAATAAAAGATCTTATGCTAGAATCGTCTGATGGTGGAGTAATTTCCAATACAGTCCAGATTTTGGCTAGGCCAACATCAATCCCTCATGAAGATATGATGTATCCCAAAAGCTTTCCTCCTGTTACACCGAATACACATTTTTTTGGGTTCAACGTGACTTTGTATTCGATTAAGTGATAAAGGCTAATACAAAGCACCTCTGGATGATCACAACATTTTTTGGCCTTAGCCAGAAGTTCATCCACATAGGACTCTACAATATTATGGATAAGATCATGGAATATATATGTCATTTCTGATTGGTATGTAGCACTAGTGTTCTTAATCCTAAATATCATGACAATATAACAATAGGTTCCCCAGGGAGTTATGAATGTAGTCTTGGCCTGATCCTCTTTAGAGATTATACTTTTATTACACCCAAAAAACCCATCCATGAGAGACAACAATTCAAACCCATATATTGCATCAATGATAACATTAATGGATGGTAATGGGAAATCATGTTTGGGAAAAGCCTTATTGATATCTCAAAAGTCTATACAAATGTGAATCTTTCCATTCTTTTTAAGAATGGGGACTATGTTAGAAACCCATTGTGAGTAATCGATTGACTTGATGAATCCTCCCTATAGGATTTTCATTACTTCTTCTTTCACCAAGAGGGCCACCTTTAGCTTCATGGGCATTGACTTATATTTAATTAGTTTATCGTCTATCTTGGTGACGAGGTTGTGAACTGCAATGTGTGGTGTAATTCCTATTTTTTATTTGTAGCTAAACGCGAAGGATTTTTTATTCTCCTTAAGGACTTGGGTATGTATCTCTACCTCCTCTGGAGTTAGGAAGGATCTCAGCTTCAACATTTTTGGTTCCTCCTCTGTCCCTATAATTATTTCAATCATTCCTTCGATTAAGGAGGAATTTCCTTCCTCAAACTCAGGTGGGGCTAGAGGCAACTCTAAATCCCCTTCTTTTCCTACATCATAAATCTCAAGATCCTTTCTTGGGAAGACTCCACCACGGGGTTTTTGAAATAGGAAGAAGAATGTGGAATTAGAGAAATATAAACCTCGTTATGTGTAATATATAATTATACAAAAGTGTTTAGGTATCCTAGAGTTACTTCATTTATATAAACATGGTATGAGATGATAGGCTCATTCTCAGCTTCTATGTATGTCAACATTGGGGTAATTAGTGTTTTACGAACCAAGGGTTGAGCATGATCGAGATTGTGAATTTTTTTCTTCCCACTTGCTAATTAGAGTAAATTAGGAAGAAGTCACTATGGAGTCTGTAAGAAGGTTTTTTTCACACGAGATCACTTTAATTTATATCAATTCAAACCCCTTCGTTAGGTTCAACGGTGTTATCTTGTAGAGTTGTATATGTTCGGCTCTAGTCTTGTATACTTCAGATACTTGATTTGTGACTACTTGTTAATCACGTAGTAACCTGATCTTAAGAGTGTCCATTATTTTGGCCTTAATGAGACCAAGGAGGATAGCCTCATATTCAGCCCCATTGTTTTTGCATTCGAAATTTAATTTGAAGGAAAAGAGTAGATTCCTTCCCTCGGGAGAGATAATAATAACACCTTCCCTAGAACTAAAGAGACACTTGGCTCCATAAAAATGGAGAGTCCAATAGTTACTCGAAAAGATGGATGTTGGATCATCCTTTGAATCTTCCTCCTTTACCTCAGTTACTTCAACCATACAAACTTCATCTACTAGAAGAGAACCAAGTCCCAGGGTACGTCCCATACTCATAGAATCAAATGGAAGAAGAATAGATAAATCCTTTTCCAACAGCTCGATAATATTTTTGTATTCCCTAACAACATTGTCTCTACGATGATGGTTTCATCTTTGAATGTCATAATCCCTTCAATTAGTCCTATGACCTCTAACCCCGTTGTAGGGGCCAATGTTTCTTATGGGGATGAGATTGTGGGTTTTTTTAACTAATTTTTTGGAATCTCAAATTCAGAATGACCCCTAGCCTCTTCTTTAAGTTATCCAAATGTATGTCAATGGGTTTTGGGTTACCTTGCGCCATAAAGACCTTACCTAAATTCATGAATCTGAATTCCTTTAAAAACATGGAGGGAATTATCTTTATGTGATTAATCCAAGGGTGGCAAAGATCATATTATAGTTGGTTTCCCGATCTATAATATAAAACTCATTTAACACCGTCTTAGGCCCAAGGGTGACTAAACACACTATAGTACCGATCGATGTTTCCTTGAGGATGTTGTAGCCTCTCAAAGCATGTTTCATGTTGAGGAGGAATTTGTCTCTCCATAACCTAAATTTTACAGAAAATACAAGGGGACTATTTTAACCTATACCCCATCATCAATCATCTCATGCTTTACATTATTGTTGTAAATCCAAACTTGTAAAAAATAGAGTCATATAACCTCTATAATCTATTTCAAGCATCCATGGGAATCTTGCATTGATGTTAAATACGAATCCAACATCTCTTTCAAGATTCCTTGGCGGATAGACATCAAAGTCCACATGGTTTATTTTTCATTTTGGAGGAGGGGTGGTGTTAATAAAATGACCATGACTTAGTGCTTCTAGTAAAGTGACTCTATGAGAAGGGGAATTATTTAACAGATCCAAGAAGGAAATGTGAGAGAAGGTCTTAGTTAAGTCACTGATCAAGTCATAAGCTCCTACTAGCTTGCTTAACGTATCATGAACATCATCTGATATAGTCGAGTAGATCGGGATTGGTTACGAAGAATAGTCTTTGGTCCTAGTGGCAGCGTTAATCTGAGGTTCAACATCTAACTCCACCAATCCCACAATTTTTGTTTGTTGGTGGCCATCCAAAGGAGGTGCCACTTGTGGGTTTGATGAAGTTGAGGCTTCACGATCATTGGTTCCTATTATAATACCCTTGTTGAAACCATTGGTATCTAGTATACTATATTTTGGATGCGTAGGGAGAGGATCATTAAAGATTCTCGAGTGGTTTGTTTTGTGGGGATACTTTGGTCCCATGTATGTATTCTAAGTTGATGTGATTAGGTTTGCCCAAAAAATCAACAAACAAATGTCTTTAATCTTCGGAAAATGTTGTAAGAGCTTGTTGTAATTGCGGCACATTCTTGAATCATGCCCTCAAAACCTATGGAAGACACAACATAAATCAGGATCATAATCTTAAGGTTTTCGGTTTGTACCTTGTTGTGGTCCATAACTATGATTATTTTTAGTTTCTTATTGTTGTAGTTAAAATTTTGGAACCCTTTCCCTTGGTTTTGGAATTGTTTTGGATACTCACCGGGTATTGAATGAGGCACAGGGTTTGCATTTACCTTTGTTCTTTGAGGTTGTTAATGTTGTTGTTGAGGATGATTAAAATCCACAAAGATTTACTAAGGTGATAATTTATTATTTCTCCGATTATTTCCATTATTATTGTTGTTGTTTGCAATGCTTATATTGGGAACATTGACAACATTAGGATTCTTAGGTTGGTTAGTCACACCGTCATTCATAACTCCATGATTCTTATTAAGGATTTTTGTACTTAATTTTTGTTCATGTTGTTTGAGTAATGGGGTTATTTTGGTTAGGAATTAATAACTTTCCATTTTCTCCATAAGTCTTACGACCACTATCAATGGCCTCTTGGTCGATTAAGAGAACACCATCTAGCACTTCTTCGTAGCTCCTTAATAGGAAATTTTGAACCTCTTCCTTTATTTTCCTATTAAGGAGTATAGGAATAAATTAAAAGTTCTGTCGGTCCATGTTTGGAGCACTCGACAGAGGAATAAAGAACATATTGCCACCTCTAAATGAAATGGGCTACGACTCATTCTGCTCTTGTTTGATGTGGAGGAATTCTCTCGATTCCTATTCTTAAAATATTTTTCATGTAAAAATCCTTGATAAATTATGATATAAGTTGTTTGAAGGAGTTTATTGAATCCTCCAGGTATCCTATAGTACCATTCGAGAGTGATACTTTCTAGTGTCTTAGGGAAATTTTTTGCAACAACCGCATCCCATGGGAGCAACTCTCGAATGGCCGTTGTGTAAGATTTGATATCAGTGTTAGAATCAAATTCCCCTTTAAAATTTGGAAGATCAGGAAAGGGTCTTGGGAGTATGACTGTCTGGATGGAAAATTCTAAAGGATCCTTTAAATACTCGAATAATTTCCCATTGCATATGTTTCAACCATTGAAGATCCTTGTTAGGAAGGTGGAGGTTTCATTAGTTGTTGAAATGACACAACGTAAACATTTTTTAGGGCATACAACATCCCCTGTGGATGACCATAAGGACCTTGGTAGGTGTACATATCCCCCTGTTATGATTTAGAGTACATGTGTACATAGGGGGTTGACCACTTTGATATGGAACTGAAGGGGTGAAGCCATGAAACATTACATTTTTAGATGGTATGGCATTTGAGAACACACGTATACCTGGTGCCTATTGTAGATATCCATATCTAGCATGTGGGGACATACCCAAGGTTACTTTACCATTAGTAAATCCCCACTATTTTGAGTTCTCATATAAACCGGAGGATTCTCGCGCAAAGTGGGTCTTTGTCTATAACCCCGCCGATAATGAGAAGTTATTGCTTTCCTTGCCTATGAATTTTGAGCATTTTGGGAAAGCTCTATCTCCTTGAATTTTTCTACTAATGGCGAGATGACTTCCCCCATTGATGGGGTGGTGTTCTATTTATGTGCTTTTGTTGAAATTTTGGACGTTGTTGAGGAGTGTGATATCCTCGCTATGAATTTTTCATCATGTCTTTGTCACCCCTCATTGGCAATATTATCCATTGTTAGAGGGGTATTGTTATTGTTTTGAAGTAGGACATCACCGTGTCCTTGTAACCTATCAAAATCCCAGTTCATATTCTAGAACCGTTGTTCACTCCTAGCATACCGTGATAAGTACTCCTCATCTAGATGTGGGAGCTGGTCTGATTGCATGCTAATGGGTTGTCGAAATAATACCCACGAAGATGAAATAATTTCTCCACTAAAATTAATTTTTTTAGAAATGGATTGCTCATTTGGATATGTCTATGTAATTTGGTCAAGCTCCTGGATACGTATAGAAGAACCAACATTGACTCCCTGAAGAAGAGGATTTTGAGCATTTGAATGATTATCTTCCCATGTTGAGAGTGAAGGTGACTATTTTTTCCACCTATTTGATAATTGTATATGTCATAACCTTAAGGGGATGACCTTATTCATCGAATCCTAACATATTCGGGGGTATAATAATTCCCACCGAATTAAGGGAAAATGGAAAGAGAATGAAAAATTTGAAATGTTTAGTGACTAGCTCTTCACATTGGGTTCACCAATTTTGTACGATAGAAAATCAACATGTGACCTTCTTCATACCTAACCTCTCAAGGTCATTATGAGATAGATGAGGTAAAATGGAAGTGGATGTGGATGTGGTAGTGATGAACAAGATAATTGGGCAATCTTATGTCTTTCACAAGCAATATTGGGATCTGCGAGTCTAAGGAAAAGAATGATCTCCTTACCTGAAGTGGTGTGATGGTTCGATCAGATATGATAGATTCTCAAAGACTTTAATAAATGTCTAGATCTTCCAAGATTTTATTTGTTTGTTTTTGAACATGTAGAAAGTGACCTACAAGTGCCTCATGTGGAGTTCTATACAAGGTCATGGAATTGAAGGTGAGAGATGTAATGGAGCGGCGGGAACAATGGGAAATTTTATGGTCTAGTTCGAGAATGTCTTAGTCTCGATCGGCTGCTGCTATGTTAAACATGAAAAATTATATAATAATGTCTATAGGAAGTGGTTTAGATCTAAATACTAGTGCACATAAACTAGTGTCAATATCAAATTGATTAGCGAGGCCCTTTCGATTGTGGGACCTGAGGATCACAACCAAATACTCATGGAGGTTGTGGCCCTTGTATGGTCATGCATGTAATCAAACCCCGTTGTCGGGAGATGTCCAATAATTATAGGATTTATTATAAGTTATGTTTAGTGTGTTTAGTTGTTCTATTTTCTTAGCAAAAGTTGTGGGTGTGTGTAAAACTGTTAAAGAAAAACTTATATCAATGTCAATTATCAATTCTGGCTTGTTGGGTTGTGGGACAAAGGGATCACAATAGTAAGTATTTTCCTATTGCATACCATTGATAGTCACGTAGATTGAATTGGAATAATGGATGTAACACAAGCTATCTATCAAAGGAAATCTAATCTATCTTTTTGTCATTTTCACAATTTATTGGAACAAAGCAACAAAAACAAAGTAATCTAGAAAAAGTAAATGTTTTTTTTTCTTTTCCATCTTTAAGCAATGCATCTAATCTAATAAAAACTAAATAAAAATTATTAGCTAGATGTAGCTAATTACTTTTGTCTATTTGTGAATTTAAATCTAAAATAATTAATCTAATGTAATATAAACCCTTCAAACCCTACCACAGAGGTGACGAACAAAGAATAAGATTTGATGATGTAGATCATATAATAAAAGTGATGAAATAAAGTTATTTATTGAATGAGGTGGATGCAAAATATATTTAAATATTCTTTATTATCATGTGTATTCATTGAAAAATTTTATTCCAAAATACTGGGGCAATAGGGATAATTTTTATCCACCCTCTCCCACCTTGTTTCTTCTATCTTTTTCCTTCAAATTTTTAATCATCGATTGACCTCTTCTATCATCCCATCACCACTTGAGGGGATCCATCATTCTACTAATTTATCTTCAAAATTTACTTGTTTATACTTGTTTACTATCTTTGAAGTGATGTTTCTTATGCTACCCTAAAGACAGGAAAATGTAGACACCTAGAATCCTATTATGCATTTTTATTTCTAAAATTGTACTAACTATCCACTTTCCTATCATTTCCATTATAATTAGTGATTTCTCACTAATTAACTAACATTTATGTCTATTTTGGTCGATTAAGGACACTTCGTTAATTAATTAACCTTTATTACATTCTCGGATGCCAATTAACGACACTTCGTTAGCTATAATCATCTTCCAATTGATTAATTAAATATTACAAGTTAATTAATCCTTTTAACAATGTATTTAATCAATAAACCCTTTTATTGGCTAAATCCCTATTTCAAATATTTCAAATCATACCAAAATCCTCCTAAATAACTTCCAAATAGCCTAAAAGCATATTCTATCCTATTAATTAATCCTAGTTGATTAATTAAATCATCTCCAACTCTCATGAGTTGCTAATCACTTGATAATCAAGTTTTACAAGTATATATATTCTTTATCCTTTATCCCACAGTCATTAGGATTCAATCTTCTCCCAAATATAAAATCTATATAAAGGAACTTCCTACATCCTTTACACCTTACACCTTGGTATTACACCACACCATATTTTTATTAAACTTGTGATAAGATCCTTCTCCATTGATTTTGAATAGTTACTTCATAACTTGCATCCATTCTACCTTTGTTGAGTATAAAGGAGGATCTAGGCTTGGCCTTCTAGCCATTTCTTGGTGAGATCCTTCCCTCTCTTTGGTGAAAAACACATAGATTTGATTACGTAGGATCTAAAGAGGATTATATTTAGAAGTAATCATATATAAATATAGTAGGAATTGTTAGCATTAGATGATTTAATTCTTTTTTATGCAAGATATCTAGTTTCCTTTAAGCTCTAATCATAATGTTAATGGTATATTTAGATTTACTTTGGGACTACTAGGTGTTAATTCCTTTCTATTAGCATAGTAAATTTAACATAAACATAGGAATATATAAGTGTAAGAAGTAATCGAAGTTACAACAACTAAGAAGGATGAGACCCTAGGAAGAGAAGAAAAGTTGGCCACTGTAGTGATGAAGTGCAATGCACTTAAGGTCGCTAAGGAGCTCGTATGACATAAAATCAACACGTGACCTTCTTTGCACTGATCTCTTGAGGATGTACCGAGACACCCGGTTTAGAACGGAAGTGGATGTGGATGTGGTAGTGATGAAAATCTAATTTGGCAATCTTATGTCTTGTATAAAGAGAATATCGGGATCTTCGAGTCTAAGGAAAAGAATGCTATCCTAACCTAAAGTGGTGTGATGGATCGATCAAATATGATAGCTCCTCGAAGACCGCAATCAATGTCGAGATCTACCAAGATTCTTTTATTTGGTTTCGAACACATGGAAAGTGACCTACAGGAACCTCGTGTGGATTTCTAGAAAATTTCATGGAAGTGACGGTGAGAGGCGTAATGGAGATGTAGGAAATATGGGTGATTTTGTGGTCTAGTCTAGAAGTTCTTAGCTTGATCGGCTATTATGTTCAAGACATAAAATTGTGTAATAATTTCTAGTGGAAGTGGAAAGGATCTAAATACTAGTGCATGTAAACCAGTGACAATATTCAATTGATTAGTAGGCCCATTGGGTTATGGGACACGAGGATCACAACCAAATACTCGTGGAGGATATGGCCCTTGTATGGTCACGTGCTTAATCAAATGCTTTTACCAGGAGTAGTCCAATAATCATAGGCTTGATTAGCAGTGATATTCAAGTGTTTTTTATTTGTTCTATTTTCTCAAAGAAAAGTTATGGGTGTGTGTAAACTGTTAAATGCAAACTTGTATCAATGCCATTTATCAATTCCAACCCGTTGGGTTGTGGGACCAAGGATCGCAATCGTAAGTATTTTTCTATTACGGACCATTGATGGTCATGTTCATTGAATTGGAATAATGGTTGTCGGACAAGCTAACTATCAAAATAAATCTAATCTATGTTTTTGGCATTTTCACAATATGTTTTAAAAAATCAACAAAAGCAAACTAATCTAGAAAGTAAATGTTTTTGTTATTTTTGTCTTTAAGAAATGCATCTAATTTAATAAACAACCTAAATACAAATGATTAGTTAGATGTAGCTAATTACTTATGTGGATTTGTGAATTTAAATAAAAATAATTAATCTAATGTAATCAAAACCCTTCAAACCCTACCTCAGAGGTAAAGAACAAATCATAACCCAGGAAGAGCTATTGTTCCTCACAACTTCCCGGTAATGTCAAAGAGTAAGCTTTCTAATGATTTGATCTACTTGTAATTACCTAATTGATTAAAATGACCAATTTTTCTACTCTATTTGATATTTAATTGAAACTAATGTATTTAAATTGACAATTTGATAAAAAAGAAGATAAACACACAACTCCAACTGGATGAGCAAGAGATTTGGAAAATCCATTTATATCTACATTCTTGCCCTTAATATGTTCCTTTCTTTCTTCAAGTGTTCATATGAGTCCAAGGAATTGGGAATGAAAAAACAAAAGAAGAAGAAGACGCTTGAGCAATGGTAGCTTGAAGGTAGTCTCGTTGTAATGTAGGTAGAAGAGAGATAACAAAAGAGATATAATCTTGGCTATGTAATTCCTAGCAAGATTGTGGCATAAATACAATGCAAGATACGAAAAATTCTTAGGTCATTTGCTTGAACACAAGCATGGAATATATAATAATTGGGGCTAGGATGTGGCTTCATGTACAAGGAAAGAAGAAGCAGTTTCAACTAATTAAATCTATTCAAAAATAGAAGAGGGAAGGAGAACCAAGAAATCAAAACTATTTTTAGACAATTTGTCTCGTGGATACATCGTAGAAGTGAAGTTAAGTGAAGTGTCACATGTTAAAAACATGCATGATGGAATCTAGAAAAGTGGGCGGGACCACCACCTGTCTGACAGGAGGTGGTCGCAGGACCGCCGCCCTACTACGGGTGGCGTTTGAGAACCTCGCCTGTGCAAGGCGGCGGTCCCGGCACTAAAGGCCAAAACATGCACACGAAAAAGAAGCGGGAGCTACAAAAAGAATGGAAAGGCTAAGTAAAGATGTCTAGGCTACGAAAATATATTGTGAATGGGTTTTAGAGCTCGAACACCTTCTTGAAAGGAATTGAATCATAATTAGGGATTTTGGTAATTGTTTTTTGACAATATAGCACATGTAATTTTAGGTGCGTCATGAGACCCCCGTGAAGTGTGGGTAAAGGAACTAGGAACACTAGTCACATAGAGAATGGATCTCATGGATGGTATGTTATCGGGGTTGTCTTGTGTAAATAGGGAATTGAAGCACAAAGGTGAGAACATGACTTGTGGGACTTGGGATCAAGGAGAACCTCTAGAGAATGCCGATTCCTCTTCCTAAACTAAGTGCTTTTATACTCCTATTGTAATAAAATGGCTATCTAATCTTTGGGATAACATTTTCAAGAGTTTTAGGGAAAGATATTTTCAAGGAAATAAAACCTATGTTAGAAGTGGTGATGCACCAAGAAAGGGTGTTCCTAGACAACTTTTTGTATTTACGATGAAGAGAGATGATCATGAGAAAGAATGACATGCATTACAAACCCACTTTACATATAGTACTTCACTCCTTGATAAGCACAATGACCTCCAAAACTTGCAAAAGAAACCCTGGTTGCATAGTTCACCTGCAAACATGAGAGAGGAAAATAGAAGAAAAAAATCATGAAAGGACATATAATTGATCAAAAACATAATTTCCATTACTTCAAGCACTTGCATAGTGCATCATTACATCAGGGAAAAGGCATAGGCTTCCATTATAATTTTAGAAGAAAGGCTTGAGAGCCTACAAATTCACAACATCTCAGCTTGTGAAGAGAGGGGAAGATTTAAAAGTGTCTAACTACACCATTTCTTGGTGCATCACCACTTCTAACATAGGTTTTATTTCCTTGAAAATATCTTTCCTAAAACTCATGAAAATGTTAGCCTAGGATTCCATAGCCATTTTATTACACTAGGAGTAGCAAAGCACTTAGTTTAGGAAGATGAAGCCAGCCTTATCGGAGGTTCACCTTGAGCTCAAGTCCCATAGTTTGAGAGGTGATCTGAATATAGTTAGTTACACACATTCAACATTGGCTGCTCTGGCATGACCTGCGGGGTTGAGTGCAGTTGAAGGTTGCATGTCAATGTTCATCCGTATAGTGACCACGGCTTGGAATGAACATATAGAGTAGGTTGATTTCCTCCTAAACCACATTCATCCTATTAAAAATCAAGTTATAGAACCTATTATTACTATAAATAAAATTAATTATAGTTGTTCAATACTTTTTTGAGAAAAAAAGAGAAAGATAACTAAAAGTAAAAGTGTGGTGATGCACCAATAGTAAGGGAACAAAATGACCGGCTTGTATAGGCACAAAATATTAAACAAAAAGAAAAATAGTATACAAAACTCCCTATCTTAGCCTCTTTACATAAGTGTTTTGTATGAAGGTGAAGAACTTAAATAATAATATAAGGGATTCACATGTGATTCCACAATTATCACAAATAAGATTATTTTAACACAACATACAACTTACAAAGAGAATAATTAACTCTATATAAAGGTAAAATGGATCATATAAGCACTAGAAAATAAATATTCATAAGTGCTATAATGAAACATTGAAA
The DNA here is from genome assembly GCA_018340775.1 of Taxus wallichiana var. yunnanensis. Taxonomy (NCBI): domain Eukaryota; kingdom Viridiplantae; phylum Streptophyta; class Pinopsida; order Cupressales; family Taxaceae; genus Taxus; species Taxus wallichiana. The sequence continues at coordinate 522,283,395 of CM031238.1, forward strand.
TACACAACATGTGCAGTTGGAAAGAATAAAAAAATCAGTTCGAATTGAATATTAAGGCCTTAACTTGTGTACAAGTACTCAAAAGGGAAGATCCTCCTTAGAAAATAGATCAAAAGTCCCTTAAGACAATGTAAATCATTATTTATATAGCCAAAGAGCTTGAGAAACATCAGCTACAAATATTAACTAATTACATTCTAAAAATAGGGCCCATTCAAACCCATGAAAGAGTCCTCGAGAAAAATATCCAAACAAGTTGTGCATATTTGATCGGTCCAAACCAGTAACTCGAAATGGTTGGATTTTAGGATAGAGGAATGTGTAAAAAATTATAGCAACTCAAAGGAAAATTCAAGATCAGCTGGGGTGAGTTCCACTATTTTTTTGTACCCTTATCTTCAACAATGCTAGCCTCTTTAGTATCTCCTTCAATTTGTTTCTGCCGATATTCGTGAAATCATTTGATGATTTCTTATACTTTTTTCATCAAGCCCACATGTATAGCGGTTCAATATTTTTGTGGAATCAACTACTCGGCTCAATTTTCCAAGCACTCTCTTTACCCTACCCATGATTTTCTCGAGGTTTTCCAAAAATACCTTTATATAGTGCTTGTTTATCAATAGAATGAAGATAAAAAATTTAGGTTACTCATGTACCATCCTTGACCAGCCTCTTGAATTCAGAAACTATATCATCTATTGGGAATGTGTTTAGATCATCATCCTAGAATTTACAATGTATTTTATCAAATTGATTGATGATATTATCAATGGCATTGATTCCCTCATTATTTGTAACAACCAATTTATGTGTTACTTCCTTGATAATTCAAACGTGGAACTCAATGGACTCAAATTATTCAAATAGCTTCAAAGGATCATCAATGATCCCTTCATTTAGGAGAACATTTGGATTCATTTTATGTACCTCTCTCTAAGTTTCCAAAGTTAGTTCTTAATTATCATATTCATCACCAAAAAAGTTACACATTTTTACCATAGTACCTTTCTCCATTTCAATTTCATCATGCATAACCACTACATCTTTGATCAATGGTTCCCCTTCTTAGATTATATGATCCACTCAGATCCAATTTTTGTCCTGGCTTTGACCAATTTTATCTCTTTGTAGAGACAAGTGGCATCAAATCTTGTTGTGATTGCAATGGTAAAGTGGAATGAGTGGGTTATATGGTCTTATTAAGGGTATTTATTATTTTTCCACCTTATTTTTACTTTCATCCTTCATGACCTTTTCTTTATCAAATTTCAAATGAAGGTTGCAAGGGTAATTTGGACATCCTGTTTTGTACCTTCATATATAGATTTCCAAAGTGGAGACCTTGGAGATCCGGTAATCATTTTTGTGATGTCTTTATTGGATTTGACTACATCAAGTGTCATAATTTACAAAAACCTCTCCCATATTTATCAACAAATAGGTGAGAGATGGTCTTTAGCTTATTTCTTGATGTTGAGGATAAATATCTAGATTGTTAATACAAAAATCATCAAAGCAATGGATACTTTCTTCTTATTCTTATGGGTTTTACCAATTATATAGGAAAGAGTGGAATAAGAGATCATTTTTTGAGATGATGGAAAGGGTGAAGAAACAATGGGGGTCAAAATAACAAGTGATGAAAGGGTAATTGTTGTAATGGTGATGAGCGAAAGGAATGAGTAACACGTGGATGGGGGATAGATAACACAACTACAAGTGTAAATGGGTGAAATGAAAAGGATTATAGGAGGATAAGTGGGAAAGTAAAGGTGGGGAAGAGGATTCCTTAAGGGAGAACTCAAATCCAAACTATATCCAGATGAAAGAGAAGGAAGGGAAGAAAATAATTGGGCCATGAAAGGGGGATGTGGAAAATATGGGAAGAGAGGAAGTGGAAGGAGAAGGAATAGAGGTTGTGAGTGGAGGAAACGTGAGAGGTGGAGGAGGGGAAGGAACTGAAAATGGGGAAGAAGAAAGAGGAGGTGAGAGAAAATATTGCAGCACTTTGGTAGTAGAAGATGAAACAATGATTAAGTCAATCAACTCACTTTGGAAGGGGCAAAGAGAAGAAGGTCTTGCATCTTTGCTTACAAATTTAATTTTGTGAGGCTTATAGAGGGTCTTTTATTATTTTATAATGAAAGAATGGTCCACCTCTATTTATAACTATGGTTTGACATTTTTAGTGTAATTTGAATCCTTGGGTGGAATTACCAATGAAATTATCCACTAGTGGGTATGGTTGAGGATGCATGTTGTGTTTTGTTTGGTGATTATGCACTTTTGAGTGGCCAATTAATTGAGGGTGGTGGTAGTGCCTTTATATTCATTTTAGTATATGTAGGGTATATGATATCTTCATTGTCATGGATACCTTCAGGAACATGCGTGATGTCTTATTTGGCCACCTCTTTAAGTGTTAATATGAAATAATTTAATGTACCACATTTTTCACTTCACATCTAGGGATTTGTTTTTATAACTTTATGCTTCACAATTTAAATACCCATATATTTAAATCCAACATAAACCTTAATGCAATCCATTTCTAATAACTTTCATAAACCATGTGCAACTGCATGAGAGTATATAGATCCTACTCGATCCCCCTCAACACTCTTTACAAGCCAATACATCAAATGTATCCTTTGGTATTTCCTTTTTAGGATATGATAATTAAGTGATGCTCTCTAAGTGTCTACCTAGGTTTCACCACAAAATTTCCATCTAGCATCTCACAACTTAGATCTTGGTGAAATCATGACAGTGTAATCAGCAACTTACACTACTTTGTGAAAAGTTTCAGAGACATGTATGCCATGCTTAGTTCCGTGACAACACACTCATCATTGGGAACTTGTCATCTCACCTTGGTCACTTATTCAGTTATATAGATTAGCATTACTTGTCTTCTATGGTTAATATGTTATTACCTTCACCGTTAAGCTTCATAAGTAATCATTAACTTTCATTCCAAAAATCTCTCAATAGTACAAGAAAACTCAAGATAAAGGACTCGTGCAATGTTTACCTCCTTAGATGTCCCATACCTTCTAAGTTTGGATATATCACCAATAATGGTTATCTCCTTTATAGTAATGCAGCAAAGTGTGCCTTTGGATCCTTCAGTATTATCAATTAATTAACAATTGATTAATTAATGCTCTCTAATTCTTAATACTTAGTTTAATGTATTTCATGTGTGGCGAAATAAGTTAATTCTTTTGAATGCAATTATTGCTACAGAAATAAGCATCTATTGACTGAAGTGGTCTACTCAAAAGAATGAACTATATCAACCTGTTCATCCAATTGAATAGGTAAAAGGTCAATTATATGTAATTATTTCACTATCCCACCTCCTTCCATCTTTGATTTATTTCCTTATGTTGTATGCATTTACATGATTTAGAATTAGTCATCCATTGGTATGTTGTAGTCATAATCCACCTAGTATATTTCACTTTCGAATTCTCAAATGAAGAGTTCACTAAAATCTTCCTAAACAACTTCATCATTATTCATACTTAAAACTCTTAAGTATGTTTTCATGGTAGTCTAGGATCTAGAGATCCCAATACTCTTCGTTTTAGCTCTAAGGTGATGCATTATTCATTAAATATTAGTGTACAAGTTACCTTTTACCATAGTTATATAAATCCACATATCTAATAATCTAAAACATATCTTTTTAGTGTTGGTTATGTATCTCATTAGGAAAATGCATCACAATAACATTGTTGATTTTTCATTTACATCTTTAACACATTGTTGCTATAAAATCAAGTGATAGTAATTATATATATATATATATATATATATATATATATATATATATATATATATATATATATATATATATATATATATATATTACCCTCATTATGTAATATCATTAACTAAAATATCTTTATTTATTTATAATAAGTGATAACAATAAATTATAGACCTTAATATTCCATCATATTAATTCACTTATTAACACTTAGTATATTTTCCACATATGTTTCCAATTAGGGAATTCAATCAAGATAAGAACCTTCAATCAACCTTTCTGATATAATTGAACATTTCAATCAAATTAGGAATACATCTCATTTATTTATTTTCTGAACAACTACAAAAGATTAGGCTAATGTTGCCTTTTAATCATTTAACCAATACAACAATGTTTCGCTCTTTTAAAAATTACTAATAGTACTTTTCAACATTTTATCAATCAAATGGAATAATAAACTCTTTCAACTTTATTCATCCTTCTAGCTTACAAAGATCCATCTACAAAACATGTTAGCAACTGTCAGTTCATACGAATTGAACATGATAAGAATTAACTTTACCTTACCATTTTATGCCACTTAGTATCTACACTAATGAAATGTTGCATTATGTTTAATTCATAAAAATGTCTCGCAATAATACCAACACATATTCACAGTATTGTAAAAAAACACTTTGCATACATAACATGTTTACTTCCATCTAATCTAATCAATTATGAATAATACTACAAATGGTAAATTACATAATTGGCTCAATATTCCTTCATTATTTCATTTAGTAGTAATTTATTAGGTATATCGATATCACATAATACGTTCTATCGAATAACAACATAATTATCTCATATAGGTTGACTCCTTATGATCATAGATATGTTACAAAGAGTCCATAATATTTTATTCATATTAAAATACAAGTATAGTATAATATTAAATCCATCACTATGTACTAGCACCAACATTATGTGGTTATTCCTAGGTTTTCTAGTCTCTACAATGCCTTACCACTAGTTGGGTTCCACCGTAAATAATCAATGTCAAAAACCACATAAAAATAGATATAACATATAAAAATGAATATATATATTATATTATCATGAATTAGTTTCATAAAACATCATGGAGACCCAAACTAGAAGCCTTGACTATCAAAATAATAAGAAGACCAAGAAATGTTGGCATAAAGATAACATCATGGTAGGAGTGGACATAATTAGCCAACACTAGTTAAATTCCCATTACTTATGGGTTTATGAAAAATACAAAAACCACGAAGTCGACAAACCCAATTCACAGTCGACATGGTAACCTTGCACTATTTATGTGAACATATCGAACCAAAGTGTAAAGTATTTCAACACAAACATTACTACAACAAACTAGGAAACCGGATACAATTCAAATAAGGGTCTCATTTATAGATTACCTTTTTGACACAAAAATTTGGGTTTACCATAGTGGTTATGATCTTACAAACTAGGCTTACAAATCTACCAAGTAAATTCTTACCGAAATTGAGCCTTATATTTAGCACAAACTCCAAAACCCTAAAATGAGATCAGATCCATGCCCTTTGGCTAGAAAATTTCTCCATAGATTACAAATATGATACAACTTAAAATTTATCACAGAGCAAGGAGGATTGAAGGGAAAATATACTAGATTTTCCTTATTCCCCAAGATGAGGTAGCGAGAGGTACCCAAATTTGTTTTCAAGAGTTTGAAACACCAAGTACAAGACAACTAGTTTTCCTATAAAGAAAAGTAACATAAGATAGGCTATCAAGTGATATCTTAAAGTTTGATAAAATAAACCCATTTTACTGGGTGAGCCATAGAACACAACCAAGGATTTACTAAATTTAAAGATAATAGAATACAATATATAATTACAGTCATCGTTACACTTTCTTATGCCTATAATCACTCCCCCACCCCAATTACCAATAAATAAAACAATATTACTCATCATACTTTATCACTTAAAACTCAATCCTTTAGATCAAACACAACCATAATGCAATGATTTTATCAATGCCAATGATAAGTGAAATAAGATGATAAGGGAGAGTTAAATCTTATCATCCATGTTTTTAAAGACTTATTCCTCTCTATATAATCACCAAGCTTTCCTAGATTTCCACTAGGAGTGAAAGACTCAAACTTTCCTTCAATTCAAGAACCATATTTGAATCTCAAATTATTCTTCCATAGTCTCCCCTTTAAGAAAATATTATAGGAGATCCTTATTTAATGGCCTAAAAATAGTAAAGAATCCCCCAAAATCACTATTTAACTCCTCGTTATTTTCTCCAAAATACCAATCAAATCCACCTAAACCGATTGTTCTTTGAACTCCACATGCATAAAAACCATCAAGTCAATAATCATTCCCAATATCCGAGCCCAAATTAGCTCTTACCAAAAACATGCAAAATTTGTGCAACATGGAACTAATTAAGAAGATGAGGAATCTACGAGTTGAAAACTTATAAAAATAGAATGAAGGTATGAACAATATCTTCCCATTGAATCCTCGTAGTTTTTGAGGTCCGTAATTTAATTAATGCATTTAATTCAATCCTTGCCACGTAGTGGCCCTTCTAGACTTTTATTCCGACCATCTAGTTTCTCACTTTAGTTATCTAGAGAAAGCAGTGTTTTAAAATAATAATAACAACCCTAACTAATGCATGGTCAATCAACCAATAATACTATCCAAAGACTTATCAACCTTTTTACATGGTTTTTAACCAATCAACATATTATTTTCCATAGCTTAGACCTTCTTTATTACTTTTGTCACTTTGGATATGATTACCTAGGTCAAGGAGATTATTACAACATTTCTAAACAATCCCTATGCCATCAACTATGGTCAATTATCCCATAGTAACTAGCAAAAATGTCAATCAAACCAATCTTGTTCTTACCAAAAATCCTTTGTCATGAAGTTCACCCAATATTATATGCCACGGTATCGGTGTAATAGTCTAATACATATAGTGTAAGGTTTGTGACCCATGCCATATTTATTTTTTAATTAAATAATTAAGTGTCTAACCCCTTGATAACCAAGTGTCGAGGAGTAATAATCAGACCAAGTTTTTATCGAGTAGTCACAACATTTTCCCTCTATTGTTGAAGCACAACCGGTCTAGGATTGACAATTTCATTCTTACTAATGGCAATCAAGTTAAATACTTAATGATCGCTCAATAAGTAAAATCCATATACTGATTGCTTTTCCCATAACTTTACCATTATTTCCTTACATGAAAATAATAATATCCATGTTAAAGTACTGTAATAAAAAATATATCAATGTCATTCAAGTAAATAACTCATGATACTTCACGACAAGATAAACAAAATTAGGATAAGTTTTATAACAAACAACTCAACATTGTACTACCTCAATGCTCACAACAAATAAGGTACACACAAGTAGTAAATAAAACAAAGATTCATAAAAATTTCAAGTGCCTTATGAATGTTGGGTAAAAAGTGTCATTGCATGGTTGTGCATGCAATTACGTGTTCGTGTGTATATCTTTTTTAGGATATACATATACATGCATTGAGATGTATGATGTGGCTTATTCCCCCACCTTCATGAATCACTTAACACTTTATGTCTTATCCCAATGGTTTATCGACTAAAAAAGTGGGATGTGATGAATAATATTTTTCCCTTGTGGCCTCTTCATATTTGAAATTGATCTAGACATCCTATAGCTGATGCATAGGAACATTGGTTGGCTTGATCCCACCGAAGTCACCCTAGAAATCAAATATAACTCACAGGTAGAAGGTCTTGATTGTCATTTGTTACATTTATTCTTTAACATTTTTGGCCTTGTAAATTTATGCACATGTAAATCAGCCCAATGTAACAGGAAATTGGATTCCTACCTTATGATTTCTCTGTTGTTATTTTTGGAGATGGATCAGTTGTCTAACTAATTCCATCCAGACCCATTTATCGATAGAAAACCTTGGAATCTTATAAGAAGTACCTAAAATACTCCTATTATGAGGTATGTGAAGGTTGGGAAGTACAAGAAAATACATCCCCAAATTCTAAGCACATTCTAAGCTTCATCTGTGCCCTAATGGTTGTACATGTATTTGTCAAATGTACATATAATAGCATAGAAGAAGGTTTCATTAACCCTTATAAAATTGTATGGTATTTTCCTCATTGTTAATTGGGGATAAAACTCATAAATTTGTACATAGTTTTCTCGAACCAATGGAATTCATACCTGAGTAGTTTCTCATCCCCAATGTGGCATACACGAGGTAAGGTCACATAAAAATTCCATGTGGTTTAAACCTCTAATAATTATGAGTGCAAGGAATTTTTGATGTGTTCATCACATCGAATGAGGGTGGTATTATTATGAATAGTATAGATGTCTTTGTTATAACCACTCCTAAAATCCCATGAAAAGGGAAGGCCCACAACTATACTCAACAAGGTAATTAAGTCATTAACTTCCTAGATGAAGTCGTAATGATGAGAGCGGTATTTAGGAACCTAGTGATTGTTGGCCTTGGCTTTATCAAGTAAATCTTGTTAAGAATATTTATGTAAGTATATTTACTATTGTCTCAATGTTCCAGATCCATTTAGGTAATATTTTTGCATAAATTTCAATATCAAGGATCTTGAATAACATCTCAAGGTAATCGTATCAATCTAATCACTATCGCTCTGTATTTATCCCTATCATCTACGATTCGAAATCATATTGTGTAGCTTTTGTGTATATAGACTCTAGGTACTACATAAAAAGTAGGAAAGAGTCTTTCGAGCTAAACCACTTTGTAAAAAAACTTTTAATCCAAGCATACTTGGATGTAAATTTTATTCTATTCCAAAATTCAAGGAGGTTAAGATGGTTGAGTTTGGTTTCCCTACTATTATCAAATTCTAATGTCATGTTCGAGGGGAGTTACCCCTAGAAAGTTGTACTTCATTTAATTTCCCTTCCTTTTGATGAAGATTAACATTTTCTTGAAAACACCTCTTGAAAATCCCTTAGAAACACCTAAAACCGATGGTGAAAGTTGGGTTTTGAAATGCAAATGCCAATGCCCAAAATAAAAAGGGCCAGACATATACCTTGTTTTACACCCATGAACTCCCTGACTTAGTCTTGGTGAAATTTGAGGCTTTCAACACAACTAAAAACTTCCAAAATGATCTTGAGTGAAACTCGGATCTTAAAAAGCAACTTTCAACTTCCAACTTAGTCTAAGCGAGAAGTAGGGTCTTGTTTTGCACCTAAAAATTTCAAACAACAATTCATGATGATTGAAGCCTATTCCTTATTATCTTTTGAGAAACTCTCAAGAAAATCTAAAAATTTATTTTCACATCAAACCATGATCAAAACAAGTAAAAGGAGAAAAGGGCACATAAGTAGGTAAAAAGAAAAGAAAAACCCTAGTTATGACATGCTAAAGACAAAACCTAATCCCAAAACCCTAAATACTTAAAGAAATGTGAAAATTTCCTATTTAGAGTGACAAAACCTTGCAAAAACATTAAAAAAATAATATCTTAATGATAAAATTGATGGGTCAAAGGAGAAATCACAAAAAAATGCTCGAAAAATCAAGAAGTGTAGTCAAAATTCAAAGTTTTGTTTACTAGTCGAGACCATACAAAAAGAAAGGTGGAAATGACATGGAAATCTAACTATAAATAGGAAATGGTGCATTTATGACATATAAGTGACACGTGTGAGTGGGTGTCATTAATGTGTTGACTGAACATTGGGGGTTGACCATGAAAATGTAAGTTGATTGGATTTCATGGATTGGGTTTCATTTTGTAATTTGCATGAAAATTACAAAAGAGAACTCAAACACGAAATACATTATTTCTATGTTTTTGGGAATTGGGTTTCATGTAACACCTCTTTAATTAGGCATAAAAACTAATGGAATTTTTTTTTCTATACTAACTCATTAATTTCAGCTAATGCCTTCATTGAATATAATACAACAATTAAAATCCATCATTCAAGAGTTGTAAATACATTAAGTTATCTTACACTGAAGTGTGTAAACATCACTTACAAAAATAGCTAAATTAAAACAAAATTAATTAATGTTTATAATCTAATTAGACAATCTATGATAACCATGTATAACTACAAGGGTTTATAGATCCTACTTGACCCCCTCAAACACTCATTACGAGCCAATATACCTAGTGTATCATTTGGTTAAGCCTTATTACAGGCTGAGAGAACTTGTGATGTATTCTTAGCTCCCTTTGAAGAGTCACTACAATAACCATCATCCAAATCTTGAGACTGAAAAAAAGGACTTGGTGAATAGATAATGCATCCAATTACATGCACTACTATGTTCATAGTTGTTTGGTGTTGCATTAAAAATCTAGTTCTAAGAAAACACATAAGCCTACGAATTCATCTTCCCTTCACCCACATATTTCTTGTTCATATTCTTTAGGATTCATTTATGTTATTTAATTTATTAATTTTGGTGTTATATATAATAAGTAAACATGTATTTAACTTTTAAGTTCTATCACCAAAGCTAAAGTTATCCTAACTCAAGCATTCGAGGTCGTGTGGCTCATGCCAACACCAGTTTGGGATCCCTACATGATAAGGTACATTCAAAAATACCTAAGTCATTACGCATCCATCACTTTTCTAGTATTCATTACGAATTGGTACGGGTATGAAATGTGAGACACGAGTCTCACATTATGATTTCTTATGTTAACAAATTTAGTTTACAATCATGTAATAATTATGAAATGATAAGCCTGATGATAATAATAATTTTCAACCATCTTGGAATACTAATGGGAAAGGTTGTGGATTTTTGATGACTTATTTCATAATAGTCCATCACCCTTTCGTAGCCATTCCAAACTAGCTGAATTGGAATATCTTGTCACATTGCTTCGCAAAACTTAATTGCCGCTTAAATAAATTCATAGTTATACATTAATGATCTATGAAATGTACATTTAATTTATTATGAAAAAATTATTAATGATCAAATTGCGGTAGTGAGATATCATTTCTCATGACTATCTCCTTCACATTAATACAACAATAAGGTGTCAACATTCTTTTATGATTGATCATCAAACATATGATTAGTCAATGATCATATAACTTTTAAGGTATAATTAACATGTTTTTATGCTAATTAAGTTACCAATGCATCTCAACAATTATTTTATTTTATCACCTTTCAATGTTTCGTTATGACATACAATAGTAAACAAATTTCATGAAAGTAATCATCAAATTGTACATTGTTATCATGTGGTAATTTTGACATCATAACACTTTATATAAACATAAGTACGATGTAAAATAGCTTCATATGTTCATAATATGGAGGTTAAACCTCGCTTAAAAGTACATAATGATGTTTTGAAAAATAATAAAATACAACGAGGCCATATAATGTCTTATTCCTTTGAAATATTTCCTTCTTATTTTTCCCCAATCAATTGCAACTTCAATCATTACAATCATAAGTAAATCAATAAAGCTATCAATATATATCAATCACCCTTCTAATCATGCTAACTTGATAACAACCCGCATGATAAAATTTAACATTACACGAGGTTGGTTCCAACATAACTAGCATGGAAAAACCTTCTTTTTATCTAGATATTCTATTTCAAAAAAAATGAGCATTCACTACTTAATCACAAGTATCATAAAGACAATACTTTCCTATCAAAATAAATGAACAAGTAAAATCAGAAAATTATTTTTCTAACATTATAGAATGTCACATTTCTTTGAATAATAATAACTTAAATCATGAATTTTAAGCCATCATTTATTTGAATCATTATAATATGACTTAATTCAAAATTCCTTTATGTCACCTCTATTTTTTTAATCATAACGTATATCGCTACTAGATACTAGGAAAAAAACCCAAAACAATACTTAATCATCGGATAAAGAGCATCTTTACAATCACAATAGTCAAAGTTTTATTCCTAGGAAATTTCATTTCCCATTTCCCATCCTTGATGAAATTATATATTCAATCAACTCATTATTACAAATTATAATACATTTTGTTTCACTATCAAACAGATAATCCAATCATGGGAGTAATGATCTCATGAAAAGTAAACTAACCAGCCACCACGAGTAATAAATGATACTACTAAACTATTATGTCCTAAGATCATGAATTGGAGGATAAGAAATTGGTTCACTTAAAAATCCATCTTCTATTTTATTTTTGTTGGGAACCACTTAGTGAGATACCCATGAATAGCAAGGACAAAGGAATAAAACCTCATCAGCGACATACATGCGGGTTGGTGATAGAGAGAAGAACCAATAAAACATTATCGATCATGCAAAAATATAACAACCTCAATCATTACTCAGTTTCAAGCTCTAAGATCTCATGAACATTATTAGGAAATGGTATACTTGACACTAATACAAGCATTGAGCTCCTCACACTCAAATCTAAAATCAGAACCTATGAGTTGGTTTCTTTTTTCCATTAACATGAGTTAATTATGGCCAACGATGGCTCTTGAATAGAAGTTTGATATCACAAAATACACGCCACCGACCTATAAGCGATTAACTCTAATGTTGGTTCAAACCTATTTTACAAGCCTAAAATAAAAATTCCAAATCCCTTAATACCTTCCAACAGCTTATGCTATGACCATGAATTCTCATCTATTTATTCATGTATATCATGGGAACACATATACAAAGTAAGAATTCAAAAACTAGTACCGGGGTGGTGACTTGATACTATCCAGAAGCCTAAAAATGGGTTACATTAAGTAATATTCACACTCATGTAATGGTTTTAACTATATGGGGTTTCAAACGTAAATAGATTACAAACATTTCTAATAGCATGTAAACCATAAGATAAATATTTGCGAGATGGAAGAATAGCCCTAAAAATATTTCATAGAAAACACACAATTACTTAGAAATAAAACATCTAGATTAAGAGAAATGTAAGCCATACTCGAGGATTTTTATTTCCATGCCAAATTCCTTCCTTTATTTTCTTTGTTGCTTGATTACCAAACAACATGCCTATGAAATCAAGCAGCAATTTCTTTAGTTCAAACCCCAGTGACCCTCCTTTTCAATTCATATACGAGTTTAAAATTGCCACGCAATCACATTTCCAAGTCTAAAAAAATAGAGAATCCATTAATAACTTTGTATTTTTTTCTGTAGTTCATACCTCAACCATCTCATGTAGATTTCATCATAGTGGAACTCAAGAGAGATAAGGATCCCAAAAATGAAAATCCAAGTATTGCATGCACTTGGCTTCCTCGAGAAGCTTTGTAGCTTTTAAGAGTGAATTAAGTTCACATTAATGCATGGTACTTCGCATAGAAACACATAGTGGATTCGTATACCTTGCCTCACCGACCACTAAATCCCTCTCCAATTTTAAGCGAGGTTACAATGTTATTAAACAATAATTAAACATTAACTACTACATGTTCAATAAACCAATAAAACAATCTATAGACTTATTCACATTATTACATGGTCAGTTGGATAATCAACACAATCATTCCCATACCCAATCCCAAGACGTGCATATTAACCTTGTCACTTTTGATATAATGCTTAGGCCTTAGAAATTGGCATATAATTTCCAAACAACACCTATGCCATCGACTATGGTCAAATACCCATAGTGATTAACAACTAAGTCAATAAAACAAATCTAACTCTTACAACAATCCTATGTCAAGAAGTCCAACCCAATGTTATATGCAATGGGGTCGGATTTTATAATATTTTTAAAATAGACTAAGGTCAAACAGGTAAATAAATAATCGCATTATAGATAATGTGTACCATCATTTTTGTAATAAAAACAATCAAACCATATTACAACAAATCAATTTCCTTTCCTCTACTTGTTTTGTCTTAAAAATGGCTTTATAAACCATCAATAAACATTACCTTAAGAAAATTAGAATCATTACCAACTCTATAAGGGATATTCTATAATTCCATATTGTTTTTGACCATCCAAGCCAACATGAAGATGATTATTTATCATCCGGTCATTGTTAGTTAATGGAATAATATAAATACATGTAATTAATACCTTAATGTTGTAAGAGTGTGTCACCATTTTCTTTACCAAATTTACGAAACAAACAGGTCATTGGCTAAGGAGGAATACCTATTATGATGGTCGGTTTGAAGTTTGTGCGGCGTTCGACTTCTTGATCCAATGCTGACTACAAGAGCTTCCTTTTGGCTAGGAGGAACTACTTGAAATACAAAACAAAACCACAAAAGAGTGTTAAGAAATATATGGTAGTGGACTACTAGCGTATGCTAGATTTAGGAAGTGTAATACTTCTTAGATGATTTTCAATCCACTACTTAATAAAAATTAATGCAAGAAATAATGTAATATATACAAGGTCCAATTGTAGTTGATATGATTTAGGTATCTCATTCAAATACAATAAAAAAATCTAATATAACAAGATAGGTTATGATCAGATCTGAAGTGCGGTAGATGGTCAAGGTGTTGACACGGATCGGGGTTAAGTTCAGGTAGTTTGGTTTACTTGAGTGGAGGTTATTAGGTTTCTATTTTTAGCTTGATTGCTAAACATATATATCAACATCGATGCAGTATGACCGATGATGTTTTAGGGAGGATCGACGATAGCTATGGGTAACCAGGTGTCGGTAGAGAGGTAGGATGATGAGAAATCGATGAATCATGGTTTTAGGGGTTTTTCTGAGACTAAACGAGGATGGTAAGGGGAATGGTTAGGTCCGTGGAGGTAATGGGAATACTCATAGATGCTCGGGAATTAGATATAGGTGATTCATTTTTTTGGGTTGTGGGATGATTAGATTAACGAAAAAGTAAGGATGGTGGCATAAAAATGAAAATGGATGCTAGCCAACAAAGATAAAGAAACTTGTAACCTAAATAAATACCAAATGATACGGATCGAAACACACTTACTTGTTCCCTGCAGATTTGATGATTGGATGATGGTGATGGTTGGTTTTTGAAATGGTGGTCAAGGTTGCAAAAGTGCCTCCCGAATTCTACCATGAATCAAATAAATTTGTATATGTCTTGGTTGTAGCTATGGCTATCTGAATGTATAAAAGGGCTTTGGTTATTTCTTACATGCATATCTCCTTTACTCCTAAAAAATTGAAAATGTGGCCAACCTTTCGTTAAAAAAGTGAATATCTAGTAATTGATGATGGTTTGGGTGACCAACATCGATTTCGGGTTGACCGACATTGGTTAAGGTGGGATATCCTAGGTTTACTAAAAATGACAGATCTTGGCAATCTTTTTGGCCAAATCATCTAGTGTCCCATCAAAACGGAATGTTGCACTTAGGTGAGTGGGAATGTGGTTATAGGAAGATTAGGCATATGATTTTAGGGTTGAACTAAGTCTTAGTTGATTAAGGCATGTGAGACTAAGTCTTAGTTAGTTATGGTGAGTGGATACATACTAAAAATAGGTTTATGATGAGGTGTCTAGGTGAGGTGGAAATTAGTTTAATTAAGGTAGTTAAATAATGAATATTGTGGGATTAAGTATTAATTTAATTGTTTGTAATTAAATTAATGTATATGTGAGGTGAAGGGGAAGTGTAACCTAATTTTGGTGTCTACATTTTCCCCTTTTTTCATGTAGCTTGTATTGGTAAGCGATGCTGAAAA
This sequence comes from Taxus wallichiana var. yunnanensis, assembly GCA_018340775.1. NCBI lineage: Eukaryota > Viridiplantae > Streptophyta > Pinopsida > Cupressales > Taxaceae > Taxus > Taxus wallichiana. Next base: position 522,298,939 of record CM031238.1, read on the forward strand.
AGATAGAATGTGGTTGCCCCATGTGTGGGTGGAGGTGATCCCCCTCAAACCAGGAATTGATGAGGTGGAAGACAAAATCGGTGAGTGGTTTGATAAAAGGTGGATGTGATGAAAATGAAGGAGGGCATATGGGGTAAAGGGTAGCTATCAAATCAGGAAAACATGTAAATGGGCCAGGGTCAAAGGTAGTGGAAATCGAATGCACACACACGTATAAATTGAAATGTGGTACCATGTTTAAGGGTTTGTAAAATCTACATCATCTAAGGTCGATAAGTTTATCCAAACAAGGGTGAAGTGATTCCAGTATCCAAGGTATAGGATATGGTGCGGAAGCACAATGTAGGTCAGGTGCGGGAATGTTTAGATATGTTCCAGTACACAAAAGTTTGGGTCAGGATAAACAACATGACAATAGGTAAAGCAAGGGCATGAGGAAAAACAACATGGGTAACAACACCGTAAGGTATAGTAAGTAAATATGTTCAAAGGTTACCAAAAATTTTCTAGGTCTAGGCACTGTAGGTCATGAAACAGGTAGGGACGAGGGATGCATAAAATAAAAAGTTCCTAAACACAATTAAGGACAAGTATAGGTAATGTGGGCTTGTAGGTAGGTTGAAATAAGTGTGGGTAAGGTTAAAAGGTGGTGGGCACCGATTATTTTGGGTGAAAAATGAGTAAAATGGGATATAAGTGGAATGATAGGTAGTGACATTGGTAAGGTATAACCATTGTTGGTTTATTAGGGCATGACTTTGACATCACCAGGTGGGTTGGGGATTTAAAAAGAAAAATCTAGATTTTACGGATTCATTTGTACTTCTTGGTTTTTTGTGAAAATGATAGAGCATTTGACTTTTACATATTTTCTGGAGGAAAGGACAAGGAATTGTACCCAACTAACGTGGAGGGAACCGGTTGGTGAGAGGAGCTAGGTAGATGGGTCCATGAGATCGGTGTGATTAATTTGATTGGGTAGAGGTGAGGAGTGGATTTGGTGATGTTAGAGGCAAGAGAGGGATCGTGTGGGCCACCAACACAACATCTAGTCATGTCACCACACCGATGACTTTGAGATGAGGTAGGATCTCATCTTTTCTATGTATTTAAATGGAAAAAGAAGGTATGGGTATGGGTTTTTAGGTAAGGAATTATACTGAAATTTTTGGTTTAAAATTGGTGTAATGAGGGAGGGGGTCCTAGGTTAGGTAAATAGGGGTGGGGAGGGGTGTAGGTTAGATTTGGGTAGGGTAGGATAGATGTATAGGTTAGTTTGGAAACTTTTGGGAAACAAATGGGGGTTTACGGGTTTGGTCGCTGCGAGCGGTGACCGACGCTGGTTGGTCAAGGTTTGGCGATGTCATTTGGAATTTTTGGCATCGGTTATGTAGAGTGACCGATGCCGGTAATAAAGGACCTGATGCGAGTCATGAGGGACTGATGTCGGTTGGATTTAGAAGGAAATAGTTCAATAAGCGGGAAATGTTGGGAGTGAAAAGGTAGGTAATTTGATATAATGGCAAGTGGAGTGATGACGGGTAGGGTAATATGGTCACATAGGGTAATGAGTAGGGTAATAGCTATAAATAGTATGAGTGGATTGGTGTAACAAGGTGTAATCTATAGGGTTGGGTACAATATGAAATAAAGGCTTGGGACTATGTTTATCGGGTAAGGGATGTGTTGTGTATGGGAAGGTTTAACAATGGTGTGGTTTTTTTGGTGTAGGAGAGGGACCAGCTATGGATGTGTGATAGGGTACCTCCTTTATTACTAGTGGTACGAGGGAGCATGACTAATGAGGAGTGGTTTCACGTTACTGAGGTGGGATTGATTGGGATCTAATGCTATAGGCGTATAGCTTTGGATCCGAGTCTGATGGTCGCTCTCATCAATAGATGGGATTCCATGACCAACACATTCCATCTATCGACAGGTGAGATCATAGTCACCTTAGAGGACATGTACATGATCCTAAGATTACCTATAGTGGGAGTGCATATGTAATCTATTTCATCAAAGGCCTCGAGAGGACATGATGTTGATAGTGTTTGGAGAGGGGATGGCAGAGATGAGGTTCCATAGCATGATCCTGAGTTATGGAGAGATGTACACGGCCCATCCTGAGGAGATGAGGCTAGTTGTTATGATTATGGAGCGGTGTGTTGTTTTGCATTTCTAGATGTAGAGGGTGGGAGATTCCAATGGGAATTTATGGGGGTTTTTCATGACACGATGAAGGATAGAACCCACTTTTCTTAGAAACCAACATACTTGGTGTAATTATAAAAGAGTTGTGGGCCTACGGGTGGTGCTGAGAGGTTCAATTTGTATTGCAATTTTCTTCTTCATTATTGGGAATATGAGCACATTGTGTGTGTTCATATGGTTGATTTGCCTTGGATTGATGAATTTGAGCCAAGTATGGTCTGGGTTGGTTATAGGCATTGGGTGTCAGTTGGTGGAATGTGTTGGGGGGCTAGGGCTACGCATGATGTAGCCTACCGTAGGTAGATCTTTGGAGGGTTGTCCATGGTGTACATCATTTGGAGTCCATATGTTATCTATATGTCATACAGGCACATGGAAGAGGAGCTAGACGAGCTACGGTAGTATAGATGGATAAAGGGATGCCATGTTAGGGAGCACGAGATGATACCTATGGATAGAATCGGTGGGGCTACCTCAAGATGTGCCACCACCATTCCCATAGTATAGGAGAGATGATGTGGAGAGACCTATGTCTCTACCATGACCTACAATGTCTACAAGGTAGGAGGAGCAGCTAGTTGACAAGCATATTGATGATGCATGTGTCACTAATGGATACAAATGGTGGTGGGCAGCCCAACTATGAGCAGCACCACCTAATCCAGGGTAGCGGACATGGCTACTCTTACTATTTAGAGAGATACATTACAGTGATATGTGATCACCTTACAGGCCTAGATCACATTATTACATGGTAGTTAGCAGGAGGTCATAGGTATAGGTTGCCACATTACGGGAATAGGTGGTGGGCCTATAGGCCTAGATAACACAGGACATGCACCTATACGGGATGGGGATGGAGATGGAGGGTAGGTAGCCACCATACGAGGCATAGGTAGTAGGGTTTTGGGGTTAGTTGGCCCACTACACAGACTCTTATTATGGCCCTACAGGCCCAAGGTATAGTATAGGGTCGGGACGGGGTCCCATAGTATAGGTACAATGTCCGAGACCGATGTCACCACCACATAAAATATCAATGGACAAGTTCATGGATGCCCTAGGCGAGGCATGATACTATCAAGATCATCTCGATGGCTAAAGGGATAAATGTCCCATCTTATGCAAAGTACATAGCACAACGAGTCTCGAGTGAGAGGAATAGGTCCCACACTTGTAGTGTAGAGAGCACAAGGGACCGATGAGCCACGAGATAGGGTCACGATGAGGCCACTAGTTTACGGAGGCCATCTCCAGGTGAGGGACCATCAAAGGTCAAAATGAGGCCCATTGAGGGTGGAGAGATGTTAGTTGGGTGCCGCACGGGAGCGGTGGAGGATGAGATAGGGGAGACAGGTATGGAGGGTATCTGATGGGGAGATGATTGATATCTATGTGTACCTCCTTTTTTTAATTTTTATATATACTGGCCTACGTGCCAAAGAGAGCGATGATGTATATGAGAGGTGTTGATACTCTTGATCATTATACCGGCTGTGTGCCGATGATGTTAAGATTGTATATGAGAGACACTTGTATTGATTTGAAATTTGTGCATATATGTATGGACACACAAATTTTGATGATTCATAAATAGATATGGTGATATTTATGGTATGATGTTGGACTTGTGTTTATAAATATAAATTTCCATTGTTATTTGTGTGTGATGGAAACTAGGTGGATTAGGCATGGTTGAGTTAAGTCGGTGTAGGGATGGTTTAGTTAGGTCACAGGCATGGTGGAGTTAGGTCAGTTAGGCATGGTTGAGTTAGGTCATAGGCATGCTTGAGTTTGGTCGGTGTAGGAATGGTGTGTTAGGTCATAGGCATGGTTAAGTTAGGTAAGTGTAGGCATGGTTGAGTTAGGTCAGTTAAGCATGGTGGAGTTAGGTCAATTAGGCATGGTTGAGTTAGGTCATAGGCATGGTTAATTCTAGGGTTTATGGTTGTTGATTTAATTTCCAACTGTTAATATTATGGAAATGGGAAATGATGGATGCATAAATGTGGTGATATATATAAAAAATGGTGTGCTTGATTGTTTACTTATTTAATTTCCAAATGTGGTATAAAATAGAAAATAACTAAGGTAGAATGTGAATAGAAAAAAGTGGAAAATGGGTTAGGGTAAAGAGTTCTGAGCTAACCTTCAAGGTCCCCATGCCCTCAAAGTCCTACCTACATAGCCCCGGTGAAAAGGGGCCTCGGGCCGATATAGTTCTCTCATAAGCTAGGGAAGAATATGATAAGGTGGAGAAATGGGTTGGTAAGTTTGAGGCGGTGATTGAATCTGTTGGTACCCAAATTTGTTCTCCTTTTCAAGTGAGAAGCATCACACATCTAACATGAAGCTTGAAAGAGATAGATCATGATGTATGTCATTTTGTAGCGAGGGATGTGATCTAACTAGCACTCAGATTTTGTGGAGAGATGGATAGAACTCTAAAAGGACTTGATCTTGTCCTAACTATTTTAGGTTGTTCCTTTCAACCAAGGTAAGTGAACCTATAATGTAACCTCTGTTTGATGAAGGAGGTGAAGATATACTTCAATTTCTGTAAATGATATGAAAATTCCTTGGGAAAATATGATCAACACTCCAAATATGACTATCACAAGTTGTCACTTCCGATTATGGAGATATTTTCAATGTAAGGAAAGGTTACTAAAGACATTTGAAATCCCGATCTTTCTCGCATACTTTAGCAAATGGATTGTGATATTTTGTGGGTATACAAGGAAAAAAATTGGTAATACAGGGTAGGATTGGTTGTTTAGAATGGTTTTTGGTGGGATGTTGATAGGACAAACTTGATTATGCCAGATCTTGACAACCTCTACAACATTTGAACTATCAGATAAAATTCTTCAAAATAGTCAAGCTACTCTTTCAACCAAAAGAGATACACAAATGGAGGCCCATGTTTGCACTCTTCACACAATATTTGAGACCTCAAGAAAAATCTTGAGTTAAAGGACTCAATTAAACATCAAAATATATGATCAAATCATGCCTAAGGTACTCCTAAATGCTTACAAGAAATATCTTTCAAAAATGAAGGTGAAGTGATTTTAAAGCTGCTTAATTTCAATGCCGGATGAAATCTCTTCCGAAAAATGAAATTGTAAATGCCACTAAACTATCAATAAGGATGAGATATGTGTGATTCCTAAATATTTCAATGCAAGATTGCAACAAGAACAAGGAAAACTGTTTTGAGACATTTAAACATGATAACAGACATCATATTGCCCAACATAACACAAATTAACTCAAAAGATTGTTAGATTAATCGGTGGGGAGATTTTAAAGAACAATCTCATAGCTGTGTGATGGCTATACACTTTTAAACAACTCAACATGAATGAAGATCTAACACAGAAGACATTAACAATTTTTTTTTGGAGGGTTTCTCAGAAGATGAGCTTCTCTCAAAAAAATTTCATGATTTTAAATTTTCCAACCCTTTGCATTTCTCAAAAATGCATTATATATCTTTCTAATACATTCAAGCCTTCTTTCCCAAGAAAATAATATTTCAAGGATCAAGTTTGTTACAAAATTTCCATCATGATTTTTAGAAAAGGACGTTTAACATTTTGTGACCAAAATTGTCAGGAGTTTCAAAATGTCAAATCATTGCAAAAACTTCCCATCATTACTCAATAGGGGGCATGGTTTTTATCCTTTGTGCATGCATATCCCTTTCCCTTCATCATTTCAACTTTTCACTTTCCAAATTTTCCTCTACAACTCTTTAGATCTGGTGTTTTATGTTTTACATGATCCTAATAAAAATCCACCTCAAAAAACCCTAAATTTGAAAAATTGATTACATTAGTCTTTGCGAGGCACAAACGACATGAATTTTCTTAAAATTTGATGCAAATTGATGCAAAAATTGCATCTCCAAGCTTCTTGGAGCTCCCTAAGGAAAAAAATAGCGGAAGAACAAAAACAATGCACAGCCTACCTTTGATTTTCATTCAACTTTTAATCTAAGCCCTCCACATGGCGAAATATGATTTGAAAAAAGCTTGGGGCAAATTTTCATAATTTTTAAATAGATCCTCCAAGTGGCGAAATGTGATTGGAAAATGGCCTAAGTGGTAAATTTTATCACTTATAACCTTTGGAAAAAAATTGGAAAAGTTTGATATTTTTTCCCACCCCTTAAAAAGCCTAACACATGTCCCAATGTGGGTCCTAATGGGACCGTGGTTCAATTCTAGATCCTTACATATTTTTCAGAAAAAAGAAAATTTTCAAAATATTTCCCACATCTCCACCTTTTCGTCCTTTTATTTTGATGTGTGTCCCAGCGGACCCATGCTTCATTCCTCCACTTTATACTCCTTTTTCCAAAAAGGAAAAATTGTCATATTTTCTCCACCGACCCATGATTCCACCCTCGATCCGAAACGTGTTCATCTCGTGATTCATTTGTGGGATCATGACCTTGTTATAAACTTTACTCCAACTCGTCAAAAACTTAAAAGTTTTCAAAACTCACCGGCGGCCCGCACTACCCTTCTAGATTTTACCAAGGTGACATGTCCTCTCCCGATTTACTATGGGGTTGTGCTTCAAATTATCACTTTAACTCATTTTATAAACAAGAAATAGTTTTCATTTACCTCTGACAAATGATCCACGCAAGCTTTCAATTTTCCTCTTTTTCGGGGTTGTGCTCACTTTCATGACTTTGACCCTTTTAGGAAAAAGGTTAAAAAATATCAAACTCTCCTAGCGATCCACCAATCCCCTTATCTTTTAAACAAAAATACCAAGGCATTTACTTACTTTAGCGGCCTTGTAACCCCTTTTTAATAGTTTTATCCCTTTCATCCTAAAAGGCCAAATTTCACAATCAACCCACAACTTTGTTCCATTAAATTCCATGCGTCGCTTCTTGATAGGCTATGGGCTTTTGGCTCATTATGAAATTTTAGTATATTTTTCCAAAAAGGGAAAAAAAATTCTAAGTCCACCACCGGCCTTCCATCCCTCTTTTAATGAAAACATGACATGTGTCCACCTCTGATTCATTGCAGGCCTTTTTCATTTTATCTCTTTTTTCGAAAATTCCTTAAGGGCAAAAAGACGCCCATCCGCGACCACTCGGAGGTAAAAACAAATACACTCTCGGGAAAAAAGTAGGAATTTACTCCACCTCTTCGTAAATTTTCCTATTTTCAACATGCCACATGGACCAATCAACATGTAATGGGGGCCACATAACCAAATGAATATTTTTTCAAATTAGCAAAAAGAACAAGTTCACAAAACAAATCCACCGCTCCTTAGCGAATCAAATGAAGACACATCATCATCTTCAAGAAAAGTTTAAATATTTTCTCTGCCACTTGAATTCAGGAAAATTAGCACTTGGCGGGGCAAGGGGTGATTTAAAACTTTTATCCGAAATAGCTAAAAAGAACAAGTTCTCAAAGAAGACCCACCGCTCCTTACCCAATCAAAAGGTGCCACGTAAGTAATATAGAACCAATCGGAATGAAGCGAGCCATGGGACCAAAATTACATTTTTTTCCAAAAAAGAAAAAAATGATAAGTTAAAACATTTTCCCACCATACCTTGGCCCATTATAACAAGCCACGTTTCCGATGAATCTTTGCCGAGGAAGAATTTTGGGAAAAGACACCCGAAAAACCGTCAAAAGACAAAACAATTACAAGTGATTCCCTAAATCAATTTTTTTTTCTAAGAATGGAAAATTTTCACATGAAACCAGGTTTCAAGTAGATTTATGACCATGGATTTATATTTTCAAAGGAATATAAGTTCAAATCCATCAATTTTAAACTTCCACGATTGGGAAAAATGGAAAAATGGAAGAGCCCGTAGATTTGAAAAGTTAGGGCACAAAACAAGGCATACATGGAGATTTCTTTCAAATTAGGGTAAAAGAACAATTTTGTAGAACACTTCAAAGCCTTCAAATGAAGGGGAAAAGATTTCAAACCATCAACTTGAGAGGTAAAACATTTCTCAATAAAAGAAGACCGAAGGGAAAAATTAGGGCAAAATGGTGCAAGCTCAAAAATGGCACCAACATTTGCTCCTGCTCGGGGATGTGCACTCCCAATGAGTGCAACAAGAACAAAAAGCATATAAGGCCAAAAAGACCCATTAGGAAATGGAGTCAATATTCAAAGTAGAAAAAATAGAAGCATCTTCTAAAAACCAACAAAAATGGCTTCCAAGAACAAGATAAACAGAAACCGACAAAACACCAAAATCGAGCCAAAAAAAAAAAATAATATACACTATACAAGTGGTGCATACCTCAAATTTGGGGATTAATCCAAGAAATGATTCAGATGTCTACCATTAATAGGTAGTTTAGGAAATTCCACATCTAAATCCTTGAGAAAAAGGTATTCTCACCAATTTGATATCAATGGAGTAAGGGCCCATCCATAATGCATCAAATTTGCCATGCTTTCCCTTATCTTCATGCCGACTATCCCACAATAGCACAAGATATCCAATACTAAAAACCTTTGGTGTTACTTTCTTGTCAAATAATTTCTTCATCCTTTCTCTAAACTTGACATGCCTTTGGTGGGATGCTCTTCTCTCTTCATCAAACTCAACAATCTGATTAATCCTTGCTTCATATGGATTGATATCTTGATCTTCAAGTTGTTGAACAAACTGAAATGAAGATAACTATAGATGTAAGAGAAGCAGAGCTTGATTTCCATACACCAACTCAAATGGGCTTTTACCAATAGCTCTTTTGGTAGTGATCCAATCATCCCAAACAACAAATTTCAGTTTTTACCCCACTTCTTCTTTTTCTCGAGGGTTCTCTTAATGATCTTCAACAAGTTATTATTGTTGGACTGGCTTGTCTATTTCCTTGGGAATTGTAGTTTGAAGCATAAGTCAGATTGATTCCATAATCTATGCACATTTAGATCAAAGGTATTAGCTCTAAAACACATGGCATTATCAGCTACAATCTTGATTGGCACAATAAATCTGCATATGATGTGATTCAACAAGAATTCCATAACAAATTGGTGTGTTGCTTTCTTGGTGGGGATTGCCTCTACCCACTTGGTGAATTAATTTGTGGCTACAAGAATCCATTTATTTCCAACACTATAAGGGTGTGAAATCTCACCAATGAATTCCATTCCCCATTGTTTGAAAGGATCTTGAATTGATACGGGATGCAAAGGAAGGGGCACTGAAGCTTTCATTCTTCCAGAGAAACATTGACAACTCTCACATTTTCTAACTAGTAGGGTTGCGTCATTGAAGAGAGTAGGCCACCAATAACCAGATCTCAAGATTTTATGTGTTTTAACCCTTCCAGTAAAGTTTCCTCCACAAACTCCCCCATGGAAATCAGAAACTATTTTGGGAGCTTCATCTTCAGTTATACATTTCAAGAGGACACCTTCAGGGTTCTTCCAAGCTAGCCCAAAGTCAATGATGATGTACTTTTGAGAAGCCATCTTGAGGGATCTTTTCTAATTTTTATTTAAATGATCAGGGTAGCATAGGTGTCTAAGGTAAAATATTACATCCTTGTACCATTCAGAACTTACCAACTTCTCAAGAACATCTACCCTTTCTTCCTCTACTTCATTCACTTACAGCGATCTGCAAGTTACTATCAGCCATAAGATTAGCAAGACCCAAACCTCATGCTAACTTTATGGTTTGGATATCCATGTCATACTCTTGCAACTTTTTCACCCATCTGCATCTCTTGCTTGACATCTCCATCTCGATAAGATGTCTTTTACCATGGTGTGGGGAACATAAGCAACAACTTTTGAACTTAATATATAAGGCCTAAAAACCTTTATTGATTTTACTAAGGCAAATGCTTGCTTCTCCATGATGGTGTATTTAACTCAACAGCCTATAAAGCCTCACTAAAGAATGCAATAGGCATCTCAACCCCATCCTCATCCTTCTACAGAAAAACATACGCAATGGTATTATCGAAGCAAAGGAGAAGATTTGGAAATGCTTTTTATAATTGGGGTTGCCAAAACAGGTGCATGCTTCCTTAATTCCTTCAAAATCCTGAATAACATCCTCTTCCCATTTGATAACTTGGTCCTTCTTTAACATGAATGTAATGGGGAGATTCAACTAAGAAAATTTAGACACAAACCTTTCAATAAAATTAATCTAACCAAAGAAAGATTGGATGCCCTTCTTGGTTCTTGGAATAGGGACCTTGTTGATTGCTTCTACCCTCTCAGGGTCAATCATGACACCATCATTTGATACAATATGACCAAACAACTTAGAATTTTACACCCAAAAATGACACTTCTTTAGATTGAGAGAAATTTCATATTCTCTGCATTTGATCAACATTCTTTCCAAGTGATGCAAGTGATCTTTTCTACTCCTTGAAAACACAATCACATGATCCCGATAAACTACAATGAAATCATTAATGTAACCAGCAAAAGAAACATCCATTTCTCTCAGAAGGTAGCTCTAGCATTCATCAAACCAAAGGGCATCCTTAAAAAACATATATCCACTAAGGAGTGGTAAATGTTGTCTTAAATCTTTCTAACTCCTTGACAACAACTTTATTGTAGCCAGAGAAACCATCCAAGGTGGACAACAATTCAAAACTAGTCACAAACTGTAACATATTTTCCATGTTAGACAAAGGATATTTTTCCTTCAATGAAGCACTATTTAGATTCCTGAAGTCCACACACAACCTTATATCTCCATTCTTCTTTCGGATTGGCACAAGGTTTGCAACACAAGATGAATACCTTGTGGGCTGAATGATCCCTCCCTCTTTCAGTTTCTTCAATTCATCTTACATTTTCATGGAGAGGAGTGGATTAATCAACCTTTTCTTTTGTTTGAATGGCTCAGCATTTGTTTCAAGAGGAATCTCATGCTCAAACAAGTCCTCTCTGTATGCTTTCAACTCATAATAAGACCAAGCTAAGAAGTCCTGATACTTCTTCAATAGTTGAATATAGGATTGTTTTTCTTCTTTTTTAGATTGTTGCCCAACCAGATCTTACTTGGTTTATCATTAGTGCCTAAGTTATGATCTTCCACATCCCTTGAGGTAGACATGTTTCTATTTATGATGCAATCAACATTTTCAAAATTTGACTCAAGTACAACAAGACCTCTAGGAATGGTGTTAGTTTTCAATTGGATGATATATTTCCCAAACAAATTTTATCCTCCTTCGGTCACACATACCGTTGGCTTCCAATCAATATTATGATCTGAAAACCCACCATGGTTTTGTAATAACCTTTGCACTTGAGCATCATCATTAAATACTTGCCAATGCTTGATGTTGTTAGGGAAAGTTGGCCTAGTCAACACTTCAATATTATACTCACAATAAGGTGAAATAGTGCAATTTCCAAATCTAGACCCCAACACTACTAACTTGTCAAAGAATATCATTAAAACTCCTATCATGATGTAAAATTTTAAATGAGTCAAACATTTCAATGAGATCCCAAACTGCATGTTTGTATTGTTTCATTCTCGACTTTTGGTAGCATATAGTTTTCGATTTGTTTGACAAAAACTTTGAATCCCCTTTGATAATGATGTCCTTGACACCATACTTCCATACAATTCTCACATCTAACAACAAGGCTTTATATTCAGAAATGTTGTTAGTACATTCAAAATTAAGCTTGAAGGAAAAAGCAAACTCTTCCATGTTTGGAGAAATTAGAACAATACCAGCACCATTTCCAAACTTGGAACAAGCTCCATCAAATAGCAAGGTCAAGGAGAACCTACCTATTCAAGACATTTACAATCATCCATCTTGTGTTCTTTGTCATCAGTAAACCCAACAAAGTTATCAGCATCCACATCATTATACAATACTTCATAAGAAGCATTGTTGGGATCCTCAATAAGGTGCAACATCTTCTTTTCTCCATAAAGTTTGAAAAATATTCCTTCAATGGGAATGGTGGAAAAATACATGTCCATATGAACACTTCCACCAACACTTGCAGCTCACTTTCTTGACAAAATCATGCCCCATTTGGCATGGCAATCAACAATTACAACATGAATTTTCAAATTCTTACCCGGATAGGTGACAAGTTGTACCACAAAACCCTTAACACATCCCACATCCGGCACTTCTCTTGAGTCCATGGAAGTGCACTTTCCATAGGTAGTTATCAATTTTATATCCAACTCATTGATGACCTCAAGAGGCATGACATTGTTGATGCACGAGAATCAAACATACAATTGTGAAGTAATTTATCCTTGATAATGAAAGTTGTAAAGAATGGATCAACATTCAATTGGGAATCAACCAATGATGTCCCCAAGTAGAATTCAGGTGCTTCTTCAAGGTCTTCCAATGTTGGTGGTGTTTCAAGGTCTATAATGATTGGAGGAGGAGTTTTAACAATGTTTACATTTTTGCATGGGGTACTCTTCTCTTCTTTTAATCCCAAGTACTCAAATGCTCTCTTCTTGTTCTCAATAATCCTAAGCAACTCAAAAATTTGAACACGACCTTGATCGACTCAAAACTTGTGCTATGTTATAGGGAACATTCTTTGAAAAGCAACGTAACATTGGAAGGGAGACAAGTAGGTTCATCAAATGGCATGGGATTCTTGGTAGTTTGGGCATGAGGAGTGTAATTTTTAATTGGGACAATAAAGATTTCGGAAGGTGTATCTCTCCTATGAGCTTCTTTAGGAATACTTTAGAAATGGAGTCTTAGGTTTGGCTTGAGGCCCTATTCCTTTAACTTTACTTCTAGTGTTATAATCTTTTCATGAGCAACAAAAACATTCATCAACAACTTCCTATCTTCCTCCGAAGGGATTCCTCCATCACACTTCTTTATCATTAAAGATCTCAAATACTCAAATTCATTATTAGGTATTTCAAAAGCTTGTACTACATCTACTTCATAAGCATGAAAAGGAGGAAGAAGTGGTACCTAGTTGATGCAGTCCCAAAAGGTTACATCATTCCTTAAACTTATTACCTTAGTTGATGTTGTTCCTTGTTGTGATCTTAAAGAATAACCCACCATGTCGATATCATCGTCAGTATTATCTTCGTTATCAGATTCATCATATTACTGGTCCACTTCACATGGAGGATGGGATAGAAATCACTTATCACACTAATCAACTTCAGCAACCTCCTCAACAAAGTAGAAACTCTAGTCGAGTGAGGGTCGGGAACCAATCTATTTTCACGTTCTTGGGGTTGTCTATTTCCCCCTCCCATTAGTTTTTTTCCTCTATAATCAGATCTCTGGTCACCCCTAGGATGATTGCCAAATATGTTATGGTTTTGTGCTTTTGCTGACCTTGTGAACTCTACCCAATTCCATCCTCTTCTAGGCTAACTTGTAAGAGATCTCCTTGAAATCCCCTACCAAAGTTTTCACAACCTCCTCAAATCAGCACTCTTGCTAGCTTGACATTTTTCTATATTTATCAACTTTAGGCCCTCTCTCTTTGGAGGTTTACCAACTACTTTGATATTGTTCTCAATCAGAGTGCCATGGTAAAGGCCTACCTTAAATTAGTAGGGTTTTTATCCCTAATATAGTATGCAACCTTCTTATCAAATGCATCTGAATATTTGATTAAGTATGACTCATCACATGGACTTATATTGACAGGAAATTTCCTCAAAGTTTTGTTAAACCTTGTGATAAAGTCATGAACTGTTTCATTAGGTTCTTTTTAATTTTTCAAACTCGAAAAGAGAAATATAGAATCATTCTTGTCACCATATTACAACCTAAATGCATTGTTCATCTTATTCCATGAATCAATAGAATTATAGGGAGCAAAGCCTTGTATAAATCTCTAGCATCTTCTTATAATGTGTGAATAAACAATTTGATGTAGATATCTTCATACTCAATCTCAAAGTCCTCCATCATGTCAACAAAAATTTTGAGAAGATGTTCACCATTCCTATAATATTGTTGCCTTGAAACTTAGGTAACCTATTCCTTACATCTTGTGGGACAACATTTGGATAACCATCCATTCCTCTAAATTTTATAGGAAAAAGGTGTTACCAAAAATGGAGGTCTAGGTGGAGGCCGAGCCATATTATTTTGAGGTGGTGAGCTTAGAAGAGAAACAAAATAATGAGGAGTGAGAGGTATTTTGGGAATAGAAATGTAATCTTTAAAATGGATATCCCCTATGGTATCAACTTCTTGGCCAACTTGGAAGATTTGGAAAATACAAGGGTAGATTTAGGAGCAAGCCTTTCAAATACAAATGAAGGTCCCTCTCTAGATGGAGAATGTAAATATACAAGAGGTCTATTCTATTGATTTACTTGAAGAAGAACTGCAGTCCTTAATGATAGGCTAATCAATCTCAAGTTCAAAAATGGGGACCTCTTTCTTTGAGCTCGATCTCCAACCACTTTCGAAACTCTTCTTCCTTCTAACTTTGAATTCCTTGAATTATAAAACAACTTCCTAGAATATTCTCTAATGAAGAGAGATCTTCTTCTTTCCATTTTTACAAAGATTAGCAACAAAAAATCAAATGACAGAAAGCTAAGACATTGGTATTTAGCAATATCAAATCAGCATGGATTCACCACTAAGGACTTTCACCCTATTTTTGTAAATGCACTAAATAATCTATCAAATGTGCATTAGCACTAAAAACTTACAAAACTTTTATAAATCATACCTTCCTTTTCTTGAATCTATCAATCACAATGCAACCAAAGTGCAACAACTTACTGGAAACAAGGAAAAAGGTAGAAAGAGCTTGAAACCTTACTTAAAATCTTACAAATATGGATATAAAAAGATACTTCAACAATGTAATTACATGCAATATTTGTAAAAAACATTACCAAGGTCAAACATGTATCCAAATATCTCAAATATTTTCAACAAGTCCCTAGAAGTGGCGCCACCTTTGGTGTTGGTGCACAAATTTGTTCTCCTTTTCAAGATGAGCAGCATCACAGATCGACATGAAGCTTCGAATACAGATAAATCATGATTTATGTCATTTTGTATCTGGGGATGTGATCTAACTAGCACTTAGATTTTGGAGAGATGGATAGCACTCTAAAAGGACTTGATCTTGTCTAACTATTTTAGGTTGTTCCTTTCAACCAAGGTAAGAGAACCTATAATGTAACCTCAAATGTTTGATGAAGGAGGTGGAGATATCCCTCAATTTCTAGAAATGATATGAAAAGGCCTTGGGAAAATATGATCAACACTCAAAATATGACTTTCACAAGTTGTCACTTCCGGATTATGGAGATATTTTCAATACAAGGAAAGGTTACTAAAGAAATTTGAAATCTTGATCTATTCTACATACTTTAGAAAATGGATTTTGATCTTTTGTGGGTATACAAGGAAAAAAAAGAGTAATATAGGGTAGGATTGGTTGTTTACAATGGTTTTTGGTGGGATATTGACAAGACAAACTTGACTATGCTAGATCTTTGACAACCTCTACAAAATTTGAACAACTATCATATAAAATGCTTCAAAATAGTCAAGATGTTCTTTGAACTAGAAGAGATACACAAATGGAGGCCCAGTGTTGGCACTCTTCACATAATATTTGAGACCTCAACACAAAATATTAAGTTAAAGGACTCAATTTAACATCAAAATCTCTCGATCAAATCAGGCCTAAGGTACCCCCAAAGGCTTATAAGAAATATCTATCAACAAATGAAGGTGAAGTGATTTTAAACTACTTATTTTCAATGCCTGATGAAAGCTCTTCTGAAAAATAAAATTGTAAATTCCACTAAACTATTAATAAGGATGAGATATATGTGATTCCTAAAGATTTCAATGCAAGATTGCAACAAGAACAATGAAAACTATTTGCAGACATTTAAACATGCTAATAGACATCATATTTCCCAAAATAACATAGATTAACTCAAAAGCATGTTAGGTTCATTAGCGGGGAGAGTTTCAAGAATAATCTCAGAGCTGTGTGATGGCTATAGACTTATAGCCAACTCAAAATGAATGAAAATATAACATAGAAGACATTAACCGAGTTTTTGGAGGGTTTCTCGGAAGATGAGCTTCTCTCAAAATTTTCTCATGATTTTCATTTTTGACCCTTTATATTTCTCAAAAATGCATTATTTATCTTTCTATTACATTCAATCCTTCTTTCCCAAGAAAATAATATGCCGCGGATCAAGTTTGCTACAAAAATTCCATCATGATTTGCAGAAAAGGGCGTTTAACAGTTTTGCTACCAAAATTACTAGATGTTTCAAAAGGTAGAATCATTGCAAAAAATTCACATAATTACTTAATAGGGGGTATGTTTTGTATTTTTGGTTCTTGTAGATCCCTTTACCTTCATCATTTCAATTTTTCACTTTCCAAATTTTCCTCTGCAACTTTCTGGATCTCGTATTTTACATTTGACACAAGCCCGATCAAAACTCCACCTCAAAAAAACACTGAATTTGTAAAATTGATCTTCAAAATTTATTACATTAGTTTTTGTAGGCACAAACAACATGAAATTTCTGAAAAATTGGTGAAAATTGATGTAAAAATCACATCTCTAAGCTTCCTAGAACTGCTAGGGCAAAAAATGGTAGAAGAACAAAAACAATGCACATTACCATTGATTTTCATTCAACTTTTAATCTAAGCCCTCCATGCGGTGAAATATGATTTGAAACAAGCTTGGGGCCACTTTTCATAATTTTTAAATAGAGCCCTCCACTTGGCGAAATATGATTATAAATGGGCCTAGGGGTAAATTTATCACTTCATAACCTTTGGAAAAAATTTGGAAAATTTTGCTATTTTTCCCCTCCATCCCTCCGGGCCTAACACATGTCCCAATGTGGGTCTTAGTGGGACCACGGCTCGATTATGGATCCTTACCTCTTTTTAAGAAAAAATAAAATTTTCAAAATATTCCCCACATCTCTGCCTTTCGCCATTTGCTTCGATGTGGGTCCCATCGGATCCATGCTTCATTCCTCCACTTCATACTCTTTTTTCCACGAAAAGGAAAAGTTGCCATATTTTCTCTGCGGACTGTAGTTCCCCTCCGTGACCACGACACGTGTTCATCACGTGATTCATTGCGGGATCATGACCTTGTTCTAAACTTTACTCCAACTCCTCGAAAACTTAAAAGTTTTCAAAACTCACTAGCATCCCACACTACACTTCTGCATTTTACCAAGGTGACGTGTCATTCTTTGATTGGCTATGGGGCCACACTTCAAATTATCACTTTAACTCATTTTGCAAAAAGGAAAAAAATTTCATTTACCTCCGATGACCCGCTGACTTGTGCAAGCTTTCAATTTTCCTCTTTGTCGGGGCCTCACTTACTTTCATGACTTTAACCCTTTTTAGGAAAAAGGTTAAAAAATATCAAAATATCCCAGAGATTCGCTGATCCACCTTGCCTTTTAAAAAAAAAAAACAAGGCATTAACTTACTTTAGTGGGCTTACGGCCCTTTTCAATAGTTTTAGCCCTTTCATCCTAAAAGGGAAAATTTCACAATCAACCTTGCAGCTCTGTTCCCTCAAATGCCACGCATCGCTTCTTGATAGGCTATAGGATTTCAGCTCATTACTGCATTTTAGTATTTTTGCCAAAAATGGAAAAAAAAAATTGAGTCCACTACCGGCCTTTCATCCCGCTTTTGATGAAAACATGACACGTATCCACCTCTGATTCGCTGCGGGCCTTAGGCATTTTCTTTTCATTTTAACTCTTTTTTCCAAAATTCCTTAAGGCAAAAAAAGACCCGCCCATCTGTGACCAATAGGAGGTGAACACGTATACACTCTCGGGTAAAAAGTAAGAATTTTCTCTGCCTCTTCATAACTTTGCCTATTTTCAACATCCCACATGGACCAATCAACATGTAATGGGGCCACGACACCAAATTAATATTTTTACCAAAGTACAAAAAAAGAACAACATCATAAAACAAATCCACCACTCCTCAACCAATCAAATGAAGACACGTCATCATCTTCAAGAAAATTTTAAACATTTTCTCCACCACTTGAATTCAGGAAAATTAGCACTTGGTAGGGCCATGGGGCAATTTAAATTTTTAGCCAAAATAGCTAAAAATAATAAGTTCTCAAAGAAGACCCGCTGCTCCTTACCTAATCAAAAGGTGCCACATTAGCAATATCAAAACCAATCAAAATGAAGTAGAGCTATAGGACCAAAATTTTCTTTTTGCCAAAAAAACAAAAAATGATAAGTTAACATCCATGCCCGCCATCCCTTGGCCCATTAGAACAAGCCACGTTGTTGATGAATGTTGAGGAAGAATTTGACAAGAAAAAGACATCCCATCAAACCGTCAAAAACCACATAAATTGCCAATGATGCCCTAAATCCAAATTTTTTGCTAAGAATGGAAAATTTTGACATGAAACTAGGTTCCAAGCAAATTTACAACTATGGTTTTAGATTTTCAAAGGCATATAAGTACAAATCGATCAATTTCTAACTTCCACAATCAAGCAAATTTGAAAAACAAATGAGCCTACTGATTTGAAAAATTAGGGCACAAAACAAGGCATACATGGAGATTTCTTTCAAATTAGGGCAAAACAACAAGTTTGTGAACACTTAAAAGCCTTCAAATGAAGGGGAAAATTTTTAGACCATCAATTCGAGAGGTAAAATTTTTCTCAACAAGCGAGACAAAGGGAAAAATTAGGGCAAAATGGTGCAAGCTCAAAAATGGCACCAACAAAATCTAAGTCATAGGCGTGAATGATTTTAGGTCATTTAGGTATGGTTGGGTTTAGGTCATAGGTATGGGTGATATTTGGTTGATTTTTGGTGAAAGAGAATCCTTAAATATAGGTGTCAATGGTCTATTCTTGTATAGGATAATCAATAATTAATGAAGAAGATTGAGGATAAGAGGAGACAAAAGAGCCACCTAATTAATAAGGACCATAATGAGTCTACTAAACCATAGATAGGATATGAACATAAGACCCTAAAGGTGTTGCATAATCAATAATTCTAAGGGTGAATAAAGTCATGTGATCACAAAATGTTGCATTTGCAGCAAGTCCCTTGAGGCGGTGGGAAATGAGGGAAAAAAAGGTGATGAGGAAAAAATGGTTGGTTGTAGCATAACCTGGTATAAGACAACATGCCTACTTGGAAAGAGACCCAAGATCAAAATAGGAAATTCCATGATGAAAAATTTCTCTTTTTATTTTTACTTTTGTTTTTGATAGACTAATCAATGCGGGAAGTCTATGTGGGATGAGTATATTTGTCTGTTTGAGGTATTCACTTAGTTGATCGATGTGGGAAGATTCTAAATATTTTATGATGTTTTTCCAAGAATAGTCTTCTTTTTTGATGGACTATGTATAGTATGGAGAGCTTTGTGTATATTTCCTTCGAGGGAGAAGTGTATTTATAGCGGCGTAAACAGAGATAATAGATGTCCTTTTGAGGGAGTCATCTTGTTAATGGAAGTTTGACTCAAGGGGTTGGATGCCATTTTGAAACTTATTTTATTTTTGGGATTTTAAGTCATGGAAAATACTATAGAGGAAACTTGGTTCTTGTTAGGAGGAAAATCTAGAGCCTACATAGGTTAACTATTTTTGTGAAGTCACAAGTGATGAATGCCCATGGGATTCCATATTGAAAAGGATGAAAATTATCCATGAGAATCATGCCATGAGTCGAGCCATGGTACTCATATTGAAGATAAGGTTGAAAAGTGATGGGTTATCACATGATTATTGTTTAATAGTTGTGAAGAATGGGAAATAAGGAAGTTGGATAATGCTCAAGGGATGAGCATGAAATGGGAAAAAGGTGATATAGGACTTGAACTCAAAAATAGAATAATCGAAGATGTAAGGAATTGAGGGCTCGAGGTTTGGGTTTACCTTCGAGTGAAGACAAATGAGAAGCACACGACCCATAGGCATGTGTCATGATATAAGTTCCAAGCCAATTAGGAGCAAATTTTCCCTGTTTACTTTTCTCTTCTTTGGTTACATGGTGATTTTCCTTTAGGATGAGGTCACCGACTTGGAAGGTGCATTCATGGACACATTTTCATAGGAATTTTGATACATTTTTGTTAGATTTGAAGATGGTCAAGAGCATTAAGATGACATTTTCTAATAAATCAAGTTGTTCCAAACGGTCTGGAAAAATTCAAAATCATTGAGCATGTCTTGAAGGGAAATATGAAGAGTTGGAATCTAGACTTTGAGAGGTAGGACGCCCTAGTACCATAGACCAAAGATAAAGGTGTGACGAAGTTGAGGTGCAAATACTAGTGCGGTAAGCCCACAAGGAAAATGGAATGTGCGTATGCCAATCCTTCCTAGTATCATTAACTACTTTCATAAGACTTATGTTCAAGGTTTTATTTGTTGATTTTGCTTGGCCATTGATTTGTGGGTAATATGGTGAAGAGAAACTAAGTTGAATTCCGAAGGTGTCACAGAGCTTCCGTAAGGTTTTATTTTTGAATTTTTTTCCATTATCAGTGATGAGGTGGTGTGGAACACCAAAGTGAAAAATAATGTGATGATTAATGAATTCACATATTTTCTCGATTTTGTAGAAATGAGAGGTACGGCTTCAACCCATTTAGTATAATATTCGGTAGTGGTAATGATCCATTGATGTCTTTGGGAAGAATGGGGATTGATCTCTCTGACAAGATCCAAACCCCATTGAGAGAAAGGCCAAAGGTCATAGATGACCTGTAAGGCATGACTAGGTGTGTGATGAAGGTTAGCATGTTGTTGGCATTTCACACAACATTTTACGTAGTCACAATATTCATAGTTGAGGGTTGGCCAATAATAGCCTAGGAAAAGGATGCACTTAGCAACAATGAGACCACTGAAGTGACCTCCACATATGTCTTCATGAACATTCTTGATGGTATAAGGAATTCTAAAACTTGTAAGGCATCGTAAGAGAATACCGTCAAAGCTGCATTTATAAAGAAGGCCACCCATGATAACATAACAAGAGGAAATTTTCATAAATGTGCATTATCCATTATAAGTAAGGTCGGGAGGTAGAATGGAAAGGGAAAGGTAGTATGCAAGCTTCTTATACCAAAGGTCATGTGGTTTAGGTTGATGAATTCGATGAAGCTAATATGATGGAGTGAATAAGAAGGTGATTGCAACCTTTGTCTTGTGACAAATATTTTGGAGTCGAGGGGAAATAGGTATCCGAGATGCAAGATAGGCCATGGTATACACAAATTTGTTAATGGAACGTAGATTTTTGTAATTCATAATGGTCAAAGGTGGTCAAAAGTGTGTCAACATGGTGTTTATACTTTTAAAGTACTTCATTATGACATTGGTATATACCATTGACTTGTTTTACTACCAGTTAAGAATAAAAAAGGATATTAATTGATTTAACATCTAAGGAGATGGAGGCTTGGATACCTAATATGAGTGCTTTGTACTTGGTAATGTTGTTAGAATAATCAAAATCGAGTTTGAAAGATAGTGGCATAGGTTCACCGTCAAGGGGATGAGGATAACACCGAACCACCCAAACACAGACATTTTGAACCATCAAAGAATAAGGTCATTTGATAAATGGTATCATCTAAAGAGAGGGTAGAAATGGATTCATTTGGAAAATCAAAGTTAGAGGGCTGATTCCCAGAGAGGGGTGCATCTGCAATTTGGTAATAGATGGTTTGGCCTTTGACATATTTTTGATGGATGAATTTTGGGTCTAAGTCTACGAGAAGCATGAGCCAATGCACAACATGCTAGTGTTGGTAGGGTTTGGAATACATGTAATATAAGGGTTCAGTGTTAGTAATGAAAAAGTTCTATGGTTGAGTTGGTAGTGATGAAGTTTAGTGGAAACAAAAACTAAGGCTAAACAGAGCTTTTCGGCATGGGTGTATCTAGTTCTATAGTCCAAAAGTGTACGACCTATATAAGAAAATGTTTTCTCCCTATGTTGCTTGTCACAATCAGATAGAATGGCACCTAAGGAATGAATAATAGTGGAAATGTATAGGTAAAGGGTTGGTCATCCCTAGGAGGAATGAGCACCTTGGTGGTTGGAGAAGGTACTATTTTAAGGCTTTGAAGGCTTTGTGGCATTCATCATCCCATTCGAAGGAGACATCCTTTTTAGGAGATGATGAAATGGTTGGCATCGGTCGAGAAAGTTTTGAAATAAAGCGATGAATAGATTGAAGCTTACCTTGGAAACTACAAAGTTAGCAGAGGTTATTAGGAGGTAGAATTTCAAGAATAGACTTTACTTTAGTAGGGTCAACTTCTATGCCACGCAAAGAAACAATGAAACCAAGGAGTTTTCCTACGAGAAGCCCTGTGAAGAAAAACTTCTTAGGTTGAAGGAAAACACAATACTCAATGAGATGGTCAAAGATGACCTTTAGGACTGTAAAGTGTTCATCCCGATGCTTGGATTTGGTAAGGAGATCATCTACGTAATCTTATAGTATATGATGCATGATTTCATGTAAGATATAATTCATAGCCCAGCGATATGTAGCACCAGCATTTTTAATACCAAAAGGCATGAATCGATAGCGAGAAGGTCCCCAAGGGGTGATGAAGGTGGTTTTGTGTTGATATTTTTGAGTGAGTAATATTTGATTATAACATGAGAAACCATCCATGAGTGATAGCATCTCATGACTGGTGATAAGATCAACAAGCTGATAAATACCGGGTAGAGAGAAATCATCTTTTGGACAAGCTAGGTTGAGGTCATAGAAATTTGTGTAAATGTGAAGTCCCCCTGTCTCTTTAGTGATAGGGACAATTGTAGAAATCCATTCGGGGTAGTCAATGGGTAAGATATAGGAAGCGAGAGAAGGTGTCGAAGTTCTTCTTTAATAAGAAGAGAAATGCAAGGATGCATTTTCCACATCTTTTGTTTTAAGGTTTGGCATTAGGAATGGTTACGATATTGTGATCCACTATGTTGGGGTCAATACCGGGCATATCAACGTAGGACCAAGCAAAAACATGGTTATGATTCTTAAGGAAAGAAGTAATGTCTTCCTATTCAGCAACATCTCAAGCTTGACCAATATTTAGAATGTGCGGGTCGTCCGAGTGTTAATGTTGACTTTGATAGTCGACTCATTTAAAACAGATTTTCATCTTTGAAGGTAATGAATGGTGGATATAATAATATTCCACACCAAGGTAGGTTAGAATAAATTCATCATCCGACGACACTGAATTACATTAATAGAATTTGTATCATCATTGATCATGTTAGGATATGAAGGGAAGAGAAGGGAGCCTTGTTATCACTTTGATAAATCGAAGGTCCCAAGGAAATAATGTTTATGAAAAAAAAAAAAAAGTTAGGAGGAATGGATTCTAGATCCATCAACTTTGTTGGTGAAGGTGGTGAATTTGATAAATGGGGTGAAGAAGGTTCATTATCCTCGATGAGTTCAATGTGGGTGTTCTTGGAAGATAGTTTGGAAAAGCCTATACCATTGTGGTTGTTATGCTTATAGGTGGTACATGAGATGACAGTGTGATAGCCTTGTTTGTAAAAACCAAATTCAACACCTTTCCATGCACATCGGTGTATAAAAGTGTTGGTGAAGAGGCATTTGGTGAGAGATTAGAGGTCGAATGAAAATTCTCAAGTTTGCGATGGTGGTTTAGGTGAATAGGTGGAAGCGTAAAGTCCCCCATATGTGAGATTGGTACGAAGGTGGGGAGGACCATAAATAAATATCTCTCCTATGTGGTGATCATAGTGAGGATGTTGGCAGAGGTTTCCATACTCTTATGGAGTGAGGAATGTATTGACATTGTATAGGTGACACTTCCCCAAAGTGAGGCATTGAAAAACACCTTCTAAGGGATCAGTGGTCAATATGTGGGTAGCTAGAATAGATGAAGTATAAGGTGCTTGGCTGGAGGAGCTATCGGTTGGTTGAGAAGTAGATGGGTTACTTGTAAAGCACACACCAGTTTTACAGAAAATATAATTCACGGAATAATAATTCACCTTCAATATTCATTCAAGTTTGTATTACAGAATATATAGAATAATTTGTTCCTATAATTTAGGAAATAAGTATAACCACTAACTCCATCAAGCCTATTTACATGGGTGAGTACAACCTACTCAACTAGTACACAAGCCAACAAATATTAGTTGTTTATAAAACAACTAATTACAATAGTAATTCCTTTTACATTAATAATACACAAACTATATTATAATGTGAAGCACTAAACAAGATATTCCTAACATTCCCCCCCTTAGTGCGAACATGGTAGAAAAACATCCACACTCTCAACTGCAGTATGCTCACCCCTGTGGCATGTCCAACTCTGTGACTCATGACCTTGATCCAAAAGAAAGGGTCTCTCCTTCCATGGTTTTAAACAGGCTTACCACAAACCTTGATGTGAATAGGTCCCATCAACTATCCACCTCGTGTGGTTTTCTGGATCCTCCCACAAACCCTTTCAAGATCCATGAACTGACTTACTCTGGTGCTACTGTTCATCACTATGCTTATACATCAGGGAATTATGTAGGAAACACAACTTGCATATCACAAAACTGCACAATAGAAGATATACTGAAAAAATCTCACATTACTTCCTATAAGAATCGTAATGTTCTTAATCGTAGTCTCTGTCATTGATCACTACCACTCGATCTCGAACAACATAGAAAACTACCACTACCACTGGAAGCTTTCCTTGACTAAGTCGTTTTGGGTGCAGAATGGGAATGGAACATTGGTATGTATTCCCCCCCACAATGTGAAATTCCAAATAAGAAATCAGAAAGGGAAAAATGTATTGTGTTGTATCATACTAACTGGATCTTGTTGTCTTGATCTTGCTGCACATGATCACCATTGCCAATGAACGTATTCACTGACCGATCATCTTCCAACGAAATGCACGGTAGTCGAGAGGATCTCTGATCAATGAGGATCTCCATAGCTTCTCGCTCTCTTATACAATTCTTTTCCAGTATTAACAATAAATCACACCACTCAAAGCAACAGGAACACTGCAAACTGAAGCACACTGAGAAAATGGAAACCACACTGAAAATCATATACTCACACCATACATATGCCACCACAGCTTCTGCGTGGCCCCGTCGTTGGTGACTGATGAGAGGTCGTTGTTCGACCTCCTTCCTCCGATGCCTCCTTCCTCCATTAACATGCTACTAGCTCAGCCGGGTTTGGATATGAAGCTCATTTGTTTCCACATTGAAGTTATTCTCCCCCCGCAATGTGAAACATTTTAGTTTTAGGACGTCGGGTACAACCGATAATGCGTCCCACAAAATAGCCAAAAAATATGATATTTTTCAAAGTGGGTATTTTATCCCAAAATTAGAACCACTATAATGAGAATTAAAAAATAAACACTTTTGCAAAAAACGGTGCTCAATTTTGAGTTACCGTGCAAAAGTTATTGAGGTTACAATTTCCCGTAAATTGGTCCAATTAAAATAAAATTGAATTTCCCTCAAAATTCAATTATTAAGCAAAAATATAGAAATATATATATATTTTAAACTATAGTTTTGCTAAATAATTAAAAAAAAATTGACCAATAAGAAAAAACCTGTGTGTTGCATTTCTTTTACCGGATGTGCATTTCCAGCCACAAAAACGTCTGTTTGACAGAAATTTTGTCATATCTGCATGCTGAATCTGACCCTGATGTAAACTACAAAGTTGTGTGTCTTTTTCTCATCTTTTCAACCCAAAAAGAATCACCTCAATCTGATGTTTTATGAGGAAGATATGTTCATTTTACTGAACACTACTTGCTGTATTTTTTTGGACGGATTTTTGAATATTCTCTTTGGCCTCTTAAATCTTCTTGGCTCTCATAGGAATAACCTGCTCTGATACCAAATGTAAAGCACACACCAGGTTTGCACAGAAAATATAATTCACCTTCAATATTCATTCAAGTTTGTATTACAGAATATATAGAATAACTTGTTCCTATAATTTAGGAAATAAGTATAACCACTAACTCCATCAAGCCTATTTACGTGGGTGAGTACAACCTACTCAACCACTACACAAGCCAACAAATATTAGTTGTTTATAAAACAACTAATTACAATAGTAATTCCTTTTACATTAATAATACACAAACTATATTATAATGTGAAGCACTAAACAAGATATTCCTAACATTACTTGCAGAGGATATGACAAGGGTGGGGATAGAAGAATTAGGTATGGGAGAGGTGGAAAAAAAAAGGTGGATGGGGTCATGGGTGAAGGAGAAATGGTAGTGGAGGTATATTCCTTAATGGGTACAAGGACATCATTAGGTCGGTATAGCATATTATAAGTCTTGAACGGAAATGGGTTGGCCAGGATGGTGTAGTTATGCCCTTCATGCTAAAATTTTAGGCAGTGGTTTAAAGTTGAAGGAACACAACCCATGACGTGGATCCAAGGTTGGCCAATAAAAAAATTATATTGGGATTCCCCTTCTATGACATAGAATAGTTTATGATAGTATGGCAACCCACACGAACGTGGAGGACAATGCTACCCAGGGTGGAAGTCATGGTATCATTGAAGGAGTGCAACATAACTGGGTTATTATGCATGTAATTGGTGGGTATTCATATTTGGTTATACACATGGGAGGAGATGATGTTGATACTAACGACACCATCAATAATAATTCATCATATGCGTATATTATATATATAGATTGAGATTAAAAGAGCGGGATCGGGGTCATCTGATTGGAGGGGTGTGATCTCCTCATCAAAAAATCTGAGGGTGGCTACTTGGAAAGTAGGTAGAGGTTTAGAGGAAGGTGATGAGTTAGTGAGGGAGGCCACGTGATGAGGAGTAATGATGGAGGCCACAGGTGTAGGGTCATTTGGTAAAACCTCAATAGATTGGAGGACCTCCATGAGGGCTTGGCGATGTGACTCAAAGGTTTGGATGAGGTCGTACAATGACATCTTGAGTGAAGATTGGTGTAATTTTTTTAACATTATAAAGATGCAACCCCATTAGAAATAGGGTATGTGGGACCCCAAATGGTGTCTTTGGGTGTGGGTGCAGATGGTTAATGAGTTGGTTTCTTTTTCCTTTCCTTTATCTTTCTAGGCATGTGTGGCAACATAGATCATGTTGATTTGAGGGAGAAAGGTATAATGACATGAAGTACAAAATCCTATAGGGGGTAATAGCCTTGTGAAACGAGTAGGGCACACTGAAATTTAGGTGGAGGTTTGGCTATCTCTCTGATGCGAAACATGTCGATTTCAAATTTTGGAGGTAGATAAAAGGATTGTGGGGGTGGAGACACTTTGGTCGTCAAATGGGTAATGGAAGAGGATGTGGGGAAATTGGTGAAGGTAGAATAGGGTCCTCAACAAGAAGATCATTGTCGTCAAAATTTTCTTTAGGAGGACATATCTAAATAAGAGTAGTTTTTAGAGCCTATCTTGACACACAATGGTAGGTACAGATTTTAGTTTCATCAAACCCTTCTCGGTTTGGGTTTGAGTGGGTCATAAGGTCTAAGAGGTGGTAATGTCATGACAGAGGTCTTGAGAAGGTTTGCCAAGATAATGACATATGATCCTACCAATAGATTATAATGTGAAGTGAGTGTGGCTTTGGGTTGAATGATGGGTGATTGTGGTGTGAGAGGTGTCATAGGCAGGGGGTTTTGAAGGGGGTAAGCTGAAACACCGGCTTGGGGAGTGGTAATGTCTTAGGCTTAGGTTGAACCTTCTTGGGTAAAGGTGTAATAGATGAACTAGCAATGGAAGGAGCAGTAGGTCTAACCGCTTATTTGGAGGGTATTGGGATTTATAATTTTTCTGCACTTTCTTGGGTAGAGGCGAAGAAGGATTACATGATGTAGATGGAAAGGAAGATGGAAAAAGGGGACGCATTATCCATGGGGATAATCAAGGTGTAGTGGAAGTTATTGGTAGAGGCCAAGAGGAAGGTACGGGTGGAAGAGAGGAAATTTTCATGGGTAGTGAAGGATTTATGAAAGGTAATGGTGGTATAGGTAGTAAGAAAGTCACGGATGACAACAAGGGATGTGAAGGATGATTAGGTATATTAGAGGATCAGGCTAAGGAGGTAGGATGTTGTGTTCTTGATTTACTATGGGAAGGGGTTGTTTGACTAGAGTTGAGGGGTGAGGTTCTAGGATGGACAGAAGGGGTCGAAGGTGAAAAAGGCGTGGCGAGACAAGACTACTGTAGGTGGCCTAGAAGTTTGGGTATTCATTTTAGATGGAGGGATGATTTTTTGTGGGTTTAGGAAGGTGTGGATAAATCTAATTTGATGGCTGGATGAGTAATGTTTTATGTCGGCATGACCCCTAAGGTAACGACGGTTTTAGGTAAGGGATATTATATAGGCATGGGTAGGTGTGTGTTGGTTCATGGACAAAGGTTCGGATGTAGGCGCTAACGACAATGTAGAAGGTGTTCCAATAGGCATAGTTATGTTTGGCTTGGTTACTAAAAACACTTTCGGATAGATAATGGAGGTATCGGTGAGTGACAACTACATTTGGGTTCAAGCAGAAATAGAAGACATCCCCAAAGCAAGGATATATCAATGTAATCTAAATGATCAGCCAGGTGTGAAAATGGTATTGTGGTAAGTGGGGCCGATGTTTATCTAGTAGTAATCCCTATAAAATATGTTTGGGAAATAGGGAAATGGTCAGCTTCGGACTCTATGGGTAAGAGAGTTGAAAGCATATCAACAGGATCTTGGAAGGCTAATGGAGAATGGTCACCTAAAGGTAATGGTGTTTCTAAAGGATCCTCTATGGGTAGAGGAGATGATGGGTGAGATGGGGAAAATGAGGTAGGATCTCCTTGCAATGGTGCAAGGGGTGGACATGTGTCTCCCATGGGTAGGAGAGTTACTACTGGTGATTGTTTGATAGTTTGAGAGGTGAGTGGTGAAGTAGGTTTGGTACAAACTATGGGTTCCTCCATGGGTGAAGGAGGAGATGAAGGGGACTCCTCTGTGGGTGGAGGAGTAGATGAAGCAGGCTCCCATGTAGGTTAGAAAGCTTGTGCTAGGATTTCCTAAATGGAAGGAATGGGAGGTAATTGGGAAATGACTGGTATGTCATCAAAAATAGCGTGGACCTCACAGACATTACTATCATTGGTTGAAGCTTTACCAACTTGATTGGAAGATAGAGCATGATTAGGGAATGGATTTTGAAGATGTCTAAGTTTTTGTTGGCTGGTGCATTTGGGTTTTCCAAGACTAAATCTCCATTGTCTAAGATTTTTTGGACTATATTTTTCAAGGTGATGCAATTACCATCGCTATGGCCTTTGACACGATGATAGTTGCAAAATTCATGTTATTTATACCATGCGGGCGTAGGACGAGTAGGGTAGAAACTAGTGTGTGGTTTTATAGGTGGAAAGGTAATGGCACCATCCTTAAACAACTTTTCTAAGATAGAAGAATAAGGTTCCCTATTAGGGTATACTTTTGTTGTTCTTTTTGAACTGAAAAGTTTGGACGGGAGAGAGATTTGAAGAAGGTTTGGCTTGGTTAGATGGGTGAGATGGGCCAGCCTTGAGAACCACCACATTGGTGGATCCCTTGGATTTTAAATAGTTTTTATGGGGTTTAAAATATGAATAAGCATAATTTGATTTGAATGTAGCATTTTTTTATGTAGCTGAATTTTCTTCTCTTCGATGGCACGAATTTCTAGTTTTCACACCATAGTGAAGGCTTCATCAAAGGTGCGGAGAATTTGCACCTACAAGTTTGGTGAGATATGCATAGTGCAATCTATATTAAATAGTTCTACAAGCTTGGTTTGAGGTAATTGGAATGTGAGCTAGTTAATTAGGTTGCGCCAACGAGTGAAAAAGTCAGTGATAGACTCGTCATCGTATTGTCGTGTGGAATAGAGATCAGTCATGGTGACCTTCTTGACAATGTTAATCGAGAAGTGGTCTAAGAAGGCTTGGGCTACCGATTAAATGATTATATGGAATGTTTGGGTAACCCACTGTACCAATCTAATTTAGGTCCCTTCAAATACATTATAAAGGTCATCATAAGTAAAGCGCCATCATGACAAATTAGGTAACACCCATGTTTGAATGACCGAAAATGTTGTTGCGGGTATTCTTTACTATTAAGCGATTGAATTTCAGAATTTCCCAATGTATGGGGTATGGGTGGATAGGGATGTATGGATGAATAGGATCATTACAGATTTCATCATAAGTGAGAGAATTTCGTGAGCCAAAACTGATGCTTCTAATCTCTGCATCTTTTCCATCATCAACTTAATGAGGTCGTTGGTGGGTTGTGATGAATGGGTGCCTCTTGCGGTATAAGAGGGTTGGTGATGAATATATGATGTGGGTGGAATTCCAGTATATGGTGAATGGGGAACAAACATAGGGGCATATACCCAAAATAAGTCAAGGATAAGCTCGGGGTTGTTGGTAATATGTATATGTAGGTGGGGTAGTTGAAGTGACCACGGTAGCGATTGGGGTAAAAGACTATGGAATGGAGAGGACAAGGCTCGGAATGGGGTAGGGGTCATCGACACCATGGGTGGTTGTGTTGTAATTGGTACATATGAGATAATGGGTGTGGATAGGGCTATTCTCTAGGTGGTCGATGAAGATACGAGATGATACAACGGATGTAACAGATGTTGCAGATACATACGATCATAGCGAGGTGTGGGGCCTAACTACAAAACCACAGGGGTTAAAGCATGTGAGGGTAACGTCAAGTTAGTAGGGGATGATGTATAAGTGGGGACAAGGGCAAGAGAGATAGATACGGGCCGCATGTCGTATGTCAACTATCCGAGGAGTCCCAGTGGATGAGTGAGCAAGATAATATTATAAGGTCAGGATTTTGATCAAGGAGTCTTACGAACTCCTTATCGCCCATAGAAATGGTGATAGGATGATTTAGATCCATAGGTGATAAGATAGAAGGTGATGAGGGACTAGGTGGGAGTTGTTGGTGGCTGGTGTGGAATATAAGAGCATTAGTTTGATTGTGAGTAAACACCGTGTCAATTAGTATTGAATGGGTAAGACTGTATTCTATAAGTGACAAAGAAAATAGTAATAGAAGAAAAAATTGAGGTCAAAGGGTAAATTTGGTCAATTTTGGATTTAAAGACCAGACATAGCAACCGACGATGGTTGAATGGAAACCAATAATGGTTAAAGTAAGCGATACCGATCAACTTGTGGAAAAATACCGGTTCAATAAATGTAACATGACTAATGAATGTGTAATGGGGAAACTATGTATGTGAAATATTAGAAGGTGGAAATATTATGGTGTCATGGGGACCAAAAATAGAAAAAAAAAAAAGTGGTGATGGTTGTTTTAGGTAAAATAACCAAAAGAACTATAAGATGACACCAGTTGGGTTAAAAGATGATGATCGAGATATAATTCGACGATGGTCTCGGGTGATGTCGGTTCTATGAAATTAGAGAAAATGAATAAAATTAGATTTTGTGAATTAAAGTAGGTGAAGAATCAAACCCAAAAATTTGAGAAAGATAATATGGGGCCCTAACACACTCAGATAAAGTCAAAATACTCCAACTATGATGGTGGAGTGTGTAGGGAAGAATAAAAATGGATAAAGAAACCTCACACCTCAAAACGCAAGCCAAGAACAAAGCTAAGAAAACACGTAATCCTAAAAGTCAATTTTATATTTGTTGTAGCTTATGCTATTTAGGATGGAATTTTTGAATAAGAACTATGTGCATGGTTTTGTTTAGCTAGGCTAAGAATATTAGAACTAACTTCTATTAGTCCTATAGAAAAGTTAAATAAAAATGTAAACACCGTCATGTTAAGAGCTAAGAAAATTAAACACCAACATTATTACATTAGAAATTTGAAATGGAAATCAAACTAATATGTTAAGTATTAGAATCTCTACTCTTTAGATCACCAAAATACTAAATAAACGTAGGTAGATTCATGGCAATCAAAGTTGATTGTTTGATCTTCAAGGGTTTAGGAATGGAATCTCATCAAAGTATGGCTACAAGACCATTTTGATTATATCCATATGACCTAAAATCTTGGATGGATGAAATGCAAGAATGAGGCTAGCTCTTCTAATGGTCAAATGCTCAAGGATGAACAAAAGGCTTATCTTTGTATTTGATATATACTCACTTTTGTTTTCAAGAATTAGGTGTAAGTGTAAAGGTAGTAGGAGGGATCTTTATATAGCCCAATGGATAGAGGAATCTCTACATCCCTTTGCATGTGGGATAATAGGGATGTTGAGTTAATTGTGGATAAGGGGGTTTAGAGAGGGTTGAGTTAACTTTAGGATAGTTTAACTTGTCCTTTATTGATTCATGGGGATAAAGGGAATTTATTAATTAACCAAGATTATTAATTAATAGGTGTGCGAAGCTTATTAAAACTTTTTAGAGGAATATTAGCATGATTTAGACCATAGGAGGGAATTAAATCCAATAAATAATGCTATATTGATTTAATGAAAGGGGAAGCTAATTAATTAATAATAATTAACTAGTCTAGATAGAAGGAAGGATTAATTAATGTAAGGTCATTAATTAGGGTATTTGTTTTAATCGAAGACTTAATTGATTACTTAATGTAATTAATTAATGATGATAGAAGAGAATATGAGAACCATTGACGATATATCATCAATTTGTAGGAAAGGGATAATTAACACAATTTAAGTATTTAAATTATTCGGGAATAATTATAGGTGTCTACATTTGCCCCTCTTTAGGTTGGCATAAGTGATGCCACTTCAAAGATAGTAGACAGATAAAATTTTGAAGGGGTATAATATGTTGGTACCCAAATTTGTTCTCTTTTTCAAGATGAGCAACATCATAGATATGACATGAAGCTTGAAGGTAGATAGATCATGATGTATTTCATTTTGTAGCCAGGGATGTGATCTAACTAGCACTCAGATTTGTGGAGAGATGGATAGCACTCTAAAAGGACTTGATCTTGTCCTAACTATTTTAGGTTGTGCCTTTCAACCAAGGTAAGAGAACCTATTTTGTAACCTTCAAATGGTGAAGGAGATGAAGATATCCTTATTTTTCTCAAATTCTATGAAGAAGACCTTGAGGAAAACATGATCAACACACCAAATCTGACTCTCACGAGTTGTCACTTCTAGAATATGGGTATGTTTTCAACACAAGGCAAAGGTTACTAAAGACATTTGAAATCCTGATCTGTTTTGCATACTTTAGCAAATGGATTTTGATCTTTTGTGGGTATACGGGGAAAAAAGGGGTAATAAAGGGTAGGATTGCTTGTTTAGAATGATTTTTGTGGGATATTGACAAGACAAACTTGACTATACCAGATCTTTGACAACCTCTACAACATTTGAACAACTATCGGATAAAATGCTTCAAGACAGTCAAATTTGTTCTTTCAACCAAAAATATACACAAATAGAGGGCTAGGTTTACACTCTTCACGTAATATTTGAGACCTCAACATAAAATATTGAGTTAAAGGACTCAATTAAAAATCAAAATCTTTGATCAAATCACGCATAAGGTACCCCTAAAGGCTTACAAGAAATCCCTTTCACAAAATGAAGGTGGAGTGATTTTAAATTGCTTATTTTCAATGCCAAATGAAAGCTCTTCTAACAAATTAAATTGCAAATGCCACTAAATTATCAATAAGGATGAGATCTGTGTGATTCCTAAAGATTTCAATACAAGATTACAACAAGAACAAGGAAAACTATTTACATGCATTTAAACATGATAACAAACATCATATTGCCCAAAATAACATAGTTTAACTCAAAAGCTGGTTAGATTCATCGGTAGGGGAGAGTTTCTAGAATAATCTCAGAGCTGTTTGATGGTTATACACTTGTAACCAACTCACATGAATGAAGATCTAACACGAGAATACATTAACCAAGATTTTCAGAGGGTTTCTCGGAAGATGAACTTCTCTCAAAATTTTCTCGTGATTTTAAATTTCCTGACCATTTACACTTCTGAAAAATGCATTATATACCACTTGTTACATTCAAGCCTTCTTTCCCAAGAAAATAATATTCCAAGGATCAATTTTGTTACAAAAATTCCATCATGAATCACATAAACGGATGTTTAATAGTTTTGCGACCAAAATTTCTAGGTATTTCAAAAGGTTGAATCATTGAAAAACTTTACATCATTACTCAATAGGGGTAGGGTTTTTATCCTTAGTGCATGCAGATCCCTTTCCTTCATCATTTCAACTTTTCACTTTCCAAATTTCCCTCTACAACTCTCTAGATTTGGTATTTTACGTTTTACACAAGCCTAATAAAAACCCACCTTGAAAACACCTTGAATTTGTAAATTGAGCTTAAAAATCGATTGCATTACTCTTTACATGCACAAGCAACATGAATTTACCAAAAAAATTATGAAAATTGATACAAAAATCACATCTCCAAACTTCCTGGAGCTCAAATGGTGGCTAAACTAAAAATGCACGATTATCGTCGATTTTCATTCAAATTTTAATCTGATCCCTCCACATGGTGAAATATGATTTGAAACAAGCTTGGGGGCACTTTTCATAATTTTTAAATAGAGCTAGCCATGTGTCAAAATGTGATTGGAAACGGGCCTAGGGGTAAATTTTATCACTTCATAACCTTTAGAAAAAAATTGGAAAATTTTGCTATTTTTCCCTGCCCCTCCAGGCCTGACATGTGTCCCAATGTGGGTCCCAGTGGGACCGCGGCTCAATTATAGATCCTTACCTCTTTTTCCGAAAAAAAAAAAATCAAAATTTTCCCCACATCTCCACCTTTCGCCCTTTACTTGATATGGGTCCTAGCAGACCTGCACTCCAAAATTTCATTTTATACCTATTTTTCCAAAAAGCCAAAATTTCCATATTTTCCCCATGGGCCCACATTTCTACCTTTGACCCTACCATGTGTTCATCTATGATTCGGTGCGGGATCATGAACTTGTTCTAAACTTTACTCCAACTCCTCAAAAAAATTAATTTTTACAAACTCACCGTGCCCGCACTTTGCCCTTTTGCATTTTACCAAGGTGACGTGTCCTTTGATTGGCTATGGGGTCGTGCTTCAAATTATCACTTTAACTCATTTTTAAAAAAATAAAAGTTTTCATTTACCTCCGATGAGCCGACACTGCAAGCTTTCAATTTTCCCCTTTTTGGGGCCATGCTTACTTTCATGACTT
Organism: Taxus wallichiana var. yunnanensis; assembly: GCA_018340775.1. Lineage (NCBI taxonomy): Eukaryota > Viridiplantae > Streptophyta > Pinopsida > Cupressales > Taxaceae > Taxus > Taxus wallichiana. Next base: position 522,334,490 of record CM031238.1, read on the forward strand.
TAACCCTTTTTAGGAAAAAGGTTAAAAATTTCAAACTCTCTGGCAACTCCGCCGATCCACCTTACCTTTAAAAATAAAAAGACCAAGGCATTAACTTACTTTAGCGGGCCTATATCCCTTTTCAATAATTTTAGCCCTTTCAACATAAAAGGCCTAATTTCACAATCAACCCTACAACTTCATTTCCTCAAATTCCACGTGTCACTTCGATAGGATATGGGATTTTGGCTCATTCCTACATTTTAGTATTTTTTTCCAAAAAGGGTGAAAATTCTCTAACTCCTCATGACCTTCAATCCTCCTTTTGATGAAAACATGACACATGTCCACCTCGATTCTTTGCGGGTGTTAGGTATTTTCTTTTCATTTATACTCTTTTCCAAAATACCTTAAGGCACAAAAAGACATGTCCATCTCGCAACTAATAATAGGTGAACATGTATACACTCTCGGGAAAAAAGTAAGAATTTTCTCTACCTCTTCATAACTTTGCCTATTTTCAACATGCCACATGGACTAATCAACATGCAATAGGGCTGCGACACCAAATGAATCTTTTTGTCAAAGTAGAAAAAAGAACAAGTTCACAAAACAAATCCACCACTCCTTGGCCAATCAAATGAAGACACGTCATCATCTTAGGAAAAATTTAAACATTTTCTCCACCACTTGAATTCAAGAAAATTAGCACTTGGCGGGGCGGGAAATTTAAAATTTTTAGCCAAAATAGCTAAAAATAGCAAGTTCTTAAAAAGGGCCTGCGCTCCTTATCCAATCAAAAGGCACCATGTAAGCAATATCAGAACCAATCAGAATGAAATGGAGCCATGGGACTAAAATTACCTTTTTCCAAAAAAGCAAAAAGTGATAAGTTAAAACATCTCCCTGCCATCCCTTGGCCAATTTGAACAAGCCACATTCATTGCGATGAATCTTTGAGGAATAATCGACGGGTAAAATATGCCCATCAAACTGTCAAAAACACGAAATTTCGGTGATGCCCTAAATCCAATTTGTTTGCTAAGGATGGAAAATTTTGAAACAAAGCTAGATGAAACGTGATTTTAAAGCATTTTTCAATCATGGGGATGGATTTTCAAAGGCATACATGTGTAAATCGATCAATTTTTAACTTCCATGATTGGGAAAATGGAAAAAATGGTAGAGCCCACATATTTGAAAACTTAGGGCACAAAACAAGGCATACATGGAGATTTCTTTCAAATTGGGGAAAAACAACAAGTTGTGAACAGTTCAAAGCTTTCAAATGAAGGGGAAAAGTTTTTAGACCATAAATTCGAGAGGTAAAACTTATCTCAACAAGCGAGACCAAAGGAAAAATTAGGGTAAAACACGCAAGCTCAAAAATGGCACCAACATTGGCTCTGCTCAGGATGGGCACTCCAGCGAGTGCCAAAAGAACAAAAAGTAGACCAAGTGCAAAAAATATCTATTGGGAAATAGATTCAAAATGTAGGGCAGAAAATACCATGATCCAACCTCTAAAAATGAACCGATAAACCAACAAAACCAGTCACCAAGAACAAGAATGAGCCAAAGCACAAAAGCAGAACAAAAAATAGAGAACTATACACTATACAAATGGTGCATACCTCAAATTTGGGGATTAATCCAAGAAATGCTTGATTTCTGCCATTAATGAGATAGTTCAAGCAAATCCCCATCTAATTCCTTAAGAAAACAGGTATTCTCACCAATTTTGATATCAATGGAGTAAGGGCCCATCCATAATGCATCAAATTTACCATGCTTTCCCTTATCTTCATGCTAGCTATCCCACAATAGCACAATATCTCTAATATTGAAAACCCTTGGTGTTAATTTCTTGTCAAATAATTTCTTCATCCTTTCTCTCGAAATTGACATGCCTTTGGTGGGATGCTCTTCTCTCTTCATCAAGCTCAAAAATCGATTAATCCTTGCTTCATATGGATTGAGCTCTTGATCTTCAAGTTTTTGAACAAACTGAAATGAAGATCATTACAGATGTAAGGGAAGCATATCTTGAGTTCCATACACCAACTCAAATGGGATTTTACTAGTATCTCTTTTGGTAGTGATACTATCATCCCAAACAATAAATTTCATTTGTTCACCCCAATTATTCTTTTTTTTTCTCCAATGTTCTCTTAATGATCTTCAACAAGTTCTTATTGTTGGAATCAACTTGTCCATTTCCTTAGGAATTGTATTTTGAAGCATAAGTCACATTGATTCCATATTTTGTGCACATTTTCATCAAAGGTTTAGCTCTGAAACACATGGCATTATCAGCTACAATCTTGACTAGCACACCAAATCTGCATATGATGTGATTCAACAAGAAGTCCAATACAACTTAGTGTGTTGCTTTCTTGATGGGGATTTCCTCTACCCACTTGGTGAAGTAATCCGTGGCTATAAGAATCCATTTATGTCTAGCACTAGAAGGGTCTAAAATCTCATTAATGAAGTCCATTCCCCATTGTTTGAAAGGAGCTTCAATTAATACATACTTCAAATTAAGGGAGCCTGGAACTTTCATTCTTCTAGAGAAATACGGCAACTCTCACATTTTATAACTAGCAAGGTTGCATCTTTTAATTGAGTAGGCAGCCAATAACCAACTCTCAATATTTTATGTGTTGTAACCCTTTGAGAAAAGTTTCCTCCATAAACTCCCCCATGGAAATCAGCAACTATTTTGGGATCTTCATCTTGATTATTCATTTCAAGAGGACCCCTTCGAGGGTTCTTCCAAGCTAGCCCAAAGTCATTGATGATGTACTTTTGAGAAGCCATCTTGAGGATATTTTCTAATTTTTATTTAAATGATCAGGAAGCATAGGTGTACGAGATAAAATATTACATCCTTGTACCACTCATAACTTACCATTTTCTCAAGAACATCTTCCCTTTCTTCCTCTACTTCAATCACTTACGATGCTGCAACTTGCTCTCTCACCATAAGCTTAGCAATACCAAAACCTCATACTAACTTTATGGTTTGGATATCCATGTCATACTCTTGCAACTTGTTCACCCATCTCGCATCTCTTGCTTGACACCTCCATCTCGATAAGATATATTTCACCATGGTGTGAGGAACAAAGGAACCAACTAGAGCTCAAGATATAAGGCGTGAAAACCTTTATTGTTTTTACTAAGGAAATTTCTTGATTATCCATGATGGTGTATTTTAACTCAGAATCTTGTGAAGCCTTACTAAAGAAGGAAATAGGCCTCTCAACCCCATCCTTATCCTTCTACAGTAAAACAGATGTAATGGTATTTTCTAAAGCAAAGGAGAAGAATTTAAAAGTCTTCTTGTAATTTGGAGCTGCTAAGATAGGGGCATGCTTTAATGCTTCCTTGATTCCCTCAAAATCCTGAATAGTAGCCTCTTCCCATTTGATAACTTGGTCCTTCTTTAGCATGCAAGTAATGGGGAGAGTCAAATCAAAAAAGTTAGATACAAACCTTCTAATGAATTGATCGGCCAAAGAAGGATTGGATGCCCTTCTTTTTCTTAGAATTGGAACCTTTTGAATACTTCCACCCTCTGGGGTCAATCAACATCATCCTTTGATACAATGTGACTAAGGAGCTTAGCATTTTACACACCAAAATGTCACTTCTTTGGATTGAGAGAAATTCCATATTCTTTGAATCTGATCAACATATTTTTGAGTGTTGTAAGTGATCGAGTTATCTTCCTAGAAAATATAGTTAAATCATCTTGATAAACAACAATAAAATCATTAATGTATCTATAAAAATCAACATCCATTACTCTCTAGCATTCATAAGACAAAGAGGAATTCTTACATAGACACATGTTCCCAAGGATTGGTAAAGGTAGTCTTAAATATTTCGACTCCTTGACAACAACTTGATTGTAGCCAAAGAAACCATCCAAGGTGGAAAAAATTGAGAACCAGTCACCATCTGCAACATATTTTCCATTTTTGGCAAAGGATAATTTTCCTTCAATGAAGCTCTATTTAGATTCTTGAAGTCCACACACAACCTAATATCTCCATTCTTCTTTTTGGTAGCACTGAGGTTTGCAACCAGGATGAATACCTTGTGGGCTGAATGATCCCTCCCTCTTTCGGTTTCTTCAATTCATCTTACATTTTCATGGAGAGGAGTGGATTAATCAACCTCTAATTTTGTATGAATGGCTTGGAATTTGTTTCAAGAGGAATCTCATGCTGAAACAAGTCCTCTCTATATACTTTCAGCTCGAGAATAAGACCAAGCTAAATGCTTGAAACTTATATCATGATGTAAAATGTGAAATGAGTCAAACATTTGAATGAGATCCCAAGCTGCATGCTTGTACTATTTCATTCTCTCGACTTTTGGTAGCATATATTTTTCTAATTTTTTTGACAATCAGCTTTGAATCCCCTTTGACAATGATGTCCTTGACACCATACTTCCATGTAATTCTCAAACCCAACAATAAGGCTTCATACTCAGTAATGTTGTTAGGACATTCAAAATTAAGCTTGAAGGAAAAAACAAACTCTTTCATGTTTGGAGAAATTAGAACAATACTAACAACATTTCAAAACTTGGAACAAGCTCCATCAAATAACAAGGTCCAAGGAGAACCTATCTGTTCAAGACATTTGCAATCATCCATCTTGTGTTATTTTCCATCATCAAACCCAACAAATTTATCAACATCCACATCAGTGTAGAATACTTCATAGGAAGCATTATTGGGATCTTCAATAAGGTGCAACATCTTCTTTTCTCCATAAAGCTTGACAAGGCTGCCTTCAATGGGAATGGTGGAAAAATACATGTCCATCTAAACAGTCCCACCAACACTTGCAACCCAATTTCTTGAAAAAAGCATGCCCCATTTGGTAGGGAAATCAACAATTACAACATCAAGCTTCAAATTCTTACCCGGATAGGCCGCAAGTTGTACCACCAAACCCTTCACAAAACCAACCACCGAACTTCTCTTAAGTCCATGGAAATGTACTTTACGTAGGCCACTATCATCTTTATATTTAGTTCATTCATTACTTCAAGAGGCATGACATTGCATAATACACTCGGAATCAAACATACAATTACGAACTAATTTATCCTTGATAATAAAAGTTGTAAATAATGGATCACCACTTAATTGAGAATCGACCAAGGATGTCCCCAAGTAGAATTCGGGTGCTTCTTAAAGATCCTCTAATGTTAGTAGTGTTTCAAGGTCTCGTAATGGTTAGGGGAGGAGTTTTTATAATGTTTACATTTCTTCTTGGGGTACTCTTCTCCTCTTTCAATACCAAGTACTCAAATGCTCTCTTCTTGTGCTCGGGAATCCTAAAATACTCAAAAATTGGAACACCGACCTTGATTTGACTCAAAACTTTGGCTATGTCATATGGAGCAGTCCTTGGCAAAGCAAAATTGGAAAGGAGATTAGTAAAATCATCGAGATGACATGGGATTCTTGGAAATTTGGGCATGAGGAGGAATGTAATTTTTACATGGGACAATAGAGCTTTTGGCAGGTGTATCTCTCCTAGGATATTCTTTAGGAATACTTGTAAGCAATGGAGTATTAGGTTTGGCTTGAGGCCCTGTTCCTTTAGAAACTTTACTTCTAGTGTTATAATCTTTTTCTTGAGCCACAAAAACATTCATCAACAATTTCTTGTCCTCCTTAGATGGGATTCCTCCATCATACTTCTTTATCATCAAAGCTCTTAAGTATTCAAGTCATTGTAAGGTATTTCAAAATCTTGTATAGTATCTACTTCAAGAAGTATGAGAGGAAGATAGACTTATACCCGAGTTGATGCAATCTCAAAAGGTTGCGGTATTCCTTTCACTTATCACCTCAATTGATGTTTCCCCTTGTTATGAACTAGAGGAACAATCCATCATGTAGATATCATCATCAGTACCATATTCTTTATCAACTTCATCATCTTGTTGGTCCACTTCACGTGGAGAATGGGGAAGAAATCACTTATCACACCAATCAATTTCAGCAACCTCCTCAACAACAATGAACCCTAGGAGTCGGAGGGTCGAGGCACCAATCTATTTTCACGTGCTTAGGGCTGTTTATTCCCCCTCCCATTGGTCCTTTTTCTTTATCATCAGATCTGGTCACCCCTAGGATGATTTCCAAAATTTTCATGGTTTTTGTGCTTTTTGCTGACTTTGTGAACTCTACCCAATTCCCTTCTCTATCTGGGATAACTTGTAAGAGATCTCCTTGACAACCCCTACCAAAGTTTCCACAACCTCCTCCTAATCAGCACTCTTGCTTGCTTGAGGTTTTTCGGGTTAACTAGCTTTACACCTTCCCTCTTATGAGGTTTGCCAATTACTTTGATTTTGTTCTCAATATGCAGTGCCATGGTAAAGGCCTACCTCAAATCACCAAGGTTTTTATCCCTCAAATAATATGCAGCCTTCTTATCAAATGCATCCGAATACTTGATTAAACAAGATTCATCACATGGCCTCAAATTTACAGGAAACCTTCTCAATGTCTTATTAAATCTAGTGTTGAATTCATGAAATGATTCATTAGGGTTCTTATTGATATTCTCAAATTTTGACAAAACAAACCTAGGGTCTGTTTTGTCACGATACTACAATCTTAATGCATTCTTCATCTTAGTCCATGAATCAATACAATTATTAGGAAAATACTTATATCAATCTCTAGCATCTTCTTATAACGTGTGGATGAAAAATTTGGCATACACATCTTCATACTCAATCTCAAAGTCCTCCATCATGTTGATAAAAAGTTTGAGATGTTGATCACCACTATAGTATTGTTGCCTTGAAACTTAGGTAACCCATTCCTTACATCTTGTGAGATAGCATTCGAGATAACCATCCATTCCTCCAAAGTTTATAGGACCAAAGGTGTTAACAAAAATGGAGATATGGGTGGAGGTTGAGCCATATTTTTTGAGGTGGTGAGCTTGGAGGAGAAACAAAATGATGAGGAGTGAGAGGTCTTTGCGGAATAGAAATTTAATCTTCAAAATGGATATCCCCTATAGGATCAACTTCTTGGCCAACCCTGGAAGATTTGGAAAATACAGGGGTAGATTTAGGAGCAAGCCTTTCAAATAAAAATGAAGGTCCCTCTCCAGATGGAGAATGTAAATCTACAAGTGGACTATCTGATTCATATTTACTTGAAGAAAAACTGTAGTCCTCAATGACAGGCTGATCAATCTCAAGTTCAATAATGGGGACCTCTTTCTTTGAACTATGATCTCCAACCACTTTCCAAACTCTTCTTCCTTCTAGATTTAATTTCCTTGAATCAGATAACAACTTGCTAGCAAATTTTCTAATTAAGAGAGATCTTCTTCCTTCCAATTTTGTAGATATTAGCAAAAAAAATCAAATAACAAAAAGCTAAGACAACGGTATTTAGCACGATCAAATCATCATGGAGTCGCCACTAAGGAATTTCACCTAGCTATGAAAATTCACTAAAATAATATGTCAAATGTCTATCAACACTAAAATCTTGCAAAAATTTATAAATCGACCTTCATTTTCTTGAATCTACTAATCACAATAAAAACTAAGTGCAACAACTACTAGAAATTTGGGAAAAATTAGACAGAGCTTGAGACCTTGCTTTAAATCTTGAAAATCTAATCTTAGGATGACACTTAAACAAATGTAGAGGGTTTACTCAAAACCTAAACTAACTTGCCAAGGAGATAGGGTAAGAAGATGCATAAAATAAAACCTAAACTACAAAGGTGATGCACCGAGGAATGAAGAACACCTGTCTTGCCAATAAACACAAAACCATAAAATGCAATGCAAGATCATGCACAGATAACTGATTTGTAGTGAAAGATCAAGAGGATGCAAATGAACACAGAGAGGGTTGAGAATCATCCACAGACATGCATTATTTGCTCCAAAGATTGATACAACACACTACAAAATGCCAAGAGGCAAAGTTGCATTACAGTTTTAATGGGAGGTTTGAACTCCACAAATTCACCTGCCAAAGAGAAGAAGGGAGGGGCAAAACAAGAATGTCCAACCTTTAGAAAGAATCCCCTCCTTACAATTTATAGGAAGAATGAGAGAGGGAAGAGAGAGGAAATCCAAATCTACCCCAACCACCTCCAAGTTGCATTTAATTTATCTCATTATGGTGGTAGGTGAGAACCCTAGCAAACTTAAAAAGTGGTGAACTGTATTTTGCATTTTTAAGAACTTTTTCCCACCCAATTAAAGATATCTCCAAAGATAGTTGGATAGAGGACCTCGTAAGCTTTCCAAAAAGTCCAACCTTGTGAATCCGAGCTCCCTGTGAAAAGTTATGGCCATCTCAATATCTCGGGTCGTGGTCTCGCTTCTCTGCGCCGCTCAAAATGTTGCGCCTCCCAAGGTGCGCCATAGTGCATCCATATTCATGTCGACATACCCTTACATGTGCCAAGGTGTGATTTTTCATCATGTCGACATTTGTCATGCATCCATGCCTTTACGTGCGCCATGCGCACTTCTGTCGACACTTCGCACTTTACCTACGCGCAAGGGCATCCATTTTTTCGTGTCGACACCTTCTCTCTCGCGCCTTACGCGCCAAGGGCGCATCCATTTTGTGTCGACACCTTCATCATGTGCCTCTTACCTCGCGCCAAGGGTGCATCCATTTTCGTGTCGACACACTTTTTCATGCGCTCTTACCTACGCCAAGGGCGCATCCATTTTCATGTCGACACCTTCTGTCGTGTGCCTCTTACCTGCGCCAAGGGCACATCCATTTTCGTGTCGACACCTTCTGTCATGCGCCTCTTACCTGCGCCAAGGGTGCATCCATTTTCATGTCGACACCTTCTGTCATGCGCCTCTTACCTGTGCCAAGGGTGCATCCATTTTCATGTCACACCTTCATGCGCCTTACTCGCGTCAAGGGCGCATCCATTTTTTACCTTGTCTCGCGCATTTTTGTGTCGCTTCATGGCTTTCTGTGACGCAATAAAAATTGGGCTCGAGTTTTTTGATTTCCATATTTCTGTTTGTCTATATCTACCCGGGGGGAGATATTTACAACAATTTGGTGACTCAACGGGATCACCTGCCTGCTAGGTAGAAGATCAGTGGCCTTTTAGCAATCCATTGGGCATGGAGTCATAAGTAATAACCTGAAACCAACTTGATCTCTGATCCCGAGCCTGGTATCGCAACTCCTTCTTCGAGAGCATGCTGAACTGTAGAAATTAACCTGAGAGCAACAAAACCTGTGCTGAGCACTTAGGGAAATTGAAACCTAACTACAACAAGACAATGTGCATACGCACTTAGAGGAATTTTAAATCTAGGCTAATATTTACAAGGGTAAACCTTTTCCTTTTAGTAAAGAATGTTTAAGATAGATTCCGTTAACCGAATCGGAGTTCTTCTCCATCCAATGTAGACAATGGAAGGCATTACTACTTTTGCATTCCGTGACCATATAGGGGCCACTCCAAATGGCATCAAACTTGGAATGCTTTCCGGTTTTGCCCGATCTCGCATCCCATTTCAGACTAGGTCCCCTTCTCCCGGAAGGTCCTTGCTCTTGCCTTCTTATCAAACCATCTTTTTACTAAGGCCTCGATCCTTCTCAATCATCTCGAACCGCATGCTCTCGATTTCTCCAATTCCATCAACTCGCATACCGGCCTCCATTGGTTTGAACTCGCATAACTCCAATCGCTTCATGAGCTCCAATGCCTGGCAATTCTAATGATATAGGCAATACTACCTCTTTCCCATAGACCAACTTGTAGGGAGAATTACCAGTAGACCTCTTTGGTGTTATTCTATCAGCCCACAATGCTGATCTTAGCTTGGTATGCCATGTCCTTTGGTTTTCATCCAGAGTCCTTCTGATGATCCTTAGCAAATTCTTGTTCGTGGACTCTGCCTATCCATTACCCTGCGGGTAATAATTTGAAGAGGTGCTCAAATAGATTCCATTCTTGACAGCCCATTCTGTAATCTTGGAACCTATGAATGCTAATGCATTGTCTGATATGATAGTGGCCAGCACACCGAACCTGGTCACTATTCCTTCATAAAAGTCTAGTATGTTAGACTCATTTGCTTCTTTGAGCGCTACTGCTTTGGTCCACTTGGTGAAATAGTCCGTTGCCGTGAGAATCCACTTGTGGCCTTGGCTTGAGTTAGGATTTATGACCCCAATGAAGTCCAATCCCCATTGCATAAATGGTTGGTCAACCAAAATTGGGTGCAATGGAAGTGCTGCTAGTCTTTCTTTTCCTGTGAAGAGTGCACATTTCTTGCACTTTCTTATCCATGTATAGCAGTCACTGAACACTGTGGGCCAATAATATCCCGCCTTCATTATCTTGAGAGCTATTACTCGTGGGGTGAAATGTCCTCCAGAATCTCCATCATGAAAATCTTGTAACACCCTCTCAATTTGACCCATCCCAATGCACCTCAATAAAACTCCATTGATGTCCTTTTTAAACAAAACACCATCAACAAGCACATATGGAATGGCTTGTAATCTAAAGTATCTCCTCTTTGCTTTGCTCATTTCTGGAGGGCATAGGCCTGTCTGTAGGAAGTTTATCATACTCTGAGTCCAACAAGGAGTAGGCACATCATCATTTTCCTATTCTTGACCACCCTGTAATACCAAGACAGTCTCTTTTTCATCACCTGCTTCAACTTGTTGACTCAAGGCTAGTTGTTCACATAGTCCCTTCCCACGTACTAGTTTGGTGACCTTGATCTCGATGTCATATTCCATGACACGAGTTATCCATCCTGCACGTTTCTCATTTAGATCCTTGTTTAGAAGGAAGTCCTTGACTCCCGCATGAGAGACCAATAATTGGATCTTGTTGTTTGAGACTAGGTGCTTGAATTTCTTTAAACTCCTGATCACTGCAAGGACATGCTTTTCAATGAAAGAGTACCTAGTTTCGTATTCCTCCAAGCCTGATCAAGAAAGCAATCGGTTGTTCTAATCCTTCTTTGTTTTGTTGTGCCAGATTTAGAAATTGTGTCTCCACCACCAAAGGCATATAACATGAAATCCTTGGAGAAGTCTGGATCGACGAGAGTCGAGCTTGAGATATAGCCTCTTTTATTGCCTCAAAACTTGCCTTGCCTTCGATGTCCACTTAAATGCCATGCTCTTCTTCAACATCAGTGTTATTGGCTTTACGAGAGCGCAAAGTTTGGAACAAACTCATGCGGACAAAATTGATCCTTCCTAAGAAGCTTTCAAGAGCCTTCTTATGACTGGCAATGGCAACGCTCGAATTGCTTCAACTCTTTCTCGGGTCAATCATCAATCCCTCCTCCTTTCAAAACAATATGGCCTAGAAGTTTTCCTTCGTGAGCCAAGAATATGCATTTTTGGGATTCAATGATACCCCAAATCTTCTACACCTTTGAAATACCCGCCTCGATGAAAGAGGTGATCCACTACATTTTGGAGAATACAAGTGATGTCATCAAGATATATCGTAACTATTTTATTGATCAACCCTTGAATGCCATATCCATTGCCCTTCGAAAGTGGCTCAAGATTTGATAGGCCAAATGGCATCTTCAGTAGGCATATGTGCCCCATTTGGTGGTGAAAGCCATCTTGAATCGGTCATCTTCCTTCACCATTACCCGATTATACCCCGAGTAGCCATCTAAGAGAGAGAATCTCTCCGAACCGGATACCACTTGCAATATTTGTTCCATCAAGGAAGTGGGTAATGGTCTTTAAGAGATGCCCTATTGAGGTCTCTAAGTCTACACACAAACCCGATTTCTCCACTCTTCTTCCCGACGAACCAAGTTTGCAACCCACTTGAGTGCTTGATCGGGAATATAATGCTTGCCTCTATTAACTTGTTTAGCTCTTTCTTCATTAGAGGCTCAATGTGAGGGTTGACTGGTCTCGCTTTTCCCGATGGGTTTAGCATCCTGGATCCAATTCTATGGTATGTTGTGCCAACTTCGGATGAAACCTCTCAAGTCTTCATAGCTCCAAGCGAAGGCATCTCGGAAATTCTTGGCAAAGTTGTATGAAATCTGATTTCTCCCGCTCAAGTGGCCACTTTGCCAATTTGAAGTGTTTTGCCTTCCCCAACCGGAATTGGCTCAATCTCTCTCTTGACTCGTATGTTAGCCTTTTCCTTACGGAACTCGGTCGTTAGGGTCAAGATAGACTCCAATGTTACTAAACCCTTGGGAAGCTTGTTTGTCCGCACCGCACTACTTGATCCCCCCACCGCCGCTCTAATCTATCCCGATTCCTAGCTGAGAATTCAGCCTCTTCTTGTAAGAAATCGACGATCCGTTGATCATTCTCAAACACCTGCCAGCTTGTGTTATTATCTGGAACTGCTGGCCTCACAATCACATGGATATGTGGCTGTGTTTTTTCCCTTTTGATGTTGTCAACCACATCAAACATTGCTCCAACAGCTGCGAGCCTATCCGCGGCTTCATTTTTCTTCCTAGGTATGGACACGATGTTGAAAGCTTCGAAATCCTCAATGAGGTCCCATACCCTATTCTTGTAGTTCTTTAGCAGTTCATTCTTTGTAGCATGTTGTCCCCTGACTTGATTGACGATCAGCTCGCTATCCCCGAACACCTGCAAGTTCTTTATGCCCTTTTTCCTAGCCCAATGAAGTCCATGAATCAAGGCCTCATATTCAGCTGTGTTGTTTGAACAAGAAAACTGGAAACGAAAAGCTGAATAATATTTGATGCCTTGAGGTGAAACAAGCATAGCTCCTCCTCCTGCACCTTGCCTACTCCTTGATCCATCAAAAAATAATTTCCATACCTCATTGTCATCCTTATGGTTTTGTTTGGTGATGCTAGGAATAGGCTGGTTTTCTTCATGTATGTAATAGACTCCTAGCTCAGATTCTTCTACTTCTTGGTAGGGATCAAAAGCATGTACCTTGCTTGCCCATTCGTCAAGAGTTAAATCTGGGATGCTTCCAACTTTGGTGTCACTTCATCTCGTGCTTTGATAATCTTCTTGATCAAATGTCAAACACTGGCATTGATTTGGCTTGGAGTATGAGGCTCAATATGAAAGTTTGCAATTGGTTCAGATCTGATTGTGACCTTAGTACCATATCTTGTTCTGAACAACATGTGTGACCAATCAGCAGATAAGTAGCCTCCAATTCTAGCTGTGAAATCCCTTGATAAGCATAGGGCAAATAGTGGTGGCAAATCTATCACTGACACATCTTGCAAAACGGTAACATTGGGGCATGCATGCAAGGTAAGATTCAAACTTTTAATCACTCCCACCATTGCTACTGTTGTCCCATCCAATTGCACTACCCCTTTAGATATTACTTCATATTGGAGACCCAACTGATCAGCTATTTGCTTAGGCATGATAGAACTACTTGCCCCATAATCAATCATGCAATTGTGTACTAGTTTATCCTCAATGATTAATGAAACATAGAATGGAGGGGGCTTCAAAAATTTACCTTGTTGTCCTCCATGATTCCCTTCAGGATGAGCAGCATTTGTGAGGACATTCTCTCGCATATGGACCTGCTGGTTCGAAGTTGACCAATTCTTCATGGCAGCTTGTAGAAGATCTCTTTGGCCTGGGATGGATAAAGATTCCCACATTGATATATTCACATTTGTCTTCTTCATTTGATCAATGATGCTAAATGGGGATGAAACATCTCTTTGTTGTCCTTTAGTCTGTGCATTCTTTTCTTGTGCATGGGCAGCAACAACTGGCATGTGAATTGGTTTAGAAGGTGGTTTGGGCTGTCCTTGCATGTTTGGAGCTGCATTTTGCTTACCGACAACTTGTGGAGTGATGGAAGGTTGTAGATCACTTGGAGCCAATGACTGCCCTTCACCAATATTCCTCTTCTTTGATCTTGTGTTAGCTGCTACACTCTGAGAAATTGTTTGATTCATGCCACAAAATCCTCACTTGCCAATTCGCAAGTGCGGTATCATTTGAGTGTTTTGCCGAGATGTCCCTTGTTGCTGATTTGTTTTCGACTCACTTCACCCTCAACGCCGTATTTGTCACCATCAAGGCTTGGTTCAAAGCACCATAAAGCACATAGATTGGTGTGAGGTTCATTGCATGGGAAACACCAATCATACTCTTGAGCTATGTTGTTTTGGATCGGCACTAATGCTTAGAAGAAGATGATGCAACATTGGGGTTATAGGGCTGAAATGGTCTATTAGCGGGAGGCCTTACTTGGCTTTGATTTTGATTTGCAGCCTGAGCTGGTGACCTATTTTGTTGGTATGGGGGCCTAGCCTCGGGCATCGCTTGAGGCCGATATGGTCTAAAGCACTTTGAGCTTGTTGTCTTTTTTGATAGTCACCACTCATTTCCAAGGTTCTCGTAATTGTTTCATAACCTCCTGGAGTTCATTTGAAGCACTAGAGGATGAAGTAGAAGTTTCATTTGAACTTTGATTTCTAGGAGTGGGAATAGGAGCCAAAGTGGGTGCTTGACTAGTGCTTGGATTTTCTAAGTTTGGATACAAGGGCATGGGAGGCTCAGAGCCACTTACCACCTTGAATAAGATAGTTTTCAGCCCTAATGGCAATGCTATAAGCAAAGCAGTAAGGTTGTGCCTCCCATAGATTGAATTAACATAGAAATATCAGAATTCAAAGCCTTAAGATAGTATAGAAAAGCACCTTCAGCTGTTGGCCTAACGGCCACTGGAATCCTATCCCAAGACCTTTGAAATCTGAAGTTGAAGTCAGCCACCGCTCATTGGGAGCTCTCTCGATAGTTGTCAATTGTTCTAGAGAGACAAATTGTCTCCTTTTCTCCAAACTCGCTCATGGAGAACTATGCATAATCGATTCCAATTTTGGATAGAACCAGCTCCAAGGCTCCTAAACCATCGCAATGCCCTCCTTTGAATGAAGATGCCAACAATTTGACAGCAACATCCATTTCATTTATCTCATGGATTGCACAAACGTTAGCAATGTCTTTGACATGATCACCAGGAGTGGTATGATTTTCTCCAGTGAAAAATGGAATGTTCTTCAATGCTGCAATCGAACCGGATTTGTGCATCGAGGGCAAGTGGACTCGCGCGCAAAGTGAAATTGACAAAGGGATTCGGTGGTTGCGCCATTCTGATTGGCCTGAGAACCCTTGTTGATGCGAGAAAAGGTCTACCAGGTGGAGGTGTAGACAAAGTCCGGTTAGGTGGAGATGGTGATCTTCGTGGTCTTCTTCCTCTCCTTCCTCCTCCTGGTGATAGTTGCAAGTGGACAAATAGCCCCTCTTCTCGAGTATCAGACCTGGTTCGAATTCTTCTCATATGCCTGGGAAACTTTTGCTGCTATACCACTGAATTCTACCCCTTCGGAGTCGCCAGATGTGTTAGATAATGAGCCTCAAAAGGCTAGCTTATGCCAAGTTACACACCAAACCTGACAATATTAAAATAGAATTTAAAACTTGAAGGACCTAAGATACAACTCTTCAATTTGGTTATGGGGGTATTGTTTTGCAGCTACTAATCTCCGAAAGGTACAGGTGAAAACTCAGGTCATGCAAGGCAACTGGGAAAACCCGAAATACCAAAAACCATGAAATTTTGAAAGTCAAAATCTCAAAAATCTAAGAATACCCTTTTGAAGATTATCCCCGATCTATCAACTGGTGAAATTTTTACTTGTTTTGAGCAAGTTAAGCCCTTGAAAATCGATTTCAAAGTTCAGCCTGGAAGGTAAAAATCTGAAATTGTAAAACCTGCAATTTTTAGTCCAAATTTCTTGAAAATTCCTTCAAATCTTGTGGAATGACCTCTTGGTCCCACCGGGCATGCCAAAACTATTGATGGTGAATCACAACACCCCTGAATGTCTGCAACTCGATGGGTTGAGACTCTCAGCAAGGACAGCATAACATGGAGCTTTTCCCAAGTGTGGGACCTTGCGAAAATGGAAAAGCTCTCCGGATGAAGGCCGGTTCCTATTCCTCTATTCAGATGCACACGTAAAAATGCAGAGGGTTTACTAAAAACCTAAACTAACTTGCCAAGGAGACAGGGTAAGAAGATGCATAAAATAAAACCTAAACTACAAAGGTGATGCACCGAGGAATGAAGAACACCTGTCTTGCCAATAAACACAAACCATAAAAATGCAATGCAAGATCATGCACAGATAACCAGATTTGCAGTGAAAGATCAAGAGGATGCAAATGAACACAGAGAGGGTTGAGAATCATCCATGACATGCATTATTTGCTCCAAAGATTGATACAACACACTACAAAATGCCAAGAGGCAAAGTTGCATTACAGTTTTTAATGGGAGGTTTGAACTCCACAAATTCACCTGCCAAAGAGAAGAAGGGAGGGGCAAAACAAGAATGTCCAACCTTTAGAAAGAAGCCCCTCCTTACAATTTATAGGAAGAATGAGAGAGGGAAGAGAGAGGAAATCCAAATCTACCCCAACCACCTCCAAGTTGCATTTAATTTATCTCATTATGGTGGTAGGTGAGAACCCTAGCAAACTTAAAAAGTGGTGAACTGTATTTTGCATTTTTAAGAACTTGTTCCCACCCAATTAAAGATATCCAGTTGTAGTTGGATAGAGGACCTCGTAAGCTTTCCAAAAAGTCCAACCTTGCGTGAATCCGAGCTCCCTGTGAAAAGTTATGGCCGTCTGAATATCTCGGGGGTGGTCTCGTCCTCGTCGCTCGTAATGTGCGCCTCCTGAAGGTGCGCCATAGGTGCATCCATATTCATGTCAACATACCCTTACATGCACCAAGGTGTGAATTCTTCATGTCGACATTCATTTTCGTGTCATGCGCCTTTACGTGCGCCAAGGCGCATTCATTTTCATGTCGACACCTTCTTCTCGCCAAGGGGGCCATGTCGACACTCTCGTCATGCGCCTCTTACCTGCGCCAAGGGCGCATCCATTTTCATGTCGACACCTTCTTTCGTGTGCCTCTTACCTGCGCAAGGGTGCATCCATTTTCATGTCGACACCTTCTATCATGCGCCTCTTACCTATGCCAAGGGTGCATCCATTTTCGTGTCGACACCTTCTGTCATGTGCCTCTTACCTGCGCCAAGGGCGCATCCATTTTCGTGTCGACACCTTCTGTCGTGCGCCTCTTACCTGCGCCAAGGGTGCATCCATTTTCATGTCGACACCTTCTGTCGTGCGCCTCTTACCTGCGCCAAGGGTGCATCCATTTTCATGTCGACACCTTCTATCGTGCGCCTCTTACCTGCGCCTTCGGCTATTGGTGACGCAATAAAAATCGGGCTCTGAGTTTCTTTGATTTCCATATTCTATTTTGTAACCTTCAAATGGTGATGGAGATGAATATATCCTTATTTTGCTCAAATTCTATGAAGAATACCTTGTGGAAAATATGATCACCACACCAAATATGACTCTCACGAGTTGTCACTTCTAGAATATGGGTATGTTTTCATTAGAAGGAAAAGGTTACTAAAGACATCCGAAACCCTAACTGTTCTACATACTTTACTAGATGAATTTTGATCTTTTGTGGGTATAAAGGTCAAAAAGGGGTATTACAGGGTAGGATAAGTTGTTTAGGATCATTTTTGGTGGGATATTGACAAGAAAACTTGACTATGCTAGACCTTTGACAACCTCTACAACATTTGAAAAACTATCGATAAAATGCTTCAAAACAGTCAAGATTTTCTTTCAACTAGAAGAGATACACAAATGGAGGCCCTGGTTTTCACTCTTCACACAATCTATGAGACCTCAACACAAAATCTTGAGTTAAAGGACTCAATTAAACATCAAAATATCTGATCAAATCACACCTAAGGTACCCCCAAAGGCTTACAAGAAATATATATCAATAAATGAAGGTGAAGTGATTTTAAACTACTTATTTTCAATGCCAAATGAAAGCTCTTATGACAAATGAAATTGAAAATTCCACTAAACTATCAATAAGGATGAGATCTGTGTGATTCCTAAATATTTCAATGCAAGATTGCAACAAGAACAAGGAAAACTATTTGCAGACTTTTAAACATGATAATAAACATCATATTTCCCAAAATAACACATATCAACTTAAATGATTGTTAGATTCATCAGCAGGGAAATTATCAAGAACAATCTCAAAGATGTGTGATGGCTATACACTTGTAACCAACTCACATGAATGAAGATCTAACACATAAGACATTAACTAGGTTTTTGGGAGGGTTTCTTAGAAGATGAGCTTCTCTCAAAATTTTCTCATGATTTTCAATTTAACGACCATTTGCACTTCTCAAAATCAATTATATACCACTTGTTTACATTCAATCCTTCTTTAACAAGAAAAGAATATTCCAAGGATCAATTTTGTTACAAAAATTCCATCATGATTCACGTAAAAGGACGTTTAACAGCTTTGTGACCAAAATTGCAGTGTTGTAAAAGGTCGAATCACTGCAAAAAATTTGCATAATTACTCAATAAGGGGTATTTTTTTATCCTTGGTGCATGCATATCCCTTTCCCTTCATCATTTCAACTTTTCACTTTCCAAATTTGCCTCCACAAATTTCTCGGATCTAGTATTTTATGTTTTACACGATCCGATAAAAATCCACCTCGAAAACACCTTGAATTTGCAAATTTGAGCTTCAAAATCAATCGCATTAATCTTTATAGAACAAACAACATAAATTTTCTAAAAATTTGATGAAAATTGATGCAAAAATCACATCTCCTAACTTCCTAGAGCTCAAATGGCGCCCAAACTAAAAAATGCACAGCTTATCGTCAATTTTCATTCAACTTTTACTCGAGCCCTCCCATGGTGAAATATGATTTGAAACAAGCTTGAGGCCACTTTTCATAATTTTTACATAGATCTAGCCACGTGGCGAAATGTGATTGGAAATGGGCCTGGGGGTAAATTCTATCACTTCATAACCTTTGGAAAAAAATTGGAAAATTTTGCTATTTTTCCCCACCCCTCTAGGCTCGACACGTGTCCCAATGTGGATCCCGGTGGGACCACATCTCATTCGGATCCTTACCTCTTTTTTGGAAAAAGAAAAATTTCAAAATATTTGTCACATCTTCGCCTTTCCACCATTTGCTTCTAATACGGGTCCTAGCATACCCGCACTCCAAAATTTCATTTTATACCTATTTTGCCAAAAAGGAAAAATTTCAATATTTTCCTCGTAGGCCTCGCACCTCCACCTCGACCCGCCACGTGTTCATCTATGTTCCCTGTGGGATCATGACCTTGTTCTAAACTTCACTCCAACTTCTCAAAAACTTTAAAGTTTTTAAAACTCATCGGCAGCCTACACTCTCCTTTTGCATTTTACCATGGTGATGTTTCCTTCTCTGATTGGCTACAGGGCCACACTTCAAATTATCACTTTAACTCATTTTGTAAAAAAGGTAAATTTTTCATTTACCTCCGAAAACCCACCGACCCACACAAGTTTTCAATTTTCCACTTTTTCGGGCCACGCTTACTTTCATGACTTTAACCCCTTTTAGGAAAAAAGGTTAAAAATTTAAAACTCTCTCGGTGACCGACCAATCCACCTTTCCTTTTAAAACAAAAAATACTAAGGCATTAACTTACTTTAGCGGGCCTATAGCCCTTTTCAATAATTTTATCCCTTTTAACTTAAAAGGCCAAATTTCACAATCAACCCCGCGGCTCCATTTCCTCAAATACCACACGCCGCTTCTTAATAGGGTATGGGATTTCGACTCATTCCTACATTTTAGTATGTTTTTCAAAAAAAGGAAAAAATTCTCTAAGTCCTCTCGCCATCCTTCCATTCCGATTTTGATGAAAACATGACACATGTCCACCTCTGATTTGATGTGGGCCTTAGGCATTTTATTTTCATTTTTACTCTTTTTCCAAAATGCCTTAAGGCACAAAAATACCCACCCATCTCGTGACCAATAGGAGGTGAACACCTATACACTCTCGACAAAAAGTAATAATTTTCTCCACATCTTCATAAATTTACCTATTTTCAACATGCCACGTGGACCAATCAACATGCAACGGGGCCATAGCACCAAATGAATCCTTTTTCCAAAGTAGAAAAAAATAACAAGTTCACAAAACAAATCCACTTTGCTCCTTAGCCAATCAAATGAAGACATGCCATCATCTTTGGAAAACTTTAAACATTTTCTCCATCACTTGAATTTAGGCAAATTAGCACTTGGCAGGCTGGGGGATTTAAAACTTTTAGCTAAAATAGCTAAAGGGAAAAAGTTCTAAAAAGGATCCACCACTCCTTATCCAATCAAAAGGTGCCACGTAAGAAATATCATAACCAATCAAAATGAAGCGGAGCCATGGGACCAAAATTGCCTTTTTACCAAAAAAGTAAAAAGTGATAAGTTAAAACATCTACCCGTTGTCCCTTGGCGCAGTTAGAATAAGCCACATTCCGATGAATGCCGAGGAATAATTTGATGGGTAAAACACGCCGTCAAACCATCAAAAACACAAAAATTTCCAATGATGCCCTAACTCCAATTTTTTCGCTAAGGATGGCAATTTTTGAAACAAAGCCGATGAAACATGATTTCAAAGCAATTTTCAATCATGGGGATGGATTTTCAAAGGCATACAAGTGTAAATCAATCAATTTCAAACTTCCATGATTGGGTAAAATAGAAAAAATGGTAGATCCCATAGATTTGAAAAATTAGGGCACAAAACAGGCATACATGGAGATTTATTTAAATTAGGGAAAAAATCAAGTTTGTGAACACTTCAAAGCTTTCAAATGAAGGGGAAAATTTTTATACCATCAATGTGAGAGGTAAAACTTTTCTCAACAAGTAGACCAAAGGGAAAAATTATGGTAAAACACTGCAAGCTCAAAAATGGCACCAACAGAATAAAAATTAGTATGAGTGAGAGATGAACCCTCGAGTGTCGATGGGGTGATGAAGGAAGATGATCGATGGTTGAAAAGGTGAGAAATGGAAAGAACGAAGGGGAGGGGTATGATGCCCCAAGTGAAGTGGAAGAATGGTGTTGACAGGAGGGTGAATTAGAAGAAATATGGAGAGGCAGAGAGAAGAACTAGCTTTCATCCTTTGCATTGGAACAACTACAGTGTCATCATATTGCCAAAAGATCTACGTCATCGGTCCTTATTAAAAATAAAATCATATGACAAAACCAGAATGAAATGAAAAGCTAGACTACGAATAATTATCATTGCTAAAAAACCAACTCAATACAACATAAAATGTAATGCAATACGAGAAGGAAACAAGCTCATTTAATAGGTAAAACAAGTAGGAATGAACATATTCAAAATAATAATGGTCAAGATGGTTTTACAAATGTTTTTTTATCAAGTCTGAAGAGTTACACATGTTTGCGATTAACGAAAAGGGTTAAAAATGATGCCCTTGGTAGGGATACATACAAGGGGAAATGATGATGGACACCGGGTCCAAGGAGAAAGCTTTGTGCACCACAAAACAGCACCAGGCAACTAGATGTGCCCCAAAGTACAGACGAAGCAAGAAAACTAGCTTTGTGAATGGTTGTGAATATGATGATCCACAAGTCATGTGATTAGTGAAGATGTGAAATTTTCTAGTAGGATATGGAAAGAATACCATGCGCAAGACACAAGTTTCAGCCACTATAAGCGGGTTTACCTATTTTTGTAGGTTTTATAATTTTTAGGATTTTGTGGAGAATTTTTTTGTTTTTGGATTTTGGATGGATATATATATATATATATATTTTGTTTTTGTTTTTTTCTCAAATTTGGTGGATGGTGGACGTATAAAAGAAAGTAGAATAATGGGAACAAATTGCGTAGAGACAAAAGAAATTCCCGGGGGAAGAAAGAAGAAACATGCAACAAATAATTCCCCTTGACAATGGAAAATTAATAGAATAATTATTTAATAATAAATAATTATTCGACAAAGTGTGTAGAAGAAGGACATTGCCTAAGAGCAATAAAATTGCCCTAGTGAGAAGAAAGGGGTGTCGATGGTGAAAAATACCCCACTACGATGAAAAAGGAAAGAAAATAATTATTTAAATAAAATAATCATTTACGGCAAATAAAAGAAAAATTAGAGCGACAATGGCTGTCAAAACCATCTTTAAGGCATCACTAAGCAAGCGAAAATAGCTTAATATACCCCACCTGAGGGGGGGGTAAATCACCGCAACCAATTCATTTATTACCGACCACCGCCGAACTTTTTTGTGAGACCTCGATAGTGATGAGGACGATGGAAAGAGCATGTTCCCATAGGATACGTCTTTGATAGAGTTTGGGAGTACGCCCGACATGTCGATGATGGCCACTTTATGCGTAGCTTGACCTTCTTTGTCAATTTTGTAATTAATGTCCTAATTAATGCCAAAAAGTAGAGAGGTAGGGTAGGGTATGTCGCAAGCACACATGTGCGGGGGTGTAGGTGCCCTAAGGATGGTGTAGGCACCCTCAAAGTGCATGCACACATGTGCATGCACCAAAAGGTGTGTGCACACATGCGCATATGCCCTAGAAAGCATATGTGCACCCGTGCACATGCCCTTAATGCATGCACACATGTGTATGCGCCATAACGATGGCACTCACACATTAGAAATGTCTGCGCATACACACAGGTATGAAAAGGATAATGTAAGTGCCCTTAGGTGGATGTGCACACACTCGCACCAAAAAGAGGGTGTATACGTGGGTGCACAAATGCCCTAAAGGGCATGCAGCACACAAACTAGATGAATGAGATAGATAAAAATTCTAAAAAGGATGGCACTTAGGATAAATTTAAGATTTTGTAGATGAATCTTAAAGAATGATAGGTAGGTCTTAGAAGAAATATTAGTAATTGACATACATAATGGTTTTGTAACGATGGTTTCCCATGCTACAGATGCGAGAGTGACACACCCGCATATCGGAGATGGAGGGGAGCATGCGCCGATGATATTTGTGTGTGGTGGTGATATTGTTAGAGGCAATAGGCCTAGGCCCCGTAGCTCGGATGCCATCTATCACACTAGAACATGGTCTATTGAATGTGTTGATTGAGTAATGGCACATCAAGAACTAGTGTTTTAAGCTCCCAACAAGAGAAATGATCACATGCTAGAGGATGTACGGTGGATCTTACGCGTACCTATCAAAGGCTCGATGATCGAGTACACGAGTGACTTTGGGAAAATCATGGTAGTCTTTGAGTGACCTATTTGATCATGATGAGATACCCCATGAGGGTATGATAGTTTCATTACATGAGTGCATAGCTGATCCAAATTTGCACTAGGGGCCACTTTATGTGATGTCACTTATCAGTAGGTTTTTTCTCACTGATAATACATGGACATCCTTTCCTATGGGCTTGATCATGCTTTTTCACAAGATTTTTAGTGGGGAGCGATATTGCTAGGGCCGACATACCTGGAACATCTATACTGGGACCTACATCTAATTACCTACCATCATTAGAAGATGGTGGGGTCGCTTCTTTGTTACTGATTTGGTCTTGGGACCACATAGCGATTGAGCACCCTCGTAGGCACATTGCATGCCCGATTCCTAGAGGAGCTAACATACATGTCTTAGGTTTCAGTGGGTGATGACGTATGAGGGCACTTAGGCCACGTGTACCACTACAGCAAGAGTTTAACGAGCTACTAGACAGAGATGTCATATGGAGGCCTTAAGTACATATACAATGGCATGAGGATGGAGTAGAGCTTGATGTCTATGTGGTAGAGAAATTTATTCTTGGAAGCTATAGCTACATCACATAGTTATACGGTGGTGGACCAATGTCGTGTGATTGCGTAGAGTTGGGGGTCCCACAATCAGATTTGTGGTACACGTGTCAAGATGTGGAGAGATAGATCATGGGGCCATGTATATAGGTGGTGTGAGATAGGCTCAAATTTCTATAGGTGGTACCATAGGTATGGGAATTGGTCCAAGAGATCACATACCTATGTACTACACTCGACTATTGGGGTTGGTATATCATTGTTTTACCGTGGTGCTTGATAATACCCGATGAGGCATGGGCAACAGATTGTTCGGGTGCCGCCAGAGATCCCAGAGATGGGGGAGATGATGTAGTACCATTTGTCCTAGATGATCCATTTGATGAGAAGCCACATAATGGGCAAGGTCCAACACAGTGTAGGGACAGAGGCACGGACATGCATAGGGTCCTAGGCTTAGACCGCAAGAGCAAGGATAGGCCACTAGACAAGCACAGGACAGGCTGTATAGGGACAAGGCCATATACATGGACACATACAGGCCATAGATATGACCATGGATAGGGCCAGGTATAGGCAGTTGCACCCTATGGTGTTGTTGGGGATACAGTAGTTTGTCACGTACCCAAAATTGTAAGGGTACTACGCTGCCGGAACAATGTCACACATGCCCCAATGATGATACAGGTCTCCTCGTAAGGTGTTCGAGGATCTAGAAAATCTCTCCAAGTATGCATTAACATCCCGCATGTCCTACTTAGCCTCCACATGCTTTATTTTTCTCTTTTCCCCTCTTTTCCTTTATGTTTTGGTCTTTAGTTACGAAACCGCCGCCTTGCCTGGGTGGCGGTCTCGTGACTGACGCCACGCCAAAGTGGGGGTGGCGGTCCTATAACCGCCGCCCTGTTCAGGGTGGTGGTCCCTCACACGTTTTTCCAAAACATTCCTTTTATCATGACTCGTGTAAAATTTCAACTTTTACCAGCTTTTTTCACTACCTTTGCTTGTATTTATGATTTTGGCTCCCTAGAATAGTGTTTTTCCATTGTTTATTGTAAAGGAGTTCAATTTGGGTTTCACCTTTGGGTAAATGGGAATTCTATAAATAACTGGTTTGTGCTCAAGCAAATGGCCCTCAAAAATTGCCTCTCATCTTCTCATTTCATAGTTTTAGTCTTTTAGTTCTTAGGAATTCATAGTTTTCAGTTGTTACATGCATAGTTAGTGTTGTTTTTTTGTTTAGAAGCCACATAATCTTCTTGTGCTAGTGTTGTTATTGATTCATACAATCAGTTGAGCTAGGATAGTTGTGCTAGTGTAGTTATTGATTCATACAATCATTTTCAGTTTGAATCCATTAGAGTTATAGGTTTTGTTCGTCAAGAAGGACAATTTCAGGTTCTAGATATTTTGTGTTTTATGACTTGCAATAAATCCCGCTAGGAATTACATAAACCAAACTCGTTCTCTTGTGCTATCCCTCTCCTACTGCATTATATTCAGTTTACATCCAAAGCTGCCATTGTTCCAATACCTACTTCTATTGATGCTAACACTACATGCTTTTCTGGATTCACATGAGCACGAAGGAATGAGGAGATCACACTAAGGGGACAAAGCCACACACAATCAAATTCGCAACTGTTCTATAAAATCCAGGTTCAAGATTTCAAAGTTCTAGTTAAAATATATCAAATAGAATAGTGAAATCATTTCATTTCAGTTAAACCTCACTTTCGATATTGCCTGGGAAGTCAATGTAGGATTGATAGTTTCTAAGAAAATATGATTCATTCCTCACTTCTGAGGTAGGATCGAGAGTCTTTCAAATAGATTAGATCAGTTATTTTGTTATTTAGAATAGATTTACAACTGCACAGAAAGTAGCTTGTTTGTTTTAAATTTTGTTATTAGTTTAGTTGTTAATTTCTAGATATTTTAAATAATTTCTCTTTCAATTTCATTCAATAGTTTGTCAAAAATACAAAAATAGAGAAGTTATATATGTTGTAGATATACTTTACATAGTTAGTTTTACTTTGCTTCAGTTAGATTTACATTGTTTCTTTTGTATGACAATCACGGGACCTAGGGAGCCCAGAGAATACGTATTCGAGCCAATAGTGCCTCAACCCAATCTTGTTACAGCAATAACTAACATAGATCAAAATCTTAGAATCCAAGTCTTCCGAACAATAACAGACCTACAAGAAATCAGCCCACAGTTAAGAGGATTAAACATAGAAGACGACAAAGCACATATGTTTTGGTCAAACCAGCCAAACTACAGATTACCCTAGATAAATATCCACATGACTGTAGAAGGGCTTGAAAGAGAGAAAACATTCGGTTGTGATCCTTTGGTCCCACAACCAGATGTAGGAGATATCCTCATTGACATAGACACTAGCTTAAGAATTCAAGTTGCCAAAACACCTATAAGGTACTCTGAGAAGATTACACAACTTTTAGTTCTAAATATAGAGGCCGAAAAGGCATACAACTACTGGATACTAGGGATTAGGGATTGATTTTCGCATGACCATAGGAGGTCCACAAAACAAGAATCTATGGTTGTGATCCACAGGTCCCAAAACCCAATGAGTCCACAGGATAATCAGACATTGATGCTGGTATACACACACTAGTATTTATAGCCTCTCCACTTCCACCAAATATTATCGCATAGTTATCCTTATTAGATATAGCAGCTAACAAAGCTAAGGATTTATGGACTAGACCAGAGAATCACCCATAGAATCCATTATATATCCATCATCCATCTTATGACCCCCTGTCAGAGACATACACGAAACTATCCCGGCATCATTTCCATGTATCCCAAAACTTATAGATCGGATTACGCCAGAGCTTGATATTTATTGGAGCCTTCGAGAAGTCATCCTCACCGACTAATTTATCATGCTAGTTCAGGTTAGGAAGGCCTTCTTTTCCCTAGATTCACAGATTCCATTAGTGTGCGTCGAAGACATAAGATTGCCCAATTAGTTTTTCATACCCCACGTATAATCCATCCTCACCAACTATCTCGGTGCATGACCTCGGGAGGTCGGGTGTGAGGAAGAGTTACTTGTAGATTCCCATGCTCACTTGTCACTTTTCCATCGTACAAAATTGGTGAACCCAACGTGAACGAAACAGTTCTTCCTCTTTTATTTTTCACTTCTTCCATCCACCTTCGCTCTTTCCCATTATTCTACGGGTATTCATATACCCCGAATATGTCAGGATACGATGCATATGGTAGACCTCTTTCAGGTCTTGAAACAAGCTATAGTCAAACAAATAGACAACCATCACCCTCACTTTCTGCATGGGCTGATAACTATTCAAATAATTATTTATCATCTCAAACTCCCCCTCAAAGAGCTAGATAAGTTCTTCATTCCAAATTGAGGAGTTAGATCAGCAGCTCAAACACAACAACCAGAGCCTTTGTGCTCTAATAACATGACGTTTACTTGAGAATATATTTCATCTCCTCGGGTCTTATTCAAACCACAAATTAGTAGCAATCAGATCCATTCTATTTTTGGATGAGGAATACTTGGCACGCATTATGCTAAAAGTGACCAATGCTTCCAAAACATGTATCCACCAGTAGGAGTTTACAATTACAATCTAATACTCTATTCAAGAAAACACCCCCATTCCTCCACCTATGGGAAATTCCCTCGGTGAAGTTTGGCAGGATAATGACCAATTCATAGCAGGGTATCATACCCCTTTGCAGCCTCAAATGACACAACAAATGCCCGTAAGGAAAAATACTGTGTCTTCACCAATAGAGGTCATTTCAGCCTTGGCTGAAAAGGTTAGAGGGCTAGAACTTGCTCAAGCAAATCAGAATTCACATTTTAGACAAGTAGGAATCCCCAACCCTCCACATCATCCTGGCCAAGTAGACCTCCTCACGGGAATAGGCACGTTGGGCATGCCTCCTCAGTATTCACAACAAGTGCCAACTAGAACCACGTGTTTGCTAATGCCACTCCGGTGGAAAATATGATACCTCCCGGTCTAGTACAAAATAATCCATTCCTGGGCAATACTCCTCCATACTTAAACATGTATTCCAAGTCACCACAAGGAGATATGTTCTCTTCTCCTGGCATGTTCACTCAACCACAAGGATTTCCTTATGTCCCTGTAAATGCATACGCTATGCCATATCAACAACCCATTCCACCTCCACCCCCTCAAAGCAGGCATCATCAATGGTCGAAACCTATGTGATAGGAACTTATTTAGAATATTTGAAAGAGCCCTTAGAATTCACTATACAAAGTGTCATGCTTCAAAGACCTCTTCCTGATTTTCCCAAATACAAAGGGGAGGAGACCGAATGCACATATTAAGGCCTATGCCACAACCATTCGAGAAATACTCCCTGGGATGGGGTTTTTGCTAAAATATTCCCAAAAATTTAGAGGGCATCGCCCTCGATTGGTATTATGAATACCAAGCTTCCATCCATTTGTTTAAACAACTCATTTCAGAGTTCATCAAGGCATTCGACATGAACAAACTGTTGAGAATAGGAATCAGGGAATTCTTGCATATTAAACAAGAACATAATGAATCTGTTGCTCATTCTATCCAAAGATGTCGCATAGTCCTTTATTCTTCAGCAAGCGCTCCAAACATGGACCAGATGGAACTATGTGATTTATTCCTTCATTCTCTCAGCAGAGAGGTAAAGGAAGAAGTCCAGAAGTTCCCACTAAGAACTTATGATGAGGTGCTCGAGAGCACCCTCCGAATAGATCAAGCTATAATAGATAGTGGTCGTAAGACATATGGAATAAATGGGAGGTTAATCATCCCCAACCAAAATACTACGACTTATCCTACTACCATAAACGTCAATCAAGGACCTAAAATCCTTAACAAAAATATGGCGTAACAATAGATGGAGTAACTGACCAAAAAAAAGAAATGTTGTAAATACTCCACCACCGATTAACAATCAATGAAACAAAAACTTTACCCTCGACAATCAACTCGGTGGATTTTAATCATCCACAACAACAACAAAAAGGCAAACCTGCAACGTGGTCCAAGTCAAAATTCAACTGGATATCAAAACCAAAACCAAAGACAACAAACGTAAAAATTTAATAGTCAACGGTTTAATCAGAGTTTTGGACCACAATACATGCCAAACCAACAACCTAGGAATTACAATCCCAACTCGTATTGTGGTTTCCACAAAATTCGAGGTCATGACACTAGAACTTTTCGTGATTACAATAAGTTCATGCAACGTCTACTGAAGAACAAAGACAACTTTTCATAGATATGTTCTTAGCAGATCCTACATCACCTGCACCAAATACTTTCATGGGAGAAGTCTCCCCTCAAAATGCTCCCCTCAAGATCTTCAATGATCCACTCCCAAATCATGATAAATTAAATCCAAAAGGGATGAACAAGGGTGCAATGATAGGAAACAATGATCATGAAGCCTCGACTTTGCTAAATCCACCTGTCGCACCACAATTAGGAAATCAGCTATGACCCAAGATAGTTAGTTTAGTGGAGTTAGACATTGAGCTACACGTGGAAGCCGTAACAAGGACACAAGAGTATTCCTCTCAGCCAAATCCAAGTTACCCACTAGAGACAGATAACATTCAACAACCATTAGTAAAACCTATAGGTTCCTATGATTTAATTAATGACCTAACAAAGACCTTCTCTCACATCTCCTTTTTGGACTTATTGAAGAACTCCCCTACCCATAGGGATGCTCTTTTAAAAGCATTAGGTTTAGCTCATTTAATTAACATCACTCCACCTCCCAAAACACAGGTAAACCATATAGAATTTGATATCCACCATATGGGGCAGCCGGATAGGGATACCGAGTTTATATTTGACATAAACAAAATGCCAACAGACATTGAGATTGCACGCAGAGGTGATCCAGCCTTACATTTACAAGTGTGGGTTTATAACAACTATGTTAAATGTGCAATGGTTGATGATGGGGCAGTAGTTAACATAGTCCCATTCTCTTTCCTTCAAAAGCTAGGGTATGGAGAAACAAATTTTTCCATGACTCAGAATACGCTAAGAGGCTATGATAGCCTTAAAGCCACTTTGATTGGAACTATAATACTACCAAATCACCTTAGGACCCAAAACAATCCTCACCGAAGTTTTATATTATAGATGGGAAACCAACTATAATATGATCCTCAACAACCATGGATACACCGTATGAAGGCAATCCCTTCTACATTATTTCAAGAAATAAGATTCTTACACTTAGGAAAGGTATTCGTAGAAAAAGGTGATCCAAAACCATTCGATATACACCTAGAAGACCTGAAGAAAAGGCCAAGCGTTCACTCTGAGTTTGAACTCCCAACAAACCAACTTAACAAACCAACCACAAAACCAGAAGAAAAGTTGGTACCTACAATGGAATTATAAGACTATGAACCTAATCAAGAATATCCCAGCCCTCAAGGATGAGGCTAACATTGTAGAAATAGTATCATTAGGAACTACTACAAAAATAGTCGAATTGCTAGAATAGGATCTACCAATTTTCCTGCCATTTGATTTTGTAGGTATGGGATGTACCCTAGGAGTTGGTTCTCTTCCAGCAGAGGAACTCTACATGGTAGAAGTAACCAAAGTAGAAGAAGTGGACGTAGAAAATGTCCCAACATCCATCTTCCCAAGTAAATATTGGACTCTCCATTTCGATGGAGCTAGATGTCATTATGGGGCTGGGGTAGGTGTGATCTTTACTTCTCCCGAGGGAAAGATCTTACCATTCACCTTTAAACTAAATTTTGAATGTACAAACAATGACGCTGAGTACAAAGCCCTCCTCCTTGGCCTCATCATAGCTAAGAGGCTTGGTGTTAATGACATTAGAGTGTTAGGAGACTCTCAATTAGTAGAAAACCAAGTCTCTGAGGTGTATGAGACTAGAGCTGAACATTTACAGCTCTACAAAACAATAAGTATTAGATTTGAGCAAAGGATTTAACTTCATATCAATTGAAGCAATCCCACAAGAACAAAACCTTCTCATAGATTAATAGCAACCTCAGCTTCATGTTTCACTCCAAACAGTGAGTTGGAAGACACCCATTTCATGGTATCCCTTCGTACTGAACCATTAGTAAAGAAAATGTCAAACCCTCTTTTAACAAACATAGCTGAGAATACATCTACTATCTTAGATCGTGTTGATAGTGATAGAGCCACTCTTGATTACCTAAACACCTATGTAGAGTTACATCTCACCCATCACATGGTAGATTTGTCCTTAATCCCACATTCATCTTCTTACTTTGGAAATCCCATGATAGAGCTTCCCCATAAAAGGAGCTCGACATATACGTGGTAGAGAATGGAGAAGATCTAGAACTACCTCTAGCCCCACCTGAGTTTGAAGAAGGTAACTTCTTTAATCGAAGAAACAATTGATATTAACATCGGAATAGAGGAAGAACCGAAGATCTTAAAACTAGGATCTTCGCTAACTCCAGAAGAGATAGAAATACACACTTCGAATCCTCAGAGAACATCAAAAGGATTTTACATTTAATTATAAAGAAATGATAGGAATTACACCACACATCATGGTACATAACCTCATCACCAAATCAGATGCAAAGCCAATTAAACAAAAATCGAGACCAATGAAACCCAAGGTAGCTCTCATGGTAAAGGAAGAAGTAATGAAACTTCTCCAAGTAGGGTTCATCAAACCAGTTGATTACTCTCAGTGGGTATCTAATATCATCCCCATTCTCAAAAAGAATGGGAAGATATGCATCTGCATAGACTTCCGAGACATTAACAAGGCATGTCCCAAGGATGACTTCCCATTACCATCCATTGACGTCATCGTTGATGCAACAACTAGATTTGAGCTTTTGTCTCTCATGGATGGATTCTGGGATATAATCAAATCAGAATATCTGAACAAGACCAAGCCAAAACTACGTTTATAACTCCTTGGGGAACTTATTGCTACGCTGTTATGTCATTCGGTCTCAAGAACGCTGGTGCTACATACCAACGGGAAATGACATACATATTTCATGATCTTATTCATAAAATCATGGAATCCTATGTAGATGACGATTTGTTGGCCAAAGCTAGAAAGTGTTGTGATCACCTAGAAAGTGCTCCATGTCATCCTTTCACATTTGATCGAATACAAAGTCACATTAAATCCAGAAAAATGCGTATTTGGTGTAACAGGAGGGAAACTCCTAGGTTACATTATATCATCATGAGGGATGATGTGGACCCAGCCAAAATCCAAGTTGTTCTTGAAATGATCCCACCATCAGATGATTCTGGCATTAGATCATTTCTTGGAAGGCTCGGTGCAATCCTAAAGATTCATTCCGGACTTAAGTTTTGTTGTACATCCGATCAATAATTTGTTGAAAAAGGATTGCTACATTATTTGGACAAAGGAATGCCATGAGGCCTTCGAAGTAGTTAAATGCTTCTTGTTGTCTCCTCCCACGTTAATGCCACCTAGACCAGATCATCCTTTGATCTTATATTCATGAGCTACAGATGTCTCGCTAGCCTGCATGTTGGCTCAAGAAGACAATGATAAACAAGAATGCGTGATCTATTTTATTAGCTGAATGTTGCTCGATTATGAAATGTGTTATACATAGGTAGAATGAGAATGCCTTGCCATAGTCTTTACAACCAAATGCCTAAGACATTACATGCTAAACCAAGAAACAAGGGTCATTGTAAAAATAGACCATTTATGAACTTTCCTCACGCAAGGGTCCTTGTCTAAAAAGGTTGGATGCTTTATAACCTTAATGGGTGAATTTGAATTAACTTTTGTAAACCAGAAGTCCATTAAGGGACAAATCATTACAGATTGGTTAGCCGACAACCCGTTAGATGGAGGCGATCTAGTAGATCTAGATTTTCCCGATGAATGCATATACTACATCGAAACTAGACCTCTTATCTCTGAATGTCCTTGGTATACTGATATTATTAATTACATCATGGACCATACATATCTAGAAGGTGCTACACCACAACAAAGAAGGCGATTACGCATTATCATAACTAAATACGTTATTATAGAACAAGTGCTCTATCGCAAGGCTTTCGATGGAATGCTTCTAAGGTGTGTTGACACGGAAGAATCCAAGAAGATTCTCTACGAATCCCACAGTGGAATATGTGGAGGCCACTTTGGTGGTCACGCCACTACTCGTAAAATACATCGATGGGCTATTTTAGCCCACTCTAGAACACAACGTAGTAGAGTTTGTACGCAAGTGCCATAAATGCCAAGAATTTTCCCATGAGATTCACATGCCGGCACAAGCTCTACAACCAATCGCAACTCCATGGCCCTTTTCTACATGGGGCCTAGATTTGATAGGGAAATTATCTCCCTCATCAATAGATGGCCATAACTTCATAATCACGGCCACCAAGTATTTTACCAAATGGGTAGAGGCTATGCCTCTTACCACTGTACCAGGTGCCGTGATCACCAAGTTCATTTTGAACCAGATCATTTGTAGGTATGGTGTCCCACAAATCATTATCTCAGATAATGGCACTTCCTTTAAGAATGACGAGGTCCGTGAGCTATGTAGTAAATTTAAAATAAACCATCATACAGCCTCCCTGTATTACCCTCAAGCTAATGGGCAGGCTGAAGCAACAAACAAGACATTGAAAGCTATTCTCCTCAAAACAGTAAAAGAAAACAAATGAGATTGGCATTTAAAGTTATATCCGGCCTTGTGGGCCCACCGAACCTCAATAAGAACACCAACAGGAGAAACTCCTTTCTCATTGGTATTCGGAGCAGAAGCAGTTCTCCCACTTGAGGTTGAAATACCCAGTCTCCATGTCTCACTACAAGGGATTCTAGATGAAGAAGCTTATAGAGAAGCATGTCTCTCCCAACTAGAAAGCCTAGATGAGGCTAGATTAGACGTAAAAATGGCATAGAGTTTATGCTGACCGGATGTGCCGGCAGTATAACAAAAAGGTCTATGAATGAGAAATATATGAAGGAGATCTAGTTTTAAGACTAGACAGCCGGATCGATAAGAAGACCGGTGAAGGAAGGAAATTCGGCCCAAATGGTTGGGCCCATACCGAGTCATGAAAGACTATGGAAATGGTGCGTATCTCTTGTGCACACTAGAAGGTGAGGAATTTGGTGAAACTGTCAATTCCCTGCACCTTAAATGGTTTTACGCATGAAGCGCATCGACACTACTTGTATAATTATATCTACATTACATCTTCATGTAGTTAGGTTCATTATGTCCATTCGTTTCATAAAATTGTGATCAAGGGACTTATTCTTAAGTAATTCATTACAAACTTTTGATAGTTTTGGCAGAAACATTTCAATCATACTTCTTCATTTTCATGGCATCATCAACTATTTCAGAATCATTTCATCAATTAAAGCTAGATATGACAAAGTCTTAATGGTAGCCATACCAAGGCCTGCATGCTTGTTCTCACTTTTGTTTCTTCCTAGGATAGGTGTCTTGCCTATGGTCTATTCTAGAAGCTTCATGGTGTCACATCTACCCCATATATAGATCTCTTTAGAAATAAGAACATATTGACATTTTGCTCAAATAAATAAGTCAAATATAGATCAAACAGAAAATTTTATTTTACACATTTCCTTGCCCTACCAACCTTCGGTGATGAGCTTGCATCTCTTACTAGTGATGTAGGGTTGGGAAAGGATGGGAATGCCCTTACTCACCTATGCCTTGTCCATGGTGATAAGCCCATGCTTCTTACTAGTAGCATGGGGCAAGGCAAGGTACAAGGGGGTTCTCTTGACAATAAGTGTTAAAGGTCATAAGCAAATAGTTCAAATAAACCTTTGAAATCTTAAGTCAAAAACAAATGAATCAGATGTCCAAAATTCCAAGAGAGTCCAAAATCCTGAAAACCAGATTTTGTCAACCATATGGCCATCTACGGATCTAAGTCTGGATAAACTACAAAGCAAGTTGCATTCTAAACTATGGAGTCACTTGAGTAGAATAGGTTTGTAGCATCCTAATTTGGTTCCATCAAAACTTTGTCTATCTCTCATTGCTACCATTCAACAAATTTCATAGCTTGTGCCCTTTCTACCTCTTGGTGGTGAGCCCTCACATCTTACTAGTTGCGTGGAGATAGGAGTGGGGAAAGTTCATCTGCTCATCATATCAGTTTATCATCTCATTTTGTCAAAACAAATATGAAGTACCGGAAAATTGCTTATAGAAAGCCAAGTTCAAGATCACATTGTGTCTGCATTATCATATATCAAGCATCACGAAATACAAAAAAAAGGAAGAAAGCATTCACATCATTTGTTCTCCATTGCATACATTCTGAAAAGCATATAAAAACAACATTATAATTTACATGTGGAAACGAATCACAAAATCCTAGATACCAAGAGTCTGATCCAAAAAGATATATATATATATATATAATCAAGTTTTATGTACAATGCCATCATGCACTAGGCATGGTCAAAACACTCAATGATCCTAGGAAATACAAAATAAATTAAACAATATAAAAGTCACTACAAAAAGAGCCAAGTGGCCTCTCAACCCCTATGAGATCCCTCCAAAGGTGCACAACCATGTCTAGGACTCCAGCTACACTAGTGATTTGAGTGCACTGAGGGCTCATGATCTCAAATAGTAGATGTGGCCTCGCTATGAGAGCAGCTCCTCATCAGGTGCTCTCATTGTCCTATACCCGACCAACTCAGTATGGAGGGTAGTCACCATCTTGGCCACATGAAAAATAGGGGCAAAGACATCGTTGTGCCTACCAGTTGCTGAAGGCTCCCCTGCATCCACGGATAGCTCGGCGCGAGTCTTCTCCATGGGGATCATCAGGTATCGTACATACCTGGTGAATTAGGTCTCTCCACTCATCAGTAGTCTCTGCAAGCAAAGGAGAAAAGTAAATTAGAAAATGATCAAAAGGTAAAACCAAGAATGAACAAAAAGAGAGATAGCAACTAAGGCAATCCTAACTAGAAACAAACATTAAAAGAAGAGTAACAACTCACTCGGATCTCCGGGCCTCCAAGAGGGATCCCTAGGATCAACGCCTACCATGATGCCGCCTTGACCGATCGATGTGCTCCTCCCGTGTCAGGAAACATAGTGTCCTGCTACGGACTCATCCTCCCTACCTAGGTCCTGAGAGGGTGGCTCCTCTGAGACTAGAGTCACCCTCTCCGCACTCTGCTCTACCCTCTCGGCCTGTAAGATCTCCTGAGTGTCATGCCACTTGGGATCATTATCCTCCTCTCCACCCGACTCGCTAACCTCCATATCCTCGGTCCTCCTCTCCATCTCTCCCCCTGTGAACTCCTCAGACTCGGAGTCTATATCAATGGGGTCATCACCTGCTGTGGGGGGATCGGTGGCAATCTAAAGTAAGGGTGCCTGAGGAGCACTGGCTCTCCCTCGAGCACGTACTACCCGCCTAGCTATAATAGGGACACCAGGAGTAACAACGGTCCAACCCCGGCCTCTAGGACCTCCCCTAGCCTCCCAAACTGATCTAAACACTAGCACCACTAGGGGGAGCATACCGATGTAAGGAAGGCCAAACTGTTGAGGCACTCAATCAAAGGGGTGTGTCTCCACCTTCCCCATCCTATCCACAAGCTTACCTTGTAGTAGAGCAGGAAATCAAAGTGAGGGTCTCCTCACCCCACAACCCTATCATGGCCTGATAAGGTGTGGCCTCCATATCATCAGTAGTCAAGGAAGCAACTGGTTGGTGGGGTGCTCTAAGCACCGACATATCTATGTCCATCTAGCTGCCCTCACAGCTCCAAGATCCACCACCTCTACACCTCTCCCATAAGGGATGATACGCTCATAGACCCAACTCATAACCAGGGTCGGATGACTCAAAGACTGTCCCTGTAAGTGAACCACCCGGTACAAATCATGATAGGTGGTCCCAAGAATATCAGCTCCCTAGGCATAAATCCGGCCATGTGCCTCAATTTGTGCAATAATAGGGGACCAGCAATAGAGTAAAGTGTCCCCTCCCTTGTCCCCGATCAATCTCAAGGCAAGGATCCCCATAATAGCCTGACAAATCAAGGGGATAGGAAAGCTAGGAATGGAATGGACCCTCACCCCCTTCTTCAAACCAGTGGAGACAACTGCATCTCCCATGTATGTGGCCCACTGAGCTATCAGAGCCCGTGATCCCACTGTCTCAAGTGTGAGTCATCTCCCGATGATCGGGACTCCCAAGATGTGGTAGACATCCTCCAAGGTGATAGTCCACTCACCCCTGACTCCTGGAAATTGGAAAGTGTTCCGATCAGCATCCCAATATGAAAACAAGTCACAAAGTATGTGACTAGAAGGTGCAACATGGGACCCGTGATATACACAATATACCAGCCCTCTAAAGAGTATCCTACTCGGCCTGAGAAAGTGCATCCAACACTACTGGAAGCCAGGCCACACACTCTCTCTCTCGGCTCCATCTGATATATTCCTCCTTCACCTGCATACACCCAAAAACATGCCAAACGGAGTAAGTTAGTATTCAAATTACATTGGAAAAATCATTAAAACATATAAGAATACTAAAAATGCAAAAATTTGGCTCAAAACACTAAGTTTTTGGCATTCTGTAAAGGACCACCGCCCTGAGTAGGGTGGCAGGTTCCATAACCACCACCTTAAAGGGGTGCTAGTCTTCGTAATCACCGCCCCGCTCGGGGTGGTGGCGGTCATGTCCCAAATTTTCAAATGGGTCACGTGCCCTAAAACACCTAAAAACACAAAAAATGACTATTTTGACTAAAACAAAGCCTACCCATTAGGCGCCCCCCCTAAGTGACCCTATTAACACCGACATTTTCAAAAATAATCCCCCCATGACAAATATTTCATCATTTTAACATTTTGGGGGTAAAAACGTTAAATCAAGAAGAACTAACTTGTGATCTCGCGGGTTGATGTTCCACTCACGGAGGCATGATCACTATCTCGTCATGAACGTTTTGACTATACTCTCATCAAAAACCGTCACCGTGGGTCCTAGAGCTCAAAATCAATCAAATCAACACGCACAAATGAATAGGAAAATGGGCCCATTTTTACATATATAACATCTTGACTATTTTGAATGCCCTTTTTCAAGTTTGGAGCACCGATGAGGTAAGTTATTATCCGTGCATGAATGGTAAGTCCTCACTTCGTATTATTTTAG
Organism: Taxus wallichiana var. yunnanensis; assembly: GCA_018340775.1. Lineage (NCBI taxonomy): Eukaryota > Viridiplantae > Streptophyta > Pinopsida > Cupressales > Taxaceae > Taxus > Taxus wallichiana. The sequence goes on from CM031238.1 coordinate 522,372,579, forward strand.
TATTTATTTTTTGATTATTTTATCTATCTGCACTTGAGTCCTCTTTTCATTTTACAGGTAGCAAGAATTTTGGATGGCGTCATTTCAACACACGGATGTGTCAGGTATAATTTCTAACCTCCCATTTCGGGACCGCCATACTCGGACCCACCATTTTATGCCTCTTCATGGCTAAAACGCTTCTCCGAGGGGGCAATATGTACATACCCAAAATTGTAAGGGTACTACACTGCCGGAACAATGTACACGTGCCCCAATGATGATATAGGTCTCCTCGTAAGGTGTTTGGGATCCGGAAAAGCTCTCCAAGTATGCATTAACATCCCGCATGTCCCACTTAGCCTCACGTGCTTTATTTTCTCTTTTCCCCTCTTTTCCTTTACATTTTGGTCTTCGATTACGAAATTTCTGCCCTGCCTAGGTGGCGGTCTTGTGACCACCGCCCGGGTGGGGTGGCAAATGTAAACCGCCCCCTCCTCAAGGTGGCGTTCCTTCACATGTTTTAATAGAACATTCCTTTTATCACAAATCACATAAAATTTCAATGTTTACCAGCTTTTTTCACCTCCTTTGCTTGTATTTATGATTTTGGTTCCCTGGAATAGTGTTTTTCCTTTGTTTATTGTAAAGGAGTTCAATTTGGATTTCACCTTTGGGTAAATGGGAATTCTATAAATAAATGGTTTATGCTCAAGAAAATGGCCCCTCAAAAAATTTCCTCTCATCTTCTCATTTCATAGTTTTAGTCTTTCAGTTCTTAGGAATTCATAGTTTTCAGTTGTTACATGCATAGTTAGTGTTGTTTTGTTGTTTAGAAGCCACATAATCTTCTTGTGCTAGTGTTGTTATTGTTTCATACAATCAATTGAGATAGGATAGTTTCATTTTTAGTCTAAAGCCATTAGAGTTACAGGTTTTGTTTGTTCAAGAAGGATAGTTTCAGGTTCTAGATTTTTGTGTTGTATGACTCGCAATAAATCCCGCTAGGAATTACATAAGCCAAGCTTTGTTCTCTTGCACTATCCCTCTCCTACTCGCATTGTATTCAGTCTACATCCAAAGCTGCCATTGTTCCAATACCTACTTCTGTTGATGCTAACATTACACACTTTTTTTGGATTCACATGAGCACGAAGGAATGAGGAGATCACACTGAGGGGACAAAGCCACACATAATCGGATTCACCACTATTCTGCAAAATCCAGGTTCAAGATTTCAAAGTTCTAGTTAAAATATATCAAATAGAATAGTGAAATCATTTCATTTTAGTTAACCTCACTTTCGATATTTTAGGGAAGCTGTGGGATTGATAGTTTCTGAGAAACTATGATTCATTCCTCACTTCTGAGGTAGGATCGAGAGTCTTTCAAATAGATTAGATCAGTTATTTCATTATTTAGAATAGATTTACAACTGCACATGCAAGTAGCTATACTCACTGCCTTGTTTGTTTTAATTTTGTTATTAGTTTAGTTGTCAATTTATAGATATTTTAAATAATTTCTCTTTCAATTTCGTTCAAATAGTTCATGTCGAAAATACAAAAATAGAGAAGTTATATATGTTGTAGATATACTTTATATAGTTAGTTTTACTTTGCTTCATTTATATTTACATTGTTTCTTTTGTATGACAATCATGGGACCTAGGGAGCCCAGAGAATACGTATTCGAGCCAATAGTGCCTCAACCCAATCTTTTTGCAGCAATAATTGACATAGATCAAAATCTTAGAATCCAAGTCTTCCAAACAACAACAGACCTACAAGAAATCAGCCCACAGTTAAGAGGATTAAACATAGAAGATGACAAAGTGCATACGTTTTGGTCAAACCAGCCAAACTACAAATTACCCTAGATAAATATCTACATGACTATAAAAGGGCTTGAAAGAGAGTAAGTGTTTGGTTTTGATCCTTTGGTCCCATAGCCAGATGTAGGAGATATCCTCATTGACATAGACACTAGCTTAAGAATTCAAGTTGCCAGAACACCTGTAAGGTACTCTGAGAAGATTGCACAACTTTTAGTTCTAAATATAGAGGCCGAAAAGGCATACAACTACTGGATACTAGGGATTAGGGATTGATTCCACACATGACCATAGGAGGTCCACAACAACCACGAATCTACGGTTGTGATCCATAGGTCCCACAACCCAACGAGTCCACAGGTCAATCAGACGTTGATGCTGGTCTACACACACTAGTATTTAGAGCCTCTCCACTTCCACTAGATATTATCACACAGTTATCCTTATTAGATATAGTAGCTAACAAAGCTAAGGATTTCTAGACTAGACCAGAGAATCACCCATAGAATCCACTATATATCCATCATCCATCTTATGACCCTGTCTGGAGACATACACGAAACTATCCCAGGTCATTTTCCACGTATCCCACAACCTATAGATTGGATTATGCTAGAGCTTAATATAGATTGGAGCCTTCAAGTAGTCATCCTCACCGAGTGATCTATCATTCCAGTTCATGTTAGGATGGCCTTCTTTTCCCTAGATTCATAGATTCCATTAGTGAGCATCGAAGACATAAGATTTCCCAATTATTTTATTCATACCCCACGTATAATCCATCCCCACCGACTATCTCGGCATGACCTTGGGAGGTTGGGTGTGAGGAAGAGTTAATTTTAGATTCCTATACTCACTTATCACTTTTCCATCGTATAGTATCCACGCTACAACAACAACTCTAGTAGGTGACAATAGAGTGGGATCAGAACGAGCTCAAATTTTGGCAATGATAGCAGATCAAGATAAGAGCCAAGCCCGATTTTGGTAGTGACAGAGAGAAGAATCGGGCCCTATCCTGTGGCCGGGAGGTAATGATGCCATTCATTTTCATCGGATATGCCATATGGCGGTGCGAGATGGCTCAAGTGACGATCTTGCATCGGTAGATGCAAGATCAACTACAACCCATGACATTGAGAGAGATTGGATGAGAATAGAGTGGGTCATGGGTCGACGATATTTTTGGGTATCAACAGAGATAACATAGTACAAACGCATAGATGGGAAAACCGTGACAACTTGAACTCATAGAGAGTTAGCTACATTAGAGGGCAGATCTTCCTATTACAAATCATTGTATTACATAAGGCAATTCCACCTAAGCAGTGGGCACCTTCATATATCCAGCAATCAAGTAGATCGATGAGATCGAGAGAGGCCTCGGACCTTAGTAGAGCATCCATAGGGGTCACCTATAAGACCGAGCGATGCATAGGTTATGGGCCCTCCTCCATGGCACACAGCCAGCCAATCCATATGAGGGCTCGAGTCACCCATGATTCTCATTATATGCATACATTTGCCTCTTGATGAATACGTATAGCATTTTTGTGCTGAATGTATGAAATTCTTTATGTATAGTATTTTGACATATGCCTCTTATGAAGGAAACATCATTCTTTTATTGATGTGTAGAATTATTTTTGTACACCTCGGATGAAGGTATTTTTTATGTACACCTCAAATGAAGGCATTTTTTATGTATATCTGATGTATATCTTTTTATATATATATAGTACACATTTATATATAGATGGGAATTTTTAACATGACATGTGCTATGAGATGATGGTATGCCTTAGTTGTTCCGATTGATTGTATTTTCATGTATATGTTTAATATCCTAATGATTGATGTATCATATGTGCCTTGATTTTTAGATGATAGATCTGTAGATGGTATCAAATGTATTGCTCATGTGATGTTGTAGATTGTAGTGGATGGGATGATATGATGATATTGATGTGGGGGATAGATTTTGATATTTGTGACCCCTCTTTCCCCATTGATGATATGGTATGAGATGATTATCTTAGCAGTCATGTATGATGTATACTTAGCTTTTTCTTGATATATAATGTATAGATGATGTTAGATGTGATGATATGGATGGAAATGAGTATGTGATAACAAAAAAATACACATCCATCAAGCAAACATAATAAAATGATAACAAATCTAACCAAAAACATAGAGAATCAACACAACAATTTATCACTTATTCACTAGCATGCAAAACACACACTTCATATGTACAAGTAAGAATAGATCTAATCTATGCAATAAAAGATGAATCTTAACAAATTATGTCTAAGAAACAAACTATAAAAATGTACAAACAAGAAGAAACTATACAAGAAAAAAGAAAAGCAAGAAACAAGATAAAGCAAGTAAACTAAAGCAAGTAAACTAATGTTATGTGTTTGGGAAGATTGTTTTATGTAATATTTTCTATTATTTTGAGTTTTGTGAAAAAAATTTCTATTGTTTTGGTTTTTGTGAAATAATGTTCTATTGTTTTGGTTTTTGTGAAATAATTTTCTATTTTTTTGGTTTTTATGAAACAATTTTCTATTGTTTTGGTTTTTGTGAAATAATTTTCTATTGTTTTGGTTTTCGTGAAATAATTTTCTACTATTTTATGTTTTTGTGAAACAATTTTCTGTTGTTTTGGTTTTTGTGAAACAATTTTCCATTGTTTTTGGTTTTTGTGAAACAATTTTCTTTTGTTTTGGTTTTTGACATGTTTGAATGTTTTTGTTTTTTTCTATGATTTTCCGAGCTATGCATAGGTAAATGGGAAACATGGATGCCCCAAAGCATTAGATGAGGAATATACAAGGGTAGGTTCCACATGCATATAAATAATAAGGTGAAGTTGTAGAAGTTCCCTCGGTGGTAGAAGATGAATATATAAGGGAAGTCCCTTCGTATATTAGCAATAGGATAAAAATCCAGATCAAGGCTTTCGACAAGAACAAAGTTCACAGAGAATCTCGAGATACAAATGCAGAACTAGCCCTAGGCTAAGTAAAACTACCCTCTCGATGTAAGATGTTTATGAAAAAAATCCTCCCAAGGCGCCGGAAATTGGTTTTCACCAAGGACCTACCCAAAGTGCCACAATTGCATGGTTTTCACTTATGGAGGACCCGCTTTCTCTTCTTTTTTTTTCTATTTTTTAAAAAAAATTTACCCCTTTTTTATTTCTTTTTTAATTTTTTGTGCCGTGTTTAAGCATAGAACTACTTAAGGTGCATGGCATTCATAGGATCATGGAGTTCATCACCATTAGGATGGGCAAGCTTGTAGGCTCCCATGCCATACTTGGCCCTGATGATGTAAGGTCCTAGCCAATGTGGTTCAAACTTTCCTTTCTTTTCTCTTTTTGCCCTTGTGTTGAACTAATTTTCTTTCATAACCAGATCACCGAACTCAAACTAATGAGGTATGATTTTTTTTTGTAATTGCAAGAGACTCTAATCTAATACACTTTAAGATGATTGATGGTGCAGATGAGCTTCTCATCTAGGAGTTCCAACTCTGCTAGTCTAGCCACTATGTAATCCTCATCCTTTTCCAGATAATCCCTAAGAGAGATTCGTAGGGAAGGGAGCTCAAGTTATAATGGGATGATAGATTCTATTCCAAATACAAGGGAATAGGGTGTCGCACCAGTAGGAGTGTGAATAGAGGTCCTGTAAGCCTAAACACCTGGGTGGATTTTCAAATTACAAGCATACAATATGTCTTACTTACCATCTTTTCCATGATTCGAACTAAAGTCTTGTTAGTGGCCTTGGCCTATCCATTACCTTGGGGGTAATATGGTGTAGACCACTTTAATCTTATTTGAAACTGATGATAGAGATATTTCACGGTCTTATTCTTGAATGGTTTTACTTTTTCATTAATAATAGCCACGGGAATGCCATACCGGAAAATAAGATGATTCATGATGAACTTTGAGATCTGAGCACCCGTTACAAAGGTCAAAGGGACAACTTCCACCCACTTGGTAAAGTATTTAGTAGCTGCAATGTGGGTTTGGCCATCAGATGAAGTAGGGGTAATATTCCCTATTAAATCAAGTCCCCATTAGGAAAATGGCCATGGGGTGGTGATGGGGCAAAGCAGATTTGACGGAGCATGGATGAAATTTCCATACTTTTGACAAATTACACATTCTAGACATAGTTGTAGTAGTTGGTTTCCATTATAGGCCAATAGTAGCCCACTCTCAAAAATTTCTTGGCTAGAACCATTCCATTTGTGTGGGCCCCTGACACCCCTTCATACACCTCTTTAATCTCTTAAACCGACTCTATCGTATCGAGACAACGTAATGATTCCCATTGTAGCCATGATGATAAAGTGTACCTCCTAAGAGGGTATAACAAGTTGTATGGTTGATAAGTCTTTGTTTTTAGAATGGGATATGTCGGGGAAAAAGGTAAGTGAAAATGGGTTCATATCATGGGGAATTGGGACCAACAACATCACAAGCCGACAGGATTCTAGCATGTCATACACAGGCTGGTGTAGATTTTCAACAAATAAAGGAATATGGTTTCTTTTTGGAGGAATGCGTAACATAGAACCTATGATTTCCATGGTAATCTGAGATATGTTTTGTGCTCTTGGAATCTGTTTAAATGTGATACACACAAAATAATATTTCAAAGTTTGACCATCTTCTTGTAAGGGATGAGCTTCTCATCCTTAACTTTGAACTCATCATTGACTTACTTGATGATTAATCGTGAGTCACCAACAATATTAACATGATGAATTTCCTATTTGATGGTGGGCTTCATCCCAATGATGAGTGCCTCATACTCTGCGATATTATTTGTGTAAGGAAAACCAAGGTGAAAATCCTGAGGTATGGGATCACTAGAAGGAGTAATGAGTACCACACCTGCCCCTGAACCATGAAAAGTAAAAGATCCATCAAAGTGTACCGCCACATGATGGATTCCTTAATGTCTGATGAATGAAGCATATGGAAGATCCAAAGTCATAGGTTCAGTTCCTTAGAATGCGGTGCTTCCGCTAACTAATCAGCAAGTACATGTCCCTTGACTGAATTTTGGTGCACAAATTCGATGTCAAATTCACTTAGCAGAATGATCCAATTAGCCATTCTATCGGTAAGGGTGCGTTTAGAAAGAAGGTATTTGAGTGGGTCAACCTTTTATATAAGCTTAGTTTTAGTATTTAATAGGTAATTGTGGAGTTTTTGGAAGGTAAAAACTATAGTCAAATAAGATTTTTCGATTTGAGGATAGTTGAGCTCATAAGAGATGAGAGTATGACTGAGGTAGTATACTGATTTTTATTTTTGGTTGAGGTCATCTTGGGTGATCAACATACCAATAGAAAATTGAGTAGCCAAAATATATAGCAGGAGTGGGTGGCATGAGGACCAGCAGATTGGCCAAGTATTGCTTAAGTTGGATGAAGGTATGTTATTTCTCTGGTCCCCATATAAAGGAAACATCCTTTTTTAGTAGATGAGTGAATGAATGACATTTGTCGGAAAATTGGGAAATGAAGCGGTGAATATCTTTCAATCCCTCTTCGTGACACAATGAAACCAAGAAATTTTCTTGAAAATACACTAAGCACACATTTCTTTTTATTCAAACAGACCTTGTACTCCCATAGGCATTCAAAGATATGTCCCAAAATATTAGGGTGATCCTCCCTCGTATTGGATTTTCCGAGGATATCATCCACATAGTCTTACATGATGTCATGGATCATATCATGAAAATCACCGTCATCTCCCTTTAGTAGGTTTCTCCTACATTTTTAAGTCTAAACAAAGATCTCCGATACGATGAAGGTATGGGCAGGATTTGTGAAAGTCATCTTGTGTTCATGTTCATCTCGCTATCTTGATCTGATTTTATCCTCGAAAAGCCATCCATAAGAGATATCATTTCATATCTTGCAGTTGAATCAAAAATCATATCAATATTAGGCAATGGAAAATCATCCTTTGGGCATGCCTTATTTATGTCTCTCGAAATCCATATAGATTATGATCCCAATAGGCTTCTTCGTCATGACAGAATGATGTTTGATATCCATTTGGAGTAATCAATGGTTCGAATGAATCCTCGTTATGAGCAATCTTTCTAGCTCCTCTTTACTAGGAGAGCCACATTAGAATGCATATTTCTGAAATTTTTCTTGATGGGCTTGGTTTCTACATGTATAACTAAGTTGTGCACTACAAAATATGGATCCAAGACTCGACATATCCTTATAGGACCATGCGAACACATCTATAAATTCCCGCAGCAACATGGTGAATTTTTTTAATTCCTGTGCTAAGAGTGAAGCTCCTAACTTGACAATTTTTGGGTCATCTTTGTGCCAATGTTTACATCAATGATCTATTCTCGTTAGTAATTTTGAAAAATCCTCCATACGCGTAGGATTGGGAGGAAGGTTGATATATATGTCCAAGGATGTCTCTACAATATTTTCATCCTTGGCATGGTCACTTTTATTGTCCTTTGATTTTTTTACTTGTTAGTACGCGATTGCCTCAAAGATGTTTTCACGTGTATGACCTAGAATTTGATTTTTTTCGAGGATTTTCATTGGAACGTTTTCCCTCATTGTTTCTTAAATTTTTTTGACCATGAAACTCAGCTTCCTCTCTCCTAAGTAGGTACAGTATCCAAGTCAATGTAAAAACCCTTTTTGTGATATCCAATTGGGATTGATCCCGAATGCCCATGAACTTAGCAATGACTTCATAATTTTCGAATAGATCTAGTGGTATGTGATGTTTTTGGTCACATTCAACAAGGCAATGGTAAATAAGGTCAACTATAGGTTCCATAGGGATTATGGTAAAGACAACGGTATTCATGAATAGGTTTGTGGAGGAAAGATCCTCGTATTGGATACAATGGGAATATGTATCACTGTCTAAATAGTCAGAGCTATCCTCACATTTGGATCGGGTAGCATTTTGATCATTAGGATGTGCCCCATAGGGTTGAATTATGATGCCATACCTTTCTATTTTAAAGTGTGGGAGAGGGACCATTCTCTTGGCCCCTGTTCATTCTTACCACATCCTAAACCTTTGTGTGGAATACATCATGGCCTAAAATTTTCATATCTAGGGATCCAAAGTAATAGTTTGACTAAGTATCTTTAGGGACCTAATTCGTAGAGGGATCTAAAAAAATTTCTTCAACAAGCAGTCCCCCATGTAAAAATGACCCAATAATTTGTTCATCCCGAGGCCATTTGAAACAGTAGTCGGGGTGACCTCTATTTTTTGGTGACAAAGACAAGTTGGACACTAAAAGATCTTACTATACGTTGTATTCTCCAAAACCATATTCTAAAAATTTCATCTCCCACGAATCAAAAGGATAGCTAGACGTGAAAGATTCATGGGAACATGAAATAAGAGAATCATAGTCTACCCATAATTCTATAGCTTCGACTAAAGGGTAACTACGATATCTACAGATGGACATGTATAGGTACCTTTACGAGTAAAGCTATTGAGGGATCTGTAATGAGAAAAGGGTTCTAGATCTCCCCATATCATAATAATGTTTCCTTCATTATTTAACTTAATGCACTAGTGGAAATTTGGTGGTACAACCTGTTGTTGTAGGCTCACAAAGACCCCTAGATGCGATCGGGCTTCTAGGTTGATCACTCTAGCATCCAATGTGACTCGCACAACATGGAAACATCTTTCCAAGTGTGGGGACTTGTGAAACTGAGAGAGGAATCTCTAGATTAGAGGCTGGTTCCTCAAACTCCTCTGATTTAGATCTATATTTTGCAAAACTACAGAGGTTCAGATCCTAATCCTACTCTAAATTGCCAGGGGGCAGGGATAGAAATGCAAAAATTGAAACTAACTGAAGATGGTGATGCACTAAGGAATGAAGAACACCTATCTTTCCAGTAAACACAGACCATTCAAATGTGATATAAGATCATGCACAGATAACATAACTTGCAGTGAAAGACCAGGAGGATGCAAAATGAACACAGAGAGGGGTGAGAATCATCCACAGACATGTATTACTTGCTCCAAAGATTGATACAATACACTATAGAATGCCAAGAGGTAGAGTCATATTACAGTTCAAATGAGAGGTTCGAACTCCACAAATTCACCTGATAGGAGAAAAAGGGAGGAGCAAAACAGAAAATGTTCGACCTTTTTTAAGAAGCCCCTCTTTACAATATATAGAAAGAATGAGAGAGGGAAGAGAGAGGAAATCCAGAATCTACCCCAACCACTTCTAGGTCACATTTAAAATCATCTCATTATGGTAGAAGTGGTGGATCCTGGAAAAATGGTGGGCTGTCTAACAGAAACGGTGAACTGTCTGCTGCATTAAAGCTGGTTGTTGAAGCGTTACTTCTGTCTATTATTACGTGCCAGAGGTGTTTCTCAATTTTCTCTCTCTAGACTACACCAAAATTCAATATTAACCCTAGAATCACGTAGAGAATTTCATAAGCTTTCCGTTGATATAAAGAACGTGCAAATCCGAGCTCTGGATTGAAAGATATGTCGATCTGAAGATTTAGGGCACAAAACAGGTGAAAACGTGTTTTGAAAATCTTTCCCGCGCTCTGCCACCTGGATGACACATGTCAAGCGCTGATTGGATGCGTAATTCTCTCTCCTTCCCTACTCCACATTCCTTGCTCCATAGGACATGTGTCCTCTTCTGATTGGCTCGGGCTGACCCTTCAAAACTCGCCCTTTGACTTTTGGACCTTTTCCCTTGTGACACGTGTCGTGATTTGATTGGTCCGCGGGTCTGCCGGCTCTTTCGCGTCCACCACGTCCATTTGTCCCAGATGTCCCAGTGCTGTCTGGGACAAAAACTTCTAATCTACCTAAAATGGGATTCCTTGTTCCTCATTCAGCTGATGACACGTGGCGTTGCTTGATTGGCTTTCGGCTCCTTCGGCTATCCGCGTCCCACGCGTCCCTTTGTCCCAACCTTGCCCCAAAGGCTTGAAGTTCCCGTTTTGGCTAAACCGGCCGGTTCGCGTCCTTTGCGTACATTTTTTCCAACTGTCTCGGACTGTCTGGGACAAATTCTTCCGATTCACCCGATTCGGCCGGTTCGCGTCCTCACGGCCCAAATGTCCCGAACTGCTTAGTGCGAAAGTTCTCCTCTTCGGCCGATCCAAGTGATTCACGTCCTTCACGTCTTCTTGTCCCAAATGTCCCTTTGCCCTACAGACCGCTTGGTGGCCTTTTGGCTGATTCGCGCCCGATGTCCCTCATGTCCCGACCGCTGCGAGGACTAGGACTTAGCCAATTTTCACGATTTTTCCTGGCCCAAGCTTGTTTTCTGCAACTTTTTCACATTTTCTCAGAGCTTGCTCTTTCCTTCTTCAGCCAGGGGAGTTAGAAAAAATCTGAGGGGACCCTAGAAACATGATTTTTGCCCTGAATCAATCCATTTTCCTGAGACTTGAGAATTCTGATGCATGTTATCAAATTAACCCTGGGGGGTGAATTTGGATAACAATTGGCGACTCAGCGGGGTTACCTGCCTGCTAGGTAGAAGATACCAGTTGCCTTAAGCAGTCCATTGGGCATGGAGTCATCAAATATTCTGTTTAGAACCTCAACTGACTCAGAATGTGCAAGGAGGAAGATGGAATGTCACCTGATGAAGGCAAGGACTGCTAAACATCTCCATGGAATGACAAGTCGTGCCAAAGCACTTGGAGGAAAGAAAATCTAATCTAATATTTACAGAGGTAGTGAAATTCCCTCTAGAAGCAACGCTTGAGATGGATTCCATTGATCGAATCTGTAGTTCTTTACCCTCCAAAGTGAGGCTAATTGGAAAGCATTGTTGTTCTTGCACTTTGTGACCACGTATGGGCCACTCCAAATGGCATAAAATTTTGAATGCCTTCCCGGTTTTTCTCTTTCCACATCCCATTTCAACACTAGATCTCCAACTTGAAAATATCTATCCTTGGCCTTTCTATCAAAGGTCTTCTTGATCAAAGCTTGATCCTTTTCCATTGCTTGGGATGCCTCGGATGCAGCTCCATCAACTCTGAATACCTCACCTCCATGGGCTCAAATTCAAGCAACTCTAGCTGCTTCATGAGTTCCAACGTTGGCAACTCAAGTGACATGGGCAAGATTGCCTCTCTTCCATAGACAAGCCTGAATGGAGAGTTACCCGTGGATCTTTTGGGAGTTATCCTATCAGCCCATAAGGCTGATTTCAGTTTGGTATGCCAAGACCTCTGATTCTCATCAAGAGTCCTCCTAATGATCCTCAACAAGTTCTTGTTTGTAGACTCGGCCTGGCCATTACCCTGAGGGTAATAGTTCGATGAAGTGCTTAGGTAAATACCATTCTTGACAGCCCACTCAGTCACCCTGGATCCAATGAATGCCAATGCATTATCAGAGATTATTGTGGCAGGTACACCAAATCTGGTTGTTATCCCCTCATAAAAGTCTAAGATGCTAGACTCATTCGCCTCTTTGAGTGCTACTGCTTCTGTCCATTTGGTGAAGTAGTCTGTGGCTGTCAAAATCCATTTGTGCCCTTGGCTTGAAATGGGATTAATGACTCCGATGAAGTCCAAACCCCATTACATGAATGGCTGGTCAACTGATATTGGATGCAATGGAAGGGTAGAAAACTTCTCTTTTCCTGTGAAGAATGCACAATTCTTACACCTCTTGATCCATGCATAGAAATCATGAAGATTTTAGGCCAATAATAACCCACTTTCATGATTTTTAGAGCTATCACTCTTGGTGCGAAATGGCCACCAGCTGGTCCACCATGAAACTCTTCCAACACCCTTTGAATCTGATTTGTGCTAATGCATCTCAGCAACACTCCATTCACATCTTTCTTGAACAAAACTCCATCAACAATGGCATACGGGACAGCCTGCAATCTGAAGTGTCTCCTTTGGGTCTTGTTCATCTCTGGAGGGCATAGGCTTGTGCCTAGGAAGTGCATAATACCTTGGGTCCAACAAGGAGTGGGGGAAGCATTGTCTTCTTCATGATTGCCACTTGGCTCATGGCTGTCCTAGACTATCAAAACAGTTTCTTCTTTGTTGCATACTTCTTTTTGCTTCCCCAAAACCAGCTGCTCACACAATCCTTTCCCTCTTACCAGCTTGGTGATCTTGATCTCAATGTCATACTCCATGACACGGGTGATCCAACCTGCCCTTTTCTCATTCAAATCCTTGTTGAGGAGGAAGTCCTTAACCCCAGCATGTGAGACCAGCAACTGGACCTTGTTGTTTGAGACTAAATGCTTGAATTTCTTCAAGCTTCTGATTACTGCAAGTACATGATTTTCAATAAAAGAGTACCTCACCTCGCAGTCATCTAGGCTCTAGCTAAAGAAGGCAACCGATGCTCATCATTATCTTTGTTCTGCTGCACCAGAATGGTAGAAATAGTGTCATCACCTCCAAATGCATAGAGGATGAAATCCTTGGAGAATTCTGGGTTGATGAGAGTTGGTGCTTGAGAGATAGCTTCTTTGATTGCTTCAAAACTCTCCTTGCCTTCTACTATCCACTTAAAAGCCATGCTCTTCTTTAACATTTTGGTGATGGGCTTGACAAGGGCTGCAAAATCTGGGACAAACCTGCGGACAAAATTGATCCTTCCCAAGAAGCTCTGAAGGGCTTTCTTGTGGCTTGGCAATGGTAGTGCTCTTATGGCTTCAACCCTCTCTGGATCAATTGCTAATCCCTCTTTCGAGACAATATGGCCTAGAAGTTTCCCCTCATGAGCCAGGAATATGCATTTTTTGGGATTCAATGATACCCCAAATCTTCTACACCTCTGAAATACCTGCCTCAGATGAAAAAGGTGATCCACTACATTTTTGGAGAATATAGTGATGTCATCAAGATATATCAAAACTATTTCATTGATCAACCCCTTGAATGCCATATCCATTTCCCTTTGGAAAGTGGCTCCAACATTTGATAGGCCAAATGGCATCTTCTTGTAGGCATATGTTCCCCATTTGGTTGTGAAGGTTGTCTTGAACTGATCTTCCTCCCTCACCATAATCTGATTGTAGCCTGAGTAGCCATCAAGTAGTGAAAACCTTTCTGAACCAGCTACAACCTGCAATATTTGCTCCATGGAAGGGAGTGGATAATGATCCTTGAGAGAGGCTCTATTCAAGTCTCTGAAGTCAACACACAACCTGATCTCTCCATTCTTCTTTCTGACTGGGACTAAGTTGGTGACCCAACTTGAGTGTTTGATGGGGAAGATGATATTGGCCTCAATAAGCTTGCTTAACTCTTTTCTCATGAGAGGTTCAATATGGGGATTCACTGGCCTTTGCTTTTGCCTGACAGGCTTGGATTCCGGATCCAGCTCAATAGTATGTTGTGCCAGCTTTGGGTTAAAACCTCTTAGATCTTTGTAAGTCCAAGCAAAGACATCTGGGAACTCTTGACAAAGCTGAACAAAATCAGATTTCTCTTGTGAGGTACTTACTTTGCCAATCTATAATGTTTTGCCTTCTTCCACTAAAATAGGCTCTGAATCTTCACCCTTTACTTGAATGTTCACTTTCTCCTTCCGGAACTGATCATTCGGGTTGAAGATTGACTCCAAGGTTATGAGGCCTTTTGGTAATTTGTTAGTTCTCAGCTGCACCACTTGGTCACCATACTGCTGATGCAGCTTGTCTTGATTCCTGGCAGAGAACTCAGCTTCTTCTTGTAGGAAATTAACAATTTGTTGATCATTCTCGAAGACTTGCCAACTTGTATTGTTATCCGGAACAGCTGGTCTCACAACCACTTTGATATGAGGCTGAGGTTTTTCACTTTTGATATTTTCTACAACGTCAAATGCAGCCCCAATTGCTGCCAGTCTGTCAGCGGCTTCATTCTTTTTCTTGGGATGGAATTGATGCTAAAAGCTTCAAAATATTCAATAAGATCCCATACCTGATTTTTGTAGTTCTTCAACAGATCATTTTTGGCAGCATTTTTCCCTTTGACTTGGTTTACAATCAGCTCACTATCACCAAATACTTGTAAATTCCTGATGCCTTTCTTCATTGCCCAGTGCAGTCCATGAATTAAGGCTTCATACTCAACTGTGTTGTTTGAACAGGAAAACTAGAAACAGAAGGCTGAGTAATACCTTATATCTTGTGGTGAAATGAGCATAGCTCCTCCTCCTACACCTTGTCTACTCCTTGATCCATCAAAAACAGCTGCCATACCTCATTGTCATCTTTGTGGTTTGGCTTGGTGATGCTAGGAATGGGCTGATTTTCTTCGTGTATGCAATAGACCCCTAGCTCAGATTCTTCTACTTCTTGATAAGGATCAAAAGCATGCACCTTGCTTGCCCATTCATCAAGAGTAAAATCTGGGATACTTCCAACCTTAGTGTCACCTCAAATCGGCTGCTAGGGTGATCTTCTTGATCAAATGATGAGAAATTGGCATTAATCTGACTTGGAGTGTAAGGCTCAATATGGAAGTTTGTAATAGGTTCAGACCTAATTGTAGCCTTAGTTCCATACCTTGTTCTAAACAGCATGTGAGACCAATCTGCCGAAAGATAGCCTCCAATTTTAGCAGTGAAGTCTCTTGACAAGCACAATGCAAAGAGTGGTGGAAGGTCTATGACTGATACATCTTGTAAAACAACAACATTTGGACATGCATGCAAGGTAAGACTCAAATTTCTAATCACTCCAACTGTTGCTATTGCTGTTCCATCTAACTGTACTACCCCTTTGGATGTTATTTCATACTGGAGCCCTAGCTGATCAGCTATTTGTTTGGGCATGACAGAACTACTTGCCCCGGAATCAATCATGCAATTGTGCACTAGCTGATTTCCAATGATTAATGAAACATAGAAAGGAGGGGGCTTCAACATTTTACCTTGTTGTGCTCCATGACTTCCTTCAGGCTGGGCAGCATTTGTAAGCACTTTGTCTTGCATCTGAACCTACCGATTCAAAGCTGGCCAATCCTTCATGGCAGCTTGCAGCAGATCTCTTTGGCCTGGGATGGATAGGGATTCCCACATAGATATATTGACATTTGTCTTCTTCATCTGATCAATGATACTGAATGGTGATGAAGGATCTCTCTATTGTCCCTTGGTTTGCACATTTACTCCTTGCACGTGGGCAGAAATAGCTGGCATTTGAGTTGGCCTAGGGGCTTTTCTTGGCTGTCCTTGTGCATTTGAAACTGGACTTTGCTTGCCAATCATTTGTGGAGCCGTGGAAGGTTGTGGATTGGCTGGGGCTAATGGTTGTTCTTCACCCAAATTTCTCCTCTTTGACCTTGTGTTGGCTGCAACACTTTGAGAAACTGCTTGATTCATGCCACATAAATCTTCTGCTTGCCAGTTCACCAATGTGGTGTCATTTGGGGCTAATTCGTTGGAATGTTTCTTTTTGTTGGCTTTGTTTCTTCCCGGTTCTAAATACATAATTTAGAACTCACAAATCAAAACAACCATTCTTATAACAGATAACCATATGCATTTGTAATGACTGAGTACCTCCGATCTATTCATTCCATGACTCGGTAATCTACCGATCTATTCATGTGTATTAAGAGTTGGCATTTTTATTTAACACATCACTCTTGTGGTTCTCTCTCCCTAATTCTGGGATTAGAATGCTCTGTCAAGGAACCTATCAATAATTGTTACCATTATTCATCGGCATCTCATCCCTTAGACTAGGTGACTTAGGACAACGCAATCAGCAGACTTGCGATACTTTGGCCAAAGATTTGAAACATAATGCTTATGTCTCGTATTCCTTGATGGCATACTCATCAACTGAATACGTCCTTCACCCCATTCCTATGTTATGTAGAATGTCTTATACCGACTTCGTCGACTCTCCTATCCCAAGTTATTCACTCAGAACGGATTAGTAAGATGACAACGTTATAGGGATGCTCCCGAGGACTAGGGATACGCCGACATACCGGGTCAACCCTAGTTAATCCAAAGTGTGTCAAGATACCCCGAGTCTCCTAGGGCAGCCTTATAACGTGACCACATTCCTAATCAGTCCCGAGTAACTTGTTCGAGTTTAAGTGTAAATCTTAACGATCAATGCAAAGGGTGTCATCATAAGTCACACCGCATTGTTGTATCTTCGAGAAGATCCTAATCTTCTCGAAGGTACAACCCTGCAGATTGACTTGTGCCATCAACCTTTAAATCCACCTCGATAAGATCTACTAAATTTTAAGGTGTTTCTTACGTTGAGTTAAAATTATACTATAAGGCGCTCCCTTAAGGGTAGTCTTTCTCAATCCTTGGGTTCCTCACCTTAGAATTACCTTTCATAGTAAAACCCATTACACAAGAGAGGTTATTAAGACTAGAGGTCCCATCAAGGAGTTCATAGAATATACATAATTCTAAATCAACGAAACTGGACAATAACCCTTAATCTTCACATGAGATTGCTAACCAAACCCTTTTTTTTTTGGTTTATATCAAATCTCATAACTGAAATTATATCTTACTTTTAGTATCGAGATATAGTGATTAAGAATCCAATTAAACGTTGTCTTGTCTTAGATCAAGACTAGGAAGTAATAATTTATTCATCTCGTTTAGCTTCCTGCTCAGGTTTATTTTAACCTAGCTTCCCAAAAGACAATGATCTAAGTTCCAATTTAGCTATAAATAGAACATAATAGAACTACTAAATAATCATAAGTATTCAGTCACATAACCTTGCAAGCTTACTTAGATATTCACAAAAGTCTCAAGTTATACAATAATAACAATGCTCTCAAGATCATTCGAACCGAAGAAGATCAAACCATCAAGATACGAATACAAACACATAAGTAACAAATATCTCTTTTCATTCCTTTCAAAGCTAATCAAATACATTTTATGCATTCAGATATCCGATACAATACTCAACAAGAAAAGAACATCTTTCTTCAAGTAGTACATTCAGAGAATCAAGTTGGATTTCATCATAAAACCAAATTAAACAATCTGAACATCATATCAGATCTGCGTGCCTTTACCACTTACGGCAATCATCTGCAAAAATTGTCAACATGGGTCAGTTCGGTGAACTGAGCATGATAAGCACTAAATCTTAAAACAATTGCAATCCACCAATTGTTTTCATTAAACAACCTGTTTAAATGAAATTAATTCACCAAACATGTAAACATATTTCAGACTATGCTCTTTTGTAATTCAAACATGACTATAACGCGTAACTCATATTATAGTTACTAAATAGTCCTAGATACTTTTCATATATTTCTTCATAAATGTTAGTGACCAAGAAGAACAAATGCATCTAAAACAACTATCCATCTGAATCCCAAGGACAACAAACATCCGACAGGCCATTATATTCAACAAAATGAATATCCTAACAATTCATGAATCCATCAGTATGTTTTACAAATCCAACAATTAAATATAAATTTATCAACATATACTTTACAGCAGAAGAGAAAGAAACCGAGACATTCAGATTTCCCTTCCAATCATGCTCATGACTGTACCGTCTCCTCAAGAGTAAAGCATTCACATTATACGCATGCGACTAAGTCAGACGAGACCACAAGAAGAACCACAGTTTCGTCAAAATTTAAATATAAAATTTCTTGTAGCTTACTAAGCAATACAGTAGCTCTCGCGACAAGCAACAGTAAGTAATCCAAACTTAACAGATTCAACAATTCCTTTTCATAACATTCAACAATATGAATATACCCATCGCCATTGTTTGACAGAGCACAACTTCATTCAACTAGGAAAATCCCAATAAATTTTTCCTCAAGGTTTCATTTGAAGTCGAGTTACTACAACATATAACAGGGTATCAACAAAATCGAGTTGATAAAGAAACCCCAACCTTTAATTCATCCGAATCGAACTGAACATAACACAACGATGATAAGAAAGAGTCAAAACGATATGCATGCTCAGCGAGGACTGAAATCGAGAATCGAGCCAACTCACAGCATATCATGGACTCCAACAGTGCCAAATCCAACCAATACTTATATTAAAGGTTTAAATTGAAGTTGAATTCATATGACAACAATCAAGAATCCTAAAAGTACTCACAACAAAAACTTCTACAGAAGTTACAACATAAATTACCTTTCAGTGACTCCATCGAAGTCGATATCATTTAGTATTCATAATAAAACAACAACATTCATAACCAAGCTTGACAGAAGTTTAAAATACTAGATACATTTCAAGGACTCTCACTGAGTCAATATCGACCGTAATCACAACTGGGCTTACACAGAAGTAGAAACACCAGTTACATATCAAGGACTCCAACTGAGTCCATAACAACAGTATTCACAACTGAGATTATTCAGAAGAGAAAACATAATATACGCTTCCAGGATTAAAAAGGAGTCTTACCCATGTAGTATTCTTCAAATAAACTTCTACAGAAGTAGAAAGATACAAGATACATATTAAATTCAAGAATTCCAACCAAAACAATAACATACCGTATTCACAACTCGAACTCCTTCAGAAGTAGAAACGTATGGCATTCACGACTAACTTCTACAAAATACAAGATATCAGATATATATATATATATATATATATATATTAAGGATTCCAACAGAGCCAATAATAATAAGTATTCACAACCAGGCTTATACAGAAGCAGAAACACTGGTTTCATAACAAGGACTCCAACTGAGTCCATAACAACAATATTCGCTCTAAGCTTATACAGAAGAGGAAAACATAATATACGCTTCAAGAGTTCAAAAGGAGTCGAACCCAAGTAATATTCTCAATCTAAACTCCTACAGAAGTCAAAAATACTATCTACTCAAGGATTCCAATGGAATTCAATAACATATTGTATTCACGGCTGTACTTCTTCAGAAGCCAAGACATAATTTCATTTCAAGAAGTCCAACAACATCAATAACATATATTACTCACGACATAACTTATACAGAAGTCGAAATATCATGTACATTCAAGAATTCCAACAGTATCCTTTTCAACAAGTGAAACAACAAGGTATCGACGGAAGTCTGAATCAAACAAGAAAACAATTCATGGACTCCCACAAAGCCGAACACGTATATTAGCCTTGCAAGCATTTCTACGAAATCTAACCGAAATGCAAAACACAGCAAGATAATTCAACAGTATGAAACAAAATGCACACCCATCAAGGGTTCATTTGAAAAATCGAGCCAGTAAGAAGATACAACAACTAATTCTTACAAAGCTACCTTAAAAACCAACTGAACCCAAAAATCATCTGAACAGAGTTGTTCTAATGAAATCATTTGAAAGAAAGCAAGATTTTTAAAAGTTAGGGCCTAACATGCCTGGTAATGTTGCTTAAAAATCCGAAGAAGACCTCTGAAAGAGCTCGAGCCTTCTCCTCTTTTTCCACGTTAGATTCAACAACAATAATTTGTTATTTCCATGCCTTATAAACTTTCCTCGACAGAGAAAAGAGCTAGTTATTCTCATATTTGCCATGCAACACCAAGTAGACTGGTGCGAAGAACCAGTGATCAAACAGAGGGAAACCTGAGCGCATGAAAAACCAAATAAACAACCAGTTTTCCATTTTGCATGTCTTCCCGAGAAATCCGAGCTCGAAGACCGAGTTCATTAATTGCATTAACTCCAAAATTCCCGCTCAATCTCCATTGCCACCGACCGCCATAGTTGGCGATGGATAAAAACAAATCAAAGACCATTTCTAGATTTGGCGACTCTGCCACGTCGGATTTCACTAGCCGTTTGAAACTTCCACCAAATCCCTTGTCCTTCATACTTATCCATCCCATTTAATGCCATAGAAACTACCGCCCATGGCTCGCACCCCTTCATAGGTCCCTTTCCTCCATGTTCATTAGTTAGGTTAGAAACATAGGTTAGAATTTAAGGTGATACTTAGTCTAACCTCCTTAGCGCTAGGTCACTAACCTTAGAACATTTAGTTTATAGTTTAGGCCTAGGTTAGATTAGCACTAATCTAACCCATAGGTTATAGTTTAGGTTTAGGTTATTAACCTTAATAAATCCAGCTTAGGTCTTAACAATTCAGAATGTTCAGAATAAGAACCAACAGATATACATTCCCGTAATGGATTCAATCCAGCACTGATAATAAGCTAGTAGTATAAATGTATCTGAATTTATTACCTGGCCCACGATCAAGACCTTCCTGATATTACGATATCGGGAACCAATTCATTTAACACGATCAGCCTGAGTTAGACTCCGGAATAGCTTATTCAACGCATTCAGACCTTGCAACCTACGTAAGGTCTATAATTTTTGTTCATCCCGAATAAACTTAAAGCATCTCTTGGATCAATGCCACTGATCCAAGGCTGAGTCTTATAGATGGATAAATCCACAATTCATTCCGAGATCAGATTAAACTCAGGTGCAAAATGAAAGAAATAAAAGAGTCCAATCATATTCGACTCAGTCAAAGATCTTCAATTGCAAAGAAGATACAGTCCATATCAAGCATGACTTCACAATCAAAGGAACACATCCTTTTACAGAAGAAATCATATATCAACACTTGAATGCTCAGGAGGAAGTAACAACAGTTCAGAGTGTTACATGCTTCCCTCCTAAAAGATTCATCATCCCGATGATTACATATTCGATTAACCTTCAGGTCAACCAATTTATTAGTTCACAAAACAATGCGACTATTTCCAACTTGAATAGTTCCAGAAATCAATGTCACAATACATTTTATTCAGCCTGAATAATGTTTGCCTCAATCTGGCTTTCATATAAACTTGAAAAAGATAAGTTCATGTAAAAAAAAAATGTTTTGTCAACAGATTTCATCCTGTTGAAAAAGAAAAGGAAAAGCAATTTTCATCTCTTCCAGATTTTCCCAAGTTGCACTTTCTTCGTTAAACTGGTCCCACTGGACCTTACATTGTTGTATTTCACGATTTCTCAAATGCAATTGGTGAGTTTCAGCACTCGTGTGGGTTTAACCACGATTATTCCTGGGTCTTGGACCTGCAAGGAATTCCAATTTAAGACATGTGACAAATCTGAAACGTATTTCTTAAGCAAAGAAATATGGAAAACATCATGCATGTGAGATAAAGCAGGTGGTAATGCTAATCGATAAGCTACAGGATTGATTATTTTGACAATTTTGAAAGGTCCCACGTAACGAGGTGACAACTTGGCAGCCTTGCCAAAAGTTATAGAACTCTTTCTGGGTTTAACACGAAGAAAAACCTTCTCACCAAGCTCAAACCTTCGATCAACCCGCTTAAGGTCAGCATAGCTCTTCTACCTATCCGCTGCTTCCTTTAATCGTTCACGAATCAGCTTAACTTGTTGTTCCATTTCAGTGAGGATCTCTGGTCCAATTACCACTCTATCCTCAACACTATCCCAACTAACAGGGGTTCTGCACTTTCTTCCATAAAGTGCTTCAAATGGTGCCATTTTAAGAGATGAGTGATAAGTGTTGTTGTATGCGAATTCAACTAATGGAAGATACTCTTCCCATTTATACTGTTGATCCATGCAATACATTCGCAACATGTCTTCCAACACTTGATTTACCCTCTCAGTTTGTCCATCCGTTTCCGGATGATATGCAGAACTGAAGTTTAGTTTCGTTCCAAGAGCTGTATTAAGCGTTTGCCAAAACCTTGACATCATTCTAGGATCCCTATCAGATATAATCAATTCTGGTACACCATGCAATCTGAAAATTTCGTGTATGAATCTTTTGGCCAGCACTGGTGAATCATCCTTTAGATTTCCAGTGATGAAATGAGCTACCTTAGTTAGTTTATCTACAACTACCAGGATAACATCATGTTTATTCCTGGACATAGGTAACCCTTGTACAAAGTCCATGCTTATTACTTGCCATTTGTACTGCGGTATGCTATGAGGATATAACAGTCCAACAGGGTGCATATGTTCTGCCTTAACCCGCTGACATTCCAGACAATGAGTTACAAATTCAATGACATCCTTTTTCATACCTTTCCAAAAGTATTGTTGTTTCAGATCAGCAAGCATTTTTGTGATACCCGGGTGTCCAGAGAAAGGTGAATTATGAAATTCAACTAACAACTTCTTTCTCAAATCATTCAGCATAGGTACGTATACCCTGTTTTCATAACGCAAGATTCCTTCATTATCAAAATGAAAACCCTTATACCTTTCATCATTAGGTTCTGCAGCAAGCGCTGCTTTTACTTGCTGAAAGTATGTATCTAGATTCTGAGGCACTTTTTACCTCATCCTTAAACTGAGTTCTTAATGTTATAAGAGCAGAAATGTGCCTCCTACGACTTAGAGCATCTGCTACTCTATTCTCCTTCCCTTTGATGTAGCTAATATCAAAATCATATTGTGATAAAAATTCTAACCACCTTCTCTGTCTGGCATTTAGATTAGGCTGAGTGAAAATATATTTCAGTCCTAAGTGATCAGTTTTCAACTCAAAAGGTTTCCCAAGTAAATAGTGTCTCCAGACTTGAAGCGCATGAACAATGGCAGCAAGCTCCAAATCATGAGGAGCATAATTCAGCTCATGTAACTTAAGTTTTCTACTTTCATATATCTATGACTTGATCATTTTGTAACAAAACACCTCCAAGGCCTTCCCGAAGCATCCGTTACATTACAAGTAAAGCTCCCATTAGGTGCAGTACAGCTAATATAGGTGTGGAAGTCAACTGGGCTTTTCAGAATTTTGAAAGCCGCTTCGCACTTATCATTCCAAATAAATTTCTTATCCTTCTTCTCGCAATGAAGTTATCGGCAAAAACCACTTTAGAAAAATCCTTAACAAATTTTCTATAGTAACAAAGCAAGACCCATGAAGCTTCTTACTTCATGCACATTCTTTGGTGCAGCCACTCGATTATTGCCACTATTTTTGAAGGATCTACAACAATTCCTTCTTTACTAATGACATGACCCAAATAGTGAACTTCTGAATCAAAGAAAGAACATTTGGATAACTTACCATACAACTTTCTTTTTCTCAAAATTCCCAAAACTATCTTCAAATGCTCATTGTGCTCCTCAACACTTTTAGAATAAATGAGAATATCATCCAAGAATACAAGTACAAACTTGTCCAAATATTCTTGAAAGATATTATTCATTAAGTTCATAAAAGCTGCGGGTGCATTAGTTAATCCAAAGGGTAGAACCGTGAATTCATAATGTCCGTACCTTGTTTGGAAAGTTGTTTTATGAATATCTTCTTCTCTAATCCTTAACTGATGATAACCAGATCGAAGATCTATCTTAGAATAAACCGCTGCCCCACGCATCTGATCAAATAGATCATCGATCCTTGGAAGTGGGTATCTGTTCTTGATTGTTGCTTTATTCAACATCCGATAATCAATACACAACCTAAGTGTTCCATCCTTCTTTTTCACAAATATTACAGGCGCTCCCCAAGGTGAAACACTTGGTCTAATCAAACCTTTAGACAAAAGTTCTTGCAATTGTGCCTTAAGCTCGACTAACTCTGTAGTAGTCATCCGATAAGGTGCTTTGGAAATAGGTTCCATTCCTGGTTTGATTTCGATGGTGAAGTCAAATTCCCTCTTGGGTGGTAACCTTGGTAATTCCTCCGGAAAAACATCCTGAAACTTTGCAACAGAGGAAATCGTTTCATGGAATCACCATCTTCTTCTGAAAATTCAGATATCTTTACTGCATAAAGGGTACATCCTTTGTTTTTAGCCTTTTTAAGCTGCATAGCTGACAGTTTTCTAACTGAAATTTCCCATTTAACCCCTTGAATCTCTGTTGTTTCCAGCTGATCATCTAAACATCTTATATTCTTTTCATAGCAGTCTACTTTTGCTTTATGTTCAGCTAACCAATTGACACCAATGACAATGTCGTAAGACCCCAAAGGTGTAACATAGAGGTCAACTTCCGTGGAAAAGTTAGGTAAGTCAAGGACTGCCCCAAAAAGACACATACTCACTGTATGAACAGAGTTATTACCATACTATACAGTCCAAGATTTATCCATTTTTCCAGCTTTTCTCTTAAGTTTAGAAGCAAGTTTATTAGAAATAAAACATTCAGTAGCTCCTGTATCAAAAAGAATAGTGACAGGTATGCCAAATAACTTACCCGGAACTTCTATAGGTGTCACTTGCTTTTCAGCTTGCTTTGTCTCTAATCGCTAAGCATGTATCTTATGTTACTGATTACGATCATCCTTCTTCAAAGGGCACTGATTTGCGTAGTGGTCTTTGCCACAATTGTAGCAGCCTCCTACAGGTCCCTTTTTAGGCTCAAAATTGCCTCCAGCCTTGTAATTATCACGTTGTCCTCCATAGGGCTTCTGCCCATTGTTATAATTTTTGGCAAAATTATCCCTTACATTTCCAGCAGGCTTATTTGCTACTGCTTTCTTACTATTATCCCCTGGAAACTTACTTTTGTTTCCAAACTTTTTCCATGGTCCCTTTTTGGGTGCAAGAGAGGTTGAAGAAGGGTTTGCAATCTTCTTCCGCACTTCCTCTTTATGAGCAGAAATAGCCTTTAATTTCTGTTCTTGTCTTATGGCCTTTTCAACAACTCCTTCCATAGTGGTTGGACTATGAACATCGACCTCTCCCCCTATCACGGGATTCAATCCCATGATGAATTTCCGTATTCTGAACTTCTCGTCAGTTTGATACTGCGGTACATACTTGAGGAGTTTTGTAAACCGCTCCCAGTATTCAGTTACCGTTAGCTTCCCTTGAGCTAAGTTCTGGAATTCTGTCATTTTCTGATCATAGAAAAGTTGTGGCAGCCATCGTTGCCTAAAATAGCCCTTAAATTGATCCCAAGTAATATTGGTCTCATCAATATTTAGCTCTGCTTTATGGCTATCCCACCACGAAGATGCTTCGTGGGAAAGCTGATAGGCTCCCCAAATAGCTTTGGTTCTCCCGAGAAGTTTCTTATTGCAAAGTACTTCTCCATTTTGCTGAGCTAGTTCTCAGCTCCATCTCCTAATGTGGTGCCATCATATTTAGGTGGGCTTATCCTTTTTATATCATTAGTGAGTTCTGCTGCCAACCTGGCCTTTTTGTTTTCTGGTTGGACAGGTGCATTTCCAACATTAATATCAACACCCAAATCGGGGTTGTCCTCAGGAGGTTGCTGATTGTTATTACCAGCTTCTTCATCCTCCTCATTTCCCATCACCTGTTGTTCAAGTACAGCTAAACGATCTCTTGTGTCCAACAGGGCAGCAAGGATCTCATCAAGTTTTTGGGTTGTTGCCACCCCTCCTTCAGGTGGAGCATTATTCGCAACGTTCCCCCTTGTTCTAACCATTTTCTGTTACAAGAAAATTCAGGTTTTTATCAGATTATGGACACAATAGGTCCAAGAGCTGCAACCTTCAGCTCTGATACCAAGATGTAACATCCTCATTTTTATACATTAGAACAAGTAATTTTTTTTTTTTTTTTGATAAATGCTTCCTGGTTCTAAATACATAATTTAGAACTCACAAATCAAAACAACCATTCTTATAATAGATAACCATATGCAGTTGTAATGACTCGGAGTACCTCCGATCTATTCATTCCATGACTCGGTAATCTACCGATCTATTCATGAGTATTAAGAGTTGGCGTTTTATTTAACACATCACTCTTGTGGTTCTCTTCCCTATTCTGGGATTCAGAATGCTCTATCCAAGGAACCTATCTGAATAATTGTTACCATTATTCATCGGCATCTCATCCCTTAGACTAGGTGACTTAGGACAACGCAATCAACAGCTTGCGATACTTTGGCCAAAGATTTGAAACATAATGCTTATGTCTCGTATTCCTTGATGGCATACTCGTCAATCTGGAATACGTCCTTCACCCCATTCCTATGTTATGTAGAATGTCTTATACTGACTTCTATCAGACTCTCCTATCCCAAGTTATTCACTCAGGAACGGATTAGTAAGATGACAACGTTATAGGGATGCTCCCGAGGACTAGGGATACGCTGACATACTGGGTCAACCCTAGTTAATCCAGTGTGTCAAGATACCCCGAGTCTCCTAGGGCAGCCTTATAACGTGACCACATTCCTAATCAGTCCCAGAGTAACTTGTTCGAGTTTAAGGTGTAAATCTTAACGATCAATGCAAAGGGTGTCATCATAAGTCACCTGCATTGTTGTATCTTCGAGAAGATCCTAATCTTCTCGAAGGTACAACCCTATAGTTGACTTGTGCCATCAACCTTTAAATCCACCTCGATAAGATCTACTAAATTTTAAGGTGTTTCTTACGTTGAGTTAAAATTATACTATAAGACGCTCCCTTAAGGGTAGTCTTTCCCAATCCCTGGGTTCCTCACCTTAGAATTACCTTTCTTAGTAAAACCCATTACACAAGAGAAGTTATTAAGACTAGAGGTCCCATCAAGGAGTTCATAGAATATACATAATTCTAAATCAACGAAGCTGGACACTAACCCTCAATCTTCACATGAGATTGCTAACCAAACCCCTTTTTTTTGGTTTATATCAGTTCTCATAACTGAAATTATATCTTACTTTTAGTATCGAGATATAGTGATTAAGAATCCAATTAAACGTTGTCTTGCCTTAGATCAAGACTAGGAAGTAATAATTTATTCAGCTCGTTTAGCTTCCTGCTCAGGTTTATTTTAACCCTAGCTTCCCGAAAGACAATGATCTAAGTTCCAATTTAGCTATAAATAGAACATAATAGAACTACTAAACAATCATAAGTATTCAGTCACATATCCTTGCAAGCTTACTTAGATATTCACAAAAGTCTCCAAGTTATACAATAATAACAATGCTCTCAAGATCATTCGAACCGAAGAAGATCAAACCATCAAGATACGAATACAAACACATAAGTAACAAATATCTCTTTTCATTCCTTTCAAGCTAATCAAATACATTTTATGCATTCAGCATATTCGATACAATACTCAACAGCAAAAGAACATCTTTCTTCAAGTAGTACATTCAGAGAATCAAGTTGGATTTCATCATAAAACCAAATTAAACAATCTGAACATCATATCAGATCTGCGTGCCTTTACCACTTACGGCAATCATCTGCAAAAATTGTCAACATGGGTCAGTTCGGTGAACTGAGCATGATAAGCACTAAATCTTAAAACAATTGCAATCCACCAATTGTTTTCATTAAACAACCTGTTTAAATGAAATTAATTCACCAAACATGTAAACATATTTCAGACTATGCTCTTTTGTAATTCAAACATGACTATAATGCGTAACTCATATTATAGTTACTAAATAGTCCTAGATACTTTTCATATATTTCTTCATAAATGTTAGTGACCAAGAAGAACAAATGCATCTAAAACAACTATCCATCTGAATCCCAAGGACAGCAAACATCCGACAGGCCATTATATTCAACAAAATGAATATCCTAACAATTCATGAATCCATCAGTATGTTTTACAAATCCAACAATTAAATATAAATTTATCAACATATACTTTACAGCAGAAGAGAAAGAAACCGAGACATTCAGATTTCCCTTCCAATCATGCTCATGACTGTACCGTCTCCTCAAGAGTAAAGCATTCACATTATACGCATGCGACTAAGTCAGACGAGACCACAAGAAGAACCACAGTTTCGTCAAAATTTAAATATAAAATTTCCTGTAGCTTACTAAGCAATACAGTAGCTCTCGCGACAAGCAACAGTAAGTAATCCAAACTTAACAGATTCAACAATTCCTTTTCATAACATTCAACAATATGAATATACCCATCGCCATTGTTTGACAGAGCACAACTTCATTCAACTAGGAAAATCCCAATAAATTTTTCCTCAAGGTTTCATTTGAAGTCGAGTTACTACAACATATAACAGGGTATCAACAAAATCGAGTTGATAAAGAAACCCCAACCTTTAATTCATCCGAATCAAACTGAACATATCACAACGATGATAAGAAAGAGTCAAAACGATATGCATGCTCAACGAGGACTGAAATCGAGAATCGAGCCAACTCACAGCATATCATGGACTCCAACAGTGCCAAATCCAACCAATACTTATATTAAAGGTTTAAATTGAAGTTGAATTCATATGACAACAATCAAGAATCCTAAAAGTACTCACAGCAAAAACTTCTACAGAAGTTACAACATAAATTACCTTTCAGTGACTCCATCGAAGTCGATATCATTTAGTATTCATAATAAAACAACAACATTCATAACCAAGCTTGACAGAAGTTTAAAATACTAGATACATTTTAAGGACTCTCACTGAGTCAATATCGACCGTAATCACAACTGGGCTTACACAGAAGTAGAAACACCAGTTACATATCAAGGACTCCAACTGAGTCCATAACAACAGTAATCACAACTGAGATTATTCAGAAGAGAAAACATAATATACGCTTCCAGGATTAAAAAGGAGTCTTACCCATGTAGTATTCTTCAAATAAACTTCTACAGAAGTAGAAAGATACAAGATACATATTAAATTCAAGAATTCCAACCAAAACAATAACATACCGTATTCACAACTGAACTCCTACAGAAGTAGAAACGTATGGCATTCACGACTAACTTCTACAGAAGCTGAAATACAAGATATATATATATATATATATATATATTAAGGATTCCAACAGAGCCAATAATAATAAGTATTCACAACCAGGCTTATATGAGCGGTAAACACTTGGTTTCATAACAAGGACTCCAACTGAGTCCATAACAACAATATTCGCTCTAAGCTTATACAGAAGAGGAAAACATAATATACGCTTCAAGAGTTCAAAAGGAGTCGAACCCAAGTAATATTCTCAATCTAAACTCCTACAGAAGTCAAAAATACTATCTACTCAAGGATTCCAATGGAATTCAATAACATATTGTATTCATGGCTGTACTTCTTCAGAAGCCAAGACATAATTTCATTTCAAGAAGTCCAACAGCATCAATAACATATATTACTCACGACATAACTTATACAGAAGTCGAAATATCATGTACATTCAAGAATTCCAACAGTATCCTTTTCAACAAGTGAAACAACAAGGTATCGACGGAAGTCTGAATCAAACAAGAAAACAATTCATGGACTCCCACAAAGCCGAAACACGTATATTAGCCTTGCAAGCATTTCTACGAAATCTAACCGAAATGCAAAAACACAACAAGATAATTCAACAGTATGAAACAAAATGCACACCCATCAAGGGTTCATTTGAAAAATCGAGCCAGTAAGAAGATACAACAACTAATTCTTACAAAGCTACCTTAAAAACCAACTGAACCCAAAAATCATCTGAACAGAGTTGTTCTAATGAAATCATTTGAAAGAAAGCAAGATTTTTAAAAGTTAGGGCCTAACATGCCTGGTAATGTTGCTTAAAAATCTGAAGAAGACCACTGAAAGAGCTCGAGCCTTCTCCTCTTTTTCCACGTTAGATTCAACAACAATAATTTGTTATTTCCATGCCTTATAAACTTTCCTCGACAGAGAAAAGAGCTAGTTATTCTCATAGTTGCCATGCAACACCAAGTAGACTGGTGTGAAGAACCAGTGATCAAACAGAGGGAAACCCAGAGCGCATGAAAACCAAACAAACAACCAGTTTTCCATTTTGCATGTCTTTCTGAGAAATCCAAACTCGAAGACCGAGTTCATTAATTGCATTAACTCCAAAATTCCCGCTCAATCTCCATTGCCACCGACCGCCATAGTTGGCGATGGATAAAAACAAATCAAAGACCATTTCTAGATTTGGTGACTCTGCCACGTCAGATTTCACTAGCCATTTGAAACTTCCACCAAATCCCTCATCCTTCATACTTATCCATCCCATTTAATGCCATAGAAACTACCGCCCATGGCTCGCACCCCTTCATAGGTCCCTTTCCTCCATGTTCATTAGTTAGGTTAGAAACATAGGTTAGAATTTAAGGTGATACTTAGTCTAACCTCCTTAGTGCTAGGTCACTAACCTTAGAACATTTAGTTTATAGTTTAGGCCTAGGTTAGATTAGCACTAATCTAACCCATAGGTTATAGTTTAGGTTTAGGTTATTAACCTTAATAAATCCAGCTTAGGTCTAACATTTAGAATGTTTAGAATAAGAACCAACAGATATACATTCCCATAATGGATTCAATCCAGCACTGATAATAAGCTAGTAGTATAAATGTATCTGAATTTATTACCTGGCCCACGATCAAGACCTTCCTGATATTACGATATCGGGAACCAATTCATTTAACACGATCAGCCTGAGTTAGACTCGAAATAGCTTATTCAACGCATTCAGACCTTGCAACCTACGTAAGGTCTATAATTTTTGTTCATCCCGAATAAACTTAAAGCATCTCTTGGATCAATGCCATTGATCCAAGGCTGAGTCTTATAGATGGATAAATCCACAATTCATTCCGAGATCAGATTAAACTCAGGTGCAAAATGAAAGAAATAAAAGAGTCCAATCATATTCGACTCAGTCAAAGATCTTCAATTGTAAAGAAGATACAAGTCCATATCAAGCATGACTTCACAATCAAAGGAACACAGAGGAAGTAACATGATTGAGTGTTATAATAGTTATGCCTCCCATAGTGAGTCAACATAGAAATATCAGAATTTAAAACTTTGAGATAGTAGAGAAAAGCACCTTCTAATGTTGGCCTAACCGCCACCGGAATCCTCTCCCAAGTTTTTGAAATATGAAGTTGAAATCGATCGTTGCTCATTGGGAGCTCTCTTGATGGTTGTCAGCTGCTCCAAAAGAGACAAGTTATCTCCCTTCTCTCCAAATTTCTCATGAAGTGCAATACACAGTTGATTCTAGTTTGTGATAGAACCAGCTCTAAGGCTCCTAAACCATTTCAATGCTTTACCCTTGAATGAAGATGCCAGTAACTTGACAGCCACTTGCATTTCATTGATTTCATGGATTGCACAAAGCTTAGAAATATCCTTAACATGATCACTTGGATTAGTCTGATTTTCTCCAGTGAAGTAGGGAATGTTCTTCAAGGCTGCAATAGGAACTGGATGTTGTGCATTGAGAGCAAGTGGGCTGCTGCCTGTGAAGTTGACGTAGGGGTTGTTTTGAGCCATTTTGATTGGTCTTAAAACCCTTGTTGACTGAATGAAAGGTCTACCAAGTGGAGGAGTTGAGAGAGTTTTGTTTGGTGGAGATGGAGACCTTTGAATCCTTCTTCCTCTTTGCCTTCTTCTTGGAGATAATTGCAGGTATTCAAACAACACTTCTTCTTCTCCAACTCTTGACCTTGTGGTGATTCTTCTCATGAGTTTTTAGTCCTGTGCTTGGAACCAATTGATTCTTCCCCAGGAGTCGCGGATATGCAAATAATAGCTCTTTTAAGCAAGAAAATTGCAGAAGATGCACATCAACCCTGCTACAATAAAAATGAGACCTCTAGTCCCACCGGGCATGCCAAAACTGTTCTTGCAAGCTCACAAAGACCCCGGATGAAGATCGGGCTTCTAGGTTAATCACTCTAGCATCTAGTGTGATTGCACAACATGGAAACCTCTCTCCAAGTGTGGGGACTTGTGAACCGAGAGAGGAATATCTAGATTAGAGGTTGGTTCCTCAAATTCCTCCGATTTAGATCCTAATCCTACTCTAAATTGCCAGGGGGCAGGGATAGAAATGCAAAAATTGAAACTAACTGAAGATGGTGATGCACCGAGGAATGAAGAACACCTATCTTGCCAGTAAACACAGACCATTCAAATGTGATATAAGATCATGCACAGATAACATAACTTGCAGTGAAAGACCAGGAGGATGCAAAATGAACACAGAGAGGGGTGAGAATCATCCACAGACATGTATTACTTGCTCCAAAGATTGATACAATACACTATAGAATGCCAAGAGGCAAAGTCGTATTACAGTTCAAATGAGAGGTTCGAACTCCACAAATTCACCTGATAGGAGAAAAAGGAGGAGCAAAACAGAAAATGTTCGACATTTTTAAGAAGCCCCTCTTTACAATATATAGAAAGAATGAGAGAGGGAAGAGAGAGGAAATCCAGAATCTACCCCAACCACTTCTAGTTCACATTTAAAATCATCTCATTATGGCAGAAGCGGCGGATCCTGGAAAAATGGCAGTGCCTAATGTAAACGGTGAACTGTCTGCTGCATTAAAGCTGGTTGTTGAAGCGCTACTTGCATGCTTCATTATTACGCTGAGGTGTTTCTCAATTTTCTCTCTCTAGACTACACCAAAATTCAATATTAACCCTAGAATCACGTAGATAATTTCATAAGCTTTCTGTTGATATAAAGAACATGCAAATCCGAGCTCTGGATCGAAAGATATGTCGATCTGAAGATTTAGGGCACAAAATAGGTGAAAACATGTTTTGAAAATCTTTCCCGCTCTGCCACCTAGATGACACGTGTCAAGCGCTGATTGGATGCATAATTCTCTCTCCTTCCCTGCTCCACATTCCTTGCTCCATAGGACACATGTCCTCTTTTGATTGGCTCGGGCTGACCCTTCAAAACTCACCCTTTGACTTTTGGACCTTTTCCCTTGTGACACGTGTCATGATTTGATTGGTCCGGGTCTGCCGGCTCTTTCGCGTCCACCGCGTCCATTTGTCCCAGATGTCCCAGTGTTGTTTGGGATAAAAACTTCTGATCTACCCAAAATGGGCTTCCTTATTCCTCATTCAGCCGATGACACGTGGCGTTGCTTGATTGGCTTTCGACTCCTTCGGCTATCCGCATCCCACGCATCCCTTTGCCCCAACTATCCCAAAGTCTTTGAAGTTCCCGTTTTGGCCAAACCGGCTGGTTCGTGTCCTTCGTGTACATTTGTTCCAACCTGTCTTGGACTTTCGGGACAAATTCTTCCGATTCGCTCGATTCGGCCAGTTCGGGTCCTCACAGCCTAAATGTCCCGAACTACTTAGTGCGAAAGTTCTCCTTTTCGCCAATCTGGGTGATTCGCGTCCTTCATGTCTTCTTGTCCCAAATGTCCCTTTGCCTCGCAGAAGGCCCGCGGCCTTTCGACTAATTCACACCCCGATGTCCCTCATGTCCCGACCATTGCGCGGACTAGGACTTAGCCAATTTTCACGATTTTTCGGCCCAAGCTTGTTTTCTCGTAACTTTTTCACATTTTCTCGAGCTTCTCTTTCCTTCTTCGGCCAAGGAGTTAGAAAAAATCTGAGGGGACCCTAGAAACATGGTTTTTTCCCTGAAACAATCCATTTTCCTGAGACTTGAGAATTCTGATGCATGTTATCAAATTAACCCTAGGGGTGAATTTGGATAACACAACCTACATGGCATGGATCCATGGGAGGCCAAGAAGCATATTATACATAAGCTCTAAGTCTAGGACATGGAACTTTGTATTATAGCAAGTAGTTCCAAATTCCATAAGTAAAGTGATTGTGCCAACTGATTCCCTTTCCAAATTATCATAAGCGAGTTATGGTGATGATTTGGGACTCTAGTTCTTCTTTTTTGTGTCCCAGTTGTTTAATCAGTTTCAATGTGCAAATATTCAAAATTGACCCATTGTCCAAAAGCACCCATTTTATCTTCCTACAGGTAACAAATACCTCTATGTAAAGGGGGAGGTTATTCGTGGGATCCTCACTAGGAATATCCTTGTGACTAAAGGAGATGTACTCAGTTGGTGTAATGTTTTCCACCACGGACTGAAGATGAGAAGGATCTACTACCATTGGCACCCCTGACCCTTGGATATTTTTATACAAAATGTCTTTGTGTGCATTTGATATTTTGAGAAGATCCAAAATTGAAATCTTGGTAGACATCTTCTCGAGTTGATCTAAAAGGTTATACCTATCATCTTGTGGGGTCAATGGAGAGGGTTCAGGGATCGTGAGGCAGGCACTGTTACCACAGCATAATCCTTCCCTTTGATCCAGATGGTATTCACATGTTCACTAGGAGAGTAGATACACCCAATGAGTGAATCATAATGATTATTATCGTATTGGTATATAGATAATTTGTTGCTCTGTAATTATGGGATGGCTCTTCTTGATCCAGCTTTTTCTCATCTACCTTTCCATGCCTAGGGAATGGTTCCTTGAAGATTCCCATTTTTAGTTTGGCATCAGGATTTTTCGGGACGTCAAATTTTATCTCCCCATTGTCAATGAGGTCCTGAATGTAGTGATGAAGCCATAAACATTTTTCTATTTTGTTCCCTTTGACACGATGTAGATTGCAATAGTCATGCTCCATGTACCATGTTAGTTTCATAGCATTATCATCAAAGGGTTGTGTTATGGGGTACATCACCATGTGAGCTGCATCTAATTATTTCAATATGATGGACAAAGGCTCATTGAGGGGGGTGAATGTTCTATGTTTGGTGGTGGCTGAATGGGTCCTTTGGTCAGTTTAAAAGGTTGAACATCTTGGACCATTTGCACACGTTTGGAATCTGTAATCCCATCTCCCACTACATTTTTGTTTTTGTTAAATATTTTCAGATTTTCTGCAAGTTTAACACTTTGGTTATCGTTAGAATTTGACTTAAGAGTTCCTTTGGTAATAATGTATTTCTCTATTTGAATGCCCTTTTCAATGACCTCCTCAAAAGTGTGAACACAATGCATTTGAAGGTGGAAAGTAATGTCTGGAATTAGATTGGGCATAAAGGTACTTACCTGACTACTTTTCAAGAAATGAGTAAGGGAAGTGATCGGCTATCCCTCTTCACCATTATAGGAAGTTGTTGAATGTCTCGTTAGGGCATTGTTTGGTGCCGCACAAGTCAGCCATGGTTATATCACTTTATATATTATATTATAAGTGTTGTAAAAACCTCTTTTCCGATTACGGCTAGGTAAAAATGGACTCCCAAGGTAAACGAGTAAACCACTCCAAGGCTTGGCCTCCTATACTCTTCGAAAAGAGTCCTATGAGGTATTTATCACTATAGGCCACCTCTTGACATGCCATGTAAAGATCTTTTACATGATCTTGTGGGTCACCCTTCCCTCTATATTTGTCTTATTTTAGCATGTCAAATTTTTTAGGAAGGGTTGAAGTGTCATAGTTTTCTCAAAAGGATGGGGACATATTTATTCATATTGATATTTTCCACTACTTCCCACATTACTGTCTTGAAGGCTTGTAAGTTTTGATTTCATTGATTACACTTCTTGTGCGAGTAATTGTTCTTTAGTGGGGGAAGTAGGGATATACACTGACTATATTCCGTATTGTCCCCTCCTTGTTTTTCCCTATGAAGTTCACTGATTTTGACCTTAGCTTTTGTCTTTTGATCATTCTTGTTGGTTTCCTTTTGTACATGAGAGGTTAACAAGGCTAGTTATCGAATAAGGTTATTATTTTTTTGTTGAAGAGTGACCTCTTCTTCTAGAGGTTCCTCTTATTCTTCATACTATGGGGCTCTTCAATATTTTTGTATTCTATTATGACCCTACGCGGTATTTTAATAAAAGATATTCTATGTCCCACTACATTATTGTTTCCCGTGTTAGAGGTAGAAGCATGTCCATGTGTTAAAAGGTCATCCATATTAATAAGAGGTTGCTCCTCATCATTGGCATCATTTATAGGTGGGATTGTGTCTTGTTCAGTGGGAATTTTAGCTCCAAATTCCACTACACATGCTAGCACCCTATCCTTGTTTCAAAAATGGAACTCATCCAATAAGGTGGGATCAAAATCAAATTCTACATGTGGTGATTCTAGCTCATCACCACTATGATCTATCATCTCTTGACTTCCTTCTCTATAGAGAACAAAGTCCCAAGATCATGGACGATAAAGGGATTTGACCCTTGTTTGTTTGAGGTTTCCCAATTTTGCATTTTCTTTATTTCTAAGGTTTCCTTTTCCTTTTTGAGCCCTAATCTTTTTTAGGAGCCATAATGTGTAAAAGTTTCAATAAGGTATCTACAAATGTGTTCGATGATTTTCTTATCAAACCTAAGTGAGACGTAAAATAATGTCAAGAATTGAATGAGTATAATGAATGTTAAATTACCAACATAATAAAATGATTGCCTAAAATGTGTAAGTCAACCATGATGTAACATTTGGTATCAAGCCAATTAATCAAATGAAGTATTTCCTAGTTTTGTTTGAAAAGGTAGTTGGTGTCGTAAGATGATTAACAAGATGTCCCTACTTATGTCAAGTTCAAATATATGAACAAGGTGTAAGTAATAACAAGAAGTTAATGTGACCTCCTAATAAAGTATACTAGAAGAAAGCCCCAATTCAATCAAGACCTATACTCTAAAAAGTGTCAGTTACGAATGTGAGTGACACACAATGTCGCCAAGATATATTGACCAAACTTTGTGAGAAAGTAAGGTATTGATATCGAGATGATATTGATGTAACACACACAAGTGGTAACACTAAACACTTTTCAAAATTGAGGTAATAATTTGAATCAGACTAGAGCATCAAGTATACCTAGGAATTGTTAAAATGTGTATAACGTAACCTTACAATGTAGATATTTAGGTCAAGTTTACAAGAAACAAGACATAAATATCAAGATTGTAGTGACATGATACAAACAAGATAACCATTCCAAGGAGATTCAAGATGATGAACCAAGCCTAACTACAATGATGATCCTAACCTGGGTATCAAGATCATAAATAGATACCAATGATATGATTAAAAAAATGTCCCTACTTATGTCGAGTTCAAAGAAATGAACAAGGCGTAAGTAATAACAAGAAGTTAACGTGACCTCCAAACAAGGTATACAAGAAGCAAGCTCAAATTCAATCAATACCTATATCTCAAAAAGTGCAAGTTATGATTGTGAGTGACACAACAATGTCACCAAGATATGTTAACCAAAATTTGTGAGAAAGTAAGGTATTAATATCAAGATGATATTGATATAACACGTACAAAAGATAACATGTAGCACTTTTCAAAATTGAGGTAGTAATGAAGTCAAACTAAAAGCTTATAGTATAAGTAGGAATTGTTAAAATTTGTGTAGCGTAACCTTACAATGTAGATATTTAGGTCAAGTTTACAAGAAACAAGACGTAAATATCAAGATTGTAGTGACACGATACAAACAAGATAACCTTTCTGAGGAAGTTCAAAGTGATGAATCAAGCCTAACTATGATGACGATCCTAACTTGGGTATCAAGATCATAAAGGCTACCAATGATATAAAAACATCTCCACACACTTTATACATTTAACTAACCCAGCCGCAAACATGGATGGGCGTAAATAGAAAAAAAATGGCAGAAACACTCAATTGATAATGCGTAGGTAGTCACTCTTCTTTTGATCAACAAAGTGTCAAAAGAAAGTGAAGGAAGTAGATCAAATGGGGGTGAAAAATTTTGGCGTTACTTTGGCAGAGTTTCACCTTGCCTTAGGGTAATTGAAAAACTAAGCGAAAGTAATGCATCACACGTTTTGTGATGAATGGTGGTTCACAACTCAA
Organism: Taxus wallichiana var. yunnanensis; assembly: GCA_018340775.1. NCBI lineage: Eukaryota > Viridiplantae > Streptophyta > Pinopsida > Cupressales > Taxaceae > Taxus > Taxus wallichiana. The sequence goes on from CM031238.1 coordinate 522,410,971, forward strand.
CACTTTTTAAAATGGTCAAATTGGGCTCTGGCCAAATACTATCTTCCTAGGTGGCTCTCTCAACTAGGTGTTACAAAGTTGTCTTAAGCAAGCTCGATTTACCCAAAAAGTCACACTGACTAATTTGGGAGTATCTCGGATTTACTTTACCTCCTTCAAGTCTAGTGGGTAACTAATGGATCCACGTGTACTCTCACCGGGTTCTTCATATGGACAACCAATAATGCTAACTCATATGGTAATACTAGTTAAGTAGGTAATGTGAAACATTTCCCATTTCATCCATAAGGTTCCCTCTTGCGTGGACTACTTTGGGGTTCTAGAACCACCCCCATTGTTGTATCTTAAGGCGTTATGCCAAACGGGTTATGTTCTAGTTTTAAGTGGATGGGACGTACCCTTATCCGAACCTGCAAATATAGTGTTGTGAATATGGTGTTCTTTTTTATCTTATTTAATTTTATGTGGTTTTCTTGAACATCTTTTGGCAACCTGCACAAAAATGTATTAGTAGTTTTTTTTTTTCAACTCTACCTTTCTTTGAAAAGCATTTTTTTGGTTCCGCGCAACGAGTTAGTAGTTTTCCATAAAGAGAACAAACGTCATTTCTAATTCTCAAGATTGTTTGAGGATGCAAGAGAAGAGCATACATGATGTTTTTATAATCTAATAAAATACCAAATGGAAAACACTTTATTAAAATGCATCGATTTAACTCATTTCTACTCAAATATGGACATTCTCAACATTTTCAAAGTGTCACAAGAGTTAAGAATCATTTCTAATTCCCAAGATCACCCAAAGGATGCAAGAGAAGAGCTTACATGACCTTACTCTTACAAAAAAGTATGCAAAGTCTATCTAGCCTAGAAAATACATGTAAACATACCCTGTAGAAATAAGCTTTAGTCCGATTAAAACCTGTAATGAAGTTATCACTTTAACACACAAAAATTGGAAAAATTGAATTATGCATGCTAATTCGGACCGAGGCACCTATGCGCAGGTTTTGGCATGTGCACAAGGGTTAGGGTGGTTTTCCCACTTTTTGTTTTTTGGATCAATAGTATGCTGCGCTACCCAAGAGGTGTATGCGCCATGGTAAAGGTGTGTGCGCCAATAGAGAAAAAAAGAGCAGAAACTAGATAATGTATATGCACCAAGATAGAGGCATGTGTGCCTCTCGTGTTTTTTTTTAACCGATAGTGTACCTACACTACCCGAGAGGTATACGGGCTAAGATGTGGGTATATGCACCAAGGTAAAGGTGTGTGCACTAGCGGGGTAAACCAGACAACCAAAAACTAAATAGGGTATGTGTGTTGGTAGAGAGATGTATGCATCATGATATAGGTGCATGCACCATCGAAAAAATAAAATCACGTGTGCTATCATAAAGTCATGTGCACTAGGATAAAGGTGTGTGTGCTAGCCTAACAAAGTTTCTAACTACTGGCGAAGGTACAATCTGATAACAATGTGTGTATATGTGTGGGATGGGGTTCCTGCACATGGGTTAGCATGCCTTCACATTTTTGTGTACTGCGTGCTTCCTATAAATAAAATTTCCTTGGTTATGATGTCAAAATACAGCCAAATGACATAAATGAGTACCAAATTCTTCAAAATTTAACATGTTAGTCTAAAATTGCTAATGACCCCTCAAAATGGAAGCTCTTAATAAGATCCCACACATGTAAGTATATCAAAATCATACAAATCACCCTACATATGTGCATAAAAAGGAGTTAGTCAAAAGAAACACAATCTAAACTAAAATTTTAAGGGACAAAGGATACGTCCCACCACGCGTGCCAAATGTGTGCATGGTTTTGTTTAGCTAGGTTAAGAAGATTAGAACTAACACCTAGTAGTCCTATAACAAAAATAAATCAAAATATAAACACCATCATGTTAAGATATAAGAAAGATTAAACACCAACATTATTGCATTAGAACTTTGAAATAGAAATCAAACTAATATGTTAAGCATTATAATATCTACTCTTTAGATCACAAAAATACTAAATGAACATAGGTAGATTCATGGAAATCAAAGTTGATTGTTTGATATTCAAGGTTTTAGGAATGGAATCTCATCAAAGTATGGCTACAAGACCATTTTGATTATCTCCATATGACCCAAAATCTTGGATGGATGAAATTCAAGAATGAGGCTAGCTCTTCTAATGGTGAAATGCTCAAGGATGAAAAAAAGGCTTATAGTTTATTTTCTATATGCTCACTTTTATTTCTCAAGATTTAGGTGTAAGTGTAAAGGTAGGAGGATGGATCTTTATATATCCCAATGGATAGAGGAATATCTACATCCCTTTGTATGTGGGATAATAGAGATGTTGAGTTAGTTGTGGATAAGGGGGTTTAGAGAGGGTAGAGCTAACTTTAGGAGAGTTTAACTTGTCCTTAGTGACTCATGGGGATAAAGGGGGTTTATTAATTAACCAAGGTGATTAATTAATAGGTGTGAAAGATTATAAAAGCTTTTAGAGGAATATTAGCATGATTTAGACCATAGGAGGGAATTAAATCCATAAATAATGGTTTATTGATTTAATGAAAGGGAAAGTTAATTAATTAATTATAATTAACTAGTCTAGATAGAAGGAAGGATTAATTAATGGAAGGTTGTTAATTAGGTATTTGTTTGAATAGAAGACCTAATTAATTACTTAATGTAATTAATTAATGATGATAGAAGAGAAGATGAGCACCATTGATGGTATGTCATCAATTTTGGGAAAGGGGATAATTAGCACAATTTAAATATTTAAATTGTTCATGCATAATTATAGGTGTCTACAAGAACAATTTTTTTGGTTGGGAAGGCATCCTATGAAGAAGGAGATCTAAAAGGTGAGGTTTCAGGTTGTGTTATGTCGAGGGGGATTTTCTCGATAGGTGACTAGATAGAGATAACCACCGGTGGGATTACCTATCAATCCTATGATCGTGTGATTGTTGACAGTCATTCCCAGGTAAGATGTTGTTTAAGAAGATGTGTATATTTCAATTTTGTGTAGTTTGGCAAAAAAGAGAGAGAAGAGAGTGTTTTCTATGGTTCAATTGTGTCAACCATCAGCTAGGCATGACTTCTAGCATAGAGGTTTACCTCATTTTAGGTGTGAGCTAATAATGCACATACAAGGATGAAATGCAACAAATTTATACCCAAATTGACAATTATATTTGATGAAGAAAATTATGAATAGGAGAGAACATGCTCTTTCACTAATGTAGAAATAAATAAGAATGATTCTTTTAAATGCACCAAAAGAAATGTTTCATTTAGAGCAATTAGAAAGAAAGAGATGATTACTATAGAAGAAGATTTAGTGAATAACTATTTAGATAAGAAACACACAAGATGAAACCTATATGAATAGAAAAGGAACCCATAAACAAGGGTCCCATTGGGCATGCCAAAAATTTCACCATTTTCTTTACCGAATTGATGAAACATATTGTGATGGTCAGTTTGAAGGTCATGCGCACGTTCTAACTTCTTGATCTAATGCTGACTACGAGAGATTCATTTTGGCTAGGAGGAACTACCTAAAATACAAAACAAGACCACAAAAGAGAGTTAAACAATATATGATAGTGGACTTCCTAGCGTATGCTAGATCCGAGAAGTGTGATACTTCCCAGATGGATGTCAATCCACTTTTAATACAACTTAATGCAAGAAATAACATAAGTAAACAAGGTCCTACTATAGTTGATATGATTTAGGTATCTCATTAGAATATAATAAAAAAATCTAATATAACAGGATAGGTTATGATCGGATCAAAAGTGGGGTAGTTGGTCAAGGTGTTGGCACGAAAGTTAGGGTCAAGTTCTAGTTTGGTTTACTTGGTGGAGGTTATTATGTTTCTATTTTTAGCCAAATTACTATATACAAAGACCAATGTTAGTCTGGTATGGTGATGAAGGTTTAGGGAGGACCAACGATGGCTATGGGTAACTCGGCGTCATTAGAGGAGGGATGGTAAGAAATCAATGAATCATGGTTTTTAGGGTTTTACGAGACTAAACTAGGATGGTAAGGGGAATGTTTAGGTCTATAGAGATAATGGGAATACTTAGAGATGATCGGGAATTGGATATAGGTGATTCAATGGTTGTGGGTTGTGGGATGATTAGATTAACTGAAAATTAAGGATGGTGGGATACAAATGAGAATGGATGCTAGCTAATAGAGATAAAGAAACTTATAATCTAAATAAATACCAAATGATACGAGATCGAAACAAACTTACTTGTGCCTAAAAATCTAATGACTAGATGATCATGATGGTTAGTTTGTGAAATAGTGGTCAAGGCGCGAAGTGCCTCTGGAATGCTACCGTGAATCAAATACCTTCAGATCTATCATAGTGCTAGCTATGGCTATCTGGATGTACGAAAGGGCTTTGGTTCTTACTTTCATACAAATCTCCTTTTCTCCTAAAAACTAAAAAATGTGCCCAACCTCTCGAACAAGGTTACCAAATTGAATATATGGTAACCGACGATTTTTTTGGGTGACCGGCGTTGATTTCGGGTTGACCAACGTCGGTTATGGTGGGATATCCTAGGTTTACTAAAAATGACAGATCTTGGCAATCTTTTGGCCAACTCTTTCTAGTGTCCTAGATCAAAATGGAATGATGCACTTAGGTGAGCCGAATGTGGTTAGAGGAAGAGTAAGCATGTGATTTTAGGGTTGAACTAAGTCTTAGTTAGTTATGGTGAGTGGATACATACTAAAAATAGGTTTATGATGAGGTGTCTAGGTGAGGTGGTGGGGTGAGGTGTCTAGGTGAGGTGGAAATTAGTTTAATTAAATAATGAATATTGTGGGAGTGGGCATTAATTTAATTATGGGTAATTAAATTAGTGTATATGTGAGGTGAAGGGGAAGTGTAACCTAATTTTTGTGTCTACATAGAGTTTAACATATCTTTTAAACCATTAAATATAGCGAGTGCAATAATCGGAGTAATAACAATATATACGGTAACCATACAATACACTAAAGAAACAGTCATCACTTTCAAAGCTAAGTAACATAGTAAAGCCAAATGCACAATAATTCATATTATAGATACAACACCAAATAGCTCAATAATGCATCAAATCATCATACACATCAAGATAAGTACATACACGTGACAAGAAAAGATTTTTTTTCATAAATTATGTGTACATTACGTGTTCTAAACAAAAGCACTAGTGTGGGGTCACACATATAACTACAAGAAAGTGTGCATATCCTTTCCAGGTTATGTACATGCACGTGTGGCTGCATATACAAATTTATAACATATTTTATTATTTGGATCATGTGATCCACTCCTCATTTATGATCTATCCCTTTCAATGAATTAGATTGAAATTTTGGGGTGTGACATTTCATTTTACAATTTGCATGCAAATTGCAAGTTGCAAATTGAAACCCAAAGCCCAAAATTCATTAAGGTGTCAAGTTTCGAGGATCAGTTTCACTTCACAATTAACATTCAAATTATGTATTGAAACCCAAAATACAATGATTTCTTTTTATTTTGGGTTTCATGTTTTGTGGAATAATTTACATGAGATTCTCAAAATTTTTCCCGAAACCCAAAATCTGAAATGTACTGAGAAAATTTTAAAACTCGGGCATTTTTGAGATTTTCACAAAAATAATCTATTATAAAAATTTAGAAAATGGGTATTTTTGCAAGGAATTCATCATGAAATACAAAAATGAAAATTAAGAAAGATGACTTGGAAAATAAACATGTTTGACAACCTCAGGAATTATTTCTTAGTAAGAAAAGTCTAGTAGCCTTAATCAAGTCCATTAGGCAAAAGAGTAAAAAAATCATCAAAACAATAGAATTGGAAGTCTTGCAAAAAATAAAAACAAAAAAAGACAAGGAAAACAAGACAATGTGCAAAAGAACCTTGAGGAAGGGAAACTAAACTACTTTTGTATAAGGTGAAGATACCTCAATAGCAAGCTTTGAGGCATATCCCATTAATTGGGATGAGTATTTCTTCTGCATTGAGTCTAGAGAGATGAAATGAGTTTAATTCCTTACAGCTGGTGATCACATATGGCCCACTCCAAAGGGAATCAAACTTTGTATGCCTTCCTAGCTTGGCTCTATCTGCATCCCATTTAAGAACTAGATCCCCCTCTTTGAAATATATGTCAATTACCTTCTTATCAAAATTATTCTTTGATTGGGCTTGATGAAAATCAAGAGTATTCATTGCATGATTTATTTCTTCCTCTAGCCCTATTATCTCATCCAATATTATCATCATAGGATCATTCTCCATTTTTTTTATTTGTTATGCCAATTCTAAAGATGGTACCTCAAAGATAAAGGAATTTTTTCTTCCCTCCCATATACTAGCATGAATGGGGAGTTTCAATGGAAATTTTCAAGGTGATTCTATTGGCCCATAGGGTGGTTATCATTTGATTATGTCATGTGCTCTAGTTATTTTCCATAGTTCAGTTAATGGTTCATATCATTTTTGTTATGAGACTCATCCAATCCATTACCTTGAGTGTAATAATTTGATGAATTCTTCATATAGAAACCATACTTAATAGCCCACTCAATGATTTAGGTACCTAGGAAGGCCTTGTAATTATCTAAAATTATGGTGAAGTGTAACGCCTTGATTTTTGTAAGTTATCATGGTAATTACCTTTCATGATGTTGTAACTACAGAAATGAAGATAAATATGTTAAGACACATCTTTTGATCTTAGAGGAATGTGTTGCTGATCTGGACCCTTGTTTGCTATAACTTGATACTTGGGACAGAAGTTACTATTGCTTGTGTGATTGCTAATGAGACTTGATATGGAAACTAGTTAATTAAATATTAGGGGATTAAACCCTAACCTACCCCTAAGTTTTATCTTATACCCTAACTACTATCCTATATGGATTTTAGATTTCATAAGGGAGAAAATAGGTATAAATTCCATTAACCTATGAACTAGGCAAATGACCTAGATATGGACTATTAAAATCCTAAACTAATCCTAACCTAAGGAAGGGGACGCATAGACCCATGTGGATGGAAAGGATAAGGGGGAGGTAGGAAATTTAATGGGACAGTAAATGAAGCCCTTACATGTACAGCGCCAAGTTTGGCGGGAATAAAGAAAAGTTGGAGGCGTCCAACTAGCTAAGAAACTAAATGGAATTTATATGTAAATTTGAAAATTGGAAAACTCACAAACTTGAGTCAACGGTGGCGTGAGGAATGAGGAAAGGTAGTGCATTCAATGCATTAATTATCTTGGTCTTAGTGACCAGCTCGCCTTGGAAAGAGGATAGAGGAAAAAGGAAAATTGTTTGTTGTTGTGCGCATTTGGATTTTAGTTGCTCTGCATTTTGTTTCTCCATGGTTTTGTCGAACCAGCTATGTTTTGATTATTATCTCTATTCTTTGGAAAAAACAAAGGCTATTCTTGAGCCTGTGGAAGTTAGTGACTGGTTGGAAAGCCTAGCCGAGGACGTCGTGGAGAGAAACAACTCCAGTGGGCACGGTTTTCTTCGAGCCACAAGAAAAATTAACAGGCATGTTAAGCCCTTCTCCTTAAACCGCTTGCTTTTGCTTAATAGTCTCATTAAAACAACCCTGCTCTTATGATGGGGGTTTTGGTTATTTGATTTGGCTGTTACGTTGAGATGATTTCAAGTTGAGTCATTTTCTTTTGCTGTACGCGGCTTGAGCATTCTTTGCATAATGATTAAGTTGAATACACTATCCTTGCTGTGTGGTTCGTTTTGGCAGTGTTGGGTATTCACTTTATTACCATTTTGGGTTGTGCTAATAAATACATTAGCTAAATGAAAATCACTTACGAGTCTGAGCATTCTTGTGAAAATGAAAAGATCGAGATGATTTGAATGTGCAGTTGAATTGTTCTTAAAAGAATGAACACGACTTGGGTATTCTCGGGTGTTTGAAAAAATGATTGTTCTCCTTATTGAAATCATTAATGAATTATGTTTTTTCTTTGTTGCTTCAAAATATGAAGGTAATGGAAAAGAGGATTTTATTGTGCATTTTGGATGCGGTTTGATCTTCTAGTCTGAACTGTCATCATGAAAACGAACATGGCTTAGTTTTTTTATGCAAATGAATGAAACAAATGAGATTTTTCTTGTTGTTGAGATTGTTTTGATGTTGTACCTTGCTTGCGCATCTATTACCCTATGCGGGTTTGCATTAATAACGGCAATGTTATGCGAATATTGTATTTCTGAGTTCGGTGTGTGGAAATGTTTGGGAAACAAAAATCGTGGTGATATTAATAGAGTATTATGCGAGTTATAATTCCTTGATGCTTTTTCAATTATTTGAATAAAACACGAGTTCCCCAGGGACGATGTAAGGTTATTGTAGCATCTTACTTTGCTGTACTAATTTGATATGGTATTCTACGCATCTTTGGTCCTTTCGGTACTAATGTTTATAGACTAGTTCGATGAACTCAAGTCAACTTTTTGGAAAGGTAATAGTAGTTTTCAATTACTGAATATACTACTCTGAATGAATTATACTATTGGAGTATGTCTGCTCTAAATAAGAGGTATTTGGATAGACAGTAAGAAGAGGTGATATGATCTTGCTCCCTTATATTTGATTATTGATTTTCATTTATTTCTCTTTGGACTGTTATCATTGATTGATATCATGTTTGGATTAAAAATTCTAGTACAACTATGAGGAAAAGAAAGAGAGTGTGAATGGATAATTTGAATTAATGATCATTTTTCTCTCATACAGTTGGAAATCTATAATTGTTATGGAACGAATTTCATACTACTTGGGTTAAGCATTTGTATTTAATTGTTGTTTGCTTGTTCTCTTCAGCGTTTGATTGCTTGAAATCAGATGAGTTGTATGAAGGAAGGGACAATAATTTGGTTTAGATTTTAGTTAAGATCTATCTTTTGAATTCACAACTATTGTAAGAGAATGGAATTGATAGCATTTATGTTAGAACAACAGTTGCATAGTTGTGTTTTTAGTTCTTACAGATGTTTGTAATCTGGAACTGTTGAAGGAAATTACTTCTTGTAATAATTATTTGGGAAAGAGGGCAGTAATCCTTTGTCTGATTAGGAGGGTTATTGGATGATTGAGTTGATATGTTGTTCATCCTTTTTGGTATTTAATTCTTGAATGATGTTCATATTAACGTTTCATAAAAGCAGGGTTCTTTTATTGAGACAGTTAATTAAAAGCACCTCATTTTAAAGACAAGTGCTTAATATGCTCAGTTCAATGAACTGACCCGTGCAAGTAATTTTGCAGATGAAACTTGAGTATAAATGAAGACATGGTTGTTTTCCGATACTTCTTTGATTAACTGAAGATGGATAGTATTGATAGCTATTACTCCTCCACGAGGAAATGAGAAAGGAAGAAGTTACATTCTTCTATCTTTATGAGTTGTAATGTTGTTTGATATAAACAAAGTCCAGTCGTTTGGTTTGGAAAATGTACAAATTGTAAATCTGATGGATGAATACAAGTAAAAGTGTGATATTTTCAATAACTATATCAGTTTGATATTGTTGAATAAGTTTGAGAATATAACATTATTCCTTGACTTGGAATTATTCAAATGTTAATGGATGAATTTAAAAGGAAATAACATTTATTCTTTACCTGAATGCAACTTTTACGTTGAAATGTGCAATTAGTTCATACTTGGGTTAAGATGAATTTTGAATTGACATTAAAAAGATTTAGATAAACATGAAATCCTAATTGGAAGGTATTCGGGATCAGTTTGAAAACTAAGGGATATCAAATAACTTAGGGCAAGCCAGAACCTTATATTTAGACTCCGTTAATAGCCTCAAATGTTTAAATTCAAAAAATAAAGATATGGGAAATCATATGTATTGTTAACAGACCTTAACTAAGTAAGGTTAAGGAGGATAAACGAATAAATTCATTTAGAGTTAGACCTCGTTTAAATGACGTCTAATAAGATGGAATTCTGAATTTGTTTACAGTTGTGGAAAACTTGGTTAAGTTTAATAGGTTAAACTTATTAAGTTATCGATAATGGACTGCTTAGTCCAAAGATTAAGAAAGGAACCAAGAAGTGAATAGGCAACCCTTCGGTATGAAGGAGGAAATGTGTATTAAGCTAGAAGACGGATTAAGTCTCTCTTAGCTACATACAACTGAAACAAGAACAAGGATAAAGGATCAGCATGGCTGCTGAAAGTTGATCTTAAATACTAAGATTATAACCAAATCACAATTGAGCTGGATGTGTACCCTTGATGAGAGGATTCCATAGGACATTGACATATGCCAGCTACAATATGGTGTCTTCGTGAAGGTGGGGCCTTCATGACGACACAATGTTATAGCTGACATATTACAATGCCCTTCCGAATTAAATCATCAAGTTTACATAAGTTGGATACTAAGTTCTTGGCTGGGGATAGGAATGTGATCACGTATACGGAGTGACTCTGGAGGAATAAAGGTAACTAGACACACGGAGTCATCTAGGAATGACACCGTATGTCTGTGTATCTTTAGTTACCATGAGTAACTTCCTATACTCGTTCATATTACTAGTTGGGGTTACAGTTTGACCTTAAATGGAAGGACTGGTAGAGACCAGGAAAGACCATTCTAGATAACAGACGAAGTGAGGTGAAGGACATATTCCATTGGTGTGTATCACATCTAGGAATATGATCATGCAAAGCATGTGAAAATATTTGGCCAAAGTATCGCAAGTGCTGGTTGCATTGTCCTAATCACCTAGTTTAAGATGTAGGATGTCAGATGAATATCAGTAACAAATATTTAGATAGGCTTCTTAAATGGATCACTTCGATAACCGGAAATGGTAAAAGAACCCTGTATATTCATTATACTATGCATGAATTAACATGAAGGATCGGTAAGTCACTAAGTCATGAAATGAGAGATCGCTGAAACTCCGAGCCATAAAGTGGGAGGTCGGTAGTTCTTCGAGTCATTTACAGTAGCATATGGTATCTATTATATGATTGAATGGCACTGAATGTGTGTTCCATATTACAAATATGTGAACAGAGAACATTATTTTTAAAAGGAAATTGTGTGATCTAAACTACATTAATTGACAGAGCAATTATTAAAACATGAATGTGTGTTTGAATTATATAATTCATAACAAGGAACGTTGTATAAAAAAATTCCCTTGTTCTAGTATCTTAAAATGGGGATGTTACATCTTGGTATCAGAGCTGAAGGTTGTAGCTCTTGGACCTAATGAGTCCACAATTTAATAAGGTTTACATTTTCTTATTGAACAGAAAATGGTCAGAACAAGAAGAAATGCGAACAACCCGTTCTTGGGTGGAGAAGCAGCTATTGCTCAAAAGCTGGATGAAATCCTTGCTTCCCTACTAGACACGAGAGATCATTTGACTGTTTTGGAACAACAGTCAATGGGAAATGAAGAGGAGGAAGAAGAAGCTGATATAAATGATCAGCCACCTCCTGTGGACAACACCCATGGAGGGAATCAGGTGTTGATAATAGTAATGTGAATGCTCCTAATCATCCTGGAACTAAAAGGGCAAGATTAGTAGCTGAACTTACAAATGACATAAAGAGAATAAGTCCTCCAAAGTTTGATGGAACAACCCTTGGGGATGGAGCTGAGAATTGGCTCAGTGAAATGGAGAAGTACTTTGCAATAAGAAACTTCTCCGAGGAGACCAAAGCGATATGAGGAGCATATCAGCTTTCTCATGAAGCATCATCATGGTGGGAAAACCGTAAGGTTGAGTTGAATATTATCGAATCAGACATAACTTGGGATCAATTTAAGGGTTACTTTAGGCAATGGTGGCTGCCTCAACTCTATTTTGATAGGAAAATGACTGAATTTCAGAACTAGTCGCAAGGAAGGCTGACGGTGACAGAATACTGGGAAGGGTTTACTAAACTCCTTAAGTATGTGCCGCAGTACCAAGCTGACAAGAAGTTTAGAATACGAAATTTCATAATGGGACTAAATCCCATCATTGGTGGCAAAGTGGATGTCCACGGTCCAACCACCATGGAAGGAGTTGTCGAAAAGGCAATAAGATAGGAACAAAAATTGAGAGTAATTTCTGCTCATAGGGAAGAGATAAGGAAGAAGATTCCCAATTCTTCTTCATCTCTCGCACCCAAAAGGGGGCCTTGGAAAAGGTTTGGTGTGAAAAACAAAATTGTTGTAGATAACAACAAGAAATCTGTAATGAACAAACCTGTAAATAGTGTGCGGAACAGCTTCGCAAAAGTTAGTGGCAATGGACAAAAGTCCTATGGGAGCCAGAATGATAACTTCAAAGCTGGTAACAAATTTGAGCCTAGGAAAGGGCCAGTTGGAGGATGCTTCAACTATGGAAAGGACCATTATGCGAGTCACTGTCCTCTAAAAAAGGATGATCACGATCAGCAGCATAGGATACACGGTGCGGTGGGTGGCAATGCAAGCTAAAAAGTAAGTTATGCCTATAGAAGTTTTGGGTAAGTTATTTGGTACACCTGTAGTCATACTTTTTGATATTGGAGCCACTGAATGCTTTATTTCTACTAAACTTGCAATGAAATTAAAAAGAAAGGTTGAATGAATGGATAAGACATGGACAGTGCATTATGGGAATAATGTTGTCCATACAGTCGAAATGTGCCTTTTTGGGGCAATTCTTGACTTGCCCAGTTTCTCCACTAAAGTTGACCTGTATGTCACTCCTTTAGGATCATATGATATCATTATTGGAGTTAACTGGTTGGCAGAACATAAGGCAAAGGTCGACTATTATGAAAAACAAATTTGTTGTTTTGACGACCTACAGAAAGCAGCAGTCATTCAAGGTGTAAAGCGTGAAGTTGCAGTTAGGAAACTAACAGCTATGCAACTAAAAAGGGCTAAAAATAGAGGTTGCACCTTGTATGTAGTAAAAATGACAGAAAATGCTGAGGAGGATAATGATTTCATGGAAAGATATCCATTATTAAGGGATTTCAGTGATGTATTTCCGGAGGAATTACCAGGTCTTCCACCCAAACGAGAGTTTGACTTTGCAATAGAAATCAAGCCAGGAACTGAACCCATATCTAAGGCACCTTATAGAATGACCACCCTCGAGTTGGTAGAGCTAAAGGCTCAATTACAGGAACTTTTGACTAAGGGGCTGATAAGACCGAGCGTCTCACCATGGGGAGCGCCGGTAATTTTTGTAAAGAAAAAGGATGGCACATTGAGACTGTGCATTGATTATAGAATGTTAAACAAGGAAACTATTAAGAATCGATACCCACTTCCTAGGATTGATGATCTATTCAACTAGATGCATGGAGCATTAGTCTATTCAAAAATAGATCTTCGATCTGGGTATCATCAGCTGAGAATAAAGGAAGAAGATATTCATAAAACAGCTTTTAGAACAAGGTACGGGCATTATGAATTCACGGTGTTACCTTTTGGGTTGACAAATGCACCTACCGCCTTCATGAATCTGATGAACAATATTTTTCAAGAATACCTAGACAAGTTTGTGCTTGTATTCTTAGACGACATTCTTATATACTCTAAAAATGTCGAAGAGCACCAAGAACATTTAAGGGTAGTGCTGGAAGTTTTAAGAAAGAGGAAGTTGTATGGTAAACTGTCTAAATGTTCCTTTTATGATGCAGAGGTGCATTATTTGGGACACGTTATAAGTAAGAATGGAATAGCTGTAGACCCTTCAAATATTGCAGCTATAACCGAGTGGCCTGCGCCTAAGAATGTGCATGAAGTAAGAAGCTTCATGGGCTTGGCAGGATATTATAGAAAGTTTGTTAAGGATTTTTCAAAAATTGCTGCCCCAATCACTTCACTACAAAAGAAGGATAAGAAATTTGTCTGGACTGACAAATGTGAATCTGCCTTTAAAAATTTAAAGGAACAGTTAACTACAGCACCTATTTTAACTGTACCAGATCCAAATGGAAATTTTATGGTTGTAACGGATGCATCGGGAGAAGGCCTTGGAGGTATTCTGTTACAGAATGACCATGTTATAGCTTATGAAAGCAGAAATCTTAAGTTACATGAACAGAATTATGCTCCACACAACCTAGAGCTCGTTGCCATTGTACATGCACTTCAAATGTGGAGGCATTACCTTTTAGGAAAACCTTTTGAGTTAAAAACTGACCATCTGGGGTTGAAGTATATTTTTACTCAGCCAAATTTGAATGCAAGACAACGAAGATGGTTAGAATTTCTGTCTCAGTATGATTTTGATATAAGCTACATCAAAGGCAAGGAAAATAGAGTGGTAGATGCTCTGAGTCGAAGGAAGCACATCTCTGCTCTTATAACGTTAAGAACTCAGTTTAAGGATGAGGTGAAAGATGCCTTGGAATCAGATCCTTATTTCCAGCAAGTTAAAATAGCACTTGCTGCAGATCCAAAGGATGTGAGGTATAAAGGATTTCGCTTTGATAGCGAAGGAATTCTGAGATTTGAAAACAGGGTCTATATACCCTTGGAAAATGATTTAAGAAGGAAATTGTTAACTGAATTCCATAATTCACCTTTTTCTGGACACCCTGGCATTACGAAAATGCTTGTTGATCTTAAGAAGCAATACTTCTGGAAGGGAATGAAAAAGGATGTGGTGGAATTTGTAACACACTGCTTGGAATGTCAGCGTGTTAAGGCGGAACATATGCATCCCGCTGGATTATTGTATCCCCACAGCATTCCACAGTACAAATGGCAAGTGATAATGATGGATTTCGTTCAAGGATTTCCTATGTCAAGGAATAAGCATGATATCATCCTGGTTTTCATCGACAAATTAACCAAAGTGGCACACTTCATTGCTGGTAATTTGAAAGACGATGCACCAGTATTAGCAAGAAGATTTGTACATGAAATTTTCAGATTGCATGGAATACCCGAATTGATCATATCGGACAGAGATCCGAGGATGACATCAAGGTTTTGGCAAACGCTTAATGCGGCCTTGGGAACTAAATTAAACTTCAGCTCTGCATATCATCCGGAGATAGATGGACAGACCGAGAGAGTCAATCAAGTTTTAGAGGACATGTTAAGAATGTATTGCATGGACCAGTAGTATAAATGGGAGGAATACCTTCCACTGGTTGAATTTGCCTACAATAATACATACCATGCCTCTTTTAAAATGGTGCCCTTTGAAGCATTTTATGGAAGAAAATGCAGAACCCCTGTTAGCTAGGATAGCATAGAGGACAGAGAGGTAATTGGGCCAGAGATCCTTAAGGAAATGGAACAACAAATCAAAATGATTCAGGAACATCTAAAGGAGGCTGCCAATAGGCAGAAGAGGTATGCAGACTTAAAGCGGGTTGATAGGAATTATAAAATTGGTGAGAAAGTCTTTCTTCGGGTTAAGCCGAAAAAGAGCTCAATAACTTTTGGCAAGGCTACCAAGTTTTCGCCACGTTACGTGGGACCTTTTGAAATTGTTGAAATAATCAACTCTATAGCTTATCGTCTAGCATTAACTCCTGCTTTATCACAAATGCATGATGTTTTTCATATTTCTTTGCTTAAGAAATACATAACAGATTTATCACATGTGCTGAATTGGAATTCCTTGCAGGTCCAAGACCCAGGAATAATCATGATTAAGCCCATTCGAGTGTTGGGAACTCACCAGTTGTGCTTAAGAAATCGTGAAGTGAATCAATGTAAGGTCTAGTGGGACCAGTTTAGCGAAGAAAGTGTAACTTGGGAAAATCTCGAAGAAATGAGATCTACTTTTCCATACTTGTTTGATCGAAATTGAAATTCGAAAAATTGATAATTCTACCAAATTTAGACAATTATTGGTCTATTTTATAGTTATCTTAAAACACTATTTTAAAGAGTGAATTTGTTTTTGGTATGAACTTATGAATGGAAGGACAATAACTGAATTTTGTCCTAGAAACTCCTTGAATTGGTTAATTTGATCATCAAGATGATGATTCTTTAAGAAGGGAGGAATGTAATGCCTTGATTTTTGTAAGTTATCATGGTAATTACCTTTCATGATGTTGTAACTACAGAAATGAAGATAAATATGTTAAGACACATCTTTTGATCTTAGAGGAATGTGTTGCTGATCTGGACCCTTGTTTGCTGTAACTTGATACTTGGGACAGAAGTTACTATTGCTTGTGTGATTGCTAATGAGACTTGATATGGAAACTAGTTAATTAAATATTAGGGGATTAAACCCTAACCTACCCCTAAGTTTTATCTTATACCCTAACTACTATCCTATATGGATTTTAGATTTCATAAGGGAGAAAATAGGTATAAATTCCATTAACCTATGAACTAGGCGAATGACCTAGATATGGACTATTAAAATCCTAAACTAATCCTAACCTAAGGAAGGGGACGCATAGACCCATGTGGATGGAAAGGATAGGGGGAGAGGAAATGTAATGGGATAGTAAATGAAGCCCTTACATGTACGCAGCGCCATGTTTTGGGCGGGAATAAAGAAAAGCTAGAGGCGTCTAACTAGCTAAGAAACTAAATGGAATTTATATGCAAATTTGAAAATTGGAAAACTCACCAACCCGAGTCGGCGGTGGCTTGAGGAATGAGGAAAGGCAGTGCATTCAATGCATTAATTATCTTGGTCTTAGCGACCAGCTCTCCTTGGAAAGAGGATAGAGGAAAAAGGAAAATTGTTTGTTGCTATGCGCATTTGGATTTTAGTTGCTCTGCATTTTGTTTCTCCATGGTTCTGTTGAACCAGCTGTGTTTTGATTATTATCTCTATTCTTTAGAAAAAAAAAAAGGCTATTCTTGAGCCTGTGGAAGTTAGTGACTGGTTGGAGGGCCTGGCCGAAGACGTCGTGGAGAGAAACAACTCCAGTGGGCGTAGTTTTCTTCGAGCCACAAGAAAAATTAATAGCCATGTTAAGCCCTTCTCCTTAAACCGCTTGATTTTGCTTAAAAGTCTCATTAAAACAACCCTACTCTTATGAAGGGGGTTTTGGTTATTTGATTTGGCTATTACGTTGAGATGATTTTGAGTCGAGTCATTTTATTTTGTTGTATGTGGCTTGAGCATTCTTTGCATAATGATTAAGTTGAATAAACTGTCCTTGTTGTGTGGTTCATTTCGGTAGTGTTGGGTATTCGCTTTATTACCATTTTGGGTTGTGCTAATAAATACATTAGCTAAATGAAAATCACTTACGATTCCCAAGCATTCTTGTGAAAATGAAAAGATGAGATGATTTGAATGTCTGGTTGAACTGTTCTTAAAAGAATGAACACGACTTGGGTATTCTTGGGTGTTTGAAGAAAATGATTGTTCTCCTTATTGAAATCATTAATGAATTATGTTTTCTCTTTGCTGCTTCGAAATCTGAAGGTAATGGGAAAGAGGATTTTATTGTGCATTTTGGATGCGGTTTGATCTTCTAGTCTGAACTGTCATCATGAAAATGAACATGGCTTAGTGTTTCTATGCAAATGAATGAAACAAATGAGATTTTGCTTGTTGTTGAGATTGTTTTGACTGTACCTTGCTTGTGCATCTATTACCCTATGTGGGTTTGCATTGATAAAGGCAATGTTATGCGAATATTGTATTTCTGAGTTCAGTGTGTGGAAATGTTTGGGAAAAAAAAAGCTGTGGTGATATTAATAGACTATTATGCGAGTTATAATTCCTTGATGCTTTTTTAATTATTTGGATAAAACACGAGTTCCCTGGGACAGTAAGGTTATTGTAGCATCTTACTTTGCTGTACTAATTTGATATGGTATTCTGCCTGCTGGTCCTTTTGGTACTAATGTTTATAGACCAGTTGCAATGAACTCTGGTCAACTTTTTGGAAAGGTAATAGTAGTTTTCAATTACTGAATATACTACTCTGAATGAATTATACTATTGGAGTATGTCTACTCTAAATAAGAGGTATTTGGATAGACAGTAAGAAGAGGTGATATGATCTTGCTCCCTTATATTCGATTATTGATTTTCGTTTATTTCTCTTTGGACTGTTATCATTGATTGATATCACGTTTGGATTAAAAATTCTAGTACAACTATGAGGAAAAGAAAGAGAGTGTGAATGGATAATTTGAATTAATGATCATTTTTCTCTCATACAGTTGGAAATCTATAATTGTTATGGAACGAATTTCATACTACTTGGGTTAAGCATTTGTATTTAATTGTTGTTTGCTTGTTCTCTTCAGCATTTGATTTCTTGAAATTAGATGAGTTGTATGAAGGAATGGACAATAATTCGGTTTAGATTTTAGTTAAGATCTATCTTTTGAATTCACAACTATTGTAAGAGAATGGAATTGATAGCATTTATGTTAGAACAGCGATTGCATAGTTTTGTTTTTAGTTCTTCTGAGATGTTTGCAATGTCTGGGGCTGTTGAAGGAAATTACTTCTTGTAATAATTATTGGGAAAGAGAGGCGGTAATCCTTTAAATGCGATTAGGTGGGTTATTGGATGATTGAGTTGATATGTTGTTCATCCTTTTTGGTATTTAATTCTTGAATGATGTTCATATTAACGTTTCATAAAAGCGGGGTTCTTTTATTGAGGCAGTTAATTAAAAGAACCTCATTTTAAAGACAAGTGCTTAATATGCTCGCCAAGGAACCGACCCGTGTAAGTAATTTTGCAGATGAAACTTGAGTATAAATGAAGACATGGTTGTTTTCTAATACTTCTTTGATTAACTGAAGATGGATAGTATTGATAGCTATTACTCCTCCACGAGGAAATGAGAAAGGAAGATGTTACATTCTTCTATATTTATGAGTTGTAATGTTGTTTGATATAAACAAAGTCCAGTCGTTTTGAGTGGAAAATGTACAAATTGTAAATCTGATGGATGAATACAAGTAAAAGTGTGATATTTTCAATAACTGTATCAGTTTGATATTGTTGAATAAGTTTGAGAATATAACATTATTCCTTGACTTGGAATTATTCAAATGTTAATGGATGAATTTAAAAGGAAATAACATCTATTCTTTACCTGAATATAACTTTTACGTTGAAATGTGTAATTAGTTCATACTTGGGTTAAGATGAATTTTGAATTGACATTAAAAATATTTAGATAAACACGAAATCCTAATTGGAAGGTATTCAGGATTAGTTTGAAAGCTAAGGGATATCAAATAACTTAGGGGTAGCCAAACCTTGTATTCGGACTCCGTTAATAGCCTCGAATGTTTAAATTCAGAAAATAAAGATATGGGAAATCATATCTATTGTTAACAGACCTTAACTAAGTAAGGTTAAGGAGGATAAATGAATAAATTCATTTAGAATTAGACCTCGTTTAAATGATGTCTAATAAGATGGAATTCTGAATTTGTTTACAGTTGTGGAAAACTTGGTTAAGTTTAATAGGTTAAACTTATTAAGTTATCGATAATGGACTGCTTAGTCCAAAGATTAAGAAAGGAACCAAGAAGTGAATAGGAAACCCTTCGGTATGAAGGAGGAAATGCGTATTAAGCTAGAAGATAGATTAAGTCTCTCTTAGCTACATACAACTGAAACAAGAACAAGGATAAAGGATCAGCATGGCTGCTGAAAGTTGATCTTAAATACTAAGATTATAACCAAATCACAATTGAGCTGGATGTGTACCCTCGATGAGAGGATTCCGTAGGACATTGACATACGCCAGCTACAATATGGTGTCTTCGTGAAGGTGGGGCCTTCATGACGACACAATGTTATAGCTGACATATTACAATGCCCTCCCGAATTAAATCATCAAGTTTACATAAGCTGGATACTAAGTTCTTGGCTGGGGATAGGAATGTGATCACGTATACGGAGTGACTCCAGGAGGACTAAAGGTAACTAGACACATGGAGTCATCTAGGAATGACACCGTATGTCTGCGTATCTTTAGTTACCATGAGTAACTTCCTATACTCGTTCATATTGCTAGTTGGGGTTAGAGTTTGACCTTAAATGGAAGGACTGGTAGAGACCAGGAAAGACCATTCTAGATAACAGATGAAGTGAGGTGAAGGACGTATTCCATTGGTGTGTATCACATCTAGGAATATGATCATGCAAAGCATGTGAAAATATTTGGCCAAAGTATCGCAAGTGTTGGTTACGTTGTCCTAATCACCTAGTTTAAGATGCAGGATGTCAGATGAATATCAGTAACAGATATTCAGATAGGCTTCTTAAATGGATCACTTTGATAACCAGAAATAGTAAAAGAACCCTGTATATTCATTATACTATGCATGAATTAACATGAAGGATCGGTAAGTCACCGAGTCATGAAATGAGAGATCGCTAAAACTCGAGCCATAAAGTGGGAGGTCGGTAGTTCTTCGAGTCATTTACAGCAGCATATGGTATCTGTTATATGATTGAATGGCACTGAATGTGTGTTCCATATTGCAAATATGTGAACAAAGAACATTAGTTTTAAAAGGAAATTGTGTGATCCAAACTGCATTAATTAGACAGAGAGCAATTATTAAAACTTGAACATGTGTTTGAATTATATAATTCATAACAGGGAACGTTGTATAAAAAAAAAATTTCCTTGTTCTAGTATCTTAAAATGGGGATGTTACATGAAGGGCGTACCAAGCCTTTTCATGATTCCTTCAAGGAATTATTGTCACGCATTTTTACAATGTCAAAATCCAAGGTGAAAGCATCACAACTATACCCCAGTGTCAAAATCTTATCCAAAACCCCTCTTGAGTCACCCTTCAGATATTCTTTCCTTCTATTTCATGACCCCTTTATCCATGAAAACATTCATGGTTTGATGCATCCCAAGTGTCTACAATGTGTTCATAAGGCCATCTGACCTATTTAGAAATGTCGTCAAGAGTGGAAATTTGCACTATGTTTAGAAAGTATATTCCCTAGCCTTCCCGAACCAAGTACACATCCTTCAGATCCAATCAAAAGGAATAAATTCATCGAGGATTTTATTAAAGATACTAAAGTGTAATGGAACATGTTTAGGGAAGTTTTGGAATATTTTAGAGGTTTTGGGATCATAACAGTGAAAATGAGTCTTAGAGGCTTCAAAAGCTTGTAGTATAAAAAACCAACTAACCTTCAACTGAAAATTTTGGGAGCTCCAATATGATCCAATAGGAAAACAATATACCATTTGAAATCTAAGATGATTATATACATGATGGATTTTTCACATCTTTCAAAACACATGATCACTCCTTTATGCAGATAAATCTTGGCAATCTCACTTAGTGAGTCCCAAATGAAAAAGCAACATTTTTTGGATTAGGAAAAATAAATTCTCAAAAACCAAACCATTTTAAAATTGTATTGGGATTCAAATTTATATAAAATTTCACATAAAAAGACCTCCTACAACTTTGGGAAAGTTTGTTTCATGATTAATGAGTTAGATAAAATCATAGTTTGGAGCATGGAACATTTAGGTATCCCAACTATCTAGGAAAGTGGGGAAATTATGGAAATTAGGCACAATAAAATTCACCCTACCCCTAAATAAATCCCCTAGACCCCCCGTGTGTCCATGTTCCTCTCTTACAAGGTGCTAGATGACAAAATTGTAATTTTGGCTAAATATAGACCCTACTAGACGTAGGGCGCATTTTTTTACCCCTACTATCCCAACTATCTGGGAATGTTAGGGTAGTTTGGAATTCAATTACACCCCACCACTATCCCCCTCTCTGGTTTTTCATGTGAACTATAAACTTTCTCATCGGATGCTAAATCCTTTCTCCTTCATTCCCCGTGCTCGCTAATCAATTTCCACCACATGTCAAGCCTGGGAAGGGGAAAATTTTATTTCCCATACTTTCCCAACTATCCTAGGACACTCAAGACATTTGGGAAATAAAAATTTTCCCCACCCCTCATTTCTTTAAAAATTAAAGTAAAGTGTGCTTTCATGAGTTAAAAATAGCCTCATTTTTAACTTATAATGAGCATTGTTTATCTTTTTCACCTCATTATTTTCAGATCAACCCGGGAAGCCATTGAAGACATATTTAATCTCTAAAATACTTTTAAATTCATCAAACAAGACTTAAATTTCTTCTAAGAAAGCCATGGTATATGAAATGAAGAAATCTTCATAACTTTCAAACCTAGGCCATTCGCAGAAATTTTCCTAGCAACTCCATAATCTAGGTACCTTTAAGAACTTTGTAATTGAAAAAAATCACATTCTCTTTATTTTTATAGCATAAAACCCTTATTCAATGCCCTATATTTATGATTTTTATTTCCCATGATTTTGGTATACAGTGCGATGAAATTTCAACCACGTGATCAAAGAGCAAGCCTATCCCGGTGAAGCTATTTTCATTATCTACTAACAGGGAAGTGATAGTTCTAAAAATAGTATATTTTCTTTATAATTATTATAAATATAAACCCTCTAAAAAAGAAAATCCTCTTAAGAGAGTGCATTAAAAATTCAATGGTGAAGACAAACTACATAAGAAAGCGTAAAATTTTTAAAAACGCAAAAAAAAAAGTACTTTCTAACAATAGAAATTTTCAAATATCATTAAAATTACACAAATAAAAGTGTACATGGTATGTTAAGAGCCATGGGATACTGAAAAAGAACAAAAAATTATAAAAATAGAAAAAAGTAGTCATATATTCCTCCTTATTAAAAATAGAAAGTATTCATTTCAAAGTGCGAGAAAAGGTCTATCTTCATAATTTTCTCTCACCTAATTGGTTTTTTCTATAATGAAGTTAAAAATTTATTTTTGGACCATGTTTCAACTCTCAAAATTGAGTATCTTGAAGTGGGTGACAACAAGTCCACTCACATGGATTTGGAAGACCTACAAAAACTGGATGCTTGGTGGACCTAGGAACATGCAGAGGATAAGATATACACAAGTGGTTTGTAAACTATAGGTTTCCATCCTCTATCCCTTCAAATCATATAATTGATCATTAGTTTTCCACAACATTAAGAACTAGACATGAGAATAATATGAGTGGATGACAGTTCAATCTTGGCAGTGGTCACACCTAAGGGGATATCACAAAGTATGCATATTCCAACTTGGAGCAACATGGTAATCATATTGAAGGAGTTTGTAGCAAGCTAATGGTAAAAAATACTCTTTCCTTCAAGGTATTGAATTGGGGTCTTGGTTAAAGCCAATGATAAATCCTTCCTATATGTCAAATTCTTGGTCCAAACATGAATTTCACGAAGGGTTCTTAGATGCCATCATTCTTCTGTGTAGGGTGATGGAAGAGGAAAGTACCAAAGAGTTCAATGATTATATGGCATTATTCATCCTTGATATTTTGAAAGTAAACAAATTATTGTGTGGGGTCAAATCATCAATGAAAACATCGATTTCCAAATACTCCATCTTGAGTCATAATAAATTTTTCCATGACATCGTATCTAGTATATAATCTTGTTAGTACGAGACCTTACAGGGTTTTGACTCTCACACAAAACATATGTCAGAAGGCACATGCCTATGAGAAATATCCACATATGATCTTGAAATAGAGTAACCATCACTTAACAAATATGAATGATGCATTCACCATGTATGTTGTGAGATTTCTCAAAGGGAGCGATGAGCTCAGGTTATCCTCACAAGTTTCCATGTTTTAGAAATATGGATCCTTCTTCATGAATTTTGTAACTTTGTCATACATTAGGGTAGTTAGATTTAAATTTTCTCTATAAAATATTCATCGATACCTGAGTGATAATATTTGTGTGTTTAAACTCTACAGACAACTAGCTCACATCAATTGAAAGCTCAAGAGTAGCAAGAATAAATGTGTGTCTTTCCCCATCTCCTTTGGGAATATTTTCTCGCAAATATGTCATTGATGAATCCAATTTGGAGGCATATTTCTCTCAAATGAATGTCATTTCTAATACTTTTATTTCTAACTTTGACATCTAGAGCACCCCTAATATGTTTTACACTCTGAATTATATCATGTTCTGCAAGTTGAGGACTATTGGGTGAATTATGTCTATGATCATAAAGTTTGAAGAACATATATTATGAGGATGACAATTGATAAAATTAGGAAGTTTATCTTTGAATGGTTTGAGGAAGGAATCAAGATGATGGAACAAATTTTTACGATACATAGTACTGGCCGTGAAAGTTTCACCTTTTCCTTGGTTTTCTTAGAGCATCAGGGAATCTAGTGATATCAATAAGAGGACTGAGGTAGTGATTTGAAGATCAAGAAATTGGTTCAATAAAAATATAATAGTGTTCATCGATTCAGAGGCCTTCATACTCTCAAGAGATAAGCATATTCTCTCTTATTTGTGGGTTTAGTTGAGAAGGATTCAAGTTCATCTCATTATGAAAAGGTACAAAAGATAAATTCCATGGAATCAAGCCCATGCACCACAAGAAAAATCACAATAAGGCCAAATCATCTCAAGAGAATTTTTAAGACTTGGAACAAGGGGAGATTGAAATTCCTGAACTACCTGTCATTTAAATATCTTGTATCATTTTATCTTCCGTAGTTGTGTCTATCCAACGGGTCCATGACCCGCCTCCTCAACTAGAGCAAGAAAATGCTATCATACCCAACAATGAGCCTTAGATAAATGAGACATTATCATGGGTACAAGATATGATTAGGGGTGATATGTGCATGAACCAACAGGTGGTGGTCCCAGGACTTCCATGCCATGTCTCTGATGATTAAGGTCAAGAAAGGAAAGAAGATCAAATTTCCTCTCATTTCTTCAATGACACTGCAGGTAACCAATATATGGAGGTGTCTTGGCCCAAGTTAATTAAACTTCTTAGGAAGATGGCACCATCAAACTATGAAACTATCACTATTACACTCAGGACAATGACACATGAGGGTAATTCCCATCTATTTTATGATTATTCCACTCACCTTATCATGAGAAATCAGGAGTACAAGGAGAACCTAAACCAAACAGAAGACCATATCAGGACCATCACTTCATACATGCAATCAATATTAGAACCAAATTTTGCCACTCCTCTCCTGGATAAATAAGTTACTCCCATTAGAAACTTTAACCCTAATTCTATCAAAAAAATGTAAGGATTCACCATGTAGGGTAGAGAAAACAATAAGTGGGTTAACATGATCCTAGAAAAAGGGAATGTATTGCTTAAAAAAATCTTGACATTGTTGAATACATGAGCACAATGGCCATGAAAGTAATCATGATATGAGAGTGGATTGAAGTAGAGAAATATATTTGGGACCAAGTGTATCCACTTTTATTAAGATGGACAAGGTACATTTATCCTACTTGGTGAGAAAATATGTATTCTCTGACATCAGATGATTAGTCTCAGTCTAGGATCAAAATTTGGTTACTTGTTATGAAATGATAAATCATGTTATTTCCAAACTTGATTAATATGAGGAACAAGTCACAAATATGGAGAGGGATGCCACTATTGAGGTATAAAATCTTACAATGTCGGTGGTGAATGAAGACAATTCAACGAGATGATCTAATGAAGTCGTTTTAAGACCTATTCAAGAACAAGTCTAGAGATCCATTCTCATTCAATGAAGACATGTTGGAGTCCCTAGCTGAGATAAGAGAATTCATATATAACACCATGATAGGTCATATGTTTTTGTTCACATGATTGAAATAATATCAATGCTCTCTACAAGAGTTACATCAAATCACTAAGTTTTTTTACATCCCACAAGATGAGAAATTTGCACCTACGGTAGGGAGATATAGTAAGTAGTTTAAAGGCTTTGAGATTGATCTGAAGGGATTCTAAAAAATCCATTGGTAAGTAGGTGTCTATCGGTGGAAGCTTCTTCTACATTTTGAGTGGCTATATTATTCTCATCTTCATCCCCTCCTTCTCTTCCTTCATGTTCTAATACTTCATTGAGAGGATGCACTTTTTATTTTCATCTTACTCATTAATGTGACTATAGTATAAAATTTAAAAAGTTTCCCTTAATTAATAAAAGGGGACTTAATTTATTTTTTTAGGAAATTCAATAGTCACAAGATGGAAAGGCAAGTGAAAAGACATGTGGGGTAGGTGAAGATTATTTCCTAAGTCTATATAATGTAATGACTTCCCCATTCTTATGGGTTGTCAATTTTAAGTTCTAAGTAGATAACTACCAAGAATAAGAAAAAGATATATATATATATATATATATATATATATATATTTCTCTCTATTTTTCCTCTTTCCCTTGTATTGTGCAACTTTTTTAGAATGCCAATAAAGAAAGGAGTTTCTACTTTTTTATGAGTGAATAAGTGATACTTTGTGTTCATGGTTTTATCTTGTCTTGATATTGCTAGTGAATTTGTTATTCTTCTCAAATTGTGTATGTGATACTTTTTATTAATCCTTGTGAGAATATGAGTTTTCGTACTTGCAATATTGATCCCTCTCCTAATTTCTCACTCCTACTTCCCCACCTACCTAGAAAATTCATCCCTTGTACAAGATTGCAAGAATTTTCCACAAGTGCAATGCAGTATTCCTATTAGATCCTTGATGCCTAAGGCCAACAACATATTTATATTTTAGTTCACACACGATAAATGATCTTACCTTGGTGGTGCAAATTAACTTACAGTAATTAGTATGTTATTCATTAATCCATAGTCATTTATTGATCAAACCTAGAGACGTAAACTTTCAACACTACCAGTGATGTATACATAGTTAGAAGTATTCAAGAGATACAACTAAAGGATTTTGTTGTCACAATAACTAAAAATGTAATGTTGGAACTAAACTAGGTTGCAGATAAAAATAGATACTATGGATATTGAATAAAATAGGTAAAACAACTCATAAGTAAAGAAATAATTTTCTGAAACTCTAATCTACTCATGCACATAACTTAAAACAACATGGAAAAAGGAAAGGGGTTTAGTAAAACATGAGTGGGCCATACTTTGGTTATTATCCCTTCCTAAGGATTATGTCTACTAGTAAAATAAAAAGAACCCAATTTTTTTCCACAAATATGAATATTACAGAATACAACCTACAACAATTTCCTTCCTATGGATTGATATCTCTCTGAAGTCTTATCATTCTCATTATATTCCAAAAAGATGTGAGGAGAATTCTTTCAACTAGTAGTTAAATTTTGATTAAGTACCATATCATTCCCAAGAAATATGTGGTTTCTTATGCATATAATTAAAAGCTGAAGAAATTTTTTCTAATACATTAACATAACTAACTATTCATTCAAACAACTAGTTGTAAAATCAAATCAACTAGTTCCAAGTTGTAGTTGCAGAGAATAATTAGGAATTGGTATGATATCCACTCTTATTGACATAACTAATTCTTTACTAGCAGGTGAAAAATTAGGTGAAGAATTCTTATTAATAATCTTACCCAAAATCACAGTCATGTATGTATGCTTATTTTCGTTTGGCACTGTGTGTTTTGCTGCAGATGAGTCCTAGTTGTTGCATGTCAATTGTTGCGGGTGAGTTCTCTTTGCTTTATGGAAAATTTTCTTCAGCTGCATATTAGTGACAATACATAATAGCTCTTTGTAACAAGTATAAAATTTAGATAAAGAATTTAATAATCATTCATTGCATCAAAGAGATTAAAATGCACATTCAAAATCCATGAAATAAAGTAACTTAGTAATAATTATACTAATTAATATATAAGTTCCATAAACTTAAGTTCAGGTGGGAATGTCTTGACAGGATGACCAAAATAACAAAGTGTAAGGGTATACAAACATGAAAAACTATAACAGATGAGACAATTAAAACAATATTTAAAGGGTCTCATCACACCCCCAGACTTAATTTCTTGAATGAACTCATTCAAGATTTTCTTATTTATCCTTTTCAGCTTTTTCTTGTTTATCCTTTTCTTTCTTGGGGTCCACCTGGATGATTCTCTGAAGCTGTCTAAAATTAGTTAGCATGGATGTTCCCTCAGGTTTAGTAAATAAGTAGCCTGCATTCCTCTTGTAGTGCTCCATTATCCTTTCTTTCACTTCCTCGTTGAGTTCTCTATCCCCAGACCAATGAGGGATTGGATAGTGGAAAATAGGTGGATAGTATCTAATTAGGAACCAAGTTGGTCCACATCCCTTTACTACCTAAATATATGGGTTGACTTGCTAGAGAGTTGGGATAATATTTGGATAAGAATGCATTTCCTTCCTCTTTAACTCTGTTGACATCTCCTCCCATCTCCTCCTACATGCCTATACTATCTCAGTTGTGTTGTACTTAATGTGATCTCGACCTCATCATGGGCTTCTTCTCACATCATGTACACTCTCTACTTGATTTTATGTTCCTTCATGAACTTGCCATACTCTTCAATCATAGCCTTTGTATTGTTTTCCTCTTCCCTAATCATTAATGGTTTCTCTTTTCAAAAATACATATACTCAACCATCTACTTTCCCCTCTAAATTTCATTATTGAAATAAGAGCATAGTGCCCAGACTTGCACATCCCTAATGTACAGAATATGGATCCAATCTCTATCATATTCTAAGGCATAATTGAACATATACAACTCACAAAGAAGCAATTGTATTTCATGGGGCATCTTTAGATATATTCTGAAAAATGACCTTGCTCCACTAATGTCAAATGGAATATCACTATTGATACAAGTAAATTTTAACTACAACATTTTTTCTTTTAAGAAGATAGAGTAAACACTTGATGGTGGTCTACACTTGAAAATTTCATTTGTTACATGTATTGTGTCTTCTTGTTTCTTTTTCAATTGTGTAATTTCATTTTATTTTTCCCTTAGTTTCCTATCATTTTCTTCCAAATCTTGTTGATGTTGGAAGAGTAATTCTTCCTTTTATCTTTCCCATATTATTCTGTAGTTTATTACAATAGTTCTCAAATTTTTACACCCAATACTCTGAACTAGTCTGTGTTTCCATATTGTTACAGGATAGCCTAGGGAACTTTCTAAAGAATTCTTATATAATAACTTGTGGTTATAGGTTGGATGGTTGAGACATAGGGTCTAAGGATATATGAGTGATTGGGGGTCATCTATTTATGTTGTCTAAGTAGATTCTTGGGAAATCTCTACCTCAAGGTTCTAGAAAATGTTGTCAATTGTATCCTCTACATCAAGTGGTAACTGACTTTAGTACCAATGGCACTAGGTTGAGTTGTGGGTACTATTTCTAATGACACTTCCTTAGTTTTCTTCTCATCATCTGTAGCTACAGTTGTTTCTTCCTTACTTTCCTTAGTTACAAATATTCTTCATGCAACACATGAATAGTCTTTGTTTCCTCAAGTTTCTATGAACATTGGTTAAAATTTCAGTTTCTTCAAGAAATAATTTTCCTTCATGCATCATATGGGTTACCCCTATATGAATGACCTCTATTTTAATCTCAATGGATTCAATAGGGATTTGTGAAGTAGGTTGTGCACCTAAGTCCTATTTTTCTATCTTTTTAATTCCCCCAGGTTTTTCCTCCATAACCATGTCTACATTTGTTACTATGAAAACTTATTATTCAACTTCCATTGGAATGGCTTCGTCATTCCTACCTATCCTCTCCTCGTCACTGTCTAGAGTTATTGGAATATTTTTCCCAAACTTTGAAGGTTTTGGATTTTTGGTTTTGAGTCTATGGGATATTCTTCATTCCTCGAGGATTTGGAGGAGATTTCCCTTTTCCCTTGGAAGAGGAATATTCTATAGTTGAGATATTTAATAATTCCTCTGCAACAAGAAATCTTTCAAGAGATATAGGCCTGGGGCCCTGTTTTGGAAGTGATTTTTCTTCATTGATAGGTGTTTAAGAAGGTAGGGAAACTTTAAGATAAGCTGGGGTTTACAGTAGGAGTAGGATTTTCTTATGGAGACATAGAGAAACTATCTGAATTATTTATCTTCTTTTTAACCTTCGCTAATAGGTCACCAATATGTTCTACCCATGTGAAATTTCCCCAATTCAATGTAGGATGTTTTGTTGCTAATGCATACTTTACAACTAGGGTGACAAGACAATGATGAGAAAGGGAATACCTTCCCCTTTGTGACTCTCTACTCATCTTATTTAACCCCTCATGCAAGAAATTTGGTACATTCACATGTCTACCTTTCTTCAAATGATTTAACAATTTAAAATGGACAAAGTGTTCAATCGGGAATATCTACCCTCACAGGTGAAATATTTGATGATATAATTAGAAACATCTACCTAGAAAGGTTTTAGAGAAGTACACAATGTACCTTGTCTATCTCGCCATGAAGTTGTCATCTTCATCTACAAATTCTGCTCAAGCTTCTTTAGGATTAGCTTTCACAGGATATATTTCACCTTCTCCTAAAAAACTAGTTACTACAATCAGTATCTTGTCATCAACCTTAACTTGTAAACCTTTCAATGTTTCCTAACCATCCCTGAATGTAGTGGTGAATTCTACAACTATTGACTCATTAAAACCTTGAAACTTATTGATATAATCCATCTAGCCATTATCATGAAAATACTAAAGGATTTGTGGCTGAATCCATAATTATGAATGATTTGTTGGCTCATTCCTTATCAAATCCCCCATTGCAAATTTTTGCAACTCTGTGAACTCTGCAAAGTAGGAGATTTTCTTTTGGCACTGAGAATGCGAAATGCAAATGAACGGAAATAAAAAGTGCTCTATGTTTTCAAAAATTGAGTCTAATTACACACACAACTTAAAAGTGGAATTATTAATTTGAGTAGAGGTATGATCATGTGAAGTGATGGTTATTAGATGATGTGGGAGACATGTCACAAAAACAAGGTGGTGATACATTATTAACAATAATATTTAATTATCAACATGACACATATATTAATTAAATATAATTATTCTATCGATACTCAATTAAAGGAAATCGAGTGCACTTAACTCAAGATGGATATTGAATGATGCTAATGCGTGCCATGTTTGGATTTTGTGCCTATGGATGTATGCATGAGGTTGCATGCTAAGGTACCACATGGCTACAAGTAGTGTTTTTGTAGTTGATTTCATATAGAATGAACTCCATAATTAATTTAACTAATTCCTAGAGAGGAAGATTGAATTGTTCATACAAATGGATTCTTGAATATTCATATAATCAAGTTCTATAAAAATAAATTAAAACAGGGCTTTGGCTACATGCTACTACAAGTGGATGTTCTATTCTTTGCACCACCTCCTTTCATTAGAGATTATGCACTCCTTGCTGCAAATGCTCCAAATCCTACAAAATAGAAATGCTAATAAAATAAAACATGTTAGTGAGTGGTGTTGATCACCATGAGGGATGATCACATCACTTTTATTCCTCCTTGAGGTATTGGATAACATAAGGCCACTGAATATCTTGTTCTTCCAAAATATCAAAAGATGAACCAATAGGTGAATTTTTGTCCTCAATTCTAATGTTCTCATTTCCATCCTATTTTGGCCTCCTCTGAACTGTTGGATGAAGGTACTCTTATCAGTTGGATTTTTGTACAACCTCAATCTATGACCATTTACCAGTAGTTTGAATCTTACAAGATCAATGGTGGTGAGTTTCATAACTCCATTGGAAAATATCTTCTCAATCTCATATGGACCTAGCCACCTTGTCCTAAGTTTCCCCATGTGGTCCTTGTATTTGGAGTCAAAGAGAAGTGCCCAATCACCTTCTTAGAATTGCCTTGTTTTGATGAACCTTTCATGCCACTTGATCCTTTTTTTTTTTACCACCTCTATATTATGGACAACTTGCCTCCTCATTTCATCCAATTCATTGAGTTGAAGAACCCTTTGTCTTTGTGCTTCAAACAAATCTATGCCTAATTCCAATGTAGTTCTTAATGTCTTATGCTCAAATTCAATAGGGAGGAAAACAATATTACCATATAATAGCTAAAAATATGTGAATCCATTTGTTGTTTTCCATGTGGTATTGAATTCCCAAGCTTCCTTTGGAAGTCTTTCTGACCAATCCTTTCTATGCAGCGTAATAGTATTTGTCAATATGACCTTAATTTTTCTATTTGTTACTTCAACTTGTCCAAGATTGTGTGTGATAAGGTTTGGAATTCCTATTCCTGATTTCATATTCTATAGCTAAATCATCAATAAATTTAGCAATGAAGTAGGTACCTTGATCTGTGACAATCTCTCTTGGCACTCCATATCTTGTAAAGATATGGTCATATAGGAATTTTACAACTCTTTCACTCTTTTGATTTGGTAATGCCTTCACTTCTGTCCATTTGGTGAGGTAGTTTGTGCATACTAAGATATATCCTTTGTATTAATACACAAGATCAATGGGACCAAAAATTCCAATCCCCATTTAGTAAATGGTTACAATACTATACGAGGTTGTAATTGTTAGAGATCACAAGACTTGAGAGGGGGCTGAATTAGTCCATATTAAAATCTATAGAATAAAACACATCCATTATTCCTTAATTAGGTGTAATTATAAATCATAAACATTTAGTTAAAGTTCATGCCGATAATAGAACACTAAACACAAAATGTATATTGGGAAAATCTTTCGAGATAAAAACCCACTTGAAACCAAGGCTTTATTAGGAACACCGATTCTAAATTATACAATGGTTTCAGTTGAGCACCCACTCAACCTGTGAAGCACCAAATTCATAACTTCAAGAAAAAAACTCAAAGATTTATTGACCATCCACTCAATGAATTTAGCAAGAACCAACTTGCGAGGAGCACCCACCCCTGTTATCTAGGCACCCACTTAGAAATATTATCCAACACTTACAAATTTTATCACATAGAGTCAATATTTCTTAAACAATTAATTATGACCACTTTTTTATATCATTTCTACACATTTCACTTACAATGTTCTCTACATCCTCTTCCTCCGCTTCTCAAAGCTGGTCCGAACCTCTAATTTACACTTTTTTCCTTTACTTTAGCTCATATGTTTCAATTTTTTCAACTCTCTCTTTGTCCTTATGTCGTTCTTAGAATTCAAACTCATCAATTCTTTGCATAAGAAACTTTAGCTATACTATCTCTCTCTCTCTCTCTCTCTCTCTCTCTCTCACACACACACACACACACACACACACAAAACACAAACACACACACACACATGACTTTGTTTCACCGATTCTTAATAAATTAATGAAACAGATAAGGGTAGTAGGCCAAGGAGGAATACCTATTTGTAATGTTGGTTGAAGGTTGTGTACGCATTCTAATTTCCTAATCCAAGTTGATTGCGAGAGCTCCCTTTTGGCTAGGAGGAACTACCTGAAATGTAAAACAATACCACCAAATAGAGTTAAACAAAACAATGAGTGGACTACCTAGTGGAAGCTAGATCTGGGAAGCATGATACTTCTTGAACATGATGTCAATCCACTTTTATATAACAATATTAATGCTAGTTAAATCATACATGAAGTAAATATCCTATTGAATTGAAATGATTTACATATATCATACAAAACAATAAGAAAGGTCATGAAAAAGGTTGTTTAAGGTCAAAATGGGAGGGTTGATATGTCGGTGTTGAGTTACAGGTTTGCTACAAGCTCTGGGTAAGGTCTAGTAAGGATTAGAAATGGTTCTAGGCTATTGGGAAGTGGGTAGTAGCTCACTGGTCTAAGCTATATTACGGAACCACGATGAAGGTGTCGTCGAATGAACGATATCGGTTAGGTAGAGAACAATTGATGTTGGTTGGATAACCGATGTCGGTAGGGGAAATTAGCATAAAGTTTCTATAATTGATTTTCTAGACTCCATGTGATTACACAGAGGTTGAAAATGGTGAGGATGTGAACGTAATATGGTTCGAAGACTCAGAGATGATGAGGATAGGGTGAAAATGGGTGAAAATTCTAGGTATGATCAGGTGATGGGTTGATGGAAAGAAGGAAGTATATGGGTTTGGAGAGAAATAGACTACAGAGATGAATAAATAAATATACACAAGGAAACTATATATTTAGTGTAGAGATGTTAAATACTTACTGGAAATTGGATTGGAGAACGTAGGTGATGAAGACAGTGAAAGTAGTGATCCGGAGAGAAGATTCATTGTATTCGTGCTATGGTAGTTTGAACCTTAGTGCTTATCTATTGTGAATCTGTGATCGTGAAGAGGATGATGGATGGTTGCTGATGTTGGTAGTGCTCCTGTGTGGTTTATTTTTCCTGAGTGCTCCCACTCTCGGAAGAATGAGATCTTGAATAAAATTCAAAACCTTGGAAAATGATTTTGGAAACGTATTTAACCTAACCATAAATGGTTAGTGACTAAATTTGGTTGATATATAACTAACGTCGGTCAAGGCGGGAATATCTAGGTTGGCCAAAATAGCCATATTGTTGCTATTTTTGGTGTGTTATCCAACCTTGTGTTGAGTCTTGAGTGATAGATCATGACAAGATATGTAGGAGTCATTTTAGGTTTGTTAATAGGAGTTAATTCTAGCTTTAGACTAAGTCCTAGTTGGTGAGGATAGGTTTAGACTCGGTCTTAGGTCATTAATGAGGTTTGAGTGAGGTGGCTAGGTGAGGTGGTTAAGTGAGGATAATAATTAATTTAATTAACATGTGCACTATGGGATATGAATAGTACACATGGTTAATGAATAGGTAGAATATGGTTAATTTAATTACCGGGGTTGTAAGGGGAGTATGACCCAATTTTAGTGTCTACATTTTTCCCCTTTTTTGTGTAGCTTGTATTTGTAAGCAACGCTTACAAAAACTAGAAATTGATGTTACAAGTGTGAATGGAGGTCATATTTCCCCAAGTTGTATGGAGATGATTCCCCTCAAACTAGGAGATGAGGAGGTGTTGGATGAGTCGGTGAGTGGTTTGATAAATGTGTAAGTGATGAAAGTGAAGGTAGGTGGGTTATAGGTAAGGGTATGGGCAATTTCGGTAATGGGTAATGGTCAAATTAAGGCATAGGTAATGCAAATCAAACACATGCACATGTATAAAGCTGTGACACGATTACAAGTAAAGAGCATACAAACTCTACATCATCCAAGGTTGATAGGTTTATCCAAACAAATTTGAAATGATTCAGGTATCTAGGGTACAAGATATGGTCTAGAAACATAACTTAGGTTAGGTGTAGGACCGTTTAGGTATGATTCAATAGGCTAAAGGTGTGGTCGAGATGAACAACATTTCAATAGGAAAGGTAAGGTCATTAGGCTAAACCACATGGGTAACAACATCACAAGGTATAACAAGTACATAAGTTCAAAGGTCACAAAATGTAGTTCCGGTTAGGGTATGTAGGTCATGGCACGGGTAAGGCTGAGGTATAGGTAAATAACATGTCCCTAAATGTAATTAAGGAAATGTATAGGTAATGTAGGCTTGTGGGTAAGGTGTAATAGGTGTTGGTAGGGTCAAAAGGTATGTGGTAGTAATGTTTTTAGGCCAAAATGGGTGAAATGTGGGTGAAAAGGTAATGGAAGGTAACCGATGTCAGTTTGGTAGGGCACGACATGACCAATGTTGGTCATGTCAATTTGGGGTTAAAAAAGAAAAATCCATGTTTTACGGATTCATTTTGACTTTTCCATTTTAAGAAAATGACAGAAGAGAAAGTGAGGAATGAAAAACAACAAGATCTGAAGCATTGAGCTAAGTTGGTGAGCCACATAGTAGGTGATTGGTTTGAGTGTTTTCATTGGTTTGGTGGAGAGGAGGTGATTTGAGCATGGAAGAGGTGGGAGACAGTTCGGGAGGTCCAGCACGGAGACCAGAGGTTCCACCCCATAAATGAAGTCACATAGAGGTAGATGGAATTCTCTATTTTGTTATTTGATTAAAGTTTGGATAAAATGAAGAAAAGGGGGTATGGGGTTTGTATTTTGACATACAAGTGAAAAATGGGTAAAATTGATATCGGGAAAGGTAAATGTAGGTTAAATAGGATGGTAGATGAATATAAGGTAAATTGGGGTGGATTGGGGTAGGTTTTAGGTAGGATTTAGGTTAATTTTAGGTAAAATGGTAGATGGGGGAATGGGTTTTGATTTTTTATTTTATGTGACAAAGATTGACATCGATCAAGGGTTCATGGATGTCAGTTGGCCTTGGCTGAAATCAATCAAGGATTATGTGTGATGTCGCTTAAGAGTGACCAATGTCAGTCAGCTTTAGGGGCAAAGAGGTAAATAAAAGGGATATGGTGGGAGGGAAAGATAGGAAAGAAGATGTAAATGAAGGTTTATGGAGAGTGAGTAGGGTAATAAGTGATGTTGGCAATGTGGGGTGGGGAAGTAGGTGAACTGAACTAGGATAGGTAAGAATGGTAAGGGTTAATGGGTGTAAAATTGGGTTGGGGAAAAGGGGTAGTTGGTAGGGTTGGTGTGTGGGTATGGTGTAATAGGTAATAAGTGTGTTTGGAATACATTTTACGGTAAATAGGTATGTTGGGTATTAGGGGTATTGGGTAATAGGTAAGTTGATAATAGGTAAGCTAGGTAATGGGTTTATGGATATGGTCAACTCTTGATAATGTTGTGTTGGAATGATGTAGCATAGAAACCAGCTCGGATGCATGATGATACAATCATTATTGGTACAAATGCGATCTAGTATGACCATAGAGGAGTGGGAGCATATGACTGAGGTTAGGCTTATTAGGGTCTCGACGCTATAGGTGGATAGTTTGTGATCATAGTATGATGGTTGCTCTCATTGACAGATGGGATTTAATGACCAATACCTTCCACCTTCCGATAGGTGAGATGACCGTCACCTTAGAGGATGTGTACCAGATCCTAAGGCTTCCTATTGTAGGGGAGCCTCGATTATGGAGACATGTATGAAGCCTACCCATAGGAGACAAGGCTATCTGTATTGCTGATGGAGGCAGTAGGTTACTTTTCTTTACCATATTCTTAAGGTGGGAGATTCCCATGAGCATTGATGGGAGTGCTCCAGGATATGATGGAGGATAAAATTGGATTTTCTTGGGCACCAACATTCCTAGTGCAGCTATATAGGGAGCTATGGGCCTATGGGAGATTACGGTGGTTCAGGATGTGTTGTACATTTTTACTACACTGTTGGGCATATAAGCACATTATATGTTTACACCTAGTGGTTCTCGCCACAATAGGATTGGTTAAGGGGTGTCTCGTTCGAGTTGTATATAAACATTAGGTACCATATGGTGGGTAGCCGAGGGTGGCTAGGGCCACATATGATGTTTCATACTACAGGAAGTTGCTGGAGGGGATGTCAAGAGTTGATATTATGTGGAGGCCATATATTGGCTATCCCTCATATAGGGGCATGGTAGAGGAGTTAGAGGAGCTCCAGTTATTGAGGTGGATACATGGGCATCATGCTGGTGAGCATGAGATGATACTTATATACAGACTTAGATGATAGTTTGGGTTGCCATAGGACGTGCCTCCACTTTTCCCACAATACTAGAGAGATGACATGGAAAGACCCATGTCTCCACCTTGACCGAGTGTGCCAACAAGGAAGGAGGAAAAGGTGGTACATAGGCAGGTTGATTATGTTAGATTCACTGATGGATATAGGTAGTGGTGGGTGGCACAACTATAACAAGCACCACTAAGACAAGAGCATCTAGATCTAGCTACCATCACGGTGCAAAGGGATACGTGCACGAGGTCGTGGTTACCTTGCAAGCATAGATCGTAGGTTTACAAGGGAATATCATAGGGTTAGAGGCACAGGTAGCCACTTTACAGGCGGGTGATGGTCCTATATGACAAGGTAGACAGGGACATGCACCGTGTAGGGTGGAGATGGATATGGGGACATGTATCCTCCCTACATGTGCAAGTAAAAGGTTTACAAGGCCAAATGGCCATGCACATGGAAATTTTTTGGCCCTAAAAGCCTCGGTTGCATCACAGGTTCCTCCATGAGCTCAAGGACATGGTTCCATAGTACATGCAGCAGCGGTGGGATAGGTAGGAGGACATGGATCAAAGGTATAGGGATGTAGGCTAGGATTAGTAGGCTAGATCTCACAGGTAATTGTGAGATATATAGCACCATCTCAGATGGTATCAATGGTGAGGTTCAAGGATTCCCTAAATGAGGCACGTTATTATCAAGATCACTGAAGAATGCTAGGACAAATTTCCCTTACTATATTGAGTTCGGGGCACATGAAGCAATGAGTGCAAGGACTAGATCCCATACTCATAGCTCAAAGAGCACAGGGGGCAAGTGATCCCAAAGATATGGTCGGGGAGAGGATATGATTTTGTGGAGGTTAGGCTCAGGTGAGGGCTAGGTGGAGATTAGACTAAGACCTATGGAGGGTAGAGAGATGTTGATAGTGCGGCAAATAGGTCAAGAGGAGATAGAGGAGATGGGTCGGGAGGATATCAGGTGGGGTGATGATTAGTTCGGATATTATCAATTTGTATATTTTTGATATATATGGCTTGCATGCCAACGATATAGCAAGGATTTATATGATATTTTTATGATTTTGATTTTTATACTTGGCCTACGTGCAAAAATAGTGAGGTTGTATCTAAGCAATTTGAGATACTTGTATTTATTTGTATCTGTGTACATATGTATTGATACACACACTTTCTTATTTATATAGATGATGATATTTATGGTATGGATGATGTACTTGTTTTAATTTATATTATTTTTTTTATATCAATGGAAACTAGGTGAATTAGACGTGATTGAGTTTAGGTCATTTAGGCATGGTTGAGTTAGGTATAGGCATGATGGATTTTAGGTGATTTAGGCAAATCAAGGTAATGTAGGCATGATCGAGTCAATTATATTCATGGTCTGGTCATGTTTTTGGGTTTGATTGAGTTGAGGTCATTTATGAATGGTTGAGTTTAGGTCAGTTTAGGCATGCTTGATTTTAGGTCAATTAGGTATGGTGAATGGAGGTCATTTAGGTATGGTTGATTTTAGGTGTCGAAGACCTGATCCTGTATTAGGAGAATCAACTTGTAATGAAGAAGGTTATTGGTAAGAGGTGAGAAAAAGAACCACATAATTGATAAGAACCATAACGAGTCTACCTTATCAAAGATGAGCTTATGAGTGTAAGACCCTAAAGGCGTTGCATGATTAATTATTCTAAGGGTGAAGAAAGTCACATGATCATGAAATTTTACATTTGTGGCACATCCCTTAGGCGAACAAGAAATTAGGGTGAAAAGCAAAATAGGTGAAAACATGTTGGTTTTAGTGTAACCTAGTGTGAGACAACATGCCTATTTGGTAAGAGACCCAAGATCAAAATAGGCAAGTCCATGATGAAAAATTATATTTTCCTTTTTACTTTTTTTTTTAATAGACTGATCGATGTGGAAAGTCTATATAGGATGAGTATATTATCTCCTTGACATAATCATGAAGCTAATCGATGCATGAAGCTTCATAATATTTAATTTATTTTTTTGCAAGAATAGTCTTCTTTTTATGATAGACTATGTACAGATAATAGCTAGCTTTGTCTAGTTGTCCTTCGAGGAGAATTCTATTTATAGCATCAAGATATAAAGAATAGATTATCTTATTGAGGGAGTCATTTTTTTCTATAAATTTGACTCAAGGAGTGGAATCTCATTTTACTTTTGAAATTATTTTGTTTTTAGACTTTTAGGTCAAGGACAAGAGTATAGAGAATAATAGTCTCTTGTGTTGAAGACAAAACCATAGCACACAAAGGTTAAGTATGAAAGAAATGGTTTAAGGAATGAGAGACCATGGGATTCCATCTTGAAAAAGATGAAAATTATTCATGAGAATCATGCCATGAGTAGAGCCGTGGTACTTATATTGAAGATAAGTCTAAAAAAGTGATGGGTAATCACATGATTCTTATTTAGTTGGTGATCCTTAAAAGAGGTGAGAGGAAGGTTGATGGTGCTCAAGGGATGTGCATTTAATAGACATAATATGATATAGGACTTGATTCAACAATAGAATGGTCAAATATGCAAGACATTGAGGGGCTTAGGTTTGATTTTACCTTCAATTGAAGATAAACAATATGCACCTAATCCATAGGTATGAGTAATGATATAAGGTCCAATCTAATTAGGATAACATT
Organism: Taxus wallichiana var. yunnanensis; assembly: GCA_018340775.1. NCBI lineage: Eukaryota > Viridiplantae > Streptophyta > Pinopsida > Cupressales > Taxaceae > Taxus > Taxus wallichiana. Next base: position 522,451,156 of record CM031238.1, read on the forward strand.
TCCCGTTTAATTTTTCCTCTTTTGTTACATGTTGATTTTCCTTGAATGAGGTCACTAACTTAGAAGGTTTGTTTGTGGACACATTTATCGTAGGCAGTTTTGATACGTTTTTGCTAGATTTGGAGATGATCGAGAGAATTAAGACAACATTTGTCTAATAACTTGAGTTGTGCTAAATGGTCCTAGTGAAAGTCATCATCATTGAGCATCTCTTTGAGTGATATACAAAGGGATGGACTCTAGACTTCAAGAGGTAGGACAACCTATGTACCGTAAACTAGAGAGAAAGGTGTGACAACGGTTGAGGTGTGAATACTTGTATGCAATACGCCCGTAAGGTAAAGGGAATATGCATGTCAATCCTTTCTAGTATCACTAACTACTTTCATAAGAATTTTGTTTAAGGTTTTGTTGGTTGATTCTTCTTGGCCATTGGTTTGAGGGTAATAGGGTGAAGAAAAAATAACTTTAATACCAAAGGCATCATAGAGTTTCCATAGGGATTTATTTTTGAACTATTTTTTGTTATCAGTGATGAGGCGGTGAGGAACACCAAGGTGAAAAATGATGTGATGATTGATGAATTCACATATTTTCTCAGATTTTGTAGAAATAAGAGGTATGGATTCAACCCATTTAGTGTAGTATTCACTGGCAGTGATAATCTATTGATGGTTTTGTGAAGAATGAGGATTGATCTCTCTGAAAAGATGAAAAGCACATTGAGAGAAAGGCCAAAGGTCTCATGCGACCTGTAAGGCGTGTCTAGGTGTGTGATGAAGATTAGCATATTTTGGAACTTCACATAACATTTGACATAGTCACAAAAACCAAGGTTTAGGGTTAGACAATAATAGCCCGAGTTGAAGGATGCATTTAGCAAGCAGCTAAAGCACTAAAGTGACCTCCAAAAATTCCATCATGAACTTACTTGATGGTGTAAGGAATTTCATAACTTGTAAGGCATCGTATGAGGATACCGTCAAAGCCCTGTTTCACCATTTTCTTTACATTTTTGAATGTGACAAAATAGATAAGGGTAATGGACGGGGATGAATACATGTTTATGTTGGTTGGTTGAAGGTTGTTGCATGTGTTCGACTTCTCGATCCAATGTTGTTGTGAGATCTTCCTTTTGGCTAGGAGGAACTACCCGAAATAGAAAAAAAGACCACCAAAGAAGATTTAAATGATATATAACAGTGGACTTCCTAGCGTATGCTAGATACGAGAAGTGTGATACTTCCTAGATGGTTTTCAATCCACTGCTTAAAACAACTTAATATGAGAGATAAAGAAATTTCTAGTGTAGTTTATATGATTTAGGTATCTCATTCAAGCACAATAAGCAAATATAACATAATAGGCTAGGCTATGGTCAGATCTAAAAGGTAGGTAGTTGTCGTGGTCTTTGGAACTGGTCAAGGTCAAGTTTTGGGTTGTTTGGATCACTTGGTAAAAGGTAGGTTGGTTATGTTATTGGTGTGTGCAAGTGTTTCTACAAATTTAACCAAACTTAAAGCAAGAAAGCTACCACCTAAAAATAGCTTCCTAACCTAGTTAAAAATGGGAAATGTGCACCATCATGATGAAGAAGTGAGCAAGTCCTACCCTTTAAACATTAATAACTTTGAATCTAATCAAAACACAATGTAAATGCATGAACTCTATTCCCCTTAATTGCCTAATTTAACATTAAAATGGACCTAAATAGTCCAATGGCAATCAAATTATAATTTCTTGCTTTGATCCTTCAATGGATGCTTGGGTGTGAGGCTTAGCTCTTCAAGAATGGAGGATGGAGGGCTCAAGAATGACAAAAGGCTATTAGTATGAAACTATGTGCTTACTTTTGTCTCTTGAGAGATTTAGGTGTAGGTATAAAGGTAGAAGGAGGGCTCCTTATATAGCCCAATGGATAGAGGAAGCACTTCATCCCTTTGCATGTGGGATAAAGGTAAAACATGATTAAGGATGGATAAGGTGGCTTTATTAAAAGTAACCTTACTTTATAAGGGTTTAATTTATGCTTAACAAGTCATGGGAGTTGGAGGTGCTTTAATTAATCGAATGTGATTGACTAATAGGTAGATGTGAGCTTATAGAAGCCAATCGGAGGAATATTAGTATGATTTAGGATATTAGAAGGGGATTAAATCAATTAAACATTGATTTACTAGTTAAATGAAGGGGAAGACTAATTAATTAATAATAATTACTTAATCTAGATAGAAGAGGTTATTAATTAAGGGAAGGTTGTTAATTAGGTTGTTAGCTAGATATTCGACTTAATCAATTAGCGTATTGTAATTAATTAATGATAATAAGAGGGAATATGAGTTCTTTTGACGATATGTCATCTATTTGCAAGAAAGGGGATAATTAGTGCAATTTAAGTAGTTAAATTACTTAGGCATAATTATAGGTGTCTACATTTGCCCTCTTTGGGGTGGCATAAGTGACACCACTTCAAAGATAGTATGTAAGAAAATTTTGAATGGATAGAAGAAAAATTAGTATGAGGGAGAGATGCCCTCGAGTGCCGATGGGGTGATGGAAGAAGTCGATCGACAATCGAAAAAAAGGTGAGAAATAGGTAGAAGAATGGGGATGAGGTAGGATGCCCCAACGAGAGAGAAAATTAGGGGTGAAAGGGAACTAACATAGAAGAAATATGGATAAGGGGAGAGAAGAGCTTAGCCTCCAGCCACTATTTATTTAGAACCAATTTGAGGTCATCATATTGCCATAGGAACTACATCATCTGTCCTTATGAAAAATATAAGCATACGACAAAGGTAGAATGACATTAAAAATCCATACTACGAATAATTTTCCATTGCTAAAAGTACCAACTCCATGCAACATACAATAATGCAATGCAATACGAGAAGGAAACAAGATAATGTAACATGGAAAACAAGTACGAATGCACATATCCAACCCAACAATAATCAAGACAGTCGTAAAAATGTTTTGTTATCAGTCCTGAAGAGATCCACAATTTCGTGATTGATGACGAGGGTTAAAAATGATGCCCCGAGTAAGGATACATGCAAGGGAAAAAATGACAATGGACATGGCAGTCCATGAAAAGTGTTTGTACGCCACTTAAATAGCACCGAGTGCAACAAAAGTGCCCCAGAGTACAAACGAAGCAAGCAGCTAGCTTTGTGAATGGTTGTGAATCCAATGATCCATGAGTTGTATTAATCAGGGAAGATGTGAGACAAACCAATAGGATATGGAGAAAATACCATGCGCAAGACACAAGTTTTAGCCATAATAAGCAAGTTACCATTTTTGTAGGGTTTTTCCTTTTTAGGATTTTGTTGAAAACTTTTGCCCTATTTTTGGATTTTTGATATATATATATTATTTTTATTGTTTTTGCTTTCCAAATCATGGTGAACAGTAGAAGAAAGTAGAAGAAGAAAGTGAAGGACCTAGGGGCAACAGAAAGTGCCCTAGGTAGAATAAAGAATAAAAAAATGACAAATAATGCCTTGTTTAATGGAAAAATTAAGAAAAAAATAATTATTTGAAAAATAATTATTTACGAGAGTGTGAAGAAGAATAAAAATTGCCAGGGAGAAATAAAATTGCCCGAGGGAGAAGAAAGGGGTATCGGATAGCAAAAAATGCCCCAATATGGTGAAAAAGAGAAAAATAATTATTTAATAAAAATAATTATTCCACAGCGAACAGAGGAGAAAACGACGATCAAAACGGGTCTTTTGGCCTTTCGAACGGTGAAAAACAGGTTAATATACCCCACTGGGGGTAAAAACATCACGACTAATTCATTTTAACTAAGCAGTTGAGAAAATTTTACTGTGAGGCTCTGACACTCAGGAGAACCATGGTGATCGCGAAACTATTTGAGGTGCACGGATGCGATGCTGGGGTACCAGTGGCACACAGATGATGGCCCCTTTGTGAGTATCAAAAATTTCTCATTAATTTGTGTCATTAATGCCCTAAATTAGGTCTTTAGGAGTAGACAAACATGTAGGCATGCTTGCATGCAAGCGTAGGCATGGGATAGGCACGTAGGCATGGGATAGGTCACGCAGGCGCCACTTTGGGGGCATAGGCATCCTTTTGAGGGTACAAGCATCCTTTTGAGGGTGCAGGCACTAAGTTGAATGTGCGCACATGCGCAGACATAAATCACACATACGCGCGCACATGCACACATGCACACATGCCAGAAATGGGGCACACATGCAAAAAGCGTGGTACAGGCATGGAGAGGTGGGCACACACACATAGGAGTGCACGTGCCCAAGCTCAGGCACCAAATTGGTGGTGAACATGCCAAAAGGGTGCGTAGGCACCTGAAAGAGGGCGCACACACTAGAAGACACATGCGCATAAGTGCGGGTGCAGAAATGTGCGCACATGCCAAAAAGGGCACACAAGTGCCTTAGATAGGCAAGAAAAGATAGGAAAGTGTCACAAAATATGATACTTAGTAGAATTTTTAGGATTTTTGGGTTAACCCTAAAAGATGAGATATATTTTTAGAAGAAATTCTAGGAATTGATGAGTTGTGCGTTATTTTGTAGAGAGGACTACCAGTTTTACAGATGGGAGAGTATCATTCTTGGATTACCGAGTTAGAGGGCAGTATGCACCGGCATGAATAGCGAGCCATGGTGATATTACTTGAGGCAGTGGGGTTGGGCCCCGTGGCTCGGATGCCTTCTATTGATCGATCATGGCCTATTGACTACACTAGTTGAGTGATGGCATAGTGAGATTCAGTGTTTTAGGCTGCCCACAGGAGAGATGACAGTGACCATTGAGGATGTTTGGTGATTCTGCATGTGCCCATGATGAGTACTTTGATTGAGTACAGTTTGGATGCAGGGCTGATTAGAGCAGCGTACAGTGCCGTATTTGGGGTCGATGACATCCCACATGATGGGATGAGTATAGCTCTACATGAGTGCATTTCTGACCTGACATTGCATCAGAGACCTCTATACATTATGGCTCTTATCAATGGGTTCCTACTCACTGATAAGACAAGGACTTCATTCTCGAGAGGATTACTGCCATTGGTTTATGGCATTTACAGTGGTGAGAGATATTGTTGGGCAAGTGTATATTGGCCCACTTATACTGGGATTTACATCTGATTACATACCACGGTCAGAAGACCATGGGGCCAGCATCATTATTACAGATATGGTCATGGGATCATATTGCTATCGGGTGCTTGTGGGATCTTTTTGAGTCTAAGATCCCGAGGAGCCATCATACATGGCTTGGGTAGCAGCTAGTGGAGATGTACGTGGCCATCTTGGCAGAATTTTTAGATATAGGTGGGAGTTCGACGAGCTAGCAGTGATAGACATCATTTGGCATTCATACAGTCACTTCCAGTGGCCAAAGGACACCACAGAGCTTAGCGTGTGCTTGGTGGAGCACTTTCTTATTAGTAGCCGCAGCTATATCATGGAGTTTTATCGTGTTAACAGTGCAGCGTGATAGCTCGAAAAAGTACAGTGGGGTCCCCAAAGAAGATATCTAGCATGCTCGCAAGGACTCGAGAGGCGCACCATGGGGCCTCATATACCAGTTGCCCAAGCTGAGGCTATTTTCACACATGTGGTCCCCCATGTATGGGACCCATAACGATAGGTGAGAGACCCGGGGACCACAACTGATTATGTAACATGGTACACGGCGTATTAACCCGACGTCTCACCATTCCGCATTTATCTTGGGTAGCAGGCATTTTCCCACCCGTAGAGGTACGACATGGGGTAAAGTGTAGGGCTAAAGCAAGTGGCACTGGGCCCAACCCAGAGAATCCCTTTGATGGTATCCCATGAGATGGACAGTGGTGCCACATAGGAGAATAGGACCGAGCTGCAAGGCCCAATACAAGCAACCATGCAACCACCCAGAGGTAGGGTTTTTGAGCAGGACAATATTCTAGAGCACCTCAGTGACTAGCCCCTGAGGCACACACATCCTCCCGGCCCGGTGACACGAGATAGCCACAACACAAGTGTATGTACAAAGCAACTCATAGCCGAGAGAGACATGGCAATAATTTGAGAGAGACAAGGCTTGAGGTTAGTGTGTGACAGCTGTAGTAGAGTGTGATGAGGCCCGAGCTCACATTGTGACTTTACTATCGTAGTGGGATCGGGCTTGAGTCCAAGTTGGATCAAGCATGGGCCTAGGAGATGATAGAGTTACATGGTAGAGCCAAATCCGAGAGACAATAACACAGGGGGCACAAATATTGATCCTCCTTCATCAGTCCCAATCACAAGTGTGCATGGTCATTACATAGAGAGATCATGTGTATGCACACTCACCGAGGGACCAGGCCCGCTCTGAGATACAAGCGATGACCACAGAGAGAGATCAAGAGGTTGCTACCTCTAGAAAGGCCGAGGTAGACCTGGGAAGAGATATACGTGAGTGAGATACTTCCCTTCAGGAAGCACTCGCCTTAGGAGATGTGGACCTGATATTCGACACCACTAGGCTTGGTGGTGAGGCCCTCTTTTACAGGACTATATATTACAGAGTCGTGCCGCCAGAGCAGCGAGTGACACTGCCAAAGCTATCAAGGTTTAGTGCATCAGGATCTTAATCACAGAGGTCGGGTCGATCCACTAGATCCGTTAGACACCCTCTACAAGAGCAGCCGATGAGACAAACCCCATCCCACCTCTCCGTAACACCTTGGACTGTAGTTACTTCCTCCTGAGCATACAAGTGTTGATATGTGATTTCTTTTGTAAACAGGATGTGTTCCTTTGATTGAGAAGTCATGCTTGATATGGACTGTATCTTCTTTAAGATTGCAAATCTTGACTGAGTCAGAATATGATTGGACTCTTTTATTTCTTTCATTTTACACCTGAGTTTAATCGATCTTGGAATTAATTATGGAGTTATCCATCTATAAGACCAAGCCTTGGATCGATGGTATTGATCCAAGTGGTGCTTTAAGCTTATTCGTGATGAATTAAAATTATAGACCTTAAGCAGGTTAGTAAGGTCTGGATGCATTGAATAAGCTAGTCCGGAGTATAACTCAGGCTGATCGTATTAGATGGATTGGTTCCCGATATCGTAATATATCTGGAAGGTCTTGATCGTGGACCAGGTGATAATTCAGTTACATAAAATTCTATAGCCTATTGGCAGTACAGGAGTGAACCCTGTTCGTGAATGTATGTTGAAGGTTCTTTTTCTGAGCATTTGAAATATTAGACCTAACTGGATTTGTTAAGGTTAGTAACCTAAAACTAAACCTAACCTAGGGGTTAGATTAGTGTTAATCTAACCTAGACCTAGGCTAAGAGCTAATGTTCTAAGTTAGTATCTATGCACTAAGAGGTTAGACTAGGTGTTATCCTAAATCCTAACCTAAGTTACTAACCTAACTATTGAACAAGGAAGAAGGGGACCTATGGAAGGGTGCGAACCATGGGCGGCAGTTTCTATGTCATTAAATGCATGGATAAGCATGAGGGACAGGTAATTTGGTGGAGGTTTTTAAAATAGCTAACTTGAGCCAACGTGGGCAGGTTGCCAAAGTTGGAAATGGTCTTTGATGTGCATTTGTCCATCGCCAACTATGGCGGTCGGTGGCAATGGAAATTTAGCGAGAAATTTGGAGTAAATGTCATTTATGAACTCGGTCTTCGAGCTCGGGTTTCACGGGAAGGCATGCAAAATGGAAAGTTAATGGTTTGTTTGGTTTTTCAAGCACTCGGTTTTCCCTCTGCCTCTGCATTCACCTTGGTTCTTCGCACCAGTCTTCTTGGAGTTGCATGGCAAGTATGAGCGTAACTAGCTCTTTTCTCTGGCAAGGAAAATTTATAAGTCATGGAAATAGCAAAATTTTGTTGGTGGATCTAACTTGGAAAAGAAGGAGAAGGTTCGAGCTCTTTCAGTGGTCTGCTTCGAAATTTTAAGCAAATAACCAGGCATGTTAGGCCCTAACCTTTAAAAATCTTGCTTTCTTTCAAGTGATTTCATTAGAACAACTCTGTTCAGATGATTTATGGGTTTAGATGATTTTATGGTAGCTTCGGGTGATTTTGTTACTGTATCTTCTTGCTGTTCGATTTTTCAAGTTTAACCCTTGATGGGTGTGTGTTGTATTTCGAACTGTTGCTCCATTTTATTGTGTTTTGCATTCCGGCGTAAGTCTGTGAAATGTATGCTTGAAAGATACTTGACCTGCTCTGTGAGAACCCAAGTATTGTTCCCTTGTTGGGTTCAGGCTTCAGTTGATACTTGTCATTGATGCTTGTGGTCGTTACTTGTCGGTTAAGATACTGTTGGACTTTTGATTGATGTTCAGTATATCTCGACTTCCTTGTAAGTTCTGTCATGGTTATTATGGATGGTGGATACAGAATCTTGTTGGATTTCGCTATGATATTTAGGTGATATTGAATGGAGAATTGACTGTGTTTCAGTATTTATTGCGACCCTGTAGAAGTTGTTTCTCCATCCCTTGTGTTGTAATTGCGGGATTTTAACTCGATGATAGTTGCATTATATTTATTGTATTCAAAACGACTCTGTGGAGTACATTGAAAGATTCGTATAGTATGGACCACTGTTGAAGCTTTATATCTTTGAATATTGGTAATTTGATTTTGTCAGAGTCTTGAAGGAGTAACAGGTAATACGACCTCTGTTATTTTGTAATGAATTTTTGGTACAGACTCTTTGGGTGTATTTTTACGTTTCCTTTCTGTGTAAGCTTGAGCGAAAAATATTGAAGAGGCTCAATTGGATTCCTTATTGCGAAATCAGTATTTAGTTTTTGTTTAAGCTGATTTTAAATGTTTACCATTGTTGTATGATTGGAATCATTTTTTATCTTGTTTACTATTGTTGATTCATTGAATCCTTGAAAGGTAACCAGTGTATCTACCTCTAATTAAGCCTGATTCGGTACACTGTTGTTTGTGACACTGTTGGGGTTCCTTGAGTATAGATAGATATCATGTGTCTTGGCTCTGTAAAAGTGGGTCGTGAAAACCATACTTCAAACTCTGAATGCGTCCAGATGAGAATAAGTATGTTATGTTTCCTTTCTGATTATTCCAGTTAGATGAGGCTGTGCAAGTTGCGGGAATTTTTGTATGATTATCTCTGCATAGTCTTAGGGTAACATCAATTGCTTAATGCCATGGAGTCTATTGTTGACTGCGATATAATAGAAGTTCTTTGATTTCGACCTTGGGTCGAAAAAGCCTTACAGTGTTAGTAGGGACTAGACTGGGCTGTAGGTTGATGTAAGGGTTTGTTGGCGTGTTTACGTCTTCTGTTGCATGGATATCTATTCTTGAGCTTGATTGAACTTAGGAGTTGTCGACTGCACCTCAACAGGCAATGGCAGTGAATATCCTCTTGTATGTCGCTTCGTATGGAAGGTCATGTGGAGTCTGTTTGGTTGATATTCATCACTGTTTTGGCGTGAGAGCTACTGTACTGTTAGTAAGCTACAGGAGTTTTGTTATATTTGATTTTAACAAAACAGTGGTTCTTCTTGTGGCTCGTCTGACTTATTCGTATGCATGTAAGGTGAATGTTTTCCTTTTTAGGAGATGGTACAGTCATGAACTTGTTGAAGGGAAATATGAATGACTTGTTTTCTTTCTCTTCTGTTGTAGAGTTTATGTTGATATTTTTATCTAACCGTTAGAACTGTTTTTAACATATTGATGGAATCATGATTTGTTATGACATTCCTTTTACTGTTGAATGTAATGATCTGTCTGATGTTTGCTGTTTTTGGAATTCAGATGGATAGATGATTTGGATACATTCGTTCTTCTTGATCCCTAATATTTTGATGAAATATTTGAGAAGTATTTAGGACTATTCTGTAACGATAATTAGAGTTACACGTTTGTATTCATTTTTGTATTACGAAAGCATAGTCTGAAACATGTATACTTGTTTGGTGAAATGATCTCATTTAAACAGGTTGTTTAATGAAAACAGTTGGTGGATTGCAATTGTTTTAAGAGTTAGTGCTTATCATGCTCAGTTCATCGAACTGACCCATGTTGACAATTTTTGCAGATGGATGCCGTAAGTGGTAAAAGCATGCAGATCTGATAGGATGATCAGATTATTTAAATTTGATTTTATGTTGAATTACAGCTTGATTTTCTAAATGTACTATATGAGGAAAGATGTTCTTCTTCCGTTGAGTATTGTATCAAGTATGCTGAATGCATAAAATGTATTTGTTTAGCTTTGAAAGGAATGGAAATAAATATTTGTTACTTATGTGTTTGTATTCTTATATGATAGTTTGACTTTCTTCGGTTCAAAAACCTGGAGGGCATTGTTATCATTGTAAAATTTGGAGACTTTTGTGATTATCAATGTAAGCTTGCAAGAATATGTGACTGAATACTTATGATTGTTTAGCAATTCTAGTATGTTCTATCTAAAGCTAAATTGAAATATAGATCACTGTCTTTCTGAAAGATAGGGTTAAAATAAACCTAAGCAGAACGCTAAACAAGCTGAATTAAATTATTAATCCCTAGTCTTGATTATGCCAGGACAACATTTAATTGGATTCTTAATCATTATATCTTGATACTAATAAGTACGATATAAATTCAGTTATGAGAACTGATATAAACCTAAATGGGGTTCAGATGGCAATCTCATGTGAAGTTTATGAGTTATTGTCCAATTTCGTTGATTTAGAATTATGTATATTCTATGAACTCCTTGATGAGACCTTGGCCTTAATAACTTCTCTATGTAGTGAGTTTTATTGAGAAAGGTCATTCTATGATGAGGAATCCAGGGATCGGGAAAGGCTAACCTTAGGGGAACATCTTTTAATATAATTTAAACTCAATGTGCATAACGCTTATTAATAAGTAGACCTTTTCGAGGCGGATTTAAAGGTTGGCACAAGTCAACTGCAGGGTTGTACCTTCGAGAAGATTAGGATCTTCTCAAAGATACAACAATGTAGGTGACTTATGACGACACCCTTTACATTGATCGTTAAGATTTACACCTTTAACTCGAACAAGTTACTCTGGGACCGATTAGGAATGTGGTCACATTATATGGCTGCCTAGGAGACTCGGGGTATCTTGACACACTGGTTCAACTAGGGTTGACCCAGTATGTCATCTTATCCCTAGTCCTCGAGTGCATCCATATAACATTGTCACCTTACTAATCCATTTCCGAGTGAATAACTTGGGATAAGGAGGACTGACAGAAGTCGGTATAAGACATTCTATATAACATAAGAATGGGGTGAAGGACGTATTCCAGATTGACGAGTATGCCGTTAAGGAATATGAGACATAAGCAGTATGTTTCAAATCTTTGGCCAAAGTATCGCAAGCTACTGATTGCGTTGTCCTGAGTCACCTGGTCTAAGGGATGAGATGCCGATGAATAATGGTAACAATTATTCAGTTAGGTTCCTTGGACAGAGCATTCTGAATCCTAGAATAGGGAAGAGAACCGCAAGAGTGATGTGTTAAATAAAAACGCTAACTCTTATTACTCATGAATAGATCGGTAGATTGCCGAGTCATGGAATGAATAGATCGGAGGTACTCCGAGTCATTACAGCTGCATATGGTTATCTGTATAAGAATGGTTATTTGATTTGTGAGTTCTAAATTATGTATTTAGAACCAGGAAGCATTTATCAAAAAAAAAAAAAAAAAATTTGACTTGTTCTAATGTATAAAATGAGGATGTTACATCTTGGTATCAGAGCTGAAGGTTGCAGCTCTTGGGCCTATTGTGTCCATAATCTGATAAAACCTAAATTTTCTTGTAACAGAAAATGGTTAGAACAAGGGGGAACGTTGTGAATAATGCTCCACCTGAAGGAGGAGTGGCAACAACCCAAAAACTTGATGAGATCCTTGCTGCCCTGTTGGACACAAGAGATCGTTTAGCTGTACTTGAACAAAGCAGTGATGGGAAATGAGGAGGATGAAGAAGCTGATAATAACAATCAGCAACCTCCTGAGGACAACCCCAATATGGGTGTTGATGTTAATGCTGGAAATGCACCTGTCCAACCAGAAAATAAAAAGGCCAGGTTGGCAGTAGAACTCACTAATGATATAAAAAGGATAAGTCCACCTAAGTATGATGGCACCACATTAGGAGATGGAGCTGAGAACTGGCTCAGCGAAATGGAGAAGTACTTTGCAATAAGGAACTTCTCAGAGGAAACCAAAGCTATTTGGGGAGCCTATCAGCTTTCCCATGAAGCATCTTCGTGGTGGGATAGCCGAAAAGCTGAACTAAATATTGATGAGACCAATATTACTTGGGATCAATTTAAAGGCTATTTTAGGCAACGTTGGCTGCCACAACTTTTCTATGATCAAAAAATGACAATTCCAGAACTTAGCTCAAGGGAAGCTAAATGATGGTAATGAATTCTAGGAGCAGTTACAAAACTCCTCAAGTATGTACTGCAGTATCAAACCGACGAGAAGTTCGAATACGAGAAATTCATCATGGGATTGAATCTATGATAGGGGAGAGGTCGATGTTCACAGTTCAACCACTATGGAAGGAGTTGTTGAAAAGGCCATAAGGCAAGAACAGAAATTAAAGGCTATTTCTACTCATAAAGAGAAAGTGCGGAAGAAGGCGCAAACCCTTCTTCAACCTCTCTTGCCTTAAAAGGACCATGGAAAAGTTTGGAAACAAGAGTAAGTTTCGGTGATAACATTAAGAACTCGGCCAAGGATGAGGTAAAGAGTGCCTCGGAATATGATAATTACTTTCAAAGAAGTAAAAGCAGTAACTTTGCTGCGAGAACCTAATGATGAAAGGTATAAAGGTTTTCATTTTGATAATGAAGGAATCTTGCGTTATGAAAACAAGGTATATGTACCTATGTGAACGACTTGAGGAAGAAGTTGTTAGTTGAATTTCATAATTCACCTTTCTCTGGACACGGGTATCACAAGGATGCTTGCTGATCGAAACAGCAATACTTTTGGAAAGGTATGAAAAAGGATGTCATAAATTTTGTAACCCATTGTTTGGAGTGTCGGCCGGGTTAAGGCAAAACATATGCACCGTCTTTGGACTGTTATATCCTCATAGCATACCACAAAGACAAATGGCAAGTAATAACCATGGATTTTGTACAAGGATTACCCATGTCCAGGAATAAACATGATGTTATCCTCGGTAGTTGTAGATAAACCGACTAAGGTAGCTCATTTCATCGCTGGAAATCTAAAGGATGATTCACTAGTGCTTTGGCCAAAATATTCCTACACGAAATTTTTAGATTGCATGTTGTACTGAATTGATTATATCGGCGAGGGATCTAAGAATGACATCAAGGTTTTGGCAAACTCTTACATACTGACTCTCTGAACGAGCGAAACTAAACTTGATTCACGCATATCATCCAGGAAACGGATGGAAAACCGAGAGGGTAAATCAAGTGTTGGAGGACATGTTGCGAATGTATTGCATGGATCAACGGTATAAATGGGAAGAGTATCTTCCATTAGTTGAATTCGCATACAACAACACTTATCATTCATCTCTCAAAATGGCACCATTTGAAGCACTTTATGGAAGAAAGTGCAGAACTCCTGTTAGCTGGGATAGTGTTGAGGATAGAGTGGTAATTGGACCAGAGATTCTCACGTAAATGGAACAAAGAAGTTAAGCTGATTCGAGAACGATTAAAGGAAGCAGCGGATAGACAGAAGAGCTATGCTGACCTTAAGTGGATTGATCATAGGTTTGAACTTGGTGAGAAGGTTTTTCTTCGTGTTAAACCCAGAAAGAGTTCTATAACTTTTGGCAAGGCTGCCAAGTTGTCACCTTGAATCGTGGGACCTTTGAAATTGTCGAATTAATCAATCTCGTAGCTTATCGATTAGCATACCACACTGCTTTATCTCACATGCATGATGTTTTCCATATTTCTTTGCTTAAGAAATACATTTTAGATCTGTCACATGTTTTAAATTGGAATTCCTTGCAGAGTCCAAGACCAGGAATAATCGTGGTTAAACCCACACGAGTGTTGGAAACTTGCCAATTGCATTTGAGAAATCGTGAAATATAGCAATGTAAGGTCCAAAGGGGACCAGTTTAACGAAGAAAGTGCAACTTGGGAAAATCTGGAAGAGATGAAAATTGCTTTTCCTTCTCTTTTTCAACGAGAATGAAATACATTGACAAAACATTTCTTTTATGAACTTTTTTTTAAGTAATTATGAAAGCCAGATGAAGGCAAACATTATTCAAGCTGAATAAAATGTGTTGTGACATTGATTTCTGGAACTATTCAAGTTGGAAAATAGTCGCATTGTTTTGTGAACTAATAAATTGGTTGACCTGAAGGTTAATCAAATATGTAATCATCGGGACGATGAATCTTTTAGGAGGGAAGCATGTAACACCTTGGACTGTAGTTACTTCCTCCTGAGCATACAAGTGTTGATATGTGATTTCTTTTGTAAACAGGATGTGTTCCTTTGATTGAGAAGTCATGCTTGATATGGACTGTATCTTCTTTAAGATTGCAGATCTTGACTGAGTCAGAATATGATTGGACTCTTTTATTTCTTTCATTTTACACCTGAGTTTAATCTGATCTTGGAATGAATTATGGAGTTATCCATCTATAAGACCAAGCCTTGGATCAGTGGTATTGATCCAAGTGGTGCTTTAAGCTTATTCGTGATGAATTAAAATTATAGACCTTAAGCAGGTTGCAAGGTCTGGATGCATTGAATAAGCTAGTCCGGAGTATAACTCAGGCTGATCGTATTAGATGGATTGGTTCCCGATATCGTAATATATCTGGAAGGTCTTGATCATGGACCAGGTGATAATTCAGTTACATAAAATTCTATAGCCTATTGGCAGTACAGGAGTGAACCCTGTTCGTGAATGTATGTTGAAGGTTCTTTTTCTGAGCATTTGAAATATTAGACCTAACTGGATTTGTTAAGGTTAGTAACCTAAAACTAAACCTAACCTAGGGGTTAGATTAGTGTTAATCTAACCTAGACCTAGGCTAAGAGCTAATGTTCTAAGTTAGTATCTATGCGCTAAGAGGTTAGACTAGGTGTTATCCTAAATCCTAACCTAAGTTACTAACCTAACTATTGAACAAGGAAGAAGGGGACCTATGGAAGGGTGCGAACCATGGGCGATAGTTTCTATGTCATTAAATGCATGGATAAGCATGAGGACGGGTAATTTGGTGGAGGTTTTTAAACGGCTAACTTGAGCCGACGTGGCAGTCGCCAAAGTTGGAAATGGTCTTTGATGTGCATTTGTCCATCGCCAACTATGGCGGTCGGTGGCAATGGAAATTTAGCGGGAAATTTGGAGTAAATGTCATTTATGAACTCGGTCTTCGAGCTCGGGTTTCACGGGAAGGCATGCAAAATGGAAAGTTAATGGTTTGTTTGGTTTTTCAAGCGCTCCGGTTTTCCCTCTATCTATTCACTGGTTCTTCGCACTTTTGAGTCTTCTTGGAGTTGCATGGCAAGTATGAGCATAACTAGCTCTTTTCTCTGGCAAGGAAAATTTATAAGTCATGGAAATAGCAAAATTTTGTTGGTGGATCTAACTTGGAAAAGAAGGAGAAGGTTCGAGCTCTTTCAGTGGTCTGCTTCGAAATTTTAAGCAAATAACCAGGCATGTTAGGCCCTAACCTTTAAAAATCTTGCTTTCTTTCAAGTGATTTCATTAGAACAACTCTGTTCAGATGATTTATGGGTTTAGATGATTTTATGGTAGCTTCGAGTGATTTTGTTACTGTATCTTCTTGCTGTTCGATTTTTCAAGTTTAACCCTTGATGGGTGTGTGTTGTATTTTGAACTGTTGCTCCATTTTATTGTGTTTTGCATTCCAGCGTAAGTCTGTGAAATGTATGCTTGAAAGATACTTGACCTGCTCTGTGAGAACCCAAGTATTGTTCCCTTGTTGGGTTCAGGCTTCAGTTGATACTTGTCATTGATGCTTGTGGTCGTTACTTGTCGGTTAAGATACTGTTGGACTTTTGATTGATGTTCAGTATATCTCGACTTCCTTGTAAGTTTTGTCGTGGTTATTATGGATGGTGGATACAGAATCTTGTTGGATTTCGCTATGATATTTAGGTGATATTGAATGGAGAATTGACTGTGTTTCAGTATTTATTGCGACCCTGTAGAAGTTGTTTCTCCATCCCTTGTGTTGTAATTATGGATTTTAACTCGATGATAGTTGCATTATATTTATTGTATTCAAAACGACTCTGTGGAGTACATTGAAAGATTCGTATAGTATGGACCACTGTTGAAGCTTTATATCTTTGAATATTGGTATTTGATTTTGTCGGAGTCTTGAAGGAGTAACAGGTAATACGACCTCTGTTATTTTGTAATGAATTTTTGGTACAGACTCTTTGGGTGTATTTTTACGTTTCCTTTCTGTGTAAGCTTGAGCGAAAAATATTGAAGAGGCTCAGTTGGATTCCTTGTTGCGAAATCAGTATTTAGTTTTTGTTTAAGCCTGATTTTAAATGTTTACCATTGTTGGCACAGTTGGAATCATTTTCTATTATTTATCTTGTTTACTGTTGTTCGGATTCAGTTGAATCCTTGAAAGGTAACCAGTGTATCTGCCTCTAATTAAGCCTGATTCGGTACACTGTTGTTTGTGACACTGTTGGGGTTCCTTGAGTATAGATAGATATCATGTGTCTTGGCTCTGTAAAAGTGGGTCGTGAAAACCATACTTCAAACTCTGAATGCGTCCAGATGAGAATAAGTATGTTATGTTTCCTTTCTGATTATTCCAGTTAGATGAGGCTGTGCAAGTTGCGGGAATTTTTGTATGATTATCTCTGCATAGTCTTAGGGTAACATCAATTGCTTAATGCCATGGAGTCTATTGTTGACTGCGATATAATAGAAGTTCTTTGATTTCGACCTTGGGTCGAAAAAGCCTTACTGATGTTAGTAGGGACTAGTAAATGGAACTTTGTAGGTTGATGTAAGGGTTTGTTGGTGTGTTTACGTCTTTCATTGCATGGATATCTATTCTTGAGCTTGATTGAACTTAGGAGTTGTCGACTGCACCTCAACAGGAAATGGCAGTGAATATCCTCTTGTATGTCGCTTCGTATGGAAGGTCATGTGGAGTCTGTTTGGTTGATATTCATCACTGTTTTGGCGTGAGAGCTCTGCATGTTAGTAAGGCACTGGAGGAGTTTTGTTATATCTGATTTTAACAAAATGAGTGGTTCTTCTTTGTGGCTCGATCGACTTATTCGTATGCATGTAAGGTGAATGTTTTCCTTTTTAGGAGATGGTATAGTCATGAACTTGTTGAAGGGAAATATGAATGACTTGTTTTCTTTCTCTTCTATTGTAGAGTTTATGTTGATATTTTTATCTAACCGTTAGAACTATTTTTAACATATTGATGGAATCATGATTTGTTATGACATTCCTTTTACTGTTGAATGTAATGATCTGTCTGATGTTTGCTGTTTTTGGAATTCAGATGGATAGATGATTTGGATACATTCGTTCTTCTTGATCCCTAATATTTTGATGAAATATTTGAGAAGTATTTAGGACTATTCTCAGAATGATAATTAGAGTTACACGTTTGTATTCATTTTTGTATTACGAAAGCATAGTCTCAAACATGTATACTTGTTTGGTGAAATGATCTCATTTAAACAGTTGTTTAATGAAAATAGTTTGTGGATTGCAATTGTTTTAAGAGTTAGTGCTTATCATGCTCGGTTCATCGAATGACCCATGTTGACAATTTTGCAAATGGATGCCGTAAGTGATAAAAGCATGCGGATCGATAGGATGATCAGATTATTTAAATTTGATTTTATGTTGAATTACAACTTGATTTTCTAAATGTACTATATGAGGAAAGATGTTCTTCTTCCATTGAGTATTGTATCAAGTATGCTGAATGCATAAAATGTATTTGTTTAGCTTTGAAAGGAATGGAAATAAATATTTGTTACTTATGTGTTTGTATTCTTATATGATAGTTTGACTTTCTTCTGGTTCAAAACCGGAGGGCATTGTTATCATTGTATAATTTGGAGACTTTTGTGATTATCAATGTAAGCTTGCAAGAATATGTGACTGAATACTTATGATTGTTTAGCAATTCTAGTATGTTCTATCTAAAGCTAAATTGAAATATAGATCACTATCTTTCTAAAAGATAGGGTTAAAATAAACCTAAGGTAACGCTAAACAAGCTGAATTAAATTATTAATCCCTAGTCTTGATTATGCCAGGACAACATTTAATTGGATTCTTAATCGTTATATCTTGATACTAGTAAGTACGATATAAATTCAGTAATGAGAACTGAAATAAACCAAAAGGGGTTCTGTTGGCAATCTCATGTGAAGATTATGAGTTATTGTCCAATTTCGTTGATTTAGAATTATGTATATTCTATGAACTCCTTGATGAGACCTTGGCCTTAATAACTTCTCTATGTAGTGAGTTTTATTGAGAAAGGTCATTCTATGATGAGGAATCCAGGGATCGGGAAAGGCTAACCTTAGGGGAACGTCTTTTAATATAATTTAAACTCAATGTGCATAACACTTATTAATAAGTAGACCTTTTCGAGGTGGATTTAAAGGTTGACGGCACAAGTCAACTGCAGGGTTGTACCTTCGAGAAGATTAGGATCTTCTCAAAGATACAACAATGCAGGTGACTTATGACGACACCCTTTGCATTGATCGTTAAGATTTACACCTTTAACTCGAACAAGTTACTCTGGGACCGATTAGGAATGTGGTCACATTATATGGCTGCCTAGGAGACTCAGGGTATCTTGACACACTGGTTCAACTAGGGTTGACCCAGTATGTCATCTTATCCCTAGTCCTCGAGTGCATCCATATAACGTTGTCACCTTACTAATCCGTTTTGAGTGAATAACTTGGGATAAGGAGGACTGACAGAAGTCGGTATAAGACATTCTATATAACATAAGAATGGGGTGAAGGACGTATTCCAGATTGATGAGTATGCCGTTAAGGAATACGAGACATAAGCAGTATGTTTCAAATCTTTGGCCAAAGTATCGCAAGCTGCTGATTGCGTTGTCCTAAGTCACCTGGTCTAAGGGATGAGATGCCGATGAATAATGGTAAAAATTATTCAGTTAGGTTCCTTGGACAGAGCATTTTGAATCCCAGAATAGGGAAGAGAACCGCAAGAGTGATGTGTTAAATAAAAACGCTAACTCTTATTACTCATGAATAGATCGGTAGATTGCCGAGTCATGGAATGAATAGATCGGAGGTACTCCAAGTCATTACAGCTGCATATGGTTATCTGGTATAAGAATGGTTATTTGATTTGTGAGTTCTAAATTATGTATTTAGAACCAGGAAGCATTTATAAAAAAAAAAAAAAAAATTGACTTGTTCTAATGTATAAAATGAGGATGTTTAAGACCTCAGAGTTCCAATGCATCCGGAGGAAAGATCCGGGAGTGCCGGTGAGGGGGAGAGCTATCTCGAGAGCCACATTTTTATTATGACATTCTTTGATATGTATGCCTCTTATGAAGGCTGATTTTTATGTACATTTATTTTATACATGTATTTTTTATGATGCCTCATGATGAAGGCTTGATTCTTTTAGATACACACCCCATTTTTATGGCATTGTGTATCGATGATGTATTTGTATTGAGCACCTATATGGACATTGTATGTATGTGGATAAACATTTTTGATGTATCATCTTTGTATGCCTAACCTTGTAATGAAGGAATTGTGGATATAGAGCACATATTTGTATCCATTTTTGATATAGATGTATTTTTGACACACATGTATATATATGAGGATTACTTTGTTCGCAAAAGGCTCAGATACACATGGTTATGAGATGATGTATGTCTTTGTTTTCGATACATGCATATAGATGGTTTTTACTTTGTCTTTATACTCATGGGGAACGACTTGATGATGGGACATAAATACATTTAGTATCTTGAGCAGCACTACATTCGCCTACATTGGATTCGATGCATGTTATTTTTTTGATTCAGCACTTATGTCAATGTTGTTATGATGTTATTAGATTCCAGGTTTTGCATGTATGTAATCCGATGTTTGATGTATAGACATGTGCCTATTTATAATGTTAGATGATAGATCTGTAGATGATATCAAATGTATTACTCATGTGATTTTGTTGATGCCTAATAGATGGGATGATATGATGATATTTGTGTGGGGGGATAGTTTTTTTATTATGCGAAACCTTTCTTGCCCCATTGATGATACGATATGTGATGATTAGCTTAACATACATGCATGATGTAAAACTTAGAATCTTTTTTATATATGATGTATAGATGATGTTAGATATGATGATAATAATGGTAATGTGATGTGAATGATAACAAAACATAGCACATGCAAGAAACACAACCAAATTCTAACAAAGAACATCCATAATTAATCCATCTAGATACACCATGATTCACCATGTTTTATTAACAAGTAACAAACAAACCAAATGCTTAAGAAAGGACATAATGAATTAACACATTACATCATGATCTCCTAAGATTTACTAGCATGCAAAAACACACTGCAATATGCACTAGCAAGAGTAAATCAAATATAAGCAAGAAAAGATGAATCTTGACAAAGCTAGCCTCCACCAAGAAACAAAGAACTCAAAAGTAAGCATGAAAAACACTATACAAGAAACAAGAAAAGTAAGGAAACAAGACAATACAATAAATTTTGTAAGATATGTTTTTGCGAAACAATTTTCTAGTTTTTTATTTTTGCGAAACTATTTTTATTGTTTAAGATTTTTGTGAAACAATTTTCTATTATTTTTTGTGTTTTAGAAACAATTTTATATTTGTTTTTTATTTTTGCAAAACAATTTTCTATTGTTTTTGTGTTTTCTAATGGTATTTCCAAAGCTATGTGTAGGTAACCATGAAAGCGTGGATGCCCCATTTAGATGGGGAATATATAAGGAAAAAGCCATACACTTATGAACAAGAAGGTGAAGTAGTTGAGTTGCCCCCATCGTAAGATGAGAAATAATGAAATACCATGCCCCTCTACATACGAATAGAAGAAGGCAAATCTGAGATCAAATCTTATCTTGGACAAGATGGTGTGCACGAGGAATCTCGAGAAGGTAGAACCAGTCTATTTGAGAGCCAAAGAACACTGCCCTTCTAATGCTAGGATGCTTAAGAAAAATGAATCCTCAAGGTAGTGCTTGGAAACCATTTTTCACCCAAGGACTTGTCCAAAGTGCCACAATTGCGTGGTTTTCACTAAGTGGATGACCTTTTTTCTCTTTTTCTTTTTTCGATTTTCTTGATTGTTTTTTTATTTTTTATTTTTGTAACTTCTTTGTGCCATGTTCAAATCATAGAACCTCTTAAGATGCATGAAATGCATGGGCTCTAGGGGTGAATCTCATCACCATGGGGTAAAGCTAGTTTGTATCCCGCAAATGCCATACTTGGAAACTATGACATAGGTCCTAACCGATGTGGTTACCAAACTTCCCTTTCTTTTCTGAAGCCTGAGACTGTGGTGTTGAACCTGGTTCACCTTCATGACTAAATCACCAACCTCAAATTGATGAGGATGATTCTCTTGTTGTAGTTTACGGAGACTCTATATTGATACACTTTCATGTGATTAAGAGCATGAATGCACCTCTCATCCAAAAGAGCTCTAACTTCAGCCAACCTTACCACTCGATAATCTTCATCCTTATCCAGATAGTCCCAAAGAGAGATTCTCGGGGATGGAAGTTTGATCTCTAAAGGGATGATAGATTCTATCTCGAACACTAGGGAATATGGTGTCGCACTTTGTAGGAGTTTGAATGGATGTTCGGTAAGCCCAAAGAAATTTTGGATGGATTTGTAGTTGCGAGTATTCTCACTGCTTTGCTAACCATCTTCTCCATTATCCTTACCAGAGTCTTGTTTGTTGCCTCGACTTTCCCATTAAAAGGGTAATATGGCATGGACCATATTAATCTAATTTGGAACTATTGGCAAAGACCTTTCATATTTTGTTCTTAAATGACTTCCCATTATCCTGTAATAATGGTTGCGGCAATACCATATCGGCAAATAATGTTATTCATGATGAACTTATAAATATGTGCTCTGTGAATAGGTTAAAGGGATAGCCTCCACCCATTTTGTAAAGTATTTTATATCCGTGATGATATGTGTATGACCATCGATGAGGTAGGAGTAATTTTCCTATTAAATCAAGTCCCCACTTGGAGAATGGTCATGGGGTAGTGATTGGTTGCAATGGTTGTGATGGAGCATGGATGAAATTTCCATACTTTTGGCAAAGTACACATTTTCTAACATAATTGAGCAATAATCGCTTATGGTAGGCCAATAGTAACCTACTCTCACAGTTTCTTGGCAAATACCATTCCATTTGTATGTGCTCCGCATACCCCTTCATGCAACTTGTAACATCTTCATTTTATACTTTAGAACAAGTGAAATTTTTATTTTTATTTTGATAATTGTATCCCGGTTCTAAATACATAATTTAGAACTCACAATTCAAATAACCATTTCATATACTTTAGAACAAGTGAAATTTTTTTTTGATAATTGCATCCACAGTTTCTAAACCATATAGCACAATTCAAATAAATGATATAATGACAACCATAGTACCTCCGATCTATTCATTCCATGACTCAAGAATCTACCGATCTATTCATGAGTAATAAGAGTCCGGTGATTTTATTTAACACATTACTCTTGCGGTTCTCTTCCTAACTGGGATTCGAATGCTCGTCAAGGAATCTAACTGAATAATTGTTACTATTATTCATCGGCATCTCATCCCTTAGACTAGGTGAATTAGGACAACGCAATCAGCAGCTTGCGATACTTTGGCCAAAGATTTGAAACATACTGTTTATGTCTCGTATTCCTTAATGGCATACTCGCCAACTGAATACGTCCTTCACCCCATTCATATGTTATATAGAATGTTCTTACACTCGACTCATCGGTCCTTCCTTTCACAATCGAATCACTCGGAGGCAGATTAACAAGGTGATAATGTTATATGGATGCCCACGAGGATTAGGGATATAGTGACATACTGGTTCAACCTTGCAGTTCAACCAGTGTGTCATGATACCCCGAATCTCCTAGGCAGCCTTATAACATGACCACGTTCTTAATCGGTCCCAGGGTAACTCGTGCGAAATCAAGTGTAAATCTTAGCGATCAATGCAAAGGGTGTCGCCATAAGTCATCTGCATTGTTGTAACTTCGAGAAGATCCTAATCTTCTCGGAGGTACAACCCTGCAGTTGACTTATGTCGTCAACCTTTAAATCCGCCTCGAAAAGATCTACTCAGTAACAAGCGTTACGCACTTGAGTTTAAATTACTTTAAAGACTTTTCCCTAAGGTTAGCCTTTCCGATCCCTGGATTCTTCGCCTTAAGACGACCCTCCTCTATAAAACCCATTACTTGGTAGAGATATTAAGGTCAAGTTCTTCATCAAGGAGTCATTAGAATACACCTGATTCTAAAGCAACAGAATCGGACAATACCTCATAACCTTTGCTTGAGATTGCCATCTGAACTCCATTTGATTGAATATCAGTTCTCTTAATTGAATTTATATCATACTTTTTAGTATAAAGATATAAATGATTAAGAATCCAATTTAATATTGTCCTGTTATACTTAGGACTAGGGATTAGTAATTTAATCCAGCTTGTTTAGCGTTCTCTTTAGGCTCATTTTTAACCTATCTTCTAGAAAGACAATTATTTAAATCCAATATTGCTTTCGCTAGCACAAATTAGAACTACTAAACACTCATAAGAATTCAATCTCATTTTCTTGCAAGCTTTCATTGTCAATCACAAAAGCATTCATATTATACAATGATAACAATGCCCCTTCGTTACATAAACCGAAGAAGGTCAACTATCAGAAATAGAATACAACACATAAGTTTCAAACACTTATTTCCATTCCTTTCAAAACTATACAATTACATTTTATGCAACAACATACTTGATACAATGCTCAACGGAAAAGAAACATCTTTTCACATATAGTACATCTGTAAAATCAAGCTGTAATTCATTATAAATCAAATAAACAATCTGATCAGCCTGTCAGATCTGCATTGCTTTTACCTCTTACGGCAACCATCTGCAAAAATAGTCAACATGAGTCAGTTCAATGAACTGAGCATGATAAGCACTAACTTTTAAAACAATTGCAATCCATCAATTGTTTTCATTAAACACCCTGTTTAAATGAGATCAGATATTCACATTAGTAAACATATTCAGACTATGCCCTTGTAATACAAAATGATTACAAATATGTAACTCTAACATGGTTACAAAATAGTCTTAATCACTTTCTAATATTTCATCAAATATTAAAAATCAAGGAACGAATGTACACAAACAATCATTGAATCCAAAATCACAACATTGGTCAGATCGTTTCATTCATCCAATAAGGAAAATATCATAACAAATCGGGTTCCACCAATATGTTTACAACACAATTCCCACTGTTAGACAGATATCATCAAATAAGCAAAAGAAGGGAAAGAACCAAATCATTCATACTCCCTTTCACATAAGTTCGTTACTGTACTGTCTACACAAATGAAATACATTCATCCAGTAAGCATACAAACAAGTCAGTCAAACAACAGGAAGAATCACTGTCATAATAAAAATCGAACACAACAAGGCTTTACGGCCCGAATTCGAAATCAAGAAACCCAGTATTGCGGTCAGCAATAGACTACATTGCCTTAGGCAATTGGATGTTTCCCAAGATTATGCCAAGACAATCACTCAAAATCTCCGAACATGCTCAGTCTCAATCAGACAGGAGTGAATGGAAAAGAATATAGCAAATCTATTCTTACCTTGGCGCATGCAAGGCTAAGGTATGATATTCACGGTTCACTTCAGCAGAGCTAGAACACGAGATAAAGATTCATGCTCAAGGATCTCAAACAGTGACAAAGGCAGTGTCCAAATGTCAAGTTCAGAAAGAGACAGAAGTACAAGTTACCTTTCCAGAATTCTAATGATTCAAACAGAGGTAACAATTCAAACAATTGCATATGAATTCATACTGTATTCATCAACGAAGCATTATGAAAATCAGGCAAACAAATTAATCTCTGATTTCAAACCAAGAACCCAACTGAACCCTTGTCAATGCGACACAATGGTATTCTTACGAATATCAGAGATCAAAATACAAATTATTTCCTTAAGTCGCTGAAACAACGATTTCCCAAAATTCATCTATATTCAACCATGAACAGTGACTTAAACATGTAAATCATTCAATCGACTCCACTGAGTCATTCTAAAAAAAAGAATACAATTCTGTATTTATATTGCATACTGATACGGGTTTAATAACCATGACCTAGCTCATAAGGCCGATATACAAGATGTCAAACTGTTCACAGAAATCCATCAAGGCCAAAATAAACATCACGAGTTCAATATCAGGCTTGTACAGAAGCCAAAGAAGCAAGACATCTTCCGCAGGGTCAAACAACAGGATAACCCAACAGTCCTAATTGAAACAGTTACACTGTCCATCTATCATAAGTTCAACTGAGTCCTAACAACAGTAACCAAATAATGCCAGATGATAAATCATCGGTGCCAACAATGGCAACATTAAGATCAGGCAAAAACAAACCGGAATACCGAATTTCCAAAACAAGAAGTCCAACGGTACCCTTACCATCATTTTCACACAAGATGGCACAGGAAAGAAACGTGGAATCTCATCCAAAGAGTATAAACCACAAGTTCTTGCAACACGAATGTAAAATAACAGAGGTCGTGCTACTCGTTACTCTTCGAGTACAAAATCAAATTACCAGTATCCCAATAGATATTCAAACGAAGTTCAACAATGGTTCACAATACGATTCATTTAAAGGACTCCACATAGTCGACCGAATACATATATCCATACTGTACACTGTCAACGGTTTAGATCCCGTTACACAAATAACATGGAAAAACAACTACTAATGAGTCGAAAGGAAAAACTGTAACACTAGTTACCTGATTCCAAACCATTTTAACAGACAGAACGAACCCAA
Organism: Taxus wallichiana var. yunnanensis; assembly: GCA_018340775.1. Lineage (NCBI taxonomy): Eukaryota > Viridiplantae > Streptophyta > Pinopsida > Cupressales > Taxaceae > Taxus > Taxus wallichiana. The sequence goes on from CM031238.1 coordinate 522,477,369, forward strand.
ATAGTATCATTAGTCACTGTCACTAAAAACCACAACAGGGTTTTCAAAGGTTCAACAAACTGATCAAACAAACAGTCCCATTAATATTTAATCCGACTGTTTCCAAAACAAGAATCGACGACCAAAAATCGACAACATAACAATCAATGGCCTATACCCATCACAGGATCGATTCATGGGCTCACGCCGAACAGGCCGAGCAATCATACATATCACAAGTTTCGCATAATCAAACCGAAATGCAAACACAAGGAAACAGTGACACAGTTCGAATTTAATAAACACCCAACAAGGATAATGAAGATTCGAACCAGAAGAGATTCAGTACCAAAAATCAAACAAGATCTCCATAGAAAATCCTCTATTTTCTCAAAACATTTGAACAGAGTTGTTCTAATGAAATCACTTGAAAGACAGCAAGATATTTAAAGGTTAGGGCCTAACATGCCTGGATTTTTGATCAAATTTCCGAAGCAGACCACAGGAAGAGCTCAAACTTCCTTTTCTTTTTCCAAGATAAAGCGACCAACAAAATTTCGCTATCTCCATCACATATATATCCTCCATGACAGAGAAAAGAGCTAGAGCAGTTCATACTTGCCATGCAACTCAAAGAGGACTGGTGCGAAGAACCAGTAAACAAGCAGAGAGAAAACCGAAAATCGCGACAAACCAAACAAACCCTCAAACTTCCCGTTTGCATGCCTTCTCGCGAGTTCCGGGCTCGTTTACCGAGAATATTGAATGCCATTAAACCAACTTTCCCGCTTAAACTCAACTTCCACCGACCGCCAGAATTGGCGACAGTCCAATGAAAATTCAAGTCCATTTCCAAACTTAGCGAATTGCCACGTCTGCACAGGTTAGCCGTCGCCTAAACCTTCGCCATGACCTGTCCCTCATCCTTATCCACGCATTAAATGTCATAGAGAACGCCGCCCATGGTTCGCACCCCCTTCCATAGGCCCCTTTCCATTCTCCTCATTAGTTAGGTTAGTATCTTAGGTTAGAATTTAGGATAACACATATTCTAACCATATTACATGTAGTTACTAACTTAGGACATTAACACATAGCCTAGGTCTAGGTTAGATTAACACTAATCTAACCCCTAGGTTAGGTTTTAGTTTTAGGTTACTAACCATTAATAATTCCAGTTAGGTATAACATTTTATATGCCAAGAAAAGACCTAAAATCATGCATCTCCGAACAGGATTCACTCCTATACAGCCGTTAGGCTACAGGAATATACATGACAGAATTATTACTTGGTCCACGTCCGAGACCTTCCAGATATACTTCGATATCGGGAACCAATTCATTTCCCAAGATCAGCCTGAGTCATACTCCTGACCAGCTTAATCAATGCTTCCATACCTTGCAACCTGTTCAAGGTCTGTGATCTAATTCATCACAAACAAATTTAAAGCATTACTTGGATCAATTCCACTGATCCAAGACTAGATATTATAGATGAATATCTCTATAATTCATTCCGTGATCAGATTAATATTCAGACACAAAATGAAATAAATAAAAGAGTCTAATCATATTCGACTACCAAGATCTCGCAATCTGCAAGGAAATTACAATACATATCAAGCATGATTTCTAAATCGAGGAACACATCCTTATACAAGAAATCACATATCAACACTTGTATGTCCAGGAGAAAGTAACAACAGTTCAGGGTGTTACGGGATTGACTCGGTCACATCAAACAACGTAATAGATTCCCATCATAGCCACGATGATAAATTGTACCTCATAAAAGGGTGTAACGAGGCTATATGATGAATCAGGCTTTACTTTTCAAAATGGAAGATATTAGGAGGAATGTGTTGTCCTTAAGATAGGTGAAGATGGGTTCGCACCACGGGGAATGGGGACCAACAACCTCACAAGCCAGGAAAGATTCCGGCATGTCACATGTGGGCTGGCATAGATTTTCTACGAAGAATGGCATATCATTATTCCCTAGAGGAATACAAAGCATAGATCCCACTATTTCCATGGCATCTGCCAATCCGTTCTATGCTCTTGGGATTTGTTCAAAAGTAATGCACACAAAATACTCCTTTAGAGTTTCCACTAACTTTTTTAAGGTATGAGCTTGTCATCCTTAGCCTTATATTCATCATTAACCTATTTGATGATTAATTGTGAATCACCTACAACCTTAACATGATGAACATTCCACTTGATGGCTAGCTTCATCCCTACAATAAGTGCTTCATATTCTGTAATGTTGTTTATGCAAGCGAAGGCCAGGAGGAAAGCCTGCGGTATAGGATCACCCAAAGGAGTAATAAGGACCACTCTTTTTTGAACCATGAAACATAAAAGATCCATCAAAATTTATCTTCCATATGATAGATTCTTCAATGTAGAGAAAGGATGCATCACGGAAAATCTAGACTCAAAGGTTCGGTGCTTTGCAAATGTGCTTCGCTAGCTGGTCCACAAGTACTTGTCCTTTAACCAAATTTTTATGGACAAATTCTATGTCAAACTCACTGAGTAGAATGATCCAGTTAGCCATTCTACCTGTGAGGGTGGGTTTGGATAACAAATACTTAAGTGGTTCGATCTTGGATATGAACTTGGTCTTAGTATTGATGAGGTAATGGAATTTTTTTTGAAAGGTAAAACAACGGCCAAGCAAGCCTTTTCAATCGAGGATAATTAATCTCATAGGTGATGAGGGTGTGAATCGGATAGTACACCACTTTTTCCTTATGGCTAAGGTTGTATTGGGTGAGCAGCACACCAATAGTAAATTTTGTAGTGGAAATATAGAGAAAAAGTGGTTCTCTTGGAGTGGGAGGCATGAGGATAGGTGGATTAGCAGTCTTTGTTTAAGCAAAGCAAAGGCTTTGCTATTGCTCGAAGTCCCTAGATGAAAGAAACATCCGTTTTAAGAAAATGGGTGAATGAGTGACATTTATCTACAAGCTGGGAGATGAAGTGGCGAATGGCTTGAATTTTCCCCTGTAAGCTACATAGTTGCTTGATATTCTCAAGTGGAGGAATTTCAGTGATAGTAGACACTTTAGTAGGGTCTACCTCAATACCTCATCTTGACACAATGAAGCCCAATAGTTTCCCGGATAGCACACCAAAGACACACTTCTTTGGATTTAGCTTGACTTTGTATTCACGGAGGAATTCAAAGATACGCCGCAAAATGACTGGATGATCCTCCCTTGTTTTGGACTTTCCCAGGATTTCATCTATGTAGTCTTCCATGATGTCATGAATCATATCATGAAAAATCACTATCATGGCCCGTTGATAAGTTTCTCCTGCATTCTTAAGGCCAAATGGCATCACCTGATAGTAGAAGGTGCCCCAAGGAGTTGTAAAATCTATTTTGTGTTGGTCCTCCTCGGTGATCTTAATTTGATTATAACCCAAAAACCCATCCATGAGTGATAGAATTTCATACCTGTTGTTGAGTCAACAATCATATCAATGTTGGGCAACGGAAAGTCATCTTTAGGGAAAGCTTTATTGATGTCCCTAAAATCTGTGTAGATTCAGATATTGATAGGTTTCTTTTGGGACAGAACAATGTTTGATATCCATTCAGAATAATCAATTGAGTCGATTAATCCTGCTACAAGCAACCATTCTAACTCTTCTTTAACCAACAAGGCCACTCTTGGGTGCATCTTTCAGAGCTTCTATTTGATAGGCTTAGCATCTGCGTGCACAACTAGGTTGTGCATGACCAAAGTTGGATCTAAGTTGGGCATGTCTTTGTAAGACCATGTGAACACATCAATAAACTCTTATGATAGCATCTTGAACATCTTTTGATCTCTAGCCGAGATTGATTCTCCCAATTTTACTATCTTGGGATTTTCTTGATGCAATATTGACATCAATGGTTTCTTTGACTAACAATTTTGATAAATCCTCCATACACGTAGGATCAGGAGGTAGGTTGAGATCTTCATCCAAGGATGTCTCCATGAGATTTTCATCTTGGCATGGTCACTTTGTTTGTCATTTGATTTTCTTATTTGTTTGTTAGCCAGTGCCTCAAAGAGGTTTTCACTTTGTGTGACTTGGACTTTGATTTTTCCGAGGTTTTCTTTAGAAATTTTGCCCTCAATTTTTGTTAAATTTTGTTGACCATGAAGTTCACCTCCTCCGAAGTAGGCGTAGGTGTCTAAGTCGATAAATAAATCTTTCTTGTGATCTCCAATGAGGATTGTATCCCTTATGCCCATGAACTCTACAATAGCCTCATCATTCTCAAATAAATCTAGTGGCATGTGACGTTGTTGGTCCCATTCAACAAGGGAAGGGTATACAAGGTCAAGGGTTGGTTCTGTGGGGGTTAAGGTTAGGATAGTGTTGTTCATGAAAAGTTTCATGAAGGCCGGATCCTCATATTGGCTCTGATGGGAATCAGTATCGCTATCTAGATAATCGAACTATCCTCACGCTCAAAACAAGTTACATCTTTATTGTTGGGGTGTGCTTCATAAGGGTGAATCCCAATGCCATATCTCTCTATTTTGAAATACGGAAGAGGAACTGGTTATCTTTGTCCTTGTTCATTACTCCCACATCCTAGGCCTTTGTAGCCCATGGAGTACATCATTCTGCTAGATTTTTCATATTCGGGGTTTGATAACAAGATGGTTGAGTTTCCTCGGGGACCCCAGTAGTAGGTGGATCAAGAAATTTCTCCTTAGCTAACAAGCCTCTAGGTAGGAATGACCCAATAATGTGTTCCTCTCTAGGTCTCTTGAAGCGGTAGTTGGGTCGACCCCTAGTCTTGGGTGACAAAGAGAGGTCGACACCTAGAGTGGTTGTTGTAAATTATACTCCCATGACCATATTCTAGGATTTTCATCTTCCATGAATAAAATGGAGATGTTGAAGTAGATGCCCCATGAGTGCAAGAACTAAGAGAATCTAAATCTACAGGATTCCATGGCCTTAAAGCGAAGAGGATAACTATATTTGCAGAGGGACATGTGTATGTACCCTTTCATGTAAAGCTATTGAGAGCTCTATAATGAGCAAAGGGATCGAATCTCTGGTATTGTAACCATGTGTCCTTCATGCTTGACTTGATGCATTGAAGAAATGTTGATGGCACAACCTACATGGCATGAATCCATGGTCAACCTGGAACCATGTTAAATGGAAGTTCAAGTCTAAGACGTGAAAATTTTGCGATGAAAAGTGGGGCCCACCTCCATGGGCAGCATGATGGTGCCTATTGACTCTCTTTCTACGTTGTTGTATGCGGTGATAGTGATAACATGGGACACAAGATCTTCTTTCGTATGTCCCAATTATTTGACCAACTTAAGTGTGTAGATGTTCAACCCAGATCCGTTATCCACAAGCACCCGTTTGATTTTCCTGTGGGTGACAATTACTTCAATGTATAAGGGAAGATTATGTGTAGGATTCTCAGTAGTGATCTCCCTATGGTTGAAAGTGAGATGCTCACTCGGTGAAATGTTTTCCACTGTAGCTTGAAGGTATGTAGGATCGAATTCTAAAGGCACTCTCGACCCACGAGGAGTTTGGTATACTGATGTCCTTATGCACATTGGATATCTTGAGAATATATAAGATCGAAATCTTAGCAAATGTCTTCTCAAGTTGTTCTAAATGTTATATTTACCAGTTTGCGGGATCAATGGAGAGGGTTCTGAAATCACGAGGAAGGCACACCTTGGTACTGCAGCATAGTCCTTTCCCTTGATCTAGATGGTATTGACACGGTCAGTAGGAGAGCGAATACATTCGGTAAGTGAATCGTAATGATTGTTATCTCTTTTTGTATACAAGTAATTCATGGCTTTATAGGTTTGGGATGAATCTCCCTGATCCAAATTTGTCTTTTCTAACTTATCATGCTTAGGGAATGGTTCTTTATAAATCCCCATTTTCTCATTAGGTGTTTGTGTTTTGCTAGGGTTATCCACCTCTATCTCCTCATTGTCAATGAGGTCCTGAATATAGTGGCAAAGCCACAGACATTTTTTTGTCTTATTTCCTTTAACGTGATGCATTTCACAATATTCATGTTCCTTATACCATTAGGGTTTCATAGCATTGTCGTAAAATGGTTGCGTGGTAGGATAGGTCATCATGTGGGCCGCGTCCAACTATTTTAGTATAGTGATAAACGGTTTATTGAGAGAGGTGAATGTTCTTCACTTTGGTGATGGTTGAATTGGGCCCTTGGTTAGTTTAAAGGTTGACTAGCTTGGACCGTTTGAACATGTTTGGAATCAGTGATTGCGTCTCCGACCACATTTTTGTTTTTGTTAAAGATCTTCGGCTTTTCCATAGGTTTGATACTTTAGTTTTCTTTAGATTGGGTTTTGAGGGTGCCTTTGGCAATGAGATCCTTTTTTATCTGAATCCCTTTCTCGATAACCTCCTCAAAAGTACGGACCACAATGCATTTGGAGGTGGAAAGCTTTATCCGGTTGAGATTTGGAACAAAAATCTTTTGCCGAGTTTCTTTTCAGGGAAAGCGTAAGGGAATCGATTAGCTATCCCTCTCCACTGTTGGAGGAAGTTGGCGAAGGTCTCATTTGGGCATTGCTTGGCCCCACACAATTCTGCCATGGTGACATCACTCTCTATGTTATATGAGAAGTGACACATGAATCTTTCTGCCAATTCTAGCTAGGTGAAAATTGATCCTCATCATAAACGTGTAAACCACTCCAATACTTGACCTCCGATACTCTTGGGAAAAATTATGATTAGGTAATTGTCACTATAAGACACCTCTTGACATGCCATGTATAAATCTTTAACATGATCCCTTGGGTCTCCTTTTCCGTGTATTTGTCAAATTTTGGCATATCAAATTTCTTTGGAAAGGGTTGAAGGGTCATTGTTTTTTCAAAAGGATAGGGGCATAATTCTTCATATTGATATTTCCTAATGCTCCCTATATTTCTCTCTTGTAAGCTCGCAAGCATCGCTTTCATAGATTGCACATCACGAGTGAGTAATTGTTCTTTAGTGGGAGAAGCGGGGATGTATACGCAATGATACCCTGTTTCTTCTTCTCCTTGGTTTTCTGATGGAGTTCATTGATTTTAACCTTCAGCCTCAACTTTTGAATGTTCTTGTTTGTGTCTTTCTATACATGGGAAGTAAGCAAAGCTAGTTTTCAGCTTAGGTGACTAATTTTTGTTGGATTGTGGCATGGTTTGTAGCTTCTTCTTCTAAATGTTCCTCCTCTTCATATTGTGTAGGTTCTTCACCTGTATCGTGTTCTATCTTGTTTCTTTGTGGCACTTTGATAAATGGTATTCTATGCCCTACCACTTTATCATTTCCTACATAAGAAGTAGAAGCATGTTTTCCTATTAAAATATCTTCCATATTGATAAGGGGATGTTCTTCCTCGTAGCATCAATTTTAGGTAAAATTGGTTCATTCTCGAGTGGGAAATTTGGCCCCCTAATTCCACGACCCAAGCCAGCACTCTATCTTTATTTCTAAGAAGAAACTCATCTAGTAGAGTGGGGTCAAAATCAAAGTTTGTGTGTGGTGATTCTAACTCATTTCCACTATGATAAACCATCTCTTTGTTTCCTTTTCGAAGAAAAGAGTGGTCCTAGGTCATGTCAATGAAGGGTTTGACCCTTGTTTGTTAGAGGTTTCCATGGCTTGCACTTTTTTTCCTCATATGTCTATTTCTTTAACCCTAGACGTGTTTTAGGAGCCATGTTTTCATGATAGTTTCACTAGGGTAAGTTGTAAATGTGCTTAAAACTTAGTGATCACCCCTAAGTGAAATGCAAGATGTATTTGTTAAGAGTATGAATAAGTCAACAATGTGAGAATACCAATGTGATAGAGTGATAAATCACCAAGTGACACAAGCATTTGGTATTGAAACCTATTAAATGAAGTACCTCCTAGACTACATTTCAAAAAGTAGTTTGGAGTCGTCAAGATGATTAACAAGATGTTTTCACTTATGCCAAGTTCAAGGAAATGAACAAAATGTAAGTAAATACAAGAATTCAATGCGATCTCCCAATCAAGATATACGATGAGCGAACTCAAACTTTATTAAGACCTATATCTCAAAAAGTGCCAATTATAATTCACAAATGACACAACAATATCACCAAGATATGTTAACCCACTTTGCAAGAAAGTGAAGTATTGATATCAAGGTGTTATTGATATAACATGCACAAATGGTAACACCTAGCACTTTTTGAAATCGAGGTAATAATAGAGCCAAACTAAAAATCTCAAAGTATAGCTAGGAATAGTTAAAAATGTGTGCAACGTAACCTTACAATATAGGTATTTATGTCAAGTTTACAAGAAACAAGACATAAATATCGAAATTGTAGTGATACGATACAAACAATCTAACTCTTCTAAGGAAGCCTACGGTGATGAACCATGCCTAACTACAATGACGATCTTGACATGGATATCAAGATCACAATGGCTATCAATGACATGAATACACCTCTGCACATTTTAGACATTTAACTTACCCACCCAAACATGGATGGGCGTAAATAGACATAAACAGTTGATTGGCAACACAAAGGTAATCACACCTCTTCTGATCAATAAAGTGTCAAAAGAATGTGAAGGAAGAAAATTAAAAAATGATGGAAAATGTTGGCTTCATTTCAGCGGAGTTTCACCTCGCCCTAAGGCAAGTAAAAACTAGGTGAAAGTAACGTGTCACACATTTCTCAATGAAAATATGGTTCATAACTCAACACTATTTTAGAATGGTCAAAGTGGGCTCCTGGAAAAAGTATATCTTCTTAGGTGCTTTATGAAGATTATCCACAAGCGGCATGATTTACCCAAAAGTCACAATGACTAGTTTGGGAGTATCTCAACTTTTCCCCCTTCAAGCATAGTGGGCAATAAATGCGTCCAAATGTGTACTTAAAAGGGTAGCGTAGGGATAACTTGTAACTCTGTCTCATAAAGGATTTACTTCTTAGATAGGTAGTGTGGAGCACTTCTGTTTCATCCACAAGGTTCCCTCTTGCATGGACTACTTTGGGGTTCTGGAACCACCCCCATTGTTGTAGCTTAAGGAATTATTCCAAAGGGTTATGTTCTAGTTGAGCGGAGAGGCATGTACCCTTTTTGAAACCTATATGTCTGATGTTTTGAATATGTTTTTCTTTTTATCTTTTAATTAGATGTGGTTTTCTCGAACACCGTTTAACAACCTATATAAAAGCGTATTAGTAGTTTTCTAACTTTTGTTTCAATTCCTCCATTCTTTGACAAGCATTTTGGTCTGTATGATAACATTTAGTAATTTTCCATCACAAGAGAAGGCACCATTTCTGATTCTCTAGATCATCCAAGGCCATGAAGAGCATACGTGATTTGTCTTCAAAAGTCCAAAACATATCAAATGGAAAAACACTTTAATTCCCTTTGTGCCAAATTAACCAATTCCAAATCAAATACCCTTAACAATCTCAAAGCATCAAAAGGACTTAAGAATCATTTCTGATTCCCAATATCACCCCGAGGACACAAGGGAAGAGCATATGTGATCTTAATCCTATAAGTAAACAATGCAAAATATTACCTAATCAAATACAAACATGTAAAAATAGCCTGTAAAGACAAATATATGATTAGATAAACTTGCAAGAATGTTAGCACATCAACACTTTAATTTCAAAAATGCAAAAGGATGCTTGTGCCCCTTTTTTAGTGTCTGTGCACGGGTTAGGGCGTATGCGCCACCAAAGGTTGTTTTTAGCACACAGTGTACCTGCACCACCCAAGAGATGTGTGCGCCATGAAAAATAGTGCCTGCGCCCTAAAATAGTACATGTGCCACTCTATGGAATTTTTAGATCTATTAAATGCTTGCGCCACTAGAGAGGTGTGTGTGCCACAAAAACAACATATGCGCTACTATGAGAAAAATAGATAGAAAAATAGACAGAATAACTGTATTACTAGAAAAATATACCTGTGCCACTAAAACCACATGTGTGCCCTGGTTAGGGTGTGTGCACCGATCTGACAGTTTGAGTATGTAGTGAAGGTACTAGTACAAAATGACATGTGTGCTCGGGTTAGTGCACCTACGTGTTGGTTAGGGTGTGTGCGCCGGGGTTAGTGCGCATGTGCCAGGGGTTGGTAGATAGAATGATAGATTTTAACAATACGCATGTGCCACCTTGAGAGAGACGTGTGCACCACGAAAACCATGCTGCACCATGAATTCCATGCCTACGCCCTAAAATCATGCTTGCGCTAGACTGCAACAAAAATATGGTAACAAACACAAGAAAACTCACAATATCTCAAATTTTTGACAAGTTAGCTTAAAAATGGCAATAACCCATTACAATTATGGATATGAACATGAAGTTACACATATCAAATGAGTAAAAATTACAAGAAAATTGACATTAATTACTACATGTGCATATCAAAGGTTAGCTAAAACAATGCAACTTAAACTAAAATGTCATGGGACTAAGGGTCCCACCGGGCGTGCCAAATGTGTGCAAGTGTTTCTACAAATTTAACCAAACTTAAAGAAAGAAAGCTACCACCTAAAAATAGCTTCCTAACCTAGTTAAAAATGGGAAATGTGCACCATCATGATGAAGAAGTGAGCAATTCCTACCCTTTAAACATTAATAACTTTGAATCTAATCAAAACATAATGTAAATGCATGAACTCTATTCCCCTTAATTTCCTAATTTAACATTAAAATGGACCTAAATAGTCCAATGACAATCAAATTATAATTGCTTGCTTTGATCCTTTAATAGATGCTTGGGTGTGAGGCTTAGCTCTTCAAGAATGGAGGATGGAGGGCTCAAGAATGACAAAAGGCTATTAGTATGAAACTATGTGCTTACTTTTGTCTCTTGAGAGATTTAGGTGTAGGTGTAAAGGTAGAAGGAGGGCTCCTTATATAGCCCAATGGATAGAGGAAGCACTTCATCCCTTTGCATGTGGGATAAAGGTAAAACATGATTAGGGATGGATAAGGTTGTTTTATTAAAAGTAACCTTACTTTATAAGGGTTAAATTTATGCTTAGAAAGTCATGGGAGTTGGGGGGTGCTTTAATTAATCAAATGTGATTAACTAATAGGTAGATGTGAGCTTATAGAAGCCAATTAGAGGAATATTAGTATGATTTAGGCTATTAGAAGGGGATTAAATCAATTAAACATTGATTTACTAGTTAAATGAAGGGAAGACTAATTAATTAATAATAATTAATTAATCTAGATAGAAGAGGTGATTAATTAATGGAATGTCGTTAATTAGGTTGTTAGCTGGATAGGCGACTTAATCAATTAGCGTATTGTAATTAATTAATGACAACAAGAGGGAATATGAGAACTTTTGACAATATGTAATCTATTTGTGAGAAAGGGGATAATAGTGCAATTTAAGTATTTAAATTGCTTAGGTGTAAGTATAAATGATGATGGTTCGGGATGTCGACGATGGTCATGGATAGTCGGTGTCGGCATAGTCGGGTGATAGAAACTTATTGAAATCTGGTTGGAAGGAAAGATATGAAGCTAAACGGAAATGGAGAGGGAAATTGCAAGGTCTATGGAGACCTTAGGAATACTTAGAGGTGTTTAACAGTCAAGTACATTGGGTGATTTAATGGTGTGGGTGAAGGAATGATCAAGCTTGCATGAAGGTAAATGGTGGGAGAATGAGAGTGCAAGTAGAAAGCGATAGAGGAGAGGTAATGAGCCTATTAGAATGAAAATAGATGAATGTTGGTCAACAAAATACTTATTGTGGTCCCATTTTAATTGCTAGATGGAGGTGACAGTTGATCGGAGGAATGATGTTTGGTGTTGGGGTAGTGCTTCTAAGAATGTTACCATGAGGGAAATACATATGAATCTATCTCAATGATGGCTATGGATGCCTAGATGTCCGAAAAGACTCGGTTCTTCTTGCATGTAGCTCTTCTCTCTTCTCCTTGATCTAATAATCTTCCAACCTTGAAACAAGGTTACTAAAGAGAATAAATAATAACCGATGATGGTTCCAAGTTGACCGGTGTTAGTTTGGGTGACCAAAGATCGGTTAAGTTAGGATTCCCTAGGTTTACTAAGAATAGCATATCATGGAAATAATTTTCTCTAGATCTGTCTCTTCTCACCGATAAACGTGGGAGTTGCCTTTTTCTATGTGGGAATATGGTTAGAGGGATAATATGCATTGATTTCTAGGGTTTAACTAAGTCTTAACTCATTAAGGTAAGTGGGACTAGGTCTTAGTTATCTATGGAAATATGCTTTAAGAATAGATCTAAGGTGAGGTGGCTAGGTGAGATGTTTAGGTGAGGTTTTTAGGTGAGGTGGTGGGTAGAAATAAAGATAATTAGACAATAAATATTGTTAGGATATGTATTAATTAAATTAAATTAATATTAATATGGGATGGAAGGGGCCATGGTTAGGTGAGTATGTTCGAGTTGGTTATTCGACATGGGACTAAGGGGAGTGTGACCCAATTTTGGTGTCTACATTTTTCTCCTTTTTTTGCGTAGCTTGTATTAGTAAGCGACATTGACAAATATAAGATGTGGTTTCCTCATGTGTGGGTGAAGATGATCCCCTCAAATGAGGAACTAATGAGGTGGAAGACGAGAATCGGTGAGTGGTTTGATAAAAGGTGGATGCGATGAAGATGAAGGTAAGTGGGCATGAGTGTAGATGTGAATATATGGGGTGAAGGGGTAAAGGTCAAATTGGGAAAATAAGTAAATGGGCTAGTGTTAAAGGTAGTGGCAGTCAAACGCATGCATACATAAAAAATGTGGCATGGTACTAGGTTGAAGATCTTGTAAACTTTACATCGTCCAAGGTCGATAGGCTTATCCAAAAAGATTGAAGTGATTCCGATATCCAAGGTATAGGATATGGTGAGGAAGCATAGTGTAGGTTAGGTGCAGAACGTTTAGGTATGATCGGTACACCAAAGTTTGGGTCAAGATAAATAGTACGACAATACGCAGTGGTAAGGTCATTAGGCCAAACAACATGGGTGACAGTGCCATAAGGTATAGTGAGAACATGGGTTCACAGGTCACTAAAAATGTTCCAGTCTAGGTAGATAGGTCACGACATGGGTAGGGATGAGGTATGGGTAAAATAACAAGTCCCTGAATATAATTAGGGACAAGTATAGGTATTGTAGGCTTATAGGTAGGGTGCAATAAGGGTGGGTAAGGTCAAATGGGGTTGGGACTAGTTATGTTGGGTCAAAAATGGGGAAAAAAATGGGCTAGAAGGAAAATGGAAAGTAACTAATGTCGGTTTAGGATTAATCAACATCGGTTTACTAGGCCACGAACCGAGTGACATCGATCAAGTTAGGTTGGGTATTAAAAAGAAAAATATATAAAATATGGATTCATTTCTGATTGTTTAATTTTGGGAAAATGAAAGAGCATGGAACCTTTTATTCCTTTTTGAGAGGAAAGTATGAGGGACAATACTCAACCGAGGTGGAGAGATCGGGGTGGTTAGACAATCCGGGTAGACCGGTCCACAAGATTGGTGTGGAGGATTTGATTTGAGGTCAGGAGTATTGGTGTTGGTGATTTGGACATGATAGAGGTGAGAGAAGGGTCGGGTGGGCGGTGATTCGGCTGCCATCCATACCACCACACTGGTGACACTAAGATGAGGTAAGATTCTATCCCGATCCTTCATATTTAAAATAGAAAAATGTGATGTGGGTATGGGTTTTCTGGTAGGAAAATATAATTAAAGTTATTGTTAAAATTGATGCAATGAGGGATGGGGAGGTTCAGGGTGGGGTAGATAGGGGTGGGGAGGGTTTTAGGTTAGCTTTGGGTAGGGTAGAGTAGGTGTTTAGGTTAGATTTTATTTTTTTTGGAAAATAGGGGGTTTTAACGTATTCGGATTTGTGACACCGAAGCAGTCGGTCAAGGTTTGGGTGACGTTAGTGGTATTTGGTTAGCATTGTTCAAGTAGTAGGTGACCGATGTCGATTACACGTGATGATGACAGATCTGTCGACCAATTTCAGTCATATTTTTGGGAAAATAGGTCAATAGAGAGCAAGGGTAAGAAGTAAGGATATGTCGTGAGATGTAAAGGTAGGTTTCATGAGAGAAAATAGGGGAATAGGTATAAATGGCATGAATAGATTGGTCTAGTAAGGGGTAATTGGTAGGGTGGGTATAATAAGTAATGAGGGTTGGGGACAAGGTTTATTAGGTGAGGGGTGTGTTTGGTATGGGGGGTTCTGACAATATTATGTTTTGTTGGATGCGAGTGAGGGATCGATTCTGAGATGCGTGATAGTGTCGCCATTGTTAGTATATGTGTGGATGAGCTTGACCCCACTTGAGTAGAGCCATGTGAGTTGTGGTTGGTGGGTGGGGTCTAATGCTATAGGCATGTAGCACGTGATCCGATTCTAATGGTAGCTCTCATCGACAATTGGAATTTTATGACCAAAATGTTCCATCTTTTGACTGGTGAGATCACCATCATCCTAAAGGATGTGTACAGGATTCGAGGCTACCTATTGTGAGAGTACACGTATTTTTATTTCCTTTGAGGCCTTTGAAGATCTCATGTTGATAGTTTTGGAGAGGGGATGGTTGAGATCGGGTTCCATAGCACAAACCTTAGCTATGGAGAGATGTACGTGGAATACCATTAAGATCTTGATTTCATGTAGAATACCTTGTAAATATGTTCCTCTAGGATATCGTAAAAACTAGAATTCAGCTCTTGTTGGGCAAGAATATGTCAAAATTTAATACTCCAGATTATAACTATTTAGAACACCACATAACCATGTATCCACAGTGCGAGTCTAGATCGAGATAGGCATAATTAAGGGTTTGAAACTCTTCCCTGCATCTAAAAAAGTGTGTGATATCTCCATTGCGCTTAGACACATATACGATCGACCATTCGTATAGCTCTCTAGAAAGATAGAAAATAAGCTCTCGTGACAAACTATCATACAAATTTTATTCCACCCAAGTACATGCGTTATCTTCCTCTAGATCGTGTATCCACTCTTCAACACTTTCTAGAGTTAACCGATACATTTTCATCATGAACCATGCTTGAAACAACTAAAAAAGAGGTCCCAACAATGGAACCAATGATGCAGCCTAGAATTCACCGGATAACACCCAAGACACGCTTTGGCCCATCACTTATCCTAGACTAAGTGCTCACATTGAAGTGCGCAAAGGTACCAAGTCCCTATTTAGGGTTGTTTTAGCATGATGATAGAATGATGAAGAAACACATATATATCCATAGCTAATATATCCTCATATAGTGCACAACAGATCTAGATCTAAAGAAGAATAAGTTTAAATGATAATCATGATTAAATCAAGAACATGCACTACTCAATTACACACAAGAATGACACTGAGATTCAACCAATATCTTCCATCTATTAATAATAACAATAACACAGAAGATCCTTACAATAATGGCAATCTATGTCAAAGCGTGCATGGATCTGATACAGTAATCTAGACACATGCACATCTCTATATATTTATCACTCTCACACATACAAAAACACACACATTGTATATATTCCACTATGTAATTCATCACATATATATAGGGTGGGGACTTTCCCTTCACCACTTATCCATTCCAAAAATAGGCCACATGCTATTAATATCCACGTGCCATTTACAAGTATAGCCACACATGCAAGTGTGTTATATATAAACCTCTTATAGTTAACTAAAGTGATAGTCCTATTCTTAACTCGTCCTCATGTAAAATTTATTCGATCCAATCCTATAAAGATATATAATGAATGGCGTGCATGTCTTTGTATTTTTTTGTGTTCTGTATGCCATCTTCTAAAAATAGACTTCATACTTGAAAAATGGCTAAGTCCTAAATGCTGAATTTGTACCTCCACGTGTGGTTTCTTTCTATCCCTTCACGCCCTTGAACCTAGCCTTCTTTCCCACATAGACTTTATGTTTGAGTTCTATTAAGTGTTATCTAATCAACATTACCCCACACTAATCTCATTATTGCCCCAATAATGGGTGCCTCCAAAACTTAAGTAAAGAATGTTAAATAGAAAGAATCAGAAAGAATTTTAATGAATAAAAGAATTCTTTAGGTTGTAAGATCCTCTATCCCATCTTGAAGGATCAACTTTGGATATTCATCCTTTATTTCGGCCTCTAAGGCCTACCACTCAGTGAGCACATTTTTCTACTTGCTCTGGTATGTCCACAATAATGGACTCCAATTCATCTTGTGTAACTTCACCCTTTTCATTCTGCAACACCAACATAATGTTTGATATTGCATAAAGTATGTTTTCCTTCCAAGTACATCTATTCTCTCGTGCAATGAGTTTCCCAAGATCATCTAATCTCTCCTTGTGCGGATCTTTTGCTACTTGCCAGGGCCTCGCACTTTTGTTTTACAATGGTTAACATCTCTTTACGGCTCATGGTATCATCCTTCATGGCCTTTTGGAATTCGTTATCTTCTTCTAGAGTCTTCACCTTTATCAGTGCCTCTCGGGGCTATGCATATATTCAAGGCATGATCTACCTTCTTTAATTCTTCTTGGAGTGTTTTGCAATAGTCTATCATATGTTGTAATCTTCCGGCTACTACATCCTTTTCCCTTTCCACCTCTTCTTCAGGATTCTTTGGTTTTGGCATTCTGATGGTGTCATCTTCTAGTACCAAATCCACCAAAGTTCTTACATAGTGCATCACCGAGGGAACTACTCTGGCACTTTGGACTCTAGATGTGGGCGCACTTTGATCACATGGTCTCCAATAGCCTCTACCATGTTGACGAAAGTGTTATAATTTCTTTTCTCTAAGTCCTTCTCCTGGGTTAGGCACGCTATCTCTACATCCTTCTTCTTTAGGTCCTCACACAACACTCTTATTGTGGCAGCTTTGTCCATGTTTCTTCTAGCCACTTTAGTAGATACTTTCACCAAGGCATTGCTGCCTTGTTCATCAGACATAACAGTAGGATTTATTGTTATGTGCCTGGCATGTGGTGCCTTCTTCAGCTGTCTCGACATGCATGACTCCTCACACACATCAAAATTAGGCTCATCTATATGGGTGTGCATTGACCATGATAATTGCTTTCGAGTACGCATTATTTCCATGTCCTCGTCCATAAGCTCCTAGTCGAATAATTCCTTCGTGTAATGGTTTCTAGAGAAGAGGGCATGGAAAATCTTCCCTGTGTCCTCTACATAACCCATGAGTGGTGCACCATGTTCTCCACTCATCCTTCTTGTCCTTGGACCTTTTAGAATTTGATCTTCAAGGTTAGGAGTTTGTGTTGTATCCTGAGTAGTGTCATGTGTGGCCTCCGATTTTTCCCTCTCTCCTTCTTCCACATCCTTCATCTCTTCATATTTTGGCTCTTATTATTGTTCCTCCTCATTCTTCATCTCGTCTTCTTGCCCATGTGGGATAGGAGATATACGCGTGCTCTCCCCAAATCCCTCCACTTCTTCATCTAGCTTTAACTTTCTTCTCCTCTTCGGCTCGGTGGGCTCCTTGTGTGGTGAGAGACAAGGTGATTTCCTTACCATTTACAGGGTTTCACCTTAATTCCTCATGCATCTAAACACTTTCTTGAAATTTTTCTCCCCTGCACTACCTTTGTATCTCTCTTCTTTGTCTTGCCCTAGAGGTGGAGTGATCACGTGTTGTGACTCTTTTCTATCGATGGGTACTTTCTTCTATGCTCCAAGCCTCCACTATCTTCACGCTCCTCTTCCTCATCCTCTACTTCAATGGTGTTTATGAGACTTTGCGCTAGTATGTTCTCCATCAAATGCTTACCCTTTAGTGGGCCCGGGAGTGCAAATTCATTCTCCATGTACTTATTGCTCTCCATCTTGGGCTTCACTGAATGTATACAAATTTTGCCCAAAGTATCTCTAATAGAGAGACTCATCGATTTATGTTTAACACCTATGAAATGATCCTTTCAATGTATGCACTCCACCTTGGATACACATATTTATTTCTCAGGGTGTGGTAGTCACAGTCTACCTTATCTACATTGAAGGCCATGTGGTGCATATTTATGAATCTATGGACTACTACTTGGAAGTACCTTTCTGTGAAGGCATAAGGTAGTTTGCACCAAGGGATCCATGATCCATCCTTCATTAGGAAGCGTGCGATGTAGAAATGTTGATAGACAACAAATTGAACTTATTTTCCTACTACCGAAGGTAAGTCCTTCGAGATGTGCCAATCTTCCTCAAAGGCTGCATGGAGCCTTTCGTATAATTTTTCCACCCTTTGCTTGACATCGTCAATCATGGACCCTTTACACAAGTACTTGTTGAACCTCTCAGTTGTTGATTTATTTTCCATGGGGTATTCCCATATCTTCTCCTTTGGCCCATCTGGTACCCCAATCTCCATGAATACTAAGGACAATAGAACCACTCCAAAGCTGATCTTCCATCCAGTGTGTGCTTCCTCAACTATCTTCTCTAAGTTGTAGCCTGTAATATTGTAGACTAATCCTTCCAACATGCACTTTGAAACATGTAGCCACATAGTGTTTACTTGTGACCATCATTCCTGGTCATTCAACTTGGTAACAAGGTGCGTTGCTTCTTGCACCACTAGAAATTTCTTAATTTTATCAATGTCCATCCCATGCGAGACCCTTCAAATACCCCATATCCTTTTGGGTTTCCAAGATCGTAGCTTTATCTCGCTAAGTCACTCTTTATATCCTCTCATATGGCCTTGAGACTTGTAACAATGGATATTAGCGCGGATGATATTCTTACCTTGTGTCCTACAAAGTAGAATAATTCCTCATGCACTATTCTCATGAGCCACCGGTACAAGGTCTCATACTTCCCAAAATATGGAAGCTCATATAATTGGTATACTCTAATTATCTTCCAGATCTTCTCACCTACATCATCATAAACCGGCATGTCCTCTATCATGTGTTTGTTTGTCTTTGTGTTGAGTAGGGCATCAAGTTCCTTTTTTGTTTGAGTTCTGTGGTTGTATTCGTTCACTTTACTCTTTTCGATATGTGAATCACATTCTTGGATGAAAATGATGCCCTCTATATATTACATTTCAGAAAAATTACTTTCAAGTGTCATTTTTTCCTCCTCGATGACCACCTTCTTCTTTCCTTTAGTTCCCACTACTACTACCTTCTTGGGTGCCATTTTTACCTTGCAATTATATGTTTACACTTTCCTCTACAACTTTGTAATCCCCGAATCAAACCCTATCTCGATTAAACCATGTTATAGGTGAAAACTCATGCCCTAGCTCCTCTCTGTCATCCCGTTTCATTCAAACCCTTCTTCACCAGGGATACAAACTTCTTCTACGCATAGATCTACTTCTCACGCTTAGTTCACCTCCTTCACACCTCGAATCGATTAATCATATCTTCACACTTAGCTCTTTTTCAAACAATCTTAGTTGCAATGGTAAAAATGAATTCGCATCCACTCCTTTTATAGATTTAAAAATTTTGGTGCATTTATTTCTCCTCTACCTACCAAATACCCTCTCATTCATTAACCAATTTTTTTCTTTCCACGCAAAGTACATCTTTGTGCCCTAGTTATAACCTTCTAGAACGCCTTCCTACCTTATGGTCACAGACTTATCTTCAACGTGCTTCCTTGTGCCCGAGTACCTCGTCACTATACCTTCTCCTGGTAGTTATCAAGGCCTCTACTTACCTCACGTTATATTGTCCCTTCATTCATCTCCAACCTTGGTCACTTTTGAGAAGTAATCTATCTATTTAAAAAGCACCCTTAACAGCTTATTCCTTTCACCTTCCAATTTCCATAGCATTATACCTAGATATCAGCAACCAACCCACACTAAAAGTATGTGCAGTCCTCTATGCATCAACATGCTCCATATCATAGTTAGCTTCATGTGTGCAAGTACACTTATTACACAAGAACAAAAATTAAACTGACAAAGCATAGTGATGATGAAGGAAATATAGAAATGGAAACCTAATCTAAATGGTAATACGGCCTTATTACAAACACAAAGAAGACTTATTTATAGTAGGGCTTCAACCTACTCCCGTTAAAGTAACCAAGTAGTTGTGTTCTATCAAGTGCTTCTGGCTAGGAAACACTTGAGTCAAGTATGTAAGTCATGACATACAACCCCAACCAATGTACCTTAAGCTTCCCTGGATGGCACAAAAACTTAGAGTCATAAAGAAGTACCATTCCTCCAGCCTCAGGCTTTTTATCCCTGATGTGTCTATCATTCCATTCTTTCTATCGTGCCTTTTCTTTCCTCCGACTCCAACGTGTTATGGCTCATCACTCATCTAGTGAATCATCTTCTCAATTTTACCTTCTAAATATTTCTCATCATTTAGACCTCTAGCACGCACTATGCACAAAGAAGGTAACATGAATTCTATAGGAATAATGGATTTTTCTCCAAAACCAATTAAAATGGTGTTTCCTTGTTCAATCTCTTATAATTTTTCTTGTATGCCCAAAGAACAACTGGAACTTTATCATCCCAATCCTTTCTTCCAACATCACAAATTTTTATCAATTTGGGCTTAAAATCTTGTTGAAAGCCTCAACATTTCCATTTTCCCGAGGGTGGTAAGGTGTAGTCTTATGATGTGCCACCATAAAATCATCAACAGGATCCTTATTATCTCATTGAAAAAGTGTGTGCCCCTATCACTTGTCAAACTTAAAGGACATCCATACCTAGTAAGAACATTCTCCCATAGAAACCTAGCTATGCACGACAGTCCTTCATGGGTGTTACTTCTAACCACCTTGTGAGATAATCCATGCAAGTAATGATATAGCGCGATATATTCCTATGTGTGGCTTGTGAAATAGGTCCTACAAATTCAATATCCCATTTCTCAAATGGTTCTGCACTACTAATTAGTCTCAAAGGCATCTCATCTTTTGACCTAGTTTACCTAGATGCTGAAAATGGTCACACACCTTGCAATACTCTTTATAATCCTTATAAAGTGTCTCCCACCATAATCCAACAAGTAGGATCTTTCACATGGTTTCATCACCTACGTATTGGCCACCTGTAATACCACCATGTGCTTCCTCCATTATATCCTTGCACTCATGCTCTAATACATAGCGGTGTAATACCTCATCTCTTCCTAGCTTGTAGAGGTCACCATTGATTAACATAAAAGGTCTCGCATGTATAGCAAGCTATTTCTTCTCCAAGGTCCTCATCCCTTATGTTGCAACACCAATCCTTAGAAAGAAAAAAATTTCCTCTAATTTGGATTACATGTGTTGTAACCTATACAAATTTACATCCGACATGGTTTCTTCAATTGTTTGTGCCTCCTCTCCGAGTGAATTCTAGACAAGTGATCTTTTCCATAATTACTTTTCCTAGTTTCACCATAAATGTGAAATCAAACTCTTAGAATAAGAGTACCCATCTACATATGCGCCCTATAAGATGGGCTTATTCACTAAATACTTCAATGTCATATGATTTTTATAGAATACAAATGGTGTTCTTAAGAAGTACTATCAAAACTTGTATAATGCATAGATCATTGACAAAGCTTCACACTCTGTAGTTGTATAATTCTATTCAGCAGAGGTCACATTCCTACTAGCAAAAAAATTTGATGATCTATAATACCTTCACCAAGTTGAGCCAACACGGTGCAATGGCCATGCTAGAGCCATCTACATGTACATGAAATGGTTTTTTCCATGAGGGAAGTGTAGAATGGGCACGGTAGCAAGTTTCTCCTTTAATATCTCAAACACGCATTGTTGCGGTTCTCCCCAATAAAATGTTCCTTTTCCTTTTAATAACTCTTCCAAGGGTGTGACAAATTTTTCATATCCCTTGATGAAATTTCTATAATATCATGTGTTTCCCAAAAATCTATGCACCTCACTTTGAGTGGTAGGTGCTTATAGGCCTAAAATCACTGCAACCTTAGTTGGATCAAAAGTAACCCTTCCTTGTAGATTATGTGTCCTAACAATATTCCAAAAGGTGTAGTAAATATGCACTTCTTTATGTTAAAAGAAATACTAGATTATCAAAGCATCATTCAAACATTAAGCACATGATTGTCACATTGATCTTTCACAAGCCCATATACTATCCAATCATCTACGTAAACCTACAAAAAGTTGTGAATGAAATCCTTGAATTCCTAAAAACTATCCGCATGAGAATACTGTGAGGTGTGTTCTTCAATCCAAAGGGCATCATGGTATAGGAAAATCTGCCCCACTCGGTAGTAAAGGTTTTCTTTTCCTAATCCTCCTTAGTAATCCTAACTTGATGATACCCATAAAAACCATATGTAAATGAATATATTTCACACCCTGCCACTCCTTCCGAGTATTTCCTCGAGTGAAAGGTGTAGGAAAGGTATTTTTGATGCATGCAGCATTCATCTCCCTATAATCTACATAGATTTGAATTCTACTATCCTTTTTATACTTATCACCATAATAATAACCCATTTAGAATCATCCAAAGATTGAATGATTCCAAATTTTAACATCTTATCAATCTCTTCTTTTACCTTTTTGCACAAATTGGGATTCATTCTCTGTAAGGTCTCTTTCTCATTATGCACACACCTTCCTTAAGATTTATCTTCATTTCCCTAGGTGATTCATGCATGCCTTTAAGTTCATTATACCCTCGAGGGAATAAGTCCTGATAATCCCTGAGTAACTCAATGATATTTACAACCTCTGATTCTGACCAGTAGTCTCCAATAATGACCTCCTTAGGCTAAGTCTACATTCCAATGTTCACCTTCTTTATCTTCATGGGTTCATGATATGCACGTATATCCTTGTCTCGCATTTTGTCAATACCTCGCGCACTCCTTGTGAATGTTCAATATCTAGGTTCTAAACTTCCTCATCATCTACTATGTAAACCATCTTCCCTTTCTCTCTTTTAAGGAAAGCATGTTTAATTAATATGGAGTCCACTTCTTCTTCTTATCCAAAACGCGCTCATGACTCTGTCTCACCAAATAATTCTTGAATAAGATCCTCCACTATTTGCACTATCTACCATAGTTAAGTGCTTAACAAATTTTAATGCTTCCTCTACTAGGGGTTTAACTAAGAAGTATTTAAAAGTTTGGATCATTCCTGTATCAAATCCTACCAATTTCCATTTTTTTATGTAGTTTGGCATATACATACCAGGCGCGTACACATCCTTGTAGAGTAGAATATAATCTATGTACCTAGAGTGAAGGTGGTAATGCTTCCTATCCAATCGTCTAGAGTCTCTCACACTACTAAATATGATGTTGAAAAGGTTTATCACCATTATACATGCATATCTTCATAGGTTCATTGCTCCTTAAAAACCTAGTAGATAAGGTGATTCCAATATTCTCCCATTCTATAAGATAATCTTTGTGAACTACCCACCGGTGCACCGCTGTCCCCGCAAGGTAAATGCTAACATAGGTCTTCTCTTAACTCAATCCATCCAATATACTACCATGGATTTCAAGAATGCGAGAAGATCTTATGCTCCAAAGTATACCAAGGTACTAAGCCACCTATCCGTCTAACAGAGTGAATTCCACTCTTCCACGTGAATGCACTTTTAACCTCATGCCCTACCAGTTCATATTGTACCGTGAGCCCAATTATTATAGGAAATACTCGTAGTATCACTAATACACTAAGAATATTCCCACTAAAGAATGATTTCCTTTGGTGGCTCATTGACCTCGGGGTCGAATAGCTTGAGACATAGATTGCATTCAAGTCCTCCTCACTTAGAGGCTCAACATATGGTGTAGACTTTCCATCTGTCAAAGTTATTACAACCCTTTCCTCCTTTTTCTCAAATATGATATACCCCTTATTGAACATCAAGTTAGCATTATTCACATAACACCAAGGGCATCTAAGAAAAGTTGGAAAACTATTCGCTTCGCATGAGTGTGATTAACTCAAAATCCCCTATAAACTTGGCCCCTTGTATTATCATAGATGCATCCTTCAAAACTCCTATGGGAGTAGCATTAGTCCAGCTTTCCATAAATAACACATTATATGATGGCTACTGATGGAGGTCTCCCCATTTGTATTAATGTATCTAATGTAAGCACATTTACTTTTACACCTATATCAATCAAGATATTTCTCAAGAACCAACCATCCACAACAACATTCAAAGTGATCTCCTTGTCATAATCAATACTATTAGGGGAATATTTTCATGGAGGATTTTCCTTTAATTCTCAATTCTTACATGCGGGGTATTCCCCTTCAACCAATTTCCCAAAGAATGAATAATGTTCTCCTAGCGTAGCATTCTACATACCTCCTTAATGTCATCAATATCGAGAGAGGGAATTTTTCTACCTCTTTATTATGCTCCATCTTCCTTGATTTGCTCCTTTAAACACTATATCTCTCCTTGATGATTCCGGAGGACCTCTATGGTATCTTGATAAAATTCCTTCGATGAGCAGATCCGGATACCTTGCATGCAAAATGTCCTCCTTAGTGATTATAGCCTTTGGTTGAATGCTTCTCTTGCGCACGCCACTTCAGCTCGTGTGGTAATCTTCACTATTAACGCCTCGGGTTCTAGTGCTAACTTGGGCATCCAATGATCTTCTATTGCACATTTTATTCTAACCACCTCGGTTCCTTATTATCCTACTTATGTTGTTTCATCGAGATGCTCATACAAGTATAGGAACTCCTCATAACTATGATTCTTTCTCGCAATAAGAATATGTAATATTATGGGGAAATTCATGCCTATAGTGATTAGGGGATCCACATGTATAACATGTTCTAGGAGGGAACTCACCTCTTCCTCCACCATGGCCTCTAAAAATGGGCTAATGCTAGTATCAATGCTCCTAATTGCCTCAACATGAAAAGTTTCTTCCAGATTGCTTCGCACGGATCGTGTATGTATTATGTGACAACACCCTTCTAAATGGTGTAATCAATCCTCCAATGAACCATTGTGCATGTTGGATTGAATGAATATCATAATAAATATTATATAGAAGTGTTTTAAACTAGGCATCATATTTGCATACACTCTCAAGCAGTGCCTTGCTTGATATCTTTGAGCATGCTTATACTCTTCTTCTCAAATTATGGGATATAGAACTCTTTTAAGAAAGCGTCCTTCAAAGCTACATAATCTAAGCAAGTTTGATTATGATCAAACTTCCTATACCATATATGTGCTTGTCCCTATAGTGTAGTAGCAAATTGACTTACCTTGCACTCGAAGGTGTGATCCCTTTCACTCTCTATAATATTTCACACATGTGCACATGTTCAGCAACATCTTTTATGCCTCTATACTCTAGAAGATGGAGAGACATCTCCATGTAGATATTCCGAGGTTATTGCGGGCCTTTCCCACGATCCGAGAACCTCCTGGGTTACTTATACCTCTAGAACCACTAGATCCACTGGAACTAGAACCATATATTCCTCCTAATCCTCCACCTATAGATGGAATATGACCTATAGATGTACTCCCCTGTGCTCCAAAAGTAGTACTATACTGAACCCCTACAGTCTGTGAAGTAGTTCCACTTTTAGAGGTGAAACCAACATTCTAAACACTTACGTACTGTGCAAATGATGTGCCTGAAAAATGTTCCTCCAAATAACATTGAAGCTGTATGTCCTTCCATTGATGTACTTTCCCTCTAACTTACTCTAGTTCTCCTATTTCCCAAATTCACTTGTTGATTATCTATTGTACTAGATACTAGAAAACCAAGCGCAAGGGTGAGGTTATCAGGTAGGTTCAGATGCATGCCTACGACCCAGGTCATCTCTGTTGGTGTGCTTCCTTGTGAGACTGAGGAGGGTTCCCTGTCATAATTTCCCAGATGGGGGAGTTCCTGATGCTCTGGATCCATGTCCTCCATGTGATCTTAAAATCCTTCATGATCCATCTCTCTCCATAATTCCATCCACTCTGTAACATCACATTGTTTCTCTATCTCCCTCTTGTGTGCCTCATTATACGTCTTCCGCATTTCTTCCCTCTACCTTACCACCATTAAGTCCACCATATTTCACCAATCTTGTTCCTACCCCCATGCGTGGTGGGGTTTAGCTAGCCATAGGTTTGTCTTCCAAATTCAGGGTTACCATTAAGATCTTGATTGCAGTGGAATACCTTGTAAATATGTTCCTCTAGGATATCATAAAAACTAGAATTCAGCTACCTCCGGGAAAGAATATGTCAAAATTGAATACTCTAGAATATAACTATTTAAAACACCATGGAACCACATATCCATAGTGCGAGTCCATATCAGATCAACATCATAAAGGATTTGAAACTCTTCCCGCATCGAAACAAGCGTGTGATATCTCTAATTCCTCTTAGACACATATGCGATTAGCCATTCATAAAACTCTACTTGAAAAGATAGAAAAGAAGCTCTCATATAAAAGGTCATACAAATTTTGTTCCACCCAATTGCGTGTGTATTCTTCCTCTAGATCACGTATCCACACTTCAACACTTACTAGAGTTAATCGATACATCTTCATCACGAACCATCCTAGAAACAAGCTGAAAAGAGGTCCCGACAATGGAACCGATGATGTAGCCTAGAATTCACCGAGATAACATCCTAGATGGGCTAGCCCATCACTCGACCCTAGAATTAGTGCTCACCCAAGCGTGCAAAGGTACTAAGTTCCTCTTTAAGGTTGTTGTAGAAAGAGGATGATAGGATGATGAAGAAACACATATATATATATATATATATATATATATCCATAACTAATACATCCTCATACATTTCATAACAGATCCAGATCTAAAGAAGAATAATTTTAAATGATAATCATGATTATATCAAGAACATGTGCTACATAATTACACATAGGAATGACACTCGAGATTCATCAATATCTTCCATCTATTAATAATAATAGTAACATAGAATCTCCTTACAATAATGACAATCTATGACGATGTACACATGGATCGATACATGATAATCCGAACACATGCACATCCTCGTATATTTATCACTCTCATATATAGATACACACACACTACATATCTCTCACTATGTAATTCATCACATATATATAGGGTGGGTACTTTCCCTTCACCACTTATCCATTCTAAAAAATAGGTCGCATGTTATTAATATCCACGTGTCATTTATAGGTATAGCCACACATGCAAGTGTGCTCTCTATAAATCTCTTACAGTTAACTGAAGTAATAGTCCTATTCTTAGCTCATCCTCATGCAAAAGCACTTTGATCTGATCCTATAAAGATAGATAATGCATGGCGTGCACGTATTTGTATCATTTGTGTGTTCTACATGCCATATTCTAAAAAAAGAGTTCATGCTTGAAAAATAGCTAAGTCCTAAATGCTAAATCTATACCTCTACACGTGGGTTCTTTCATGTCCCTTCACACCCTTGAAGCTAGCCTTCTTTCCCATGTGGACTTTATGTGTGAGTTCTACTAAGTTTTCTCTAATCAACGGGGTGTCATGCCAGCAAGAACAAGATGATACCGGTAGATAGATTCTAGAGGCGATTCAGGTTGCCCCAAGATGTTCCCCTACCCTTCCCATAGTCCAAAAGGGATGATGTGGATAGACCTATGTCTCCACCACGACTGCGAGTGTTGACCGGGTAGGAGGTGCGGCCGATGAGATCGACAAATTAATGATACATGTGTGAGTGATAGATATAGATGGTGGTGGGCAGCCTAGTTACAAGTAGCACCACCTGTGCCACAACCGCTAGATGTGGCCACCCTCACGATCTAGAGAGATACACTATAGGGATAGGTTGCTGCAACACAGGCCCAAATTATGGGTTTACTGAGGATAATGATACGGTCACAAGAAGAAGTGGCCAATTTATACGCATAAGTGGTGGCCCTTCAGGCCCAATTCATAAATTTATATGGGCATGCACTCACATAGGGTAGGATTGGAGATAAGGGTAGGTAGCCACCCTACGGCCTGCACAAGTCATAGGGTTGTAGGGCCGATTGGCTACTATACATGCATAGATTGTGGCCCTACAGGCCTAAATTGCTACACATGAACCGATATAGGATTAGGGAAAGGGTCCCATTACATGTACAGGTCGATAACTTTATTAGTAGGGAAGAGCTCACCGGATGCTATGATACCCATGGTACCTCCACAAATAGTGATGATGGTGAGACTCGGGGATTCCCTGGGTGAGGCACACTATTATCAAGATCACTTGATGGCTGCAAGGATAGATGTCCCCTCATATGTTGATTATAGAGCACATTAGGCCTCGAGTGAGAGGAATAGATCCCGCATGCATAGTGTGGAGAGTACGGGGGTTGGTAAGCCCAGAGGTAGGATCGGGGTGAGGGAAAGCAGTTTACGGAGGCTAGCTCCAAATGGTGGGGCCATCATGCGTTAGACTAGGCTAAGGTGGAGAGAGGTTAGGTGGGAACCAGGGCTAGAGGAGAGGAGGAGGAGACAAATGAGACAAGGATGGATCTCAGGTGGGGTGACAAATAGTCACCATAGATGATTATTGTTTCTATTTTGACACATTTTTATATACATACTAGTGTGCATGTCGAAGATTATGAGAATGTATATGAGAGGTTTTGAGGTTTTGATCTTTATACCAGCCTGTGCACCAAAGATATTTGAGATACCCATGTATATGGATACACAGTTTTTGATGATTCATTTATAGAGATGGTGGTATTATGATATGATGTTTGACATGTTTATTTTTTTAACTTTCATAGTTATTTGTGTATGTGATGGAAACTAGGTAATTTAGGCGTGATGGAGTTAGGTCGGTTTAGGCATGGTTTAGTCGGGTTGGTTTAGGGATTGAGTCGAGTTAAAGGTATGGTGAAGTCATGAAATTTTTTGTTTTGATTTAATTTTCAAGCTATTGGTAGCATGGAAAACTAAATGATGATGTTATGGTTTAAATTTACAAATATGTGATATCATGGAAACATAAAAAGAAAGATTATATGATATTATGATGTGTTTTGTTAATTGATGTTTGTTTTTAATTTCCAATTGTGGATATAAAATGGAAACTAAGGTATTATGGGAGTAGGAAAATGGAGGAAATTTGTTAGGGTAAGGAATGGCCATGCTAACCTTGAGGGCCCCATGCCCTTGATGTGTTGCTACATAGCCCCCATAAAAAAGGGGCCTCAGGTGATGTAGTTCTCCGTAAGCTAGAGAAGAGTATGATGAGGTAGAAGAATGGGTTGGTAGGATTTAGGAATGATTGAGTCTAGGTCATAGGTGTGATTGATTTTAGGTCACTTTAGGCATGGTTGAGTTTAGGGTATTTATTCATAGGTGAGGTGTAGGTCGTAGGAAGGATTGATGTGGGTTTATTTTAGTGAAATGGGCATTCCTAAAATGTAGGTGTCAATGAATTAATCATCTATAGGATAATCAATAAGTAATGAATAAGTTAAAATATAAGAGGAGGCAAAAGAGAAACCTAATTGAGAAGGATCATAATGGGTCAATCATACCCTAGATAGGCTAGTGAACATAAGACCCTAAAGGCATTTCATGCTTGATTACAAAATGTCAAATTTGTGGCAAGTCCCTTAAGACGGTGAGGCGTAAGTCACATGATAAGGTGAAAATGGTTGGTTTTAGTATAAGATGGTATAAGGTAGCATGCCTATTTTGTAAGAGACCCGAGATCACAATAGGCAAGTCCATGACAAAAAAGTGTTATTTTTCTTTTGAATTTTATTTTAGATAGGTCGATCGATGCAGGGAAGTCTATGTGGGATGAGTAAATTATCTCCTTTAGGTCTTCATGAATTTGATCGATGCGGGAAGCTTTTGAATATTTTTATTTTTGTTTGTAAGAGTAGTCTTCTTTTGTGGTAGACTACATATAATATGGTGGACTTTGTTTAGCATTTGTCCTTCGAGGGAGAAGTCTATTTATAGTGGTGAAGAGAATAGATTTCCTTTTGAGGGAATCATATTTTTGTAGGAAGTTTGACTCAAGGATTTGGATCCCATTTTGAAATTATTTTCAGGCTTTTAAGTCATAGAAAAGACTATAGATAAAAATTGGTCCTTATTTTAGAAGGAAAAACTAGAGCGTACAGAGGTTAATTATGATGGAGGGGTAATAGGTGATGAACAAACATGGGATTCCATCTTGAAAAAGATGAAAAGTAGCCATGAGAATCATGCTATGAGCAAAGCCATGGTACTCATATTTAATATTAGGAAAAAAAGTGACGGGTAAGCACATGATCCTTGTTTAATCGTCTCGGGAAAGTGGGAAATAAGAGAGGTGAATGACTTTCGAGGACGAGTGTGAAATAGGGCATGAGTGATATAGGACTTGAATTCAATAATAGAATGGTAAAATATACAAGGAATTGAGGGTCTCGGGTTTGGGTTTACCGTCGAGTGAAGATAAATGATAAACACCGATTCATAGGTATGAGTCATGATATATGGTCCAAACCAATTAGGAGAAATTTTTACCCATTTACTTTTTTCTTCTTTGGTTACATGTTGATTTTCTTTTAGGATGAGATCACCAACTTGAAATATTCGTTTATGGACACATTTATCATAGGAATGTTTGATACATTTTTGATAAACTTGGAGATGGTTGAGATCATTAAGACGATTTTCGTCTAATAACTCAAGTTATGCCAAATGGTCCTTGAGAAAGTCATCATCATTGAGCATGTCTTGGAGAGAAATATGAAGAGATGTAATTTGGACTTCAAGAGGCAAGAAAACCTCTGTGCCATAAACCAAAAAAAAAGGAGTGGCCGCATTTGAAGTGTGAATACTAGTACAATAATCCCACAAGGAAAGGGAATGTGTGTATTCCATTCCTTCTCGAGTATCATCAACCACTTTCATAAGAATCTTGTTCAATTTTGTAATGGTTGATTCCACTCGGCCATTAGTTTGTGGGTAATATGGTGAAGAGAAACTAATTTGAATACCGAAGGCATCGCAGAGTTTACGTAAGATTTTGTTTTTGAATTGTTTTCCATTATCCATGATAAGGTGATGTGGGACACCAAAACAATAAAGAATGTGGTGATTAATGAATTCATAGATTTTCTTGGCTTTTGTAGAAATAAGAGGTATGGATTCAACCCATTTGTAGTAAGTATTCGGTAGCGGTGATGATTCATTGATGTCTTTGGGAAGAATGAGTATTGATTTATCCAACAAGATCCAAACCCCATTGGGAAAAAGGACAAAGGTCAAGAGTGACTGTAAGGCATGACTAGGTGTGTGATGAAGGTTAGCATATTTTGGCATTTCATAAAATGTTTGACATAGTCAAAAAAATCATGGTTGAGGGTTGGCCAATAGTAACCAAGGAAAAGGATACGTTTATCAATAGTGAGACCACTTAAATGACCCCCACATATTCCATCATAAACTTCCTTGATTGTATAAGGAATTTGAGAGTTTGTAAGGCATTGTAATATTATACCATCGAATCCATGTTTATAGAGAAGGCCACCCATGATTACATAATGAGAGGCCCTTTTGAGAAATGCACATTATCCATTACGAGTGAGGTCGAAAGGAAATATGGAAAGGGAAAGGTAGTTCGTGAGTTTCTTATACCAAAGTTCATGTGGGTTTTTGGTTTAATAGTTCCAACGAAACTAATATCATGGTGTGAATAAGAAGGTAATTGCAACCTTTGTACCATGACAAATATTTTAGAGTTGGAGGGTGAAGTAGGTATACGAGATGCAAGGTAGGCCGTGGCATCTACGAATTTGTTAGTAGAAGCGTGGAGTGGTTTGTAGTTCATACTGATCAAAGGAGGTCAAAAGTGTGTCAACATGATTTTTATACCTTTGAAGTATTTTGTTACTACAGACAGTAAATACCATTGACTTGATTTACTAGCAGTTGAGTGTCACCAAAGACATTAATTGACTTAACATCTAAGGTAATGGGATTTTGGAGGCCTAATATGAGTTCTTCATACTCATAAATATTATTAGTACAATCAAAATCAATTTTAAAGGATAGTGGTATAGGTTCACCATCAAGGGGGATGAGGATAACACCCGCACCTCCCCAGTGACATTTGGAACCATTGAAGAATAAATTCATCCGGTAAATAGTATCATCTAAGAAGAGGGTGGCGATGGACTCATTGAGGAAATAAAAGTTAGAGGGTTGATTCCCAAAGAGAGGGTCATCTACGATATGGTCAGCAATGGCTTGACCTTTGATAGATTTCGATGAATGAATTTGAGGCCTAAGTCTCGTGAGAATCATGACCCATCATGCAACACGTTAATTTTGGTAAGTTTTGGCATACATGAAGTTTAAGGGGTTAGTGTTGGTGATAACATAGGTTTTGTGGTTAAGTAGGTAATGAAAAAGTTTGGTGGTAACAAAAACTAAGGCTAAGAAAAAAAAATTCGGCATGGGTGTATTTGGTTTCGTAGTCTAGGAGAGTACTGATAATGTAATAAACCACCTATTCTCTATGTTTCTCATCATGATGAGTGAGCATGGCCCCTAACGAGTGATCGAGAGAGATATATAGGTAAAAGGATTGGTCATCTTTAGGAGGAACAAGTACGGTTTGTTGGAGAAGGTATTGTTTTAAGGCCTCAAAGGATTTTTGGCACTCATCATCGCATTTGAACAAGAAATCCTTTTTAAGAAGATGATGAAATGGTTGATAATAGTCAGAAAGTTGTGAAATGAACCAGTGAATAGATTGTAACTTACCTTGTAAGCTACAAAGTTGGCAAATGTTAGTGGGCAGAGGCATTTCAAGAATGACCTTGACTTTAGCAGGGTCAACTTCTATGCCACGTAAGGAAATGATGAAACCTAGGAGCTTTCCTGAGAGAACCGCAAAGACACATTTCTTGGGTTGAAGGCGAACACAATACTTGATGAGGTGGTCAAAGATGATCTTTAGAATTGTGAGGTGTTCGGACCGACGTTTGGATTTTGCAAAGAGGTCATCTACATAATCTTCCAATATGTGATGCATGATGTTATGGAAGATATAAGTCATAGCCAGTTGATATGTTACGCCATCAATTTTTAAGGCCAAAAGGCATGAATCGATAGCAGAAGGTCCCCCAAGGGGTGATGAAGGAAGTTTTGTGTTGATCCTCTAGAACAAGTAATATTTTATTATAACTGAGTAGCCATCCATGAGTGATAGCATCTCATGGCTAGTGGTAAGATCAACTATCGATCAATACTTAGAAGAGGAAATCATCTTAGGAAAGTTGAGATTGAGGTCATAGAAATCATGCAAATGTGAAGTCCCCTATTGCTTTAGTGATAGGGATAACATTATAGATCCATTGAGGGTAATCAATGGGTAGGATGAAGGAAACCGAGAGAAGGCATTGAAGCTATCATTTAACCAAAAGAGAAATGTGAGGATGCATTTTCCGTAGCTTTTTTTTATGGGTTTAGCATCAAGAATGATTACAATATTGTGGATCACTATGTTAGGGTCAATCTTGGGCATATCGGTGTAGAAACAAGTGAAATCATGGTTATGATTTTTGAGGAAATAAGTAAGGGCTTCCTATTCAGCAGCATCTAAATATTGACCAATCTTTAGAATGTGTGGGTCATCCCGAGTGTTGATGTTGAATTCAATAGTTGATTTTTTAAACATGGTTTGTGTCTCGAGAGGAAAAAATCGGTGAATATAAGAGTCTTCCGTACTGAGGTAGGTGAGAATAGACTCTTCATCCTAACATTGAACTACGTGAATAGAAGGTTTATCATCCTCGATCATTTCAAGATATAGGATGGGAAGAGAAGAGGGGGCATTTCCATTGCGTTGATAAGTCAAAGGTCCCAAGGAAATGGTGTTTATGAAAAAAAGTTAGGAGGAATGGATTAAATCCATCGATTCCATTGGTGAAGGTGGTGAAGGTGGTGAAGGTGGTAAGAGGGGTGAAGAAGGGTCATCATCCTCAATGAGTTCAATCCATGCCTTCTTGGAAGATAGTTCAACAAATTTGATACCACTACGGTTGTTGTGTTTGTGGGTGGTACATGGAATAACTTGAGTGTTATGAAATTGTTTGTAGAAACCAAAACCAAAACCCTTCCATGCACATCGATGTAGGAAAGTGTGGGCGAAGTTATGATTGGTAAGAGATTGGAGGTCAAAAGAAAATGGTTGAGTTTACGATCTTTGTCTCAGTGTATAAGTGGAATTATCCGAGTTCTCCATAGGTGAGATTGGTGTGAAGGTGGGAGAAGCAGCAAAGGAAACACTCACCTATGTGGTGATCATAACGTGGGTATTGGTGGAGGTTTCCATACTCTTGTGGCATAAGGAGTGTATTGACATTATACAGGTGATACTCCCCTAGAGTGAGGCATTGAAAAACACCTATCAAGGGATCATTGGTTGATTTATGGGTAGATGGAATGGATGATGCATTAGGGGTTTGAATGGAGGTGGGTTGGTTAGTTTGTGGAGGTTGTGGCAATGGTGGGGATAGAATACTTAGGTGCAGGAGAGGTGGCTGCAACATCGGTGGATGGGGTTATGGGTGAATAATAAGTGGTCATAGAATAAGACACTTTAATGGGTATAAGAACATCATTGGGGTGGTATAGCATATTACAAGTCTTGAAAGGTAATGGGTTGACCGGGATGGTGTAGTTATGCCCTTCAGGCTAAAATTTGAGGTAGTGATGTAAATTTGAAGGAACACAACCCATGGCTTGGATCCACATTCGGGAAAGCAACATATTATCTTTGGAATTCCCCTATAGGACATAGAATAGTTTCGGGATAGTGCGGGGACCTACATAGACATGGAGGATGATGATACCGGGGTAGAGGTCATGGAATCATTGAATGAGCACAACATAACTAGGTTATTATGCATGTGGTTGGTAGGTATGCACATTTGGTTGTGCGCATGCATGGGAGGAGATGATGTTAATGCTAGCACCACCATCGATCATAATGTGTCATGTATGTATATTATTGATGTAGACGGAAATGAAAAGAGTGAGATCAAGATCATCAAATGGGAGAGGAGTGATCTCTTCATCTAAAAAAGCGAGGGTGGCTACTTGGTGAGTACATGGAGGTGTAGAGGAAGGTGGAAATTTAGTGAGGGAACCTACATGATGAGGAGTAATGATAGAAGCTATGGGTATAGGGTCATTTGGATAAACCTCAATAGACTGAAGGACCTCCATGAGGGCTTGGTGATGTGACTCGAGGTTTGGATGAGGTTGTATAGGGACATTTTGAGGGTGGATTGGTGGAATTATTTTAGCATCACATCATGTGTGACCCCATTGGAAATAAGGTATGCAAGACCATGAATGGTGACCTTGGGTGTGAGTGAAGATGGTATTTTGGGTACTAGGTTGGCTGATGGGCTGATTACCTTTTCCTTTCCTTTTTATTTACGAGTGCGGGTAACAACTTGGATCATGTTGATTTGAGGAGGGGAGGTAGATGAAGTAGGTGAGCCATGAA
The DNA here is from genome assembly GCA_018340775.1 of Taxus wallichiana var. yunnanensis. Classification (NCBI taxonomy): domain Eukaryota; kingdom Viridiplantae; phylum Streptophyta; class Pinopsida; order Cupressales; family Taxaceae; genus Taxus; species Taxus wallichiana. The sequence continues at coordinate 522,512,975 of CM031238.1, forward strand.
AGGTATAACGACATGAAGGAAAAAATCCTAGAGGAGGGTAAGAGCCTTGTGAAATGAGTAAGACACACTAGTATTTAGGCGGAGGTTTGGTGAGCTCTCTAATACAA